>JAEQBA010003119.1:0-600077 GCA_019434445.1 Phalangium opilio | reverse complement strand
AATAAACCCTTCTTTTTGGTTTTGGTTGGGTTCGAAACCTTGCCTTTTTTTATATATATATTTAATTTAAACTCTGGGAGAGCTAATTTTAATTTATCGTTACCACAAGACCGACTGAAAAATCCTGTGGAATGAATTTCTTTGTTTTATTTGTTAATATTTTTATTTATTTTTTAAGACTTTTTTGTGAGACCCTTCCTCTTGGAGGGCAGGAGAGAATCTGGTTTTTATTAGATGAAAGAGGTTACAAATTTTGAACTTGGGGCCCCGTAGGAAAACCCCGTGACGTGGTCAGTTTCTTTCCCTACGGCTTAGCTTTACATTTTAAAAGAGTTGGTTATTTTCCGAAGAGAGAAGCGAGATAGGGGTAAACGTTCGCTACTAAGGGATTAACGTAGGCTTTTTACGCGGTTTTTCTCCACCCATAGAGCTTCTCTCTTTTACAAGGCGTTTATTTGCTTTTTTCTTTTTTTTTTACAATGTCTATTTTAGTCAGCTTTTTTTTTATAACCTGTTTTGAACATTTCGTTTTTAAGATATTTATTTCTTTTTTTTTTAAGGTTAAGATTTAAATTTTAGAGATTTTTTTTATTTTAAATTTAATTAAGCAATGAATAAGTAATACAAGAAAAAATTATACTAATTATAATGTAAATTTGACAAAGTTTCTACACTCCCCCGGGTAATATTTAATATTACCACTACAAGGAAACTTTTATTTTGGGGGGGGGGTAGCGTTAAGTAAATTTATTTTTAATCAGAAAATTGGTTAATTTCTAATGGATATAGAAGCTGGATTGGCCGTCTGATAACATTTTGATTTCCCATTTTTATAGAACACGATCTAATTTCTCCATCCCGACCTACTCTAACCTCTGATACTACACCTAACTTCCACATGTGCTTTGGAATTTCTCTTCATGGACCAGCATGACATCACCAATCTTAACTTTGTCTTTTATTTTATTTTTGGCTAGATTAATGTGATGCGCTGTCCTTAATTCTAGCACGTATTCTTGCCTCCACCTTTTCCATAGCTTGTCCATAAGCGAATTTCTATATTGTAGCCGTTTAGTAAATTCCTCTTGTGATTTGGGAATTTCATTGGTGTTTAGTTTTTGATGTGGCAAAGCGGTTAATCTTTTTCCAGTAAGGAATTGAGCGGGACACAATGGCTCTGGTTCGTTCACGGTATTGAACACGTAAGTTAGCGGTCTTGAATTAATTACGGCCTCGGTTTCGAGGAGGACCGTTGTAAGCTCTTGATAAGATAGGGCAGCTTTCCCGAGAACTTTCTTTAGAATGAGTTTGACGCTTTTAACCAGTCTCTCGTAAAATCCACCTATCCAAGGGGCCTTTTCTACTATAGATTTCCATTGAATTCTATGCTTGGTAAAGAATTGCTTGCTTTGGTCATTGTCTATGTTTTTCCAGAGTAAATCTAAATCCAATTTTGCTCGTTTGAACGTTTGGGCGTTGTCTGAATAGATTATAGACGGTATGCCTCTCCTTGCAATGATTCTTCTAAGTGACATGAGAAACTCATAAGTTGATAATGAGGGAACCAACTCGAGGTGTATGGCACGAGTGGTGGCGCAGGTGTATAAACAAATGTACGCTTTTTCTATGTTTTTGCCCATTTTTACCGTTAGAGGGCCGGCGAAATCCAGTCCGACCACTGCAAATGGCTCTGATTGCGTAATTCTTTCTTTGGGTAAAGTTCCCATGGGTGCTTGGCTTGGTTTTGCAGCGTATCTTCGACATTTATAACAATGCCTCACGACGTTCCTAGCAAGTTGCCTTCCGGCGATAATCCAAAATCTTTCTCTGGCCTCTGTAACGGTTGCCTGTATTCCAGAATGCAGTACTGCCTCGTGGCATCTTTTCATTATAAGCTGGGCAACTTGCTGAGTTTTATTTAAGATTATGGGGTGTTTGATTGCGTAAGAGAATTCTGAGTCGTCGAGTCTGCCTCCGACGCATAAAAGACCCTCTTCGTTAAGTTTTGGTTTTAGAGTCAGAATGGTCGAATCCTTAGGGAAGTCCTTGTTTTCTTTTAAAGCTTTAATTTCTTTTCCATAATCTTCCTTTTGGATATCCCTAATTAGCATATTTTCAGCGTGGTTAATTTCTTCGGTGCTAATTTCACCCGTTTCGGCTTTTCTTTTCTTGCCATTTTGGCTATTCTGTATAGATAAGCGATAATCCTAAGAGTTTTGTTTATGTCGCTGTATCTTGTCAGATCGACCACGTGCTGGAGTCCAACCTTTTCTTCAATCTTTACGGCTAGAACGACTTTCCTTTTTTCCTCTTCAACTTGTTTGTAATCAAACTCGGGTTCTTGTTCTGTTGGCCATTGAGATTTTTCTTCTCCTAACCACGGGGGTCCGTGAAACCAAAGAGAGTTTTCTATCATTTCTTGGGGCGTTGCCCCTCTTGTTGGGAGGTCAGCTGGGTTCTCCTTTCCTGGACAATGCGACCAGCTTTTTGGTTCTATCAAACTTTGAATTTCGTTGATGCGGTTTTGAATGAAGGGTTTCCAAAGTTTCGCTTGACCTTTAATCCAATCTCTGGCAATCGTGGAATCTGTCCACATGTTTATTTTAATATTTTCTTTGAATATTTGCTTGACATTGTTGATTAATCTAGCTCCTAGAAGGCAGCCCATCAGTTCTAATCTTGGGATGGTCAGCTCTTTAGTAGATGGAACGGTAGTTTTGCCCAATGGGGCGACTCTTGTTTTTGAAGCTACGAATGACACCTTGATTTCTTTTTTCTTGTTGACGTAACGCATGAAAATTACCGCGGCGTAGGCTTTTTTGCTCGCGTCCGTGAAGCAGTGTAGTTCTTTCTCTATTATATCTTCTTTAGGATCCGAATAATAACATCGGGGTAACTTCAATTTTTCAAGATCTTTCATGTCTTCCAGCCAATTTTGAAATTCTTTGCTCAAATCTTCCGGTAGGGGAGAGTCCCAATCGAGTTTTCTTTTCCATAGCTCTTGAAATACAAATTTGGCTCGCATGGTGTATGGCGAGATAATCCCTACAGGATCAAACATTTGAGCAACAACGCTCAAAACAAATCTTTTACTGTTTTTATTGGTTTGAACGGCATTTAACAGGTTCTTCAAGTCGACTGACAAAACGTCGGCTTCGGGCTCCCAAGTCAAGCCCAATATTTTTTGTTCTTTGGCTTCCAAGGGTCCTTCGAATTTCAAAGTTGAGTTGGGGTTGTTTGTTTCTTCATGGAATATTTTTCTTAATTCCGCGCTATTTGAGTTCCATTTTCTTAGAGTCATTGAAGCTTCTTTTAGGATTTCTGACGCTTCGACTGTCAACTGGAAAGCCTCTTTTATATTGTCTTTCCCGGTGGTGAGATCATCCACGTAGAGTTCTTGGTCCAGCACCTCACAAGTTTCTGGATATTTTTGTACGTAGCCTTGAACGTGTGTTTTTATTGTTGCGGCTAGCAGATAAGGACTGGCCGTTATCCCGAACGGTACCCGTGTCATCCTCATGACTTGAAATTCCTTTTCGTTTATTTTTCCGTCTTCTTCTTTCACCCAAAAGAACCGTACTGAATCGCGCTCATCTTCAGCCAATCCCACCTGAAGAAAGGCCTTTTCTATGTCTGCGGTTATGGCCACCAAATGTCTTCTAAATTTGAGAATGAGGATTAACAGGTCCGGATTTAGATTAGGACCACATGACATGCAATCATTTAAAGATGGGGCTCCCTTGGCATGTGATGACCCATCGTTAACCACTCTGAACTTAGTTGTTAAGCTCTCTGGTCTAATTACTCCTTGTTGAGGAAGGTAGTAAGTTCCATCGGGTTTTATTTCGGGATTCTCTACTACTTCTACGATTCCGTTGCACAATTGGTCTTCTATTACTTTTTTGTAAGGCTCGTAGAAAGCTGGATCTTTGTTAAACCTTCGGACTTGCGTCTCCATTCTTTTTCTAGCCACTTCTTCATTGTCTGGCAAATTCTTTTTACTGGTGCTCCATGGAAATTTGACGTAGTAACGCCCATCTTCTTTTTTTATTTCTTTTTTGAAGTTCTCCATAACTTCTGTTTCGCTCGTTTCTTTTTCCTGACTTTCTTGAATTCCCATGGCTTCCAATGACCAAAACTTTTCCATTTGTTTCATAATTTCTTTTTCTGTGACGGTCACTTTCATTACTCTAACGGCGTAGCATCCGACGGCTACGCTACCTATTTTTGCTGGACCACCGATGGCCCATCCAAAGGTGGTTTCGACGGCCACTAGGGACCTGGAGAATCTTTCTATTTGTCCACTAACAAACTCCCAGTAGGTGTCCCCACCGATCAAGATTCCGATGGTAGAATTGGACGGTGTTTTAAATTCTGACTGATCGGCTAATTGGAGTTGTTTTGACCGCATCTTTTCTTTGATATCTTCGCACCTGGCGGTTTCTACAGCTTCACAAATATAGGGAACCTCCAGGGCTAGAATTTCGACCCTTTCGCTTCTTTGGTACGCGTTTTCGAGCGTGAGTTTAACTAGTTTTCTTACTACTGTGGCGGGTTCTTCATTTCCGAAGTTTTTTATTTCTATTTTTCTCTCTCCTACTATGGGCAGTTTTAATTTTCTGGAGATGTCTTCCGTAACAAAGCTAGCCTGGCTTGCTTGATCCAGAAGACAACGCGCGATGGTTCCGCTTTCAGAATCTGGATTCTTAGCGATAGCTTCAGCTGTTTGGAGTAGGACCATTTGTCCGTTTCCACAGGTTACCGAATTCGTCGCGACTTCTATTGTTTCCCGATTTGGTCTATTTTCATTAGGTTGAACCTGTTTTTTATTGACTTCATTTTTCTCACATATAGCCGCGTTATGTTTGCCCTTGCATATTTTGCAGGAATTATAGTAAGAAGTACAGTCATTAGTTTCATGACCAAATCTTGTACATATAGAGCAGCGATTATCTTCTTCAATCATTCGTTTCTTTTCAGAGAGCGTGAAATTTTTGCAATTACTCGTGGGATGAGTGTCCGATTTGCAAAAAATACAAAACACATTTCTTCCCCCCGCTCTTCTCCCAGGGGCCCTTACGGTAGTATTTAAAACGGCCGCGGACGAGTTTCTAAATTCATTTTTGTTTTCAAATCTTCTATTATTTGCGAAACCTGGCGGTGGTTTAAATCGATGATTTTCTTGCGAAATGAAGCCACTCTTTTGACCAAAATCTTTTTTAAATCGGCGCATTTCTCCTAACCGTTCGCACGTTTCTCGACTTTCTACTTCCTTTCGCAAGAAGTCAATAAACCCGTGTAAGTCCCATTCAGCGGACGTACCTCTAGCTTTTGTATACTCTAATCTTACATCTTTAGGCAAACACGCTATTAATTTTGGGCATAGGAATGCACCATTATCCATTGTATCTAATCCTATCGACCTCAAACTTCTAATATTTATTTCACACGCGTCGTAAAATTTTCTCAGAGCGGCCAAATCCCCCGAATTTGTTACAGGTTCTAAAGTTAACAATTCTTGCATATGCGCGTGTGATACCATGTCTTTTCTACCAAATCTATTAGTTAATAAGTCTATAACCTCGTCATAATTTTCATCCGACGGGCTCAGTCCTTTCATGACGCTTAAGGCGTCTCCAGTTAAATAAGATTTTAAATAGGCGAATTTCTGTACCTTGGAAATAGAAGTTTTGCTGTCCACTGTCGTAGAATATTGGCTCCAGAATCCAATCCATTCGGTTACTTCTCCGGAGTATTTGGTGATGTCGAGCGGCGGAAGTCTCGCTTCGTTGTTCGCTTGTTGAAGAAGGCTCGCGGCGAGTTCTTGAGTCGACACCATTGAGCTGGCCGATGATGTTGCGGGTTCGAGATTTTCCATTGTGATTCCCGCTTTTCTGAGCTTTCTTTTAACTTGAGTCCGGATTAGTTGCACATTTGTGCGGTATTCTTCTACCTTATCGCTTTCTTTCTTTAGGTCGTATCTATCCGGATCAATTAGTTCGTCCATTTTTTTATTTAACGCGTTTAAACTTTCCGTTTTTAAGTCCAAAATGGACATTTGATCTTCGATATCATCCGCGTTAATTGGGTTATCATTAATTAAATTTTTTAAGGCGTTTATAGCTACCGTTGTATTTGCGCGTACCGTACTTCGTAACGCGTTAATTTTCTTTATTTCGGAGTCTATTTTGGCCATTTCCTCGGCATCTTTACTTCCGGTGTCCGACATTTTAATTATTTTTATTTAAATTTCCACTTACGTATTTCTTTTAGTTCTTTTTAATTCTACGAGATGATATTTTTCATCGTATTTTTCGCGAGGATACTTTTCGTCGCGCACACTTTATTCGATTTATACAGGATGATATAATTCACCGTATTGTTCTTTCACGAGATGATTTCACGAGATGATATTGTTCTCACAAGTTCATTAGAAGCCCGTTCGTTAGTAGTATTCCCGGGTTTCGGCACCATGAATAAACCCTTCTTTTTGGTTTTGGTTGGGTTCGAAACCTTGCCTTTTTTTATATATATTTTTAATTTAAACTCTGGGAGAGCTAATTTTAATTTATCGTTACCACAAGACCGACTGAAAAATCCTGTGGAATGAATTTCTTTGTTTTATTTGTTAATATTTTTATTTATTTTTTAAGACTTTTTTGTGAGACCCTTCCTTTTGGAGGGCAGGAGAGAAATCTGGTTTTTATTAGATGAAAGAGGTTACAAATTTTTGAACTTGGGGCCCCGTAGGAAAACCCCGTGACGTGGTCAGTTTCTTTCCCTACGGCTTAGCTTTACATTTTAAAAGAGTTGGTTATTTTCCGAAGAGAGAAGCGAGATAGGGGTAAACGTTCGCTACTAAGGGATTAACGTAGGCTTTTTACGCGGTTTTTCTCCACCCATAGAGCTTCTCTCTTTTACAAGGCGTTTATTTGCTTTTTTCTTTTTTTTATATAATGTCTATTTTAGTCAGCTTTTTTTTTATAACCTGTTTTGAACATTTCGTTTTTAAGATATTTATTTCTTTTTTTTTTTTTAAGGTTAAGATTTAAATTTTAGAGATTTTTTTTTATTTTAAATTTAATTAAGCAATGAATAAGTAATACAAGAAAAAATTATACTAAATTATAATGTAAATTTGACAAAGTTTCTACAGGGCTGCCCCGGCTGGCGTTTGAAAATGTTTTGATTTTTAGCCAACAGCTAACTAGTGTTAGGTTTCAAGGTTTTAATTTAACTTATAATTAAAATGGTTGTACATATATTTTCAATATTAATCACAATTATAAACTATTGCATTTATAAAGTAAACTAACCGTCTAAAACACCACACCAGCAACGCACGCCTCCGTTATCCCTGACCACATAACCCGCCTTTCCCTAGCTACGGGATATTCAAAAATGGATGCGTTCTTCAAAAATACTGTTTTCCAGCCTCACTCGACTTGTTACCGAAATGACGTGCTTCCACTTTTTTAAAAGTCCGCTAGAGGCGACACTAGTAAAAACCATTTGCCTAGAGAGATTCCCGATAACCAGGGCCGGAAATAAGAAAAATTTCTTATAGGACATTTGTCCAGCAAACCCTCCTTTGACTGGAAAATTTAAAGAACATTCAACATTGGAGTGTGCAAAAATAGTGTCGCATCTTCATCTATCAAAAGTTAGGAAAATTTATTGGTCAAAATGTTCAGTGACCCCTTAGTTTTTTAAAAAAATTTATGGCACATTTTAAAATTTTATTGGACAATGTCCAGTGTCCTGTGCTTATTTCCGGCCCTGCCGATATAGCAGAGCTGGAATGTCCTCTTATTTCAGTGGCCCGTGCCTAGGCTAATTTAATGGACTTCTGGAAGGACCCACGAGAGTTGCGTTAAATGACGGAAAATAAATATTCTAGGTCAGCCCTTGGGCAATCTTGTTTTAGAGTACGATTTCAAGTGTCGTGAGTATTGCTGATACAGCAGCTAGCATTAGTAGCAGATAGAATGGTGTTGTCATTTGCGATATTTTCAGATCGGTTACGCTTTCTTGCCGTTTCGTCCAAGTTATGTAGTCAAGCGAATGAACGAATTCCAAATCCAGATAAGCGAACGGTTTGCTTTCAAATATCGGAAACACACTGTTATTTTGAAAAAATAAGTAATATAGTTACACAAAATTCAACCAGTTTTAGTTCAGGAGGGATTTAAAACAAAAAGTCTGTACTGATGCGACTTGTCGACGCGCGGAAGAGGAAAATATGGTCTCGTTGAATTGGTCTCGTCATTTTGGTCAGCTGATTTGGTCGCGGGACTAATTGGTCTCACCGATTTGGTCTTGGGACCATTTGATCTCGGGACCTTTTGGTCTCGGTTCTATTTGGTCTCGTGATTTTACGGTCTCGGGACTATTAGGTCTCGTGATTTTTTGGTCTTGGGACTATTTGGTCTCGTGATTATTTGGTCTCGGGACGGTTTGGTCTCGTGATTATTTGGTTACCTAATTAGTTGCCACCTTTTCCAAAACAATGGTCCCAATAATTAGTTGCCACCTTTTCCAAAACAATGGTCCCAATAATTAGTTGCCACCTTTTCCAAAACAATGGTCCCAATAATTAGTTGCCACCTTTTCCAAAACAATGGTCCCAATAATTAGTTGCCACCTTTTCCAAAACAATAGTCCCAATAATTAGTCGCCACCTTTTCCAAAACAATGGTCCCAATAATTAGTTGCCACCTTTTCCGAAACAATGGTCCCAATAATTAGTTGCCACCTTTTCCAAAACAATGGTCCCAATAATTCGTTACGACAATTTCCAAAATATTCTCCTATTAATTAGGTGCCACCTTTTCCAAAATATATCTATTATTGCTAATAAATTGTTCGTGCTAAGAGGCATGCTCATAAATAATCTTCCTACCTCCAAACAGGGTTGGGTTTGGTTAGATTTGGTTAGTTTAGGTTCGGTTAGGTTAGGTTTGGAGATATCAGGTTTGGTTAGTTTGGGTTAGGTTAGGTTTGGTTTGGTTTGCTTAAATTTCGCTGGTTAAAAAAATGCTGAAATGGTGATAATATTTTTAAAGCGAGACTTTCGTGTCAAGAGACAAATTTGTTCCTGGACCAATTTGTCTCGACACCCAATTGTACCGGGACCAATTTGTCTCGAGACCAAAGTGTCCCGAGACCCAATTGTCCTGAGGCTAATTTGTCCCTAGACCAAATCGGCTAGACCAAATTGTCGCGGACCGGTCTACGCGACTTTCCTTGAATGTTTGTGGGTTGTAATCGTACCTCATCTGACCAATTTCACGGATTTCCGGGGAGTTGGTAATGAATGACATGTTGTAAATGATGTGCAAATAATCGGTGTGGATATCCTCGGAAATGTACAGTCCTCCCAAGCTGGCGAACATTTCTTTCGATTCTTTTTCTCCAGTCAGCACTTCTCCGATTAACCAAGTCAGATAGGTTTTGCTGATGATTAGAACCGATTCGCCGGAAACCACATCCGCGTATCCCTCAAAGCTTATTAGATCCATAAGAGTGCAGAAATTGGCCTCAGTTAGACTTTTGAACCACGCATTGACCACTTCGTCGTCCAGAGCCTGAAAATATCGGTTTCGCTAATTATATCTTTCCAATTTCAACGCTCAGTCTTAACGCGAGTGTATCAATTCGTTTAAAGGCCGACTTCCAGAGAAAAGGGTTCTAGAGAACTCAAAACCGAGCATCGAGACTAACAATGAAGCGGCCGTGCCGATTTAGGGATCCCCGCTGGGTCAAAAGTTGGAAGGGTTCTCGCTAACTGAAAGCCGTGCAATATGATTCTAGCGAACTGAAGATGAACAATAGCAATCCTTTTAAATTTATTTCGTCTTGAATTTTTGCTTTCCCCTTGTGTATCTTCACTTCGCTAGAACCACATGGCACGGCTTTCAGTTAGCTAGATCCCATCCATCTTTTACCCCAGCGGGGCTTCGAAAATCGGCACGTTCGCTTCATTGTTCGGTTTTCAGTTTGCTAGAATCTTTTCGATGGAAGTCGGCCTTTAAGAAAAGTCATTTTCAACATTTCTTCGAGTCAATCTTACCAGCTTCTTAAGATATTCGTGGACCAGACCTCCCGCGATTATTTTGGGCTTTAAATTTGACGCCATGACGTCTTCCAACGAGTTCAGGGTATCGTATGTCTCCGTGGAGAACTCGGTTTTTAAGAAACATCCCAAAAAGAATAAAATGATCGTGACGCTTAGCAACCAAACTGAAGATATGATTCGTACAGTTACATTGGGTGATATGTTCGAAATAGCTACGAATGAAAAAAGAGCCATAAGACAATATCGACACAAGGAGGATGTGTAAGAAGGGAGAATGAGTAAGTATTAATCCTTCTGGAGAGGGAAGAGATAAAGAAAAAGAGGCAGATATTGCGTACTGTGGTGCGCAGCTTGGAAGCGCAAGAAATTGGTAAAGACACGCGTTGTTCTAAACTAGGGATGTTCAAAATTATGAACAAGCTCATGATGCTAGAGCAAGAAGGTTTGAACGCATGCGCGAAAATGTACGCTCTCTTGACGTGAAGGATTAGTGGTAACCATTGTAACCGGGGAAGGGAACAGTACCGTTTACGAATGGGGGTCAACGGTCATTTTGCCTGACTCCCAGTCTCCCCCTCTTATACATTCTCCTTGATCGACATATCCTTTCATTGGGGGTTGGGGTGACTAATCACTCACGTTCAGCGCACAGCAATGCCGCGTTGTTCCAAATGTTATTTAGCATTAGATTCACAAATTTTTTGATAATTCGTCTTAGAGACAATATCTTGAATCCACGTTTTAGAAGCCAATGAAATGTCAAGATTGACGAGATTAAAATCACACACGTGGTTATTAACGCGACAACCTGTAAGATAGAAAATAGGAAGCTTATATTGGTTTAAATGTAATCTTAAAGGGAATGCGAATTTACAATTTCATAACATATTTTAGCACGAAAGTGGTATTATGTTACACTTTCGAGTCTCTACTTTCAAAATATCAAGTTTTTAACATAATTGAACCAAAGTTTCTATTTTTAAAACCATTGAAATTGAATCACGAAAACTCTGTTTCGATATATCAATAATTTGGTCTTGTCGAGCTTGTTCGCCTTTTTGATGTGAGGAAAAAAACGCGGGAATCCAATACGCGTCTCGAGCTTCTCGCCAGTCTAAACTCTGGGTCTGATAGCGGAGAGAGTGGCACCATCTCGCGTGAAAAATAGATCTGTGACGAGTACGGGAAACGTTTTAGCCTTTCATAAAAAGAGGATTTCAAATAATTTCATATGAAGCATTTTCAAATGCATATTGCGGCCAAATAAGCAGAAATCGGAGAATTAAAAGCTTGATATTTTTGAATTGACAGAAATTAATTATATCTTTTGTTATATAAATCAGAGGTTTTTCAAACGAAGCTTCTCATTCCCTTTAATGTTATTGACCGGATATTACACGAGTAGCTTAAGGTTTTGCATTTCTCCGAATTTATGGAAAGAAATTAATGCGAAAATAAGTTTTAACCTGCAAGTCCATGGCTAAAAATGCTAGAGTATTCGAGACTGTTTTTCTGGGTGGACCAGTTACAAGGACAGTGCTACTAGAATCAAAGACAGAGGAAGGCAAAAATACATCTGTCATTTTCTCGAAGAACGAGAGTTGAACTGGGAGCACTAAAACGTGTTTATCGGATCCGTGTTTATCCTTTAGAAATAAATAATGATATACTAATATCTTTACTTCGCTAGAATGCTGTTTAATACCTGAAACTCTCTTGGTGAATCGTGAATATAACGATAATCCATATAACCTATCTTATGGTCTTCGTAATTAATTCTGCGCAAAGAAAAATATTCCATGGTAATATTTATCTAATCAATGGTAACACGCAAGGTGTTTCTGTTAAGTCTGTCATAAGGGAGTGTTCATTTGATCAGACTGAGCCAAAAGTGTCAGAGAACATGGGTTTCTAAAAGATTTATTTTGAAGGTACGGGCCCCCAAACATTGGCCCCTGATAGAATGAAATTGGCACAGATGTGGAGTAAGAAATATGGCCTGCCCATCTTGTTTAGGCAAATTCAATAGCCTCGAATCTATGAACCTTAACTGAAGTGGATCATATTACAGCTCCCTAGAAGCACTGGACGATATAACATCGCTGGGCATCAGCATTGTCTCCAAGCACTGAAGGGAAAAGGGTATATGCGAAACGTAGCCGCGAATTTGTGAACTAAAACAGAGGAATGATTTTGGCGCGAAAGAAATTTTTAATAAGCAGGGCAAGCAAACGGATGTAAGAGGTAGCCAATGAGGAAAGGTTTGAGAGAGAAGAGCGCGGAAGGAAACAAATTGTGTTTGGTTGTGAATATAAAAGTAGAAGTCCACTTTATTTTTCCGATTTTAAAAAATAATTGGCGGTCTATAGGTATTTTTTAAACGCTTGTGTTGAAAAGGAAATTAATATGAATTCAAATGATCAAAATAGCCTTCATCATGCTAGAACATTTTTAACAAATACAGCACTGAGTTTCCACAGATTTAACGGTTTTTAGCTGGGATAGTTGGACTCCTAATTAGCAAAGAAACATAAGCCATTCTAAATCAAAATTCTAACGAGATAACAAGCTTCACAGTAATCACGACCGTGACGGTGGTCTGACAGCCATTACCATCAACCGGAACCTCCGTAGGTTAACGTAACTCCAGATCCGGGTTAATGGGCAAACTATATCTGTAAAACTGAGCTATAGATGGCAGGCTTGGATGTCTTGGAAGAAAACGCTGTTTACAAAAGCATAGCCTACGTCCAGTACTTATAGGGAGCTGTAATATGATCCACTTATGACCTTAATGAGTCTTTATCTAGCCGAAGAGTACGTTCAAAGGTAGAAGTGTGCCTAAACTGGTAATTTAATGTAGTTCAAATTGTAGCTAAAAGCGTGGACGTTTTGAACAGTATTTTTATTTAACGTTTGCTAACTAGGTAACTTCAAACACTTGCGCTGTCACACGTTGAACTACTGGCTTAAGCACACTTAGAAAGTGCACTTCTGCTCATTATAGCTCTTAGATTGGAAGCTATTGAAATTGTCTAAACAAGATGGGCACTCTGATATGTCTTACTCGACAATTTAATTGTTTCAAGTGGAAAATGTTCGGGGGCCCGTACCTCCGTAACTAAATGTTTTAGACAACATGTTCCTTGAGAATTTTCACTCAGTCTGACCAGGAATGTATGGAGGGTGGTTGGAATGGCTAAAGGGGCTCCCGGTGTTCCCTTAATGGTGGAAACATCTGGAAAAGCCTCATTTATTAATTTTTTTTTGAAAAGTGTAGCTCCTCCCCCATCGTCGGCCTAGACATCTCCTGAAGGCGGTAAATGTCTAGTCGTTTCAAACTAGGGACCGAGCGGATAGAGGGTGGAGTTAGCGGAAGAATTTTCACTTTTTTGCCAGCCAATGAAAATATTGAAGCGGGAAATAATGGTATTTCGTCAGTCTATGACGTCGCTAACATAAAATAAGCCACGATTGGTCTGACCCATAGAACACTCCCATTAATTTCTGGCAAACTTACATCAGAAACACCGAGTATACTGCGGTTTTTAAATTCATACTTGATATTGGTGGCGCGTTCTAAAAACTGCCTGGAGAAGAGGTATTTCAAAGCTTGATTCTGCATTCCCCACGTTTCCTGCAAGATAAAATTAAATTTTATATGACTGTTCACGAGCTAGCTCGGTTCAGAGTCCTGCCCGAGGAGCGCCCCGATCGGGCCGGGCCGAGTCGGGCTTTTAAAATTTTGAAAATTGTATCGGGGCGGGCCGGGTCGGGCTTTTAAATTTTTGAAAACTGTATCGGGCCGGGCCGGTCGGGCTTTTAAATTTTTGAAAATTGTATCAGGCCGGGCCGGGTCGGGCTTTTAAAATTTTGAAAATTGTATCGGATCGGGCTCTTAAGATTTTGAAAATTTTATCGGGCCGGGCCGAGTAGGGCTTTTAAAATTTTGAAAATTAACGGGCCGGGCTTTTGTTCATTTTTCAAAATTCGGGCCGAGCCGAACTTGATTCTCATTTAATCCAAAATTCAAATGAAAGATAGTTTAAAAGAGTATAAGCTTCTAAGAACAAATGTGACGTCGTTGTGACGAACAATTATCAAAAGAAATGAATAATACACGACGCTAAAGCAATATTAATTCAATGTAAAAAAAATATAAAAATTTCAACTGCACTACGTCTAACGGGCAGGGCTTGGTAAATGCATGTAACGGGCCGGGCCTGTTCAATTCATGCAATGTGATGGGCCGGGTCGGGCCGGGCCGGGCCGAAAATCCAACTATATACTCGAACTCGGACCGGGTTTCGGACTTATTAAAAATGCTATATCCCTGGCCGGGCTTGGGTCGGGCCTGAAAAACTCGGCCCGTGCAGGTCTCTGGCTCGGTTTGCAAATGCGAAAAGTATAAAAAGAATATCTGAATATATATTACATCAACTGTCCCATAATTGCCGGGAAATGGCTCAGCATATCTGAAATGTACGAAACACGTTAAGAGTTGCTACTTTTTGGCTCCCCCCCCCCCGGTCCCATTTTAGGTCATATGGGAATGGGATAAGTTTGCGATTAAAGTTGGCGCTATCTCGTATTAAACACCCCTAGATGTTTGATTGGTCGCTGTAGAAAGCGAATTAAGTCTTCAGCCGCGAGAGGGTGGATACCCCAATGGCGCCCTGGCCCCTGTGTGTTGGTTTTTACTTTTGCGCTCTTTAGAGCTAGCGAAAGTATTGTTCCGACCCTTGCTGGCAGGCTGGGCGCCTTTTCTATCACCCATTTCCCATTTCTTCGTTTACACGGTCGTATATTTGCAAATAGTTCACATACCCACTCTTAAATGGCTCTGCAACATCAATATAATTTTGTTATTTAAGACATTATTTTACGCCCCGACCGGGAACCGATTCCGCGCCCTATGGATCCACACTTTTCTCTTCAGATTGATGACTTAGCAAACTAAGCCAGCATATCTGAAATGTACGAAACACGTTAAGAGTTGCTACTTTTTGGCTCCCCCCCCCCGGTCCCATTTTAGGTCATATGGGAATGGGATAAGTTTGCGATTAAAGTTGGCGCTATCTCGTATTAAACACCCCTAGATGTTTGATTGGTCGCTGTAGAAAGCGAATTAAGTCTTCAGCCGCGAGAGGGTGGATACCCCAATGGCGGCCTGGCCCCTGTGTGTTGGTTTTTACTTTTGCGCTCTTTAGAGCTAGCGAAAGTATTGTTCCGACCCTTGCTGGCAGGCTGGGCGCCTTTTCTATCACCCATTTCCCATTTCTTCGTTTACACGGTCGTATATTTGCAAATAGTTCACATACCCACTCTTAAATGGCTCTGCAACATCAATATAATTTTGTTATTTAAGACATTATTTTACGCCCCGACCGGGAACCGATTCCGCGCCCTATGGATCCACACTTTTCTCTTCAGATTGATGACTTAGCAAACTAAGCCAAGGAGGTATGTTGACAAGCTACAGTTATTTGGTAAAGCGTGTCTCGTGAAGAGATAATCGTCGCCTGGAACGGCCGCGATTCACTTATTTAACTAAACTGTAAACCAAATTCTTACTAGATTGCTTCTATTCATAATCGGAATAATATTTTATAAACAATGGAAAAAACCCGAAAATTATAAATTTGATGGGGTCATCTTATAATGAAAAGAGTAATACTAATTCAAGTCACTAGAGGCCGCGCATAGTGTAATCTGGCCGAGGCCATCTTGTTCCATTTTTAATAAGCAAATTTTTCAATAATAAAGATTGGAAAAACAGGTGAATTAAAACTCAGAGTAGACTGCAGTAGCGTCGCTAGGGTTTGAAATTTGGGGGGGGGGGCTAAATCTGGGCAAACTAGTTATAAGAACTTAATAAAAAAATTGCATAATGGGTTCATTGGAAAATGTGTAGACCTTCAAAACGATCCGTAAATTTGTGTCAACGTGAAATTATTCGTATTTTAAGGATATACAACCTTTTATTGATAAAGACTAAGGAACCGATTATGAAGGATTTTCACTCGTCTTAGGTTTATTTTTAGTTTTGGTTAGCTTTTAGTCCACCCTATTGGGACTCACTTCGAAAGAACATGAAACATTTTACTTGTCTCCATCTGTTCTTTTGTTCAAAATTGTACTGTTTGATATTGAAATTTAACGAATCTATCATTATAATTTTTTATATATTGCAACAGAATTTTAGGTTGCTAACAGCAATTTTTTGGTAGGGTTTACGGATTATTTTGGGGGGCTAATTTTGAAATTTGGGGGGGGGGGGCTATAGGCTACCTGATTCGCGAAAATATAGTGACCTGTTAATAATTTTAAACTCCATGGAGATTTTGGTGCAATTTCGGATTGTGTGTAGAAATAGAAAATCCCTATAGTTAAATACAAGTTATATTTACATACCGGTATTTGAAGAAACTGGATTCCCTATATTCAAACTTGTTCAGACTCATTTCAAATTTCTTCAGTATATGATCGTTAGCAGATAGTTAGCTCCACTGTTTTACTAAAGATATCGAGTGGTCTGTTTAGATAGGGCGTCGTATAATATTTTATTCCGTGCCATACTTTGCTCGAATCGATAAACTAATTTTGTACACTGCAGGGTTAATGCAAAGTTTGCTGAATGAAACTTCCTAATCATACTGGTCGCTTTTCTATTACGATGTTCCCCAAACTTCCCAACCATTTTACAAAAAATGCAAACGTGTATAGGTCTTTATATTCATTTTGATCTGAAAATTAATTTGGAAAATGTTACAATTTTCTATGAATCATTCAAGGTTTAATATCACATATTCATTTGGACTAGGGTTCTCAATGTCGATAAAAAATAATTATAGGAATTGATAACGTTATATTGCTTTCCCGATTGTCGATTTCCCCCGTGTTTAATTCGAAAATATTTCGAATTGATTATTCAGGCCCATTTTATAATTTTTCGATTTTCCAGGTCGTGTAAGATCCCTGTATCGTGAGGTAAAATAAAACTAGGCAATCTTATAAAAGACATATCATTAGTACAATAATTGCTCCCTGGAGATACAAACTCACTCTAAAACTACCCAAAGCTCTATGTGAAATAAGACCAGAAGGGAATACAGTATTAGAATATATTAAGCTAATATTTCCAGCTTGTAATTAAACGATACCGGCGTGGGCCCCAACCTCCCAGGAACAAAAATGATTTGGATAATGATATACCAAGAAGTGATATCTAGTTTATTAGGAAGAAGGTATAAGATGCCTAAGTATTCGCCCCATAGTCCCAGTCCCCCTTTCAAAATACAAGGGGGGACGTAAAAAGAGGCCGGGCTATTTCGCCTCTTCTCAGTCGGAAAATACGGAATTTTCGTCATTCGCGTCCCGCTGACGTGAGTTTTCAAGAACCAATGAGATGCTGGTTGTAATTTAGAGGCGGCCGGGATTAACTCCGGACCTACGTTTGGACTGCAGATAAAGCTAGAAATGTGGCAAATTAAATCTTCTCCATAGAAAACTAGATATCACTTCTTGCGAATCTAACCAATTCGACCTAGCCTACTTTAATCCCGCGTCATAGACCATGTACTTAGCAAAATAAGTTCCTTTAACTCCGGACCTACGTTTGTACTGGAGATAAAGCTGGAAATGTGGCGAATTTGTATCTTCTCCCTAATAAACTAGATATCACTTCTTGGATATACCTTTACACAGATGTAAATATTGCTATTTAGTATTTGACAATTTTAAAGAATTTGACGAAAGAGGTCCTTAAAATCCTACGGCACAAATCCGCCGGGCGGTTAGAGTCGTCCTATGGAATTTCAATGTTCAATGTCGTCATCTCCCAATAGAGGTTAATGTGCTATTGAAGGAGTAGCTCGCGTTTAAACATCGAAATGCTGATAAATGATTACATTTTTATTCAAGTGATAACATTACAATTACAAAAATTTTAATACGAAGTTCATTGCATTTTCGTACTTTTAAAACCAAAGCGCATCCGCGCTTCTCTTTTTGTAAGCCGCATCTGCGCTTCTCTTCTTGTAAGCCGCATCTGCGCTTCGCTTCTTGTAAGCCGCATCTGCGCTACGTTTCTTATTCCAAAGTGCATCAGCGCTTCGTTTCTTGTACGTGGCATCTGCGCTACGTTTCTTATACCAAAGTGCATTTGCACTACGTTTGTAGGTTGCAGCATCAGCACTTCGTTTCTTGTAAGCCGCATCTGCGCTACGTTTCTTGTAAGTGGCATCTGCGCTACGTTTCTTATACCAAAGTGCATTTGCACTACGTTTGTAGGTTGCCGCAGCTGCGCTGCGTTTTCTAAACAAATGTGCAATTGCATCTGCGCTTCGTTTGTAGGATGCGCTACGTTTTTCGTAGGTTTTATCATCATCGACGCCTTGGTTGTAACCCAGTCTATCTACGACGCATTGCTGTAGGTATATCATAGAATGTTTAAAGAAAACGAAGTTAAAGCGCGCAAGTGCCCGTAATAAGCGTGACACGGATTACAGTGAGGACAACTTACGTCAGTCAAATCTTCGGCTTCACGTAGAGCTACCCTCTGAAATTAAAACAAATGTCGTTCGAGTGCGTTATAAATGCAAACGATTTAAAGGCCGACTTCCATCGAAAAGAGTTCTAGCGAACTGAAAACCGAGCATCGAGACTAACAATGGAGAGACTGTGCCGATTTTCGAATCCCCGCTGGGGTAAAAGATGGAAGGGTTCTAGCTAACTGAAAGCCGTGAAATGTGAAGATACACGATAGAGAATTTCCTTCAGGGGAAAGCAAAAATTCGAGAGGAAATAAATTTAAAAGGATTTCTACTTTCATCTTCAGTTGGCTAGAACCACATTGCACGGCTTTCAGTTAGCGAGAACCCTTCCAACTTTTGCCCCAGCGGTGATTCAAAAATCAGCACGGTCGCTTCATTGTTGGTCTCGATGCTCAGTTTTCAATTCGCTAGAACCCTTTTCGTTGGAAGTGGGCCTTTAAAGAGAAATTAATGCAATTGCCCCACTATTTTTGCGCCTTAATATAGAAACTATTCATTTCGTACCATAGGGCTGCCAGAGTTTTAAAGTACACCTACACAATCGATCTCTGGAATTTTGAGAACTGAATAAATTTCGACTTGTAGCCTTTACAATAGATGATTCGTAAAATTGTTTGGGCACTTCACAGCTTGTTTTTCACTGGGTTTTCTGTTTTACCCTTTTCTTCAGTTAGTTGGGACTGGAGGCCGTCCGTTTCCGGAAACACGATTGCCAGTTTCCGAAAAGTACCAAACAGTAAAAATTGACCATCTGGGATTTTACGAACCATCCATTCTAAAACGCGTTGAGAGTCATGCTAAAAAATTAAAGAAACAAGATGGTCTAGCCCATAATTTAGCCACATCGTTTACGTACTCTCGCTTTCCCTACTACAATAAAAATACTTCTAGTGAAATATCCCCTCATATATCGGTCAGGGGTATTAATTATTACAGGTATCGATCTTGTAGCTAAGAAAAAACCAAAAGATCTATGGGCAAAATTGCCAAAGCGCGCTTCTATAGAATCGCCGCCCGCTCGTACCGCTTCTATATCCTATTCCTCTCACTCACTTGGAGCTCACTCAGTACAGCTCCTAGATACTTTCGTTCCCTCTCCTACTATCTCTGCAACAAGTGACTATAGAGGAGGCTGGCGTGTCGTAGGTCCCGGTTTCGAATCCCGGCGGTGGTGGAGAAGAAAATAAGTATTATAAATTTAAAAATCATTGACAAGAAAATTATGGAGACAGCGCCACCTAGAAGTGGTTTTACGAAGTACTATTTAAAAATCAGGAACGAAACATCATCATCATCTTCTTCTTCTTCTTCTACACACCCAGTCAAACAATTAGCCCATAGTATATATACGATGTGGCTAAAAATAGTGATGGTTGCTTGTTCTCTTTAGAAACATATCTAGTCTTTTTCAACTGATAAGATTTTCCTACCCACAAAATTACCCTTTAAAATATATTCAAGTAAATGTTACCCGCAAATTCGCTCGAGTATACTTAGTACCATAAGTTTACATGATATGTTCCATAAGTATGAGACTTCTTATACTTCGTAATTCTAGAGACTTAATGACAGTTAGTTCGACAAGCGAGAATTCACTACAATCGGTTAATTTTGCAGTCCATCTTCCTATTTAGTCTGTTCTAAGGCTTTGACAGCGCCTCGCCAGGCGTCGCTTTACGAGAGCCTATGGCGTTTCATCTACGCCACTTCACGACAAGCTCTCGGTAACCAGTGACAAACTTATGGAACATATCTTATGAACTTAAATCGAAATGTTATGAGAAACCGGTAGATTCGATTGTATTATAGTATTTTCTGCAAACCATGTTTCCCTGTTTTCTACGCTAGATGGAGTGAATTTTAAAAACTAGCCTATTTTCTTCCCCAATGTTCAAGCTACCCCCATACCAAATTTCATCAAAATTTGTTCAGCGGTTTACCCCTGAAAACGTATTAGATAATCAGAGGCTATAGCCTACTTCCACATTTAAAATATTAATAGGTTTTTAAAATTAACATAAGCTAGGCCTATAAGCTTAGACAAGGAAGTGATCTACCCCTCGTGTTGTTGCGCGTGATCATAATTGCCTTACATTTTCATTGATGTAATCCCGTTGTTCATCGATGCATTTTCGAAACTGCAAGTGAAAAACTCATTACTTTATGCCGGTTGGGATGGGCATCTTTAGTTAAAGCAGAAGTAAGATAAGGGACTAGAAGTAAAGAGGTCGAGCATTGGTGAAAGATCCTGGCACTAGTGAACAGATTTGAGGATTTTATGCCGCTTCCATCGCGCCTACACTAGAGAGAAAAAAATTGGTCGAGTTCCAACAAAATTTCCTACCCACTTCCCCTCAACCTTAAGCCGCGGAACACGGACGAAGCGGGTGCTTGAATCTAGTTCGGCCGTCTACCGCCACGAGCGTCTCACGTTTTGGAGGGAAAATTCAGAAACCGCTACCAGAGGGCCAACCGTTGGCGCGTCATCAAGAATATTCACTTTCGCCAAGTGAAGAATATTGTTACCTCGATACTTCTAGTCCCTTATCTTACTTCTGGTTAAAGTATCGAATCGTGTCTTATAATTACATGTCGTGGTTCAGGTCCGCAAGCGATCAAGAAAATTTCTCGCAATTGAATTTGACTTCCGGTCGCTTTCGAGAGGCATTCCAACAATTTAGTCGAAAACTAAAATTACAAACACCAATTTTATTATCAGTATATTTTAAAAAGTCGGTTAGACTGTTTTTGTTCTTTATTCACTATCAAAATTCGTTATTTTCTGAATTTGACCGAAGTGCGTAACTGTTAATGCTAATAAATTAAAGGTTTAAGAAGTGGTTTGGTTCAGTTCATCTCAATGTTGGAAAGTTCGGATTCGAGCCCATATCCCTTGAATGCCTGTTAAAGGGAGGGTGAAGAGGAAAATCTAGTGATTTTTTATCGATTCTTCTACTAATTATAAGAACCTTCTGCAAAGTGAAACATCCAGGAAATACAGTCTCCGAATGATTTTAAAATTCAAATTAGGTTCAGATTTTAGTGATAATTTGAAATAAGGACCTCCGACCAATCGCGTAACGCCCCGCCTTCCTGTTAACATAATTCTAGTGGCACGTTCTACATCTCGTGCCACGATTGTCACGTCGCGAGCACTTTTATCAAATCTCGTGCTAAATTTCATTCAGCATGGAGCGTGCCACGAGAATTTTGTTAACAAGAAGGCAGGGCGTTACGTGATTGGTCGGAGGTCCTTATTTAAAATTATCCATAAAATCTGAACCTAATTTGAATTTTATAATCATTCGGAGATATTATAATTAGTAGAAAAATCCATAAAAAATTACTTGATTTTCCACTTCACCCTCCCTTTAATAACGTCCTTTTCTAGACCTCTAACATTTTCGTTTTCATAACCCCAAATTAGGTATCGTTCTAATTGAACTCGAAAGGTGTAGGTTACTACTTTAGTTTCTAAAACGAACGAGACACAAATAAACGATAAGTCTTTAGGGCCCTTGAACCAAAGGGGCAGTTGTGTCGATAAAAAATTTAGAGAATTGGTTCTATTGATATTTATCCGCTAATTTTGTAAGACAGTACTAATAAATAATAATAATAATCTAGGCTTTGTCTCAAATTGGCAAAACATCTGTGTTATCTTACCTCTTCGGGCAAGTGCTCGCCCAAGCATTCTCCAAGTAATTCCTGCTTCTCGATTGTTTCTTCATTTGTAAAAGAATCGATAACAAAAAATGTAACTTTTCGTTTAATTGTTCACTTAAAGGCCGAGTTTCAGCAATAAGAGTTTTAGTGAATTGAAACCCAGGTCAGATTTTACTGATGAATAATATTTTTGAAGCACCGTAGGAGCGAAGGCACTCGGCGATGCCCGTCAACCCCAAGGGATGCATATTTTATTACTTTTCAGGCGGACATTATTCTATAAAGAAGGTTTTTAAGTTTTTGGCCGTAATTTAAAAAGATGGCAACAAATCGAACCCGAAAAACCATTCCGTCCGTCTATAGGTTAAAGGAAACCAGTGTACTTAATATTTGTGAAATCGGTTGAAACGCGCAGACTATGTTGCATAGAGAAGATTTTTACATTTCTGAGCGTCATTTATTAAGATGGCGGCGGATTGGGGGAAATCTTTCTTAGTACGCGCCTACTACTTATGAGTAACGTTTCTGCAAATTTTCAGCCTTCTAGGGCAAGCGGTTTGGGTTGGGCGTTGATTATCAGTCAGTCTGTCAGTCATGACTTTGATTTATAAGCAAATAGCAGCGAAGTTAAGTACGCCATAAAAGTAGGGCTACAGAGCCTATTTTCGAGTTCTCATTAAGGCCATTTTGAGGGATTCTAGCTGAGGGCTACCTGCCTGAGGAACCACGCAATGTGGATTCTAGCTAACTGGTGATGACTGAGCATTAAAGGGTTTATGGCAGAAGAATACGAAACTTCGGAGGGGGAACGGAGACCCTCTCTCTTCAATTCACTAGAACTCTTTTAATTGGAATTGGGCTGTTAAACTACGAATTAAGAAGTAAAATAAAAACTTTACCGCAATAAGCTTCGCAGTTCCAAATTGCCTGCACAGAAAAAACAGCGAGAACCAGTAAGACCTTCATCTTGACGCTGGCAACTCTTAATTGGTAACTACGCGAAAGAAATCTGATATCTTCCTTTTTAAACAACGCCACCAGCTTCTCTTCTCAGGATGTGTCGATAAAAACAAAATTTTAATTAATTAGTTAAGAACAATTACATAGTGAGTGGAAACAGGAAACGTGATAAAAGTCAAAATTGAAATTAAGATCAAATAATTATTTCTGATTAAAATTTATAAATTACGTCCGATTTCAAGATTAGGTTTTGCGCTAATTACGGTAGGGACTTGTTTAATTATAACAGGGTTCGTACAAAATTTATGAAATGAAATTCCCTGACTTTTCCAGGTTTTCCATGACTAAATTCCACAAATTTCCCTGTTTTATTGTTATAAGATAACTATTTATTTTAAACTTAACTATAAGTAAATCATAAATAACCGGAGCGAGTGAATTTGGTCTAATCTCAGGTAACACACCCTTATACTGCTATCCAGACTTTAAATTTCCCTCCAATATATTTTTCCCCAACATTTCCCTGACTTTTTAGGTTCATTTTCAATTTCCCTGACTTTTCCCTGACCTTTTAGGCCAATTTTCAATTTCCCTGACTTTTCCCTGACCTTTTAGGCCAATTTTCAATTTCCCTGACTTTTCCCTGACCTTTTAGGCCAATTTTAAATTTCCCTGACTTTTCCAGGTTTTCCAGGATTTCCAAGTAGTGTACGAACCCTGTATAAGTAATGAGAAAACAATAAGTATGGTTCCCTTTTGAGATGAAAATTACTGCCCTATCTTCACAGAGTTTTGATCTAAATTAGCGATATTAGCAACTCTTAAACCGTAATATTTTTACCTATTGACTCTAGCTCACTCTCTGAGTCGAAAATGTTCTAGGACATTTTGAACTATGGGACACTGTTTTCGAATTATGATTTAGAGTGTTTTAGGGATAACCAGGGATATATTTAATTTTAGAAGCAGGAATGGGGAACAGAGTAATGAGGGCTCGTCAAAGTCCCGGACCCCCTTCCACGGGACGGAGGGTTATGAAAGAAGAGGCGGGTCATAGCAACAGAGGTAAAAAGGAATGACGTATTTTTCGCCGTCCCCGTCAGCAACGTCATCAAAACGTAGTTTAAGTGAGCCAATAAGATAATTTAGACTTTTCGTTACGTGTTGGGGGGAGGAACTCTATACTGAGTAGGCTATGAGTCGGACCAGAGAGAATTTATAATAGGGAGTGGAAACTGAGGAATTTTATGTATCTCAAAAATCACGTGATCAACAAAACAGGCCAGGTCTATTTCCGGTACTATTTTTTGTGGCCCCTCCCTCTAGGGTGGGTCTAGAATGTTGCGGGGGGGGGGGTCTAGGGGAGATGGACACTACTTTTTAGGGAAAGGAAAACGTCTGACTTAAAATAACTCCAAATGGCACCAGTCGCACTCGAAATCGCGAACCCTTATTGGCTAATTGTACAACCAACAGTGATTGTGGGCAAACATTAAAATTAAAGGAGAGTCATGTGACCGGAAATTTACCTGGCCAGTTTTAGCGTCGCAGCCTACTTGTTTGAGCTACATTGTATTTAGCAGAAACTACGTACTTTTCGTCATTCGCGTCGCTAATGAGATGCTGGTTGCAATTTAGAGGCGGCGGGGGTTAACTCCGGACCTAAATTTGGACTGGAGATGAACCTGGAACTGTTACCTTAATTTATACCTTCACCCTAATAAACTAGATATCACTTCTTGCCCAGATATTAAACAAAGTATTTATAGCGATAAAAGAAAGGAAATTTTTTTGGTGTAAAATTTATTTCGTAGTCAATTCAAGTGGGATGTTTAAAACACGTTTAATTTACCAGTTACAATCCAATGCATTTTGTAATATTAAATCGCTATATTCAATATCGTAATATGTCAAAAAATCTTACAAATTTTATGGGTAAAAAATATGTAAGATTGCCCTACATTAAAGGTTTAAGATCTAGATTTAAGTAATGTAAGCAGCGAAAATTTACCATCGTCAAACACTAAACTTTCGTCAGAACAATTTACGGGTAAAGGGTGCTACACGTGCGATCTTGCTTTTATGCTTTTTCTTCTTGGAAAATTACCGCGCTCGCAAGTCTCTGATTAAAAGACTTATCCGGTCTGTATTGATGAGCACTTCTGTAAGCGTTGCTTGAGTGCGACAAAGTTTATAGGAATATTATCCCATGTTGGCAATCCTACACTATTGGTAGTGACTTTGCCCCCAACATTCCATCGGTCATCTACCAAGTAAAACTCAAATATTTCCTTAGCGTAACACCAATTTCACCCTACAACCGATATTCATACGCGTAGCTATGGTTGCCCGCGAAATCTTCACCTCGTGACATTCCTAAAATCCGGAAAATTTACGAACGCTCACTACGGCCTTAGAACTTCATCCTCACACTGTAGTGCCCTATCAGGAGTTTAAGAACACTACGATAATTGGGTGGGAATATTTTGCCCATTTCAAGTGTAATTTGATCTAACAGGAATAGACACTAGATTCCTAGGCTTATTATTCTCAGAATGAATGTTATTAACGTCTGATAAGTATCGCGCAAATTTAAAGGATGTAACAGATCATACGAATACTTATACCATGAAGTGGTAATTTTTGAAATAAAACGAATTAAGCTCCTTTGAACCACGCCTCTCCTCGGTCACGTGCCTATGACGTATTTCAAATAATTTTTACCCACCCGCCCATGTCTTCTTTACAGTCCCTTTAATTAGTATACCACGAGGAGAGAGGCAGTAAAGATTTGTTTTGTTGATCACGTGATCAACAGCATCCCGTAGATGTACATCATACGATGTGGCTAACCGGGGAGAGCCTGGGGGACCGAAATGACTCGCGGCCTCTTCAATTTCCAAAATTTGAAAAGCACGATTTAATCGTTACAAAAAATATATTTGAATTTTCATAGAAAAAACTCGTAAATTCATGAGAAAAAGATGAATAAATTTCGCAAATAATTTGATTCTTTCGTTCTTGAAAATTCCCATTAAGTTCACTAGACATTATTTAAAATGAACGGAAAATGAAGTCTTCGTTGCATTTGCGAGATGAATTATTTACAAGGTTGAAATATTTGGCGAAAAAGTTAATTCGAAATGATTGAGTTATTTGGTCCGGAATTATCGCGAAACCTTACACGGGAAGTTCTTGAAAAAGTTCACCAAGACTCGTGGCGTCAATTAATAAAATGTTGAAAACTCATTTAAATATTTTAAAATCCGTAAATGGTTTTAAACGTTCGTGAGTCTCGTCACTAATTCTTGAAATTGTTCATATAAATAAATAGACTAATAAATTGAAAATGGCGCCAATTCGTCAAATTGTCGAATCCCGAACTGAGGAAATCAATAACGGAAGTAGGTGACTCACTGGAAGGCAGTCCAATGATCAAGAAGGTCAAAGGTCGTTTGGGGTCGAGTTTAGAAGTGGGAACTTTCTTTTGCGGTTTAGTCGAAGGAAGGGGGGACAGTGGTGGAATTGACGGACAACAATTCCAGATAAAGGGAAAGTGAAAGGAACCACGAGAAAGAACTGCCAGAAGATACTTAAAGGAAGAGTGAATTATCAATAATGGTCGTCTGTCCATTTTCTCTTTAGCAAGCTTTACAGGGTGCATCTTCTAGATTAGTGCTTGACCACAGTGTCCTTTTTCACAAGCAGAGCATGTCTCCTCAGTAGAAGGAGGGGGTGGTGTTGGGTTCAGATTAAGGTAAATATTAGGTTTAGGTTAATTTTGAGGTTAGGTTAGATGAGGGGTAAAGATGGTTTGGTTTAGGATTAAGGTTGGTGGCTTGAATGAAGTTTCCCCTTCCTCGAGGTCAGGCTTCCTGAGTTGGTGCGGTCACTTTGCTTCTCTTAGGAAGGGGTCACAATTGGAAACGTAGTTCTTTCTCGTGGTCTTCCCGCTCGCTCAAAATCCTAAGGCTCATTTCCCTTCATTTGATAGTTCAGCGGTCTCCATGTGAAGTTTCCCGATCAACTGATTTAGTCTTTCGATCTCCCTGTCCCTATCACCGAGTAATCCGACCAGTTCTTCGACCTGGTTCTCGAGTTGTCGAATGATGGCCTTCAGACCAGCTTTTTCGGCGTCCCTCTCGGAGATTTTCGTTTCCAGCCGATTTCTCAGTTCCTTTATTTCGGCGTCCTTTTTCCGATCGTAGCTGTCTTTTTCGGCCAAGAGAGACGCGATGCGTTGGTTCCTTTTGGCTAAGGAATCTGTCAGTTCGACCATAACTTGTTCTTGGGCCTCGACCTCGGCGTTGTTGTTATTCGAGGAGCCGGCGGTGTTGGTCAGAGCTCTGTTCAGTCGGCTCGATAGTTCCGCTCTTTCTCGCTTCAATTCGTCAATCTTTTCCGACATTTCTCTGTCCGACTCCTCTTTCTCACTCTTGACCCTTGACAGTTGGCCTTCCAGTTTGGTCACGTGTTCGTTCAAGCTCGATACACTCGCTCGAAGTTTCCAAATCTCTTGCTCCCGTTCGCTCTCACTTGAATTTTCTGTTTGACCGGATCTCGATTCCGCCGCCCCACTCACCGCTCCTTCATTCGAAGTTTCTCTTTCTATCGCCTTTCTTTTTTCGTGTTCATCAAACAATTTTTCCATTTCTTCGGAATTATGCGCGTAGTACAAAGCGGTGTGGCCATCATAGTCGGTCAGGTGAATGTCGGCGCCGTTTTCCAGCAAAATTCTAACGACATCCAAGTGACCAAAAAAGGAAGCGATGAACAAGGATACGAGGCCACCTTTTTCTATTCGATTGACTCGCGCACCATTTTGGATCAAGTGAGTGACGACGTCCAAGTAACCCTTCTGGGAAGCGACGAACAAGGGTGTGAAGCCATCTTTATTGGCCTGATTGACTCGCGCACCATTTTGGATCAAGTGATTGACGACGTCCAAATGACGATTCTGGGAAGCGATGTACAAGGGTGTGAAGCCATCTTTATTGACCTGATTGACTTGCGCCCCATTTTGGATCAAGTGACCGACGACGTCAAAGTTGCCTTTCCGCGATGCCCAGCATAAGGGTGTTCTGCCTTCATTGTCGAAGGCCCCAATTCGAGCTCCCTTTTCAAGAAGTAGTGTGACGATTTCTACATGTCCATTTTGGGCAGCGACGTGCAACACCGTGAAACCATTTTCCTCCTCCCGCTTGTCTGGGTCTTCCCCTCTCGCTAATAATGTCTTCACTGTATTTACGGTACCATTCCGCGAAGCTTCGTGTAAGTTCTGTGAATGATGTATTCTTCTGAACACCGCCATCAGATTCCAAGGGTTAAATTCCTAAGAAAGTTCTTGTTCTATTTTGAGAGCGCGATTGTGGACCTTATAGGCCAGGACAGATAGGCCAAAAAAGGGCTTGACCTAGAACATTTGAACATAAAGATGAAAATTGGTACATGGGTTGTTTTTGACCCCAGAAAAAATATACTAAAAGTCCCCTGCTGTAGAGCGCGAGCTTTCGCCGCCATCTTGGAAAATGGCCGCCGGGAATGGCAGCATCAATGTATTCTACATTCTTCTTCAAAAATTATGAAAATTGGTACACATAATGATTGGACCCACATGAACATCATGGCAAAATTTTACAGCTCTGTGTTCAATAGTTTGGTCGCCATATTGGAAAATGGCCGCCGTGAATGCTAGGTACAGTATATTTCACCATGTTGTTGGAAAATTATGAAAATTTATAGGTATTATAATCAGAGCTGTGTGAACCTCATAGTAAAATATTGAAGCCATTAATCGGTTAGTTTGGCCGCCATGTTGGAAAATGGCCGCCATCAATGTCATTTAGTTACAGTATATGGTTCAAAAATTATGAAAATTGGTAATAATTATGTTGAAGACCGTCTAAACATCATACTTGAATATTGAAGACGTGCTACGGATAGTTTGGGCGCCATCTTCGAAAATGACTGCTTGAAATGCCAAATATATTACCGATATATAAATTTTTTTCAATATTTTTTTATTGAGTAGATGATTTTCATGAACGTATTAAACGCCATAAAAATAACTATTTTCGAGTCTAAATTATTGACCCATCTTCAAAAATGGTCGCTGAAATAATTACTATCTAAAATCTGAAAAAAAGGAATGCCATATTACTCGGATTTTGGTTAGGAAAAACCATTTTATATGGGGTGTAAACATTCTAGTGTCGTTAAGGATTAGATTTAAGACACATTTTTAACATTTCGTTCATATTTCTCTTAATCCTGAAGATGTTTTATTACGGCTAATACCTTGCCAATGACCACACATTGCCCAGCAAGCTAATCCAGATCGTCTACATTCACAGTTCTTTACACAAGATGTTCTGCAGACTGCAGGTACAAAAAATGAGTGTTATAAGTTCATCTGATGCCGGTAGGAGAATGGTGTGAATGGGTGTTCGACTTTCGCGATCGCGAACCAATCCCCACTGTTCAGGAATAAATCGTTTCCCAGCTATTGTTGGACTTGAAGATACGCTCGGAAAAAATGCAGTTTTGCGGCGTCTGTTGTTGGATGAAACTTAGCGAGATCAAATGAGGACTTGACAGTATGTGTGGCAACGGTTCCATTATACGTCTAATATCTACATGGTTGGACGTCACCCTAAGAAAAGCGAAAAGAAATCTCTCTTCGGCAGCAATGGCTTCCTTAGATGCAATATGGTCATTAAAAAAGCCCAACAAATTTGTAAGATGTTGATTATCTGTCATTACTTTAAACCACGCCTTATCATAACCAAACCCAGTTACAGCACGTAAATGAAAGAAGTGTTCTTTTAACCTTTTTAACTCAAAGGACTTGTCGTTGCGGAGGGGGCCTGAGTTCGGTGTGACGGTTCCTTGGGTTCGCCCTTGGTTCAGACCGTTCCTTATCCCAATCCGTGAAGGTTTTCCCGGCCGCTTCGCCCACGCCCAGGTGTTGCCTTGGATCGCCCCCACTATTGGCAACCCTCTAGGGGTCGCGCATACACTATTTGTTTGGGCCGTATGGCACTGTTGTGCTTGGAGAGAACTCCCCCGTCTCCTCGAGTCTTCTGCTGCCTTAATCCTTCCCTGTCACCGACCACCTTATGACTGGGCTCGACGTTGACGGTGTCCAGCTTCTGTCACCTGCTCAAGTGGCGTTTGTCGGGCCCACTGGCCGATCCCGTGTGCCATGACGGCGGTTCCGCGGGTTCAATTTGGAATATGATGGGGAGGGGCGCTGATAAGGCCCCCAGCTAAGTGTAGCGAATAATCAAGGGTTGTGACATGCAATTATTATGAAAAATCTTCAGGATGACGATGAATATGAATGAAATGTTAGAGATTTGTCTAAAACCTAATCTTAAACAACACTAGAATATATAAACCCTATATTAAAGAGTATTCTCTAATCAACATGTTGAGAATAACAGCTTTGAATAACTTTTCTTTCTTTCAGAATTTAGGGCAATAATTTTCGTGTGGCCATTTTTAAAGATGGCGTCGATAATTTCAACTTCGAGATATCTATTTTTTGTTGTTTATTACGTTAATGAAAATCATCTATTCAAAATAGGAATTTCAAAAAGATTTACATTTTTGTAATATATTTAGCATTTCCAGCATTCATTTTCGAAGATGGCGCCCAAACTAACAGTAGCACGTCTTCAATATTCAAGTATGATGCTTAAACGGTCTTCATCATAATTATTACCAATTTTTATAATTTTTGAACCATATACAATATCTAAATGACATTGATGGCGGCCATTTTCCAACATGGCGGCCAAACTATCTGACAAATGGCTTCAATATTTTAGTATGAGGTTCACACAGCTCTCATTATAATACCTATCAATTTTCATAATTTTCCAACAACATGGTGAAATATACTGTACATAGCATTTACGGCGGCCATTTTCCAATATGGCGACCAAACTATTGAATACAGAGCTGTAAAATTTTTCCATGATGTTCATGTGGGTCCAATCATTATGTGTACCAATTTTCATAATTTTTGAAGAAGAATGTAGAATACATTGATGCTGCCATTCCCGGCGGCCATTTTCCAAGATGGCGGCGAAAGCTCGCGCTCTACAGCAGGGGACTTTTAGTATATTTTTTGTTGGGTCAAAAACAACACATGTACCAATTTTCATCTTTATGTTCAAATGTTCTAGGTCAAACCCTAAAAGTCCTGGGCTATTAGTTTTAAGGGCGGCTGGCTGGTGACTGCGTAATTCGGGACATTGTTCCTCGCAACACATTCGTGTATTTACACGAGGAAGTACACTAATGGCTGGTGACGTCAGGGACAGAGAAGTAACAGTATTTGGGAGCTCCATTTTGTTTCTCGATGTTGGTTGACGTTCATTTCATTTCAGCGCGTTCGCATTTCGAGCCTTAAAACATTAAAGAAACGCCGTCAAAACCAAATATTGATGAGCTCTAGCTTATTTCATCTAAAACTGATCAATTGATAGCGATGGCGTTCTAAACTGCACTCACTTGAATTGAAATGGCCCATCAAGGTGGGAACTTTCACTGGCACGTCAGTGTTTTTAAGGGGCAAATGTCTCCATTGACCTCGAGTTCGTGTTTTCCCAACTCGAGAAAAGATCGTTCGCTGTAAGACAGATGAATCAATGAGTTGGAACCTTTAACATCCGCAATTACTTGAATAGACTTAGTTTGCCGGAACTGAAATTGTCTCTGTCGTGAAATTACCTAGAAAATGTCTTTGTTCAAGAAAGAACTCTCGAATTTGATGAAGCACCGCCACCTAGACTATAAGTTTTAGAAAATGTACCTGTAAAAGTACAAATTGAAACAACTTATGTAATTAATGTTTCAAATAAACTTTTTAAGTTCAATAACAACGCACTATTGCTTTTACGTAAATAGGAATATTATACATCAATATAATTAGGTAAATACACATTTAATTCACCTTTAAATCATTTTTCGTTGAAATAGATAAAAATCTGTAAATTGCAAAAAATATGAAATAACTATTTAGCCAATATTGGATATCTAGTCAAGATCAATTTCGATAGTGAGAACAAGACCACGCAAAACTTGAAAAATCGCGCCCTTTATTGAGGAAAAACGACAATCCTATACAAGCCAAAGTCCCCCCTAGTTTTAGAGGCCAGAACCTTCCTTTATAGTCTAGGTGGCGGTGGATGAAGTTATCTCAAATGGCTTAGTTTCTTATTGGGATATTCGAGGGGCGTTTCACTCCGCCGTTTCCTGGAGCCATGGATTAACTAACGCTAGGGATTGTTCGTTCCCCCTAAAAGATTAAGCATGCATGTTCCAAAGACCCCCTAGCAGCAGCTTCTATCCCTAACCGGAAGTTATAAGAAAATTGGACCAAATATCACGTGTCCTATGATGTCAAAATTGAAATCCCGCCTAAAATTGGAGCCGCCATCTTTAAAATTAGCAAAAGCGATTTATTTTGCCTAGAGATGGCGCTATATCTACATTCATTTTGGTCCAATAAATTAGGGGAATAAAGAGGGGAATCAAGGAATAATTCGGAAAATGTAGCTGGCGATAAAAATACATGGGAAACATGGTTAGTGAACAATCCCTAGCGTTAGTTAATCCATGCTGGAGCAGACCACCTACTCTAAGCATGGATTTATATAAATACTACGTATTATGGATTTCCAACTCGTACCTTCCACAAGGCATTTCTCTCTGGCGCGCGTTGCGGAGAGAAAGCAGACAATTTGATTTCTCTTCCCCCCTCTCGGCCCTCTAAATTGGGACGGAAGTTAGTTTTATTTTTCTCACTGCTCATGCGCGAAATTTCGGCCACTAAATGCATACGGTTTGGTACAAACCATTTATGCATACCTTCAGTAGTCCACAACCGTGAACTTAGAATGGTAGTCGGATGCGTCCGTTCATCTGTGTGCCAGAGTGCACTGGAAGAGGGCTGTGCGAATACGAAATAGCAATGTTTTGGTAGAGATAGTAGGATTGCAATATTAAAAATACCATAATATATGGATTGGAAAATTTGGAAGAAAATAAAAATCCTGAATTTTCACCAATTTATATCGACAAGTTTAATAGTTAGAAAAACTTGCACCACCCTACTTTTAAGTTTACACTGCTAATTAAAGGTGCATAGTTTCGAAATCTATTAAGTATTATTATAAATAACATGTGCTACTCTCTTGTTTGTAGTTCATCAAAGTGTCAAAATGATTATTTTCCTTTTTATCCCGCTTAATAGTAAGCATTTAGCGTTTCGAGATTTCCTAGTTTCAAGTTATGCGTTTTAGTATTTTGGTAACTTTCAAACCGTTTGAATTATGGGTAAAGGTATGCGTTTTGAAATTGGTCAACCCTATGCAATAAAAGTGTGTAATATTATTACGCATTATATTATTATCTGTGCAAACTATTTGAAAAGGCCCTGTATGCACAAATAGTTTTCAGTTAAACGTATGCACTTTAGTGGCCGCCCCAAAGGTGTGGACCATGTTTTGGAGCAGACGCCGCATGTACCACTACTTCCTTTTTCCCAAGTGACCTAAGTTCTCTGGAGTCTGGACTCTGGACTCAATTTGGCTATAGCTCCAGCGCGTCACATCTGCCGGTGTCGCACATATTTGGTGGCTGCCTTTTTGGCCAAGTTGGAAATCCATTATACGTAGTATTTATATAAATCCATGCTCTAAGCTCGTGTCTTCATTCGCTGCTCTCCGAATAGAGAAAATTCAATTTAAGCACCAATTCAATAGGAGGATTTGTCTCGGTGCAAGCATAGCCCACTCGATCACGCGCGTCACGACGCGCGTGATCGAGTGGGCTATGGTGCAAGAGGTTTCCCGAGACCCCATAAATAATGATAGTGTAACCACGCTTGCGAGATTTCTAAACTCGCCCCACGTGGCCATAAAAGCCTTGGCTAATACTAAAATTAAACTGCTCCCGTTACTTAGGTTCAATCATAGTTTTATTAAACTAAATAAATACTGACTTGTATTCATTACAAATTAAAGAACTTAAAAGTTTAAACATAATTACTAATAATGGATGAAGTCCAATTCCAGGGTCAAAGCCCTACGCTCGAGCAGACTCCTAGTAGTGGGGACGCCACTATTTTCCATAAGTTTGCAGCAAACCAATTTTTAGGCATAAGGCCGCCTTTTTCAAGGGTTTGCTTCCAAAATGCTAAATTGCATAAATTATACAAAACCTTTCTTCCAAAAGGCCAGTATTTTCAATAGTTTGCAGCCAATATACTAATTTGCATAAAATTGACCTGCAAACCTCCTCATGCATAGCATAGGGCCGCCAATTTCAATATCCACAAAAATACTAATTTGCATAAAGTTAACGAAAACTCGATGAGACTCATGGTTTTTTCAAGGAAACCTCTCAAGTTATTTACGTTCATAATTTAGCGATTAATTTTAAACCATAATAAGGGTTTCACAGGTTTCAAGCCAAAGTTGAATTTTGCATAAATTTTATAAAACATGCATACTCGATGAAACTCATGGTTTTTTTTCAATGAAACCTACTAAGCTATTTACGCTCATAATTTAGGGCATAATTTTAAGCCATTAAATCAAAGGTTTCACTAGTTTCAAACCAAATTTGTACTTTGCATAAATATTATATAACATGAAAACTCGATAAAACTCATGGTTTTATCAAGGAAACCAATTAAGTTAATAACAGCAATAAATTAATATTTACATTTCGAAATTATATAACCACTACACGCGAGCGACGCCGAGGGTAACAGTTAGTCGAGATATAAATCTTATTTCACCTCGTCAGTGTCAGTTCTTTATCCATCCCTTAATGGCTTTATATACGACCACGAACGGTGGCAAATATTGAAGAGAGTTTCGGCGCTCCGTGTCAACCCGTGTACAATGCTATCTTTAATTAAAGCAGAAGTAGGATAAGGGACTAGAAGTAAAGTGATCTAGCATTGGTAGTAGATCCTGGCACTAGTGAACAAATTTGGGGATTTAAGCCGCTTCTATCGCGCCTACACTAGAGAGAAAAAAAGAAGAAAATTGGTCGAGTTCCAAAAAGATTTCCTACCCCCTTCCCCTCAACCTAAAGCCGCGGAACACGGACGCGGGTGCTTGAATCTAGTTCGGCCGTCTACCGCCACGAGCGTCTCACGTTTTGGAGGGAAAATTTAGAAACCGCTACCAGAGGGTCGACCGTTGGTGCGTCATCAAGAATATTCACTTTCGCCAAGTGAACAATTTTGGTTGACTCGATACTTTTAGTTCCTTATCTTATTTCTGGTGAAAATATGATTGTTAAACATGGTCTCGAGACTAGACTGTTTGTAGGCCAATGATGAATTAAAGTACCACGTGCCATAGACACTTTTTATTAATATTGAATTTAGTCTATGAAGCCCATCTATGTTTATTTTTGCTGCAAATTCAAAAGCAGACCTAAAATTCCAGCGACACAATTTTCTTTTGGGGAACTTCAGTTTAATTACATAAAAATGTTTTCCCTTTTGAGAATAATAAGAAGTAATATCTAGTTTATTAGGGAGAAGGTATAAGATGCCTAAGTATTCGCACGCCATAGTCCCAGTCCCCCTTTCAAAATATTAGAGGGGACGTAAAAGGACGCCGAGCTAGCCTATTTCGCCTTTCCTCAAGCCGGAAAATACGTAATTTTCGTCATTCGCGTCGCACTGACGTTAGTTTTCAAGAACCAATGAGATGCTGGTTGTAATATAGAGGCGGGACCTACGTTTGGACTGGAGATAAAGCTGGAAATGTTTCCTTAATTTATACCTTCACCCTAATAAACTAGATATCACTTCTTGCCCAGATATTAAACAAAGTATTTATAGCGATAAAAGAAAGTAATTTTTTTTTTGTGTAAAATTTATTTCGTAGTCATTTCAAGTGGAATGTTTAAAACGCGTTTAATTTACCAGTTACAATCCAATGCATTTTGTAATTAGGGATCGACCTAAGTATTAAATCGCTATATTCAAACACAGTTTAAATTAATAAAATAATATCGTAATATGTCAAAAAATCTTACAAATTTTATAGGTAAACAAGTTGGGAAAACCAAAATATTACCTCTCCGTGTCAAGAAGTCAATGCGCTCCAAAACAAGAATACAACTTCAAAGCTATAACCCGATTACGATTAGCCCTTTCTTTGTGATCTAATTTCTACCATGATGCTTTCTTCTATTATAAAATTTAAACCTGATTATTTAAACGTGTATTTAACTTTCGGCTCACTCTGAACCGTTAATGTCCTTCATTACAGACACGAACATCAAAACCCAAAGTTTACTACACCTCAGGTCTCAATTATTTACTCTTTGGTTCACTACGCCTATAGCGGATAATACTTGATTTACCCGACAGAGTCCAGACCTTAGCCTTCTTCACGAAATCAATAGATCAAGGATTATTCTATATACAGATGTAGTATAGCTCAAGTAATATATAAACAGCCATTTCAAATAATAATATTAAAAACTATCCTTGGAATATCTAAATGAAACAGAGCTTTAAAGCTACAAAACTACAAAATGCATCATAATTACGAAAAATATTTCCACATATTCACTTTATATTATGGATAAAGGGAATATTATAGTTCTGTAGGATGACTTTACACATCAAAACAAAACGAACGTATTACTCCTACGTAAAATATTAATAGACAGGCAAGGATTCATACCATTAAAGAAGGAGCGCAATATTATCCATATTTTCAATTCATATACAGAGAAAAGAAATTATTATGTTTCTGAGAGGAGCTTCCCATTTTGGTTGTTGTTTTGAAAAATATATCGCAATGCACGGGCCTTGATAAATATAGGAGGCAATGAATGAAATATATCACAATGCACGGGCCTTGATAGATATAGGAGGCAATGAATGAAATATATCACAATGCACGGGCCTTGATAGATATAGGAGGCAATGAAGGAAATATATCGCATTCACGGGCCTTGGTAGATATTGGAGGCAATGATTTAATCTCTCTCTCTTTGCACGAGAGGTTTATCTTTAATATTTAAATAAATATAATTATTTTTAATTATTTTAATCTTCAATAATTAACATTAATAATAGTTACATCGTTTAAAATAAAGTTATACCTATTATTATCTCATACTTTGCTAATATTGACGTTTAAAGTGAAGGGTACCCCTCCTGCCCGCTTCCTTCAGATTTTGGGGTATATATACTATTCGTTTCCATTATAATAGTAAGGAAAAAGCGCAATTGCGAAAACCTTTGGTGGCGATCCCACCTTAGGGAGGCTAGACGTTTCTCGTAACCCTAGCTGATCGCCGCGTATATCCTAAAACCAAACGATGATAATGGAGTAGAAGCCAATGATACAGATTGGTGTCTATGTGGAATAGACGGAAGAAGGTTGGTGGTGTTTAGAAGCCAGTATGTACAGACTGGTGTCCAAGTGGGATGGACAAAGACCAGAAGATGGTGGTGATTAGAAGCCAGTACGTACAGACTGGTGTCCAAGTGGGATGGATAAAGACCAGAAGATGGTGGTGATTAGAAGCCAGTATGTACAGACTGGTTTCCAAGTGGGATGGTTAAAGACCAGAAGATGGTGGTGATTAGAAGCCAGTATGTACAGACTGGTGTGCAAGTGGAATGGACGAAGATGAAAAGATGGTGGTGATTAGAAGCCAGTAAGTACAGACTGGTGTCCGTGTGGGATGGACAAAGAGGAGAAGATGGTGGTGTGAGAACTCAAGTAGAGGAGCCATTTCCGTGACTGTGAAAGCAGTTCGGAAATGGCGAACACGTTTGCTCCGATACGCAAACTGCGAACGCGGTCACGTGGGTGTGACAACGGACAGACAGACAGACAGACACACACACACACACACACACACACACACGGCCGTTACAGAACCTCTCCTGGACTACGTCACACGGAGAGGTAAAAATACGTATGTAAGAATGTCCTACATTAAAGGTTTAAGATCTAGATTTAAGTAATGTAAGCAGCGAAACCTTACGATCGTCAAACACTAAACTTTTGTCAGAACAATTTACGGGTATTCTAGGATTAAAATTACCTTAGTTAATAATAGCTTTCCAATAAGATTAAAAGATACATTGAAGTAATACATCGAAATATTAAAAAAGTTACAAAAATGTCAAATATAATCAAAAACTAAATGTAACCCTACCCCTCCTGAGGTCATGATAAAAATGATTTTTTTTTAAACAAATTTCTGAAAAACAACGCAGTTATGAACTTAGTTTGGCATGACTTATGCCAACGTTCTCTGAAATGGTTTTTCCATGGCACTTTCCTTATCCGATTATGGTGACAAGATTCACTGTGACAACCCTGCATTTTTAAAACACGTTTCTAAAACACTTTGTAGAGTCAAATCCGTGCAGAAAAACTGTCCAATTGTTAATTCAAGTTTCTTGGAAAAACTCCGGCTTTGCCACGAGTTGCTAGCTTTTAAAAGAGACTACTGAAATTTCAACGCAATACTGTTTAACTTATCGGAAAGATTATCATTTACTTATGATGTAATGAGATTTATTGCTGCTCAGATTCTGGAGAAGGACTTGAACTTGAAGAAGTACTTGGGAATAATGGGCTGTAGTATTCTGGAAAAGTTCGGATAATTCCTCCGTAAGCGGGTGGAGGTGGCCCACTTGTTCTCGGTACACGGCGTCGTGTCTGCCTCCTCCCGGACACTGATTGGGTGTTCTCGGTTTGCACCACACTCTGAGTAGTCGCAATGTTGTCACGTGTTCCGTCTGGTTGCGTTTGTTGTTCCGTGGAACCTCGCGCTTGCGAAGATGACGGTGATTCTTCGTGTGAGTCTTGACGTTGAAGGGGATGCCAAGCGTCACGTGATTGAGTCACGCGCACGATCGAACCACGACGTTGAAAATGTTGAACCGCCTCAGGTGATGAAACATTAGAACTAGCGCCAGAACCTTGTACGTCGTCACTTGATCGCTCCCTAGATTGGATGTGCGGCTCGAGTAAACTTCGACGTTGTGGCCTTGGGTCAGGTGACTGGCAATTGGCTCTAGCCCTTCCATTGATTGATCCACTTCTTTGTACATACTGCCCCGCGTCACGTGACGGGTCCATGGATCGGAAATGGTGTTCGAGGGAACTTCTTCGTTGTAACCGTCTTGGGTCAGGTGACTGGCTATCGGCTCTAGCCCTTCCACTAATAGATCCACTTCGTTGCGAAGACTGTACCACGTCACGAGACAGGTCCATGGATGGTAAATGATGTTCGAAGGAACTTGTTCGTTGCAACCGTCTTGGATCAAATGATTGGACATTGACTCTAGACCTTCCTTCTATTGAGTCGGGTCTTTGAAGAAACTGTTCGCGTGATTGTATATTTGCTCTAGCTTTTGCGCCTTCCACGGAGCCTCGGCCTTCCAAAGTTTGAGATTGGTCAAGTGACTGAACATTGGCACTACCCTTTGCACCTTCGATTGAGTCACGTCGTTGTAAAGAGTGTCTTGGGTCAGGTGATTGGGTATTGGCCCTGTTGCTCCTAACTTCCAGTGAGTCCCGTCGTTGGTAAATTTGTCCCGAGTCACGTGATTGGACCCTGGATTGAAGATGACGTTCGAGTGATCCTTGTCGTTGAAGAAGCGGTCGAGGGTGACGTGGTTGTTCTGTTGGTGCCTGTGTACTAGTCCTCCCCCGTGAACTACTTGTTTGGCTTGAGCGTGATGCAATACGTGATTGTTGGCTAGTTTGGCCATGATATTCGTGTGACCCTCGTCTTTCAAAATGTTGCCGGACATTACGGTGTTGTCCGGGTAATTGTTGAATGCACGTTTCAATAAAGTTGTTGCCACATACCCGTCCAGCTGCCTCGGTTCGTACAATAGGCCTGAAAATATGCGTCAAAACTTTAAACCGTTTGTAAAAGGGCTTATTTTTAACTTATTACAATGCGATACTGAGTAGGTTAGCAATTGGGGGTCAGTAACATGTTGTTATATAAATCTATGATTAAAGCTTCTTAAAATTTTACAGGGACAGGGTAAATTCATGTTACTAAATCGGCCATTTCGGAAATACCAAATATATAACAAGTCGGGCCCGAGTGGTTTTAGAGTTGGTATACGATACAATTTTCCATTAGAATTTTCTTCTGTTTCAGAAAACTATAATTTAAACGATGGATGGTTTTTGCTTTTACGACCAAAATATTTGGTGATAACTTAATTTTAAAGCCTGTGCCTAAACTATACACCTAAAGACAGTGAGTATATTTTGGAGGTCAATAATACTCTGAAAACTCATTCATGATAGAGCCGTTTTCAGAAATACATTATAGCAATTATATCTATGAAACAAAATTTTTTGGTTCGAAATCGAAAAAGAGATCTGAAAATCCTACGACATAGCCACTCAAGTCGGATTATGTGTGCGAAAACAAATTTCTTACACTTGGTCCATTATGTCGATAGACGCGGTTATTGGAACGACAGAACCTGAGGAAACATTTTCCACTGTCGATGGTGGACGAATAGATAAACTGGTCTCCCGGACCGAGTTGGTCGTTTGTTGCTCGGGATATCGCCTTTGGCGATTGACAACAAGACTTCCACTTCTGGGCTGTTCTCTGTCAGAAGGCACGCTCGATTGTAATTCGGCGTTCGCGATATAGTCCTGCTTCCTGACGACATTAACGATTTCAGGTGGAATTCCCGCAGGCTGTATACCTCTCAACTGATTAGGATGAAACACTCGGCCATTGGCTAGCGATGGAGGTGGCAACACTGGACGACTCCCGTTCCCTATTGACAAGAAAAAGATGGAAAAACATAACATTATGTAAAATGGCCTAATTCGAAATCAAAAGTTAAAGGGTGCCACCAGAGTTTATGCCAACACGTGCGAAAGGCAAACTTGCTTTTATACTTTTTCTTCTTGGAAAATTACCGCGCTCGCAAGTCTCTGATTAAAAGACTTTTATCCGGTGACGAGCACTCCTTGAATTCAGAAATCTTACGAACGTTCCCTACGGCTTAAGAACTTCGTCCTTACACTGCAGGGCCCTCTCAGGAGTTTAAGAACACTACGATAATTGGGTGGGAATATTTTGCCAATTTCATAGGCAATTTGATCTAACAGGAATAGACACTAGAGTCTTATACTTCTCAGGATAAATGTTATTAACATCTGATAAGTATCACGTAAATATAAATGATGTAACAGATCATACGAATATTTTAAAGGGAATGAGAAGCTTCGTTTGAAAAACCTCTAATTTGTATAACATAAGAATTAATTTCTGTGAATTCAAAAATTTCAAGCTTTTAATGCTTATTTAGCAATATGCATTTGAAAATGCTTCATATGAAATGATTTGAAATCAACTTTTTTGAAAGGCTAAAACGTTTTCCGTAGGCTGACGTCACATATATTTTTCACGCGAGATGGTGTTCGCGTGGGCCACTCTCTGCTATCAGACCCAGAGTTTAGACTGGCGAGAAGCTCGAGAAGCGTATAGGATTCCCGCGCTTTTTCCCCCCTCACATCATAGTGATGTCATCAAACGGGCGAACAAGCTCGACAACACAAAAATATTTATATATCGAAACTGAGTTTTCGTGGTTTTTCATTGGATTTTAACATGAGTTAATAATATGTTAGCTCCCTATAAGTTATTCAGGTTCCATAGGCGTAATGTATCCAGCAATTTCTTCTCATTTCGTCCGCGCGGAAAAAATCCGAATGTAGCGCTCTCTCTTGTAGAAAAAAAATCCTGCTCGTACGGCTCCTCGACCTTGAGTCGTCGGCTGCTTTTTCACCAACGGAGTGTTTTAGTCGTGAATGATTTATGTTTTAACAATTTAGCATTAAATCATGGCGTTTGTGTCAGTACTGAGACAAAAAAAATGGAGGAACTCAACGCAATGTGCCGATATTGATAAATAATTCTAAAGATAAGAGTTGTTATTGTGACTTGAAACCAGATAATTATACAACTGAGCCAAATCCAATCCACTGATCTCTTAACTGCTTTCTTAACCAAGGCTATTGAGCGAAATATTCGGCTGCTTAAATAGCCCCGATAACATTGGCTAGCTTCCACTACACGCGCTTCCGAGAAAAAACCGGATAGAAGAGTAAATAAGATTTTCGTTCACGTGGCAGCCGCAGAGCGTCGCATATAATTAGGAAGCCGGCGGCGCCGGAGAAAACGCTGGAGTATAAAAATGAATTGCCTGAGTAACTTATAGGGAGCTAACATATTATTAACTCATGGTATAAGGTATGATAAAGTCCAAACGTTATTCATTCTTTGACCTTAGCCAGTCGCTTTAATGGAATGTTTTGCGCCGTTATCAGACAGCTGTAGTTTGGAAATTGCTCTATTAAACGGTTCGTGTTTGCAGAATTACGAGTGAACATGGCCAATAACGGATAAGATAATAAATAAATAAATCAGTTCAGGGATTCCCATTTTACGAGTGCTGAATCCAGCAACCGATAATATTGACTTCGGAAAATTTTAAAACCCACGTTAAATAGAAACTTTGGTTCCATTATATTAAAAACTTGATATTTTGAAATTAGACTTGAAAGTGTAACATAATACCACTTTCGTGGTAAAATATGATATGAAACTGTAAATTCGCATTCCCTTTAAGTAAAATTTTGCTATACTGTCGACGGTAAAATGAGCGATATGATAAATGCCAGCCAGACCTATGACACCACCAATGACGACATTGCACTACAAATTGTAAGTATTTGTCTGATTTAGTTGGTCTAGGTAGGGAGGAGAGACTTGAGAGGGAGTGTTGATCTAATGCTAAAAAAACCGTCATACAACAGGTAAGGGGAAAAAAGAGAGGGTAGGAATTCCTATCTCCGTTCCACGATTTAAGCTAACGTGCAGGCGCGAGTGACGTCGTTTACTACCGCCAACAACACTTCTTATAGTTCACCAAGACGGATATTCAAAAACAACCTTCCCCTTCCAGTTCAAAGCCGATTTTTCAATTTGAGGCATGCGCGCTGACACCGCGACGAGTGGCAGAGCCAGCGCCGGAGAGAAAAGAGTTTAGCCACGAAGCGAACGAACCCGCCTATTCACTTTATTACTCCCTCTCAAGTCTCTCCTCCCTGTTAACACGGATAAAAGTTGAGCGTCACCTTGCGTGAAAGCTGGTGGTCTGAGACCGGGTGGAAATGTGGCGTGTGGATTGTATGCAGACAATTGAAGTAAGACATTTTCCACGTTACTCCTGGTGATGGCCATTCCTTCCGGGAACGGAAGGGTGACCCTTACGATCTGCTCATCGTCGTCATCTTCGTCATCTTCATTGGAGTGATGGACGCTGTTGAGCAGGCGATCTGTCAGGTCTTCTACCACGGCTTGGTGTTGCATATTCAAATTCTTGACGTTTTTTAAGTACATTCTTTTCAGTCGCTTGCGCTCCAACGCATCTTGTACTTGTATATTTAAAACCTAGACAAACGAATAAAATACTTATTACAGATTGCGAAGAGATACGGCTGATACGCGAAAAATTTTTTAAATGTTAGAAATGTCTGTTTGGAGCCATTTAACGAACAACTTATGTACTTTTATCTATATCTATATCTATATAAACCAAAGTCCTGACTGATTGACTGACTGATAATCAACGCCCAGCCCGAAACGCTTGCCCTAGAAGGCTGAACATTTGCAGGAACGTTACTCTTAAGTAGTAGGCGTGTACTAAGAAAGATTTTTGCAATCCGCTGCCATCTTAAAAAATGGCGCTCAAAAATGTGAAAAATCTTCTCTTTGCAACGAAGTCCGCGCGTTTCAACCGATTTCGCAAATATTTAGTACACTGGTTTCCTTTAACCTATAGACGGGCTGAAGGGCCTTTTGCGTTCGATATGATGCCATCTTTTTAAATGGCGACCAGAAATTTAAAAACCCTTCTTTAAAGAATAATGTCTGTATGAAAAGTAATAAAAAAAGTCCCGACGAACTGACGGGCAACGCCGAGTGCCTTCGCTCCTAGAATGCTACAAAAATATTAATCATCAGTAAAATCTACCCATTCTTTACTTAATTTTGATGGAAGTTCTTATTACACGCGAGCGACGCCGCGAGTAGCAGCTAGTTTTTCAATAAAATTCGAAAATGGGGGCGTTTTAAGGACAGAATGCAAAGTTGTAAACCCTTTGTCAGACGATAATTGAAGTCACTTGACACATGTTTCTTTATAAATGCTAGTAGTTATTGGCTGTAGTCAACTGGTTAGTGACTTTTCAACTTCTGTTTTTTAATGTATTAAAACAGGAATAGATTTAATTTTAGAAGTAGGAATGGAGAACAGAGTAATGTGGGCGCGCGTCAAAGTCCTGAACCCCCTTTCCCGGAACGGGGGGATGAAAGAAGAGGCGGGTCATAGTGACAGAGATAAAAAGGAATTATGTATTTTTCGACGTCCTGTTAGCAACGTCATCAAAACGAAGTTTAAGTGAGTCAATAAGATAATTTAAACTTTTCGTTACGTGTTGGGCTATGAGTCGGACTGAAGTAAATACTAACAGCTCTCTATTCCTACTTATAAAATTAAATCTATCCCTGATTGAAACAATGACTTTGTTCTAAGGGCAGAATGCCTTTGTCAGCTTTCAGATATAAACTAACTGAAAAGCCTTAACCAATTTTAATCGTAATTTTAGCAAAACTGAAGTGCTTAATGCCCAAGAAATCTTAAAAATAAACTTCAACTCAAGTTTAAGACGATGGATTAGCACGTATTTGTTTCGGTTGAAGGCTAAATGGTATAATTTGAAAGGAACGAAAATTCATGCCGGTTTACACGCGCTACATTTAGGCTAGATAGCGATAGAAAACTAAAAAGCAATGGCGGCACCCATTAATTGTAACCGTAAAATGTGTAAACCGCGCTTAGGTTACAAGCGTGTTTGTACAGCAACTAAAGGCAAGATTTCGTGTATTTAAAACTAGGTTTACTTGTTGAGAAATATCTTTCAAGTCTTCGTCTAACTTCCGAAACTCCCGGTTAACATTGTTGGGCAAATCGGGAGCAATGAGACTAAGCTCAGAGTGCAAGAACCTCAAATCACGTCCAAAGAAAACCAGTCTCTCTTCCGGTGGCAGATTGGTGTGTTGGCGCACTCTATCAACTCCAGCTCTTAAGGGATCGTTCTTCGTCGCGTCTTGGTCTCTAATTTGGAGAACCAAATGCTGCCACAGATTTTCTTTGACCATCAGGTCAAAGGGTGAGTCGCCGCTGTTGTCTTGAAGATACGCGTTAGCTCCTTTCGATATCAAAAGGTGGGCTAACTCCTCTCGCCCTTCGTTGACGGCTACATGCAGAGCGGTTTGACCGAGTTCGTCTACGCAATTGATATAGACTCCCTTCTCTAGCAGAAACACGACCAAGTCCACGTTGTCCCTCGAGACGGCCTCGTGCAGAAACGGCCGTTCATTAGGATAAGGAGGGTAGTTCGACGCCATTTTTCTACAAAGTGGAATAATAATTCAAGTTTTATTTGTCGCTGTCCCAACATTGAGAAACTCAAAGAAAACTCTTTTATCCCCTAATGTTACCAGAAGTAAGATAAGGGACTAGAAGTATCGAGGTAAATAAATTCTTCACTTGGCGAGAGTGAATATTCTTGATAACACACCAACGGTTGGCCCTCTGGTAGCGGGTTCTGAATTTTCCCTGCAAAACGTGAGACGCTCGCGGCGGTAGACGGCCGAACTAGATTCAAGCACCCGCGTCCGTGTTCCGTGGCTTTAGGTTGAGGGGAAGGGGGCAGGAATTGTTTTTGGAACTCGACCAATTTTTTTCTCTCTAGTGTAAGCGCGATGGAAGCGGAATAAAATCCTCAAATTTGTTCACTGGTGCCAGGATCTATGCTAGAGCACTTTACTTCTAGTCCCTTATCTTACTTCTGCTGTTACGGATATCAACCATACCATGAATTTGGTTAAATTGTGAAATTAACGTATTGTGACAGTGCATAAACCAACCACTTTCTCAAATATATCATTCCCATGGAAAGTTCAGAACGTAGGGGCTTTCTACTTACCACTCGGTCTTCAAGTATTTTAACAATTAAATTCACAAATAATCATCGGGTTAAAATTTACGAACCAAATTCATCGCGTTTCAAAGTGAAAATGAAATTGTTATCAAGAAATGTTTTTTAAATAGGTGATTTTTTTTATGAAGCCTACTTTTTGTTGATTTTTTAAGTTAAGATATTAGTTTTTAATTTAAATGAAACGAAATTCCTTCAAGGATGTTTAAAAGAGGTTAAGTCAATGATCATTTCACGCCTAGACACTCTGAAACCAATCCCTAATGAACTTTAGTTGTTCATTTGTTGATTTACAATGGAAAGGAAGGCCTAATCTACAGGGTGTTTCTGGAAAGTCTGGCACAAATTAACAGGCATGTTCCTTGGGTCAAAAGGAGTCCGAAAGGTCCTATGACGTTTTGGGGTAAAGCGCTCCGTTGCGACGTTATGGGCTCTCAAAAGTAGGCCGAAAAACAAGGGGATTTTGCAGAATTATAGCACTAGTATTGTGGTTTTGACCCAATTGTTTTCGATTATTGAGCATAAGGCAATGATCGAAATAAGTTCAAACCTAGTGGAAGACCGTGAACGTGTTAAACGGCCAAAAGCGTTAATCCCTTTGTTTTCATTAATGATTGTAATTAGAGGTAAGGAAAGTAGCTCAGATAACGGTTACATGTGTGTTCAGATGTACTGGTAAATGACCAGTCTTTTATTCTTTATTTCAATTAGACACATTACTTTTACAATAATTCGAATGAACCCCTTAAGTTTTACAATAATTCGAATGAACCCCTTAAGTTTTACAATAATTCGAATGAACCCCTTAAATTTTACAATAAATCGAATCGAACCCATTAATTTTACAATAATTCGAATCGAACCCATTAATTTTACAATAATTCGAATCGAACCCATTACATTTACAATAATTCGATTTGAACCCATTACATTTACAATAATTCGAATCGAACCCCGTAACATTTACAATAATTCGAATCAACCCCATTAAATTAACAATAATTCAAATGAACCCCATTAATTTTACAATCATTCGAATCGAACCCCATTACTTTTACAATAATTCGAATGAAACCCAATTACATTGTTCTACAAAAATTGTTCAAAATGGGCACCATCAACGTTTAAGCAAACTTGCGCGCGTCGTTTGAAAGATTCACGAACACGTTCGAAGATTTCTGGCGTGTTACGGATGCTATCACATCCATCAATTATCCTTTGTCGTAAGTCTTCGACATCGCGAACTTCACTTCGGTATACCAAGTCCTTGAGATGGCCCCAAAGAAAAAAATCGCATGGGTTGAGATCGGGAGATCTTGCTGGCCACGCAACAGTTCCGCCTCGACCTATCCACCTCCGGGGAAACGCGACATCAAGATATGCTCTAACTTGAAGACTAAAATGGGGCGGTGCGCCATCGTGCATGAACCACATTATTTGTCGCAGTCGTAACGGTACGTCCTCTAAAAGCTCCGGTAAATTGTCTCGCAGAAAGGTCAAGTACGCCTCCCCATTTAGCCTCGGTTGCAAAAAATAAGGTCCAATTAAATGATCTCCTACAATTCCGCACCAGACGTTCAAACTAAACTGAACTTGATGTTTCATGACAGTGGTCGCGTGCGGGTTTTGTTGCTTCCACTCGTGATAGTTATGTAAATTAAGTATCCCGTCACGCGAGAAATTGGCCTCGTCGGAAACTAGCAAAGTACGCGGAAAGTCTAAGTCATTTACCCGTGACACAAACCACTGGCAGAAATCGACCCGTCTCGGATAATTCGATTAAAGCTTGTACCTTTTGCAAATGGTATGGGTGGAACTGATGTCCTCGAAGGATTTTCCAGACGAGTACATGGTTAACGCCCAATTGCCGCCCGACGTTCCTGGTACTGGTTGTTGGATCATCTTCGAAAATTGTCAAAACGGTGTCCTCTACATCCTCGGGAACAATCGCCGCACGAGGTTCAGGTTCCGACGGTTGAAGTTTCCCGGTTTCTCTCAAGCGTCTGTCGACTGCCGTAAATGTTTGTCGATTGAGAACTTGTCGTTGAGGAAAGTGCTCCTGGTACAAGCGCCGAGCTTCCACCGCATTTCCCGAGCCAGTCCATAAGTAAGATGCATATCTAAGTATTCTGCATTTGTGAAGTAGACCATGATTAGTTCCAGATAAGCTTCCAAATGTGCACGTACGCCATGAAGGATGATGAAGCACGTTAAGGTACACACATTTAAGCCGTCTATAAAAAACCTACAACTTCTGACGTTGAAAACAACCCTAATGTTTAGAACTTTAGACCAACACAGCATAATTTGTTTTTAACGTTAGAAGTCGTAGGTTTTTTACAGACGGCCTAAATGTGTGTACCTTAACGTGCTTCATGGCGTACGTGCACATTTGGAAGCTTATCTGGATCTAATCATGGTCTACTTCACGAATGCAGAGTACTCAGATATGCATGGGCTGGCTCGGGGAAATGCGGCGGAACTGTTGCGTGACCAGCAAGATCTCCCGATCTCAACCCATGCGATTTTTTTCTTTGGGGCCATCTCAAGGAATTGGTATACCGAAGTGAAGTTCGCGATGTCGAAGACTTACGACAAAGGATAATTGATGGATGTGATAGCATCCGTAACACGCCTGAAATCTTCGAACGTGTTCGTGAATCTTTCAAACGACGCGCGCAAGTTAGCTTAAACGTTGATGGTGCCCATTTTGAACAATTTTTGTAGAGCAATGTAATTGGGTTTCATTCGAATTATTGTAAAAGTAATGAGGTTCGATTCGAATTACTGTAAAAGTAATGGGGTTCATTAGAATTATTGTAAATGTAATGGGGTTCATTCGAATTATCGTAAATGTAATGGGTTCAATTCGAATTATTGTAAATGTAATGGGTTCAATTCGAATTATTGTAAATGTAATGGGTTCGATTCGAATTATTGTAAAATTAATGGGTTCGATTCAAATTATTGTAAAATTAATGGGTTCGATTCGATTTATTGTAAAATTTAAGGGGTTCATTCGAATTATTGTAAAACTTAAGGGGTTCATTCGAATTATTGTAAAAGTAATGTGTCTAATTGAAATAAAGAATAAAAGACTGGTCAGTTACCAGTACATCTGAACACACATGTAACCGATATCTGAGCTACTTTCCTTACCTTTAATTACAATCATTAATAAAAACAAAGGGATTAACACTTTTGGCCGTTTAACACGTTCACGGTCTTCCACTAGGTTTGAACTTATTTCGATCATTGCCTTATGCTCAATAATCGAAAACAATTGGGTCAAAACCACAATACTAGTGCTATAATTCTGCAAAATCTCCTTGTTTTTCGGCCTACTTTTGAGAGCCCATAACGTCGCAACGGAGCGCTTAACCTCAAAACGTCATAGGACCTTTCGGACTCCTTTTGACCCAAGGAACATGTCTGTTAATTTGTGCCAGACTTTCCAGAAACACCCTGTATATCAAACCGCTTGCCCTAGAAGGCTGAAAATTTGCAGGACAAAGTAGTAGACGCGTATTAAGAAAGATTTTTCCAATCCGCCGCCATCTTAAAAAATGGCGCCCAGAAATGTAAAAAATCTTTTCTAGGCAATAAAGTCCGCGCGTTTCAACCGATTTCGCAAATATTTAATACACTGGTTTCCTTTAACCTATAGACGGGCTGAATGGTCTTTCGGGTTCGATTTGTTACCATCTTTTTAAATGGCGGCCAGAAACTTAATAACCCTTCTTTATGGAATAATGTCCGCCTGAAAAGTAATCAAAAATGCATCTCTAGGGGCTGACGGGCAACGCCGAGTGCCTTCGCTCCTAGGGTGCTACAAAAATATTAGTCATGAGTAAAATCTACCCATTCTTTATATCATTTTGATGGAAGTTCTTATTACACGCGAGCGACGCCGCGGGTAACAGCTAGTAAAGTATAAGGCAACAACAATTTATTAAGTCCAGGGTTAACGCAATTCAGGGAAAACCTGAAAAGTCTAGGATTTTCAAAATGGGTCAAGTAATAAGTTCAAGGATTTTTAACAAAGTTGGAAAAATTGTTTTGTATTAGAGTTTTTGGGTTTTAGGAAAGTTACAACATTGTTTCTGGGTTTCACCGTTGCACCTTAATATAAATATTTTGGAAGTGTGGCCAAAAGAGTTAATTTATAACAATTTGGGATACCAAAATATTTACCTCTCCAAATCGAGAGGATCCCTATCACTATAAATTATTTTCCGACTACGTAACTAATGCTATTTATTGATTATAATTAGGCCTGTGCGAGTACCCGGTACCCGACAATTACCCGGTCGGGTATCGGGTCGGGTACCCGACTCGAAACCCAAAAACTTCTTAATGCCCGAAACTATTCGAATATTAAAATTTTTCCTCTCATTACCCGTGACAAGGCTTAGGACAATCGGGTATTGGTTTGGTCGTGGTTTGGCAGTAAATTGGCACTCAGGCGGAGGGGTAAGGTGTGCCTAAAACCACCAGTGAGGGCGCTAGATGCCTGACTTTCTTTCTTCTTCCAACTGGAACTGGACAAAGCCACGAGTTTAGAGAAGAACAAAGTGATACAGCCAGACAGAGATTCAAGAAAGAATTTTTGCTACCCGAAAAACACCCAAATAATGGTAGTTTTTTTTAGGCATAGTTATTCGAGTACCCGTTAGAAATCCGGGTACCCGACCCGATACCCGAATGGAAGTTTTTCAACTACCCGTACCCGACCCGAAATAGAAAACTCACTACCCGCACAGGCCAAATTATGTGGGCCTCCAATTCATAGTGGGGTATGCAAGCGCCTACTCCACAGCTAACCGAAAGCATACTCAGCAAGTTTTGATGAAGGAGAAACCGGATATCCTATGAAAAACATTATCATGTACAAAAATGGGCCAAGCCTCGCTTCGTGCCCTCTCCGCCGTAAAACGTTCTGAGATCCCATGTAGAGCCAAGTCTGCCTTTTGTTCTCATTCAATCGCCAATTGAACAACTATGTTATAAATTAAGTCCTTTTCCTAATTAATAACCAATATTCTTTGACTCTATCATTATTATACATCTTTGTTCGTATCAAAAATATCGTGACTTGGCAATCGCAGGTAAGTAATGTTAGGGGGGAGTCAAGGGGATATTCACTAAATCGTCGCCGATTTTAAAATAATCGAAGGGATATTAACTAAATCGTTTATGGTCGAGGGGATATGTACAAGTTTATAAGATGAGTCATGCACAACCCTATGTACAAATTTATATGATGAGTCATGCACAACCCTATGTACAAGTTTATAAGATGAGTCATGCACAACCCTATGTACAAATTATATGGTGAGTTATGCATAGCCCTATTTACAAGTTTATAAGGCGAGTTATGCATAACCTTATGTACACCTGCGCTTGCCAAGTCACGATATTTTTGATACGAACAAAGATGTATAATAATGATAGAGTCAAAGAATATTGGTTATTAATTACGAAAAGGACTTAATTTAGGCCTATAACATAATTGTTCAATTGGCGATTGAATGAGAACAAAAGGCAGACTTGGCTCTACATGGGATCTCAGAACGTTTTACGCCGGAGAGGGCACGAAGCGAGGCTTGGCCCATTTTTGTACATGTTAATGTTTTTCTTAGGATCTCACTTCTTTTTGTAGACCCTCTCGTTATACTTCGGAAGTTATATTAAAACAAGACCCTCTCTTGGTTCTTCGTTTGCCAATATAATCGCTAACGGTTTCCATATTTACGTTGAATTACCCCTTTCGACCCGCAGAGAATATGCAATAAAGATTGTACGCGATATCCTAATAAAAGAATGCAGCATCAGTTACGACACATTTCTTTTAAACTACTACTCCTATTAGCTTTAATATATATTTAACTTTCGGTTAACTTTGGACCATGACGTCCTTTCATTAAGAACACACACTATTTCTGTTGAAAAGACGGCAGCGCCATCTAGTTTTAAAATAAAGAACTAAAGAACAATTTTATTAAAATTTCGGGATGTTTTAATTTTTCTGTGCTTTATAAAATAAATGAAAACTTAATCCTGAATTTTAAGTTTCTATCTCCTCTAGAAGTACCTTAGAATTTTGATGATCGGTGAGTGAGTGAGTGAGTTACAAAATAAGGTAAATTTCACCTGCGATATTTCGAAAAGTATATAGGGTAGGAACTTGAAATTTGGAAACTATAGCTACGATTGTCAGTCCTCGCGGCAAGCAAAATTTCAGGCTTTTACCTGTACCCATCACGAAGTTACAGTGGGCTTAAAAGTGCCACGAGTTGCTTCGAGAAAAGGATGTCAGTGCTCGACTTGGCTGGGAGCACTGCCGTGCTCCCAGAACCCCGCGGAGGAAAACTCCTTTAACAAGTGCAACAGGAGAGAACGTGCAAACTCTAAGCAAAAGGGATTCTTCGCAGGTCTTTCACCCGGTGCCACAGTCCAGGATCGATCCAGGGACCCTTTGATGCGACGCGGAAGCGCTACAAGCTACGCCTAGAGATGTGAACTTACCGTTATCTTTAAAACGGTAATTTACCGAATAAAATATTGGAATAACAAAAATTCAGTCTGTAATTTATGGTATTTTATATTTTCACAGGCTTATTACCATTGTAAAATTACAGTAAGATACGAGTCGGAAATTTACGCAGTATTCGTTAAATTACCGACTCACATCTCTAGCTACGCCTCCCAACCTTACGATTAGCAACTGTTCCTTGGGCCCGAATACAATTAAGTGTATACATAGTCCGATTTCCAGTCCCAAAAAATATCTGGCTCAGCGCAACTCCTGGTAGCTTAGCTAATTGTAGAAGACAGTCTAGGCAATTTTACGTGCTAAAAAATTTAAGAAAATATTGAAAATTGATTTGAAAAAGAGAGAGACTTGTCAGTTGAAAGACTTTTATTTTTAAAAACCATAAATAATTTTTAAAACAAAGAGCTCCAAATTATTACACTGTTGTTCGTGACGATTCAGTAGTTTGGGGGGCTGGTCGGGTTTCTCTTTTTGACGGGGTGTCGAAGCCTCATGTGTCGATGCATGTTCCCGCTTTGGGTGAAGGCGCGAGAGCAGACTTCGCAGTTGTAAGGCCTGACCTTGGTGTGGATGCGAACGTGTTTGTTCAGGGAGGAGACGTCGGAGAAGGCGTTGCCGCAACCCTCGTAGTCGCACTTGAAGGGCCTTTCTCCAGAATGGACCCTGGCGTGGTTCGTCAGCGTCGACTTTTGACCGAAACACTTCTGGCACTTGGGGCATTGGTATCGCTTCCCCTGGACGTTCAGATGGCGGCGCTGGTGAGCCCTCCACGTCGGCGCGCTCTTAAACTGGCGACCGCAAATTTTAGTCGGGCTAAATTTAAAGTCGCACCTGTAAATTCCACTGGCTGTGAATATAAACAAAAACAAATACGACGTTAGTTGAATCCAGACCCAGTGAAAATAATTAAACGATAGACCTTTGGGAAAAGGTTTCTGGGTTCGGGGGAATCATGATTGGAAAGTCCCGTTACGCGCGTATTAAGGTGATAGAACGTGACCGCGTGAGTTTGGCTTTAAGCGTCACGTGAGGCCTTTTTTAATATAAAAGTTCCATTAAATTAGGGTAACTGCGCGAGCTCAGTAATAAGAATTGACTTGCTCAAAGTTTTCAACCAGTTGATGACCCCTTAAAGGCCGGGAAACGGCGAGAAGGGTTCTTGTCAAACTGAAAACCGTGCATCGAACTAACAATGGGCGACCGTGCTTCAAACTTTTTAGGGGTTATAAATATTAAAATTCCGTTCCATGGTAAAACTTTATAAGAATTGATTTTAAAATAAGTGCTGCTACTTCATGGAGAATAGTTTATTTAAAACTAAAAATTAAAAATTATTTTCGGGAGCTTTCGAACCGTGGTTCTTCCTCAGCCGTACAAATTTAAAATGAATTAATTACATTTCTTTATCAGCAAACAAAAAACAATATTACCCCATTTTTTTAAATTTAAACACCCCCCATGCGTTTATTTTTACTGTTCCTTCGTCTAAATTTAAGCTGCCCCTATCTCTTATGTACGCTGCTTCTTTAAAGCATCTCTTATACCACCCCACCTCCTGACACAATACCTCTACCGATTCCCAATCTATTTCATGCTTCTTGTTATTTTTAATATGTATTGCCAATCCGTTATTTTCTATTTCATTTTTTACACAATTTTTATGTTCTGTTCGTCTTTTTCCTAACCGTCTTTTTGTTTGGCCTACATATTTCTCATTAAATTTACATTTAATTTCGTAAACTACCCCTGTATTTTTTAGTTTGTCTATTTTAGGTCTATTTTTTACTAATTCTGTTCTATGGGTGCTGGTTGTTTTACTTACTAATGTTACATTGTATTTTTTTAATTGCCTAATTGTTTTTTCCGTAATACCTTCTAGATAAGGTAGTGATATAACAAATTCCGGTTTTTCTTTTGTACTATTATTTTTCACTTCGTGATTATTAAATATGCTATCAACTAATTGTTTGGGATATCCGCTTTGTATGAATTGTCCCTTAAACATAGTCTTGTCCTTTAAAGGTTCATCTGACAAACCTTCAATTCTATCCTTAAAGGATTTAACAATACCAATTTTAATTTTTTTGTTATGTGCCGAATTAAAATTTAAAAATGATTTTGCATGGGTCGGTTTTTGATACATAGAGCATATACATATTTCATTATTATGCTTAATTAAGATATCTAAGAACGGTAAACTTCTATTCTCCTCTCCTTCAAATGTGAATTGTATATTTTCTAACGTTTTATTTACTATATCTGATAATTTACTGGTTTCTAAATTTTTACTTTTGATTAAAAAGATGTCATCCATGTATCTCCTCCATAGTTTTATATAATCCTTAATACTAGTTTTTTGTAAGATACTCCCTTCCACGTGTTCCATAACTAAGTTTGCTATAGGGGTTCTTGTCAAACTGAAAGCCGTGCAAAGCGGTTCTTGTCAAACTGAAGATAAACAATGGACAGTCTCTTAAATTTTGTTTCCCCGACTTTTTGCATCCCCCATTTAAGAGACTGTCCATTGTTTATCTTCAGTTTGACAAGAACCGCTTTGCACGGCTTTCAGTTTGACAAGAACCCCTAAAATGTTTGAAGCACGGTCGCCCATTGTTAGTTCGATGCACGGTTTTCAGTTTGACAAGAACCCTTCTCGCCGTTTCCCGGCCTTTAAACTCAATATGAAGCTGAACAGACAATGGTAAGTTAATTAATTAATCCAATCGTAACTGGTAAAAGGTGGTCATTATTGAGAAACGTCTCAAAACATGTCTCAAAATTTGCTATATACTTCGATCCTACACCAGCTTTTTTGGAATACCTTAAATAAAGAATTTCTAGCTTGTATTTAAGCTTCTAACTAGCGCAAAAATGTCGAGGTTGACGTGAAATTCGAATTTAGTTTTGTTTATTGTGAATAACATTTTTAATGCGGTTGTCCGTGTTATGTTATAGGGAGGAGGGGGAGTAGCTAATTATATCCGATTATTTAATAGGGAAGTTGTTCCTACCTCGTCCTTTTGAGAGAAAACAGAGAACACTGAATTCCTGGTCTTCTTCCTCTTCTTGACTCTGAATCTGTAAAGATTGAAATAAAATGTTCACTACACGACATTCAAGCGAACGAAACATGGGTTTTAAGCGTGGCGGATTTAACTTCTTTTGTTTTTCATAATTTAGAATGATTTGCCAATAGAATTGTGCAGTTCAGAATTTGATAGCTAGTTCATTTTTTTACAGGGTGTTTCTGATAGGGAAAATCCAAGTAAGTAAACTGTCATGGAAACCCTGCGGCTTTAGAAGTCAGCTAGTAATTTCAATTTAAACAACGTGGTACTATAGAGAGACGGCAAAATGTCATAGGACATTTTAAAATCAACGGCACCCTAAATGCCTACCCCTTAATTCATGGCAGATTTATCGGAAATACTCGGCATAGTAGAACTCGTGCTTTGGGACCTCATTCGCCATCAGCCAACGGTTTTTCTCCGAGGTTCGAGTTCTTTTTGAGTATACTTGAAAACGTACGCTTCACCACGTAAAACTATAGTGGCACTAAGGGTTATTTATTATATCGTTGCTAAATGATTCTCAAACGAGCCGACTATAAAGGCTTCGATTAATTTTTTCAATTTCAATATTTCAATCAAACATTGTAGAGGAAAGAAGATTTCCAACTCCCAGTGAAATGGTCTACCTAGCGTTTATGTAAATCACTAATTTCGCTCTAATTGGAGCCAAGATTTAGCGGCCAATTAAGGAGGGAAGCAAAAATTAACTTTGCGAAGTTTTATAATAAACAGGAGTGAAGATGTGGCTGTAAGTAATTTCAAAAATGGCTGAGAGTAAAAAATTTCACTCCAAATTCTATCTATCCATCTAGAAGCAATTTAAGAAATAAAGAAGCCTTGGTTGAACTTACTGGAATGGTGCGTTTGAATCCCATGATTTGTGTTCAATCAACGTCTGCCGCAAAAATGTAGAATATTGAAAGAAATCGTCGCTTTATATTGGAAATGAAATGGGAATCTCTTCGTCGTGATTGTTTAGATTCCCTCGAAAGATCCTAAATTGACTTTGTAGACTTATCTCTTTATCTCTATAACTTATTTGTTCATCTTTCTCAATTTGTAAGCAGATTCATATTTGTTATTGTGACATGGGCGCAGATTCACGAGGCTTTCGACCGATTTCGACACACGACAGATATTTCAAACCTTGTAATTTACATTAGAGCAAGATTTACATTTCATGGTCCATTTTAGTGAACTACACGAACTCAGCGCACTTTAAAGTGACTGGCTTTGTCTCAGAAAACAAGCGTTTGTTTGCCCGATGTCAATGTTAATATAACCATATTACCATAAGTTTATAAGATGTGTTCCAAAAGTATGACACTACCTATACTTCGTAATGCTAGAGACTTACAAGTGAGAGCTAGTTCGAGAACGACGGAAGCGAGAATTGACTATACTCGGTTAATTTTGCATATATTCCTATTTATCTATGACGTTTCCCCTAAGTCACTTCGTGACAAGCTCTCAGTAACAAGTGACAAACTTATGGAACCTATCTTATGAACTTATAATATGGAGACCTTTTATGAGGAAATCTAATAATTATTTTTGATATTGGGCTAGAACATTCCAAAACGGTTCGAAACGGTGTCGAAGAATCGATTTAAAACGTGGGTTAATTTTAATAATTAAATGCTCATTAATAAACATTTTCCTTTATTAAAATGGTGGCATTGTCTGTAATTTTAAGCCGCCCCCCTAGAGCTTCTAATCATATTATTTCCCGACAACTTTGTGGAATAAGGTGTTGAAAACAGTAAGTTGGGGTCCATCCCCTCGCTTCCCGTTCTTACTGAGGGATAAAAAACCTATTCTAATTTAATTTCTTAATTTACGAGGCCAACGTGAAAGGTTTTACTCATCCGTTACTTTGTCTGTATAAGCATGAGTTAATAATATGTTAGCTCCCTGTAAGTTACTCAGGCTTCATAGGCGTAATGTATCCAGCGATTTCTTCTCATTTCGCCCGCGCGGGAAAAAAATCCGAATCTCTTGTCGAAAAAAAAAATTCCGCTCGTACTTCTCGACCTCGAGTCGTCGGCTGCTTTTTCATCAAGGGAGTGAATGTTTATGTTTTAACAATCTAACATTAAATCATGGCGTATGTGTTAGTACTGAGACAAAAAAATGCAGAAACTCATTGCAATTTGCCGATATTGATAAAGAATGCGAAAGATAAGAGTTGTTATTGTGACTTGAAACCAGATAATTATAAAACTGAGCTAAATCCAATCCACTGATCTCTTAACTGCTTTCTTAAAGGGATACTTTCTTTTAATTTCATTGCAATAAATCCCTATAAGGTTAATATATTTCGATAGATAGACAAATAAGGATTCTGAAAATATATATGTTTTTATATTTTAGTTTAATTAATGATTTTTAAATTACGATTAAAAGATCCAAAATGCTCTTGTTTTGCGATCATGAGGGCACCTGGTGACACAGAGCCGAACCACCGAAAAACGTTACTAGTTCGTCTCTACCAATTTCTCCGTAGTGTTTTTCCTACTGGTAGGGGGATTCATTCTGTGAGCGCAGTATGATACAAATTGACGGGAATTGGTATGGCTGCACACCAAATTCTTCTACTTCAGAAGAACTACCCTCAGATTCGTTTATTATAAATTGTTCCGAATTTTCTGAATCCAAAGAATCAGAGTTCGAACTTTCATCCTCAGATTCAGGACCGGAATGATCAGAAATACTTTCTCGTCTGACATTCTTAAGCATATAAGCAGACGACGATTCACCAGGCAAGCTGACCTAGATTCTCGTTCCTACTACTTTTTACTCCTTAAACGACAGTTTTCATTCCAACTACTACCAACCAATCAGAGGCCGAACTTTACCTACGTAGGTAATGGGTTGAAAATGGTGGCCGATTTTAAATCTGGCGTTCAAAATTTCAATTTTTATTCACGTTTATTTTAATTAATAAATTTTTCTCGCGATTTCTACTGACTCCCATGTTTTTAGGGGTGGTTAATTTATAGAAAACCAATGTTAGTGTGACCAACTCAGATAAAGCCGATTCTATCCCTTTAACCAAGGCTACTGAGCGAAATATTCGGCTGCTTAAATAGCTCCGAAATCATTTGCTAGTTTCCACTACACGCGCTTCCGGTTAAAAACCGGAAAGAAGAGTAAATCAGATTTTCGTTCACGTGGCGGCCGCAGAGCGTCGCATATAATTGGGAAGCCGGCGGCGCGGGAGAAAACGCTGGAGTATAAAAATGAATTGCCTGAGTAACTTATAGGGAGCTAACATATTATTAACTCATGGTATAAGGTATGATAAAGTCCAAACGTCATTCATTCTTTGACCTTAGCCAGTCGCTTTAATGGAATGTTTTGCGCCGTTATCGGACAGCTGTAGTTTGGAAATTGCTCTATTAAACGGTTCGTGTTTGCAGAATTACGAGTGAACATGGTCAATAACGGATAAGATAATAAATAAATAAATCAGTTCAGGGATTCCCATTTTACGAGTGCTGAATCCAGCAACCGACAATATTGACTTCGGAATATTTTAAAGCCCACGTTATTGAATTAATTGATTCTTAACCATACGGAAAAAGAGAGGTATATACCAGTCTGGGAAAAGCAGTGCACTTCCTCTGGTCCAAAACCAGTTTATTAATTGCTTGGACTATAGTTTTTAAATTCAAGAAGTGGGGGTCACTGGTCCTCGGGACCAGTTTATTAATTGCGAATCTGTAGGAGAACAAAGGCTGGGACCAGTCCGGAGACCAGTTTATTATTTCGGACCCTAGGGGGGTCACTGGTCCCAAGGACTAGTTTAAAAAATATCCTTATTTCCCAGACTCTATTATACCCTTTTCAAAGGGGGCGGGGGGGAATTTCGTCTGCTTGACTAAGGTTCTCCAAAGTTATCAGTCCACCATAGCGATATGTTTCGTCTTAACCCAGTAAGATGGTCAATTCCCATACTTTAATTTACCCCCTTTGTTTTTGGAAAGAATATATTGATGGTTTACCGCGTTTACTAGGCCTACCGAGTGAATAGAAGCTTTAAATTTAGCAAGGGGTTTATTTAGCAACGATGTTAGTCCCGGAAAGTGCATCTGCAACAGTTGTCCCCCAAATTCACTTTTGCCAGATGTTTTGAATTAAAAGCGTGAAACTAAAATATATCTATAACAACTCCAAGAAATTAGCACCGTCTTAACTCGGACTACCTCTCGTGCCTTGCCCTTCCCATGTATGGACGACGTAAATTTTAGCCATCACGGTTTTTGGTTGAGCATAAGCTTTAGGTGGCACTTGGTCATAGCAACAAAAAGTTTTATTTACAAGCGGAATATAAAATATTTCCACGAAGAGTTGTCTGATGACCAACAACGAAAAGCATTTTGGGATTTTCAAACTGCTACAAATGTCTCGCAACAATAAAATTTCCCTCCTCAAAGATACCACGAGGCAAGCACACTTTTACGCCTCTCACCATAAGTTCATATGATATGTTCCCTGAGTTTGTCACTGGTTAGTGAGAGCTTGTCACGTAGTGACGTAGGTGGAACGTCATAGATTCCCGCAAAGCGACACGTGGTCAGGCGCTGTCAAAGGCTTAGTACAGACTAAACAGGAATTAAGATGGACTGAAAAATTAACCACCGAGTGTAGGACTTAATTCTCGCTTCCGTCGTTCTCGAACTAGCTCAACCTGTAAGTCTCTAGATAGCATTACGAAGTATAGGTAGTGTCATAGTTATGGAACATATCACTTATAAACTTATTGTGTCACTAATTAGTTCCTTAAAGATTGACTTACTTGGGGTTTGGTATCTGGGTTTCTTGGTCTCCACCTTGCTCTCGTGGTTATGTATTCTCGCCTATTGTTGCTTGTGGAATCGAGAGACTTTAATGTAACGTGTCGTGTCTTAAACAGTCGTGGCCCGAGACTCTCCGGGGCTTTTTGGCTTCCAACTTTTTTCTAGATTTTTGATTTCTTTGTCAAGAAGTATAAGAGAAGGAGAAGTACCGAGGAAATTCGTAGAACCACCTGCGTCGAATGGGGAAATAAAACAGCCATAAAGCCATTTTTGCGACCCTAGCGCAGAAATTAGCTAAAATTAATATATCAATTTCATTTATTAAAGTCTCTCACCCTTGGCTACCTTTAAACAATGATCATTTTGGTATGACCGTGATTAACACGAATGGAGATAATAATTTTTACGTCCCCCATGTGACTTGCTTTAAACAACGAGTTCTCAAACTGAATTTAGAATGATCTTGATAGGCCTTCTAGAATCCCAATTTTAATTTCCATGCTCAGACATACCGTGGAATATTTTGTATAGACAAAGAAATCAGACAATTTTTTTCATTCCTTATAGAGAGAACGTGCAAACTCTAAGCAAAAGGGATTGTTCGCAGGTCTTTCACCCGGTGCCACAGTCCAGGATCGAACCAGGGACCCTCTGATGCGACGCGGAAGCGATACAAGCTACGCCTAGAGATGTGAACTTACCGTTATCTTTAAAATGGTAATTTACTGAATAAAATATTGGAATAACAAAAATTCAGTCTGTAATTTATGGTATTTTATATTTTCACAGGCTTATTACCATTGTAAAATTACGGTAAGATATGAGTCGGTAATTTACACAGTATTCGTTAAATTACCGATTCACATCTCTAGCTACGCCACCAAACCTTACAATTAGCAACTGCTCCTTGGGCTCGAATACAATTTAGTGTATACATAGTCCGATTTCCAGTCCCATAAAATATCTGGCTCAGCGCAACTCCTGGTAGCTTAGCTAACTGTAGAAGACAGTCTAGGCAATTTTACGTGCTATAATTTAAGAAAATATTGAATATTGATTTGAATAAGAGAGAGACTTGTCAGTTGAAAGACTTTATTTTTAAAAAGCATAAATAATTTTTAAAACAAAGAGCTCCAAATTATTACACTGTTTTTCGTGACGATTCAGTGGTTTGGGGGGCTGGTCGGGTTTCTCTTTTTAACGGGGTGTCGAAGCCTCATGTGTCGATGCATGTTCCCGCTTTGGGTGAAGGCGCGAGAGCAGACTTCGCAGTTGTAAGGCCTGACGTCGGTGTGGATTCGAACGTGTTTGTTCAGGGAGGAGACGTCGGAGAAGGCGTTGCCGCAACCCTCGTAGTCGCACTTGAAGGGCCTTTCTCCCGAATGGACCCTGGCGTGGTTCGTCAGCGTCGACTTTTGACCGAAACACTTCTGGCATTTGGGGCATTGGTATCGCTTCCCCTGGACGTTCAGATGGCGGCGCTGGTGAGCCCTCCACGTCGGCGCGCTCTTAAACTGGCGACCGCAAATTTTAGTCGGGCTAAATTCAAAGTCGCACCTGTAAATTCCACTGGCTGTGAATATAAACAAAAACAAATAAGATGTTAGTTGAATCCAGACCCAGTGAAAATAATTAAGCGATAGACCTTTGGGAAAAGGTTTCTGGGTTCGGGGGAATCATGATTGGAAAGTCCCGTTACGCGCGTATTAAGGTGATAAAACGTGACCGTGTGAGTTTCGCTTTAAGCGTCACGTGAGGCCTTTTTTAAATGTAAAAGTTCCATTAAATTTGATTATTTTGAATAACATTTTAAATGAGTTTGTCCGTTTTAAGTTATAGGGAGGAGGGGTGCCTAATTATATCCGATTATTGAAGTTGTTCCTACCTCGTCCTTTTGAGAGGAAACAGACAACACTGAATTCCTGGTCATCTTCCTCTTCTTGACTCTGAATCTGTAAAGATAGAAATAAAATGTTCACTGCACGACATTCAAGCGAACGTAACGTGGCTTCTAAGCGTGGCGGATTTAACTTCATTTGTTCTTCATAATTTAGAATGATTTGCCATTAGAATCGTGAAGTTCAGAATTTGATAGCTATTTCATTTTATTTAAGTAAACTGTCAAGGAAACCCTACAGCTTTAGAAGTCAGCTAGCAATTTCAATTCAAACATCATGGTACTAGAGAGACGTCAAAATGTCATATAGGACATTTCAAAATCAGTCACCCAAAAATCATCCCCCTTAATTCATGCTGATTTATCAGAAACGTGCTTTGGGAACTCATTCGCCATTGGCCAACGGTTTTTCTCCGAGGTTCGAGTTCTTTTTGAGTATACTTGAAAACGTACGCTTCACCACGTAAAACTATAGTGGCACTAAGGGTTATTTATTATATCGTTGCTAAATGATATATTCTCAAACGAGCCGACTATAAAGGCCCTTACAAAAATCTTCTTAAGAACTCTTAAGAAAATTCCTTGGGAAATTTCTTTGGAAATCCTTAAGGCGTTCTTTAGGAAATTGGGGAATATTGGCCTCTTTTTCTTTGGAAATTACTTTGGAAATATCTTTGGAATTTTCTTGGGAAATATCTTTGGAATTTCCTTTCGAAATATCTTTGGAATTTTCTTGGGAAATATCTTTGGAATTTTCTTGGGAAATATCTTTGGAATTTTCTTGGGAAATATCTTTGGAATTTTCTTGGGAAATATCTTTGGAATGTTCTTGGGAAATATCTTTGGAATTTCCTTGGGAAATATCTTTGGAATGTTCTTGGGAAATATCTTTGGAATTTCCTTGGGAAATATCTTTGGAATTTTCTTGGGAAATATCTTTGGAATTTCCTTGGGAAATATCTTTGGAATTTTCTTGGGAAATATCTTTGGAATTTTCTTGGGAAATATCTTTGGAATTTTCTTGGGAAATATCTTTGGAATTTTCTTGGGAAATATCTTTGGAATTATCTTTGGAATTATCTTGGGAAATATCTTTGGAATGTTCTTGGGAAATATATAGAGAAGTGGGTAAATTAATTTAGCCACTTGAAACAAGGATAGTTCTTACATGCAGAACCATATCCCAATACAGGAAGTGTAGTTCTTATACGCTGAACTACACCCCTTATAGAGAGGGAAGTTCTCGCATGCAGAGTGAAGTTGCTTTAAAAGTCAGACATTTAATCGACTTATTAAAAACATCCGTAAACGGCAGAAAGTTTTAAACCTTGTGCAATTGTATGGGGTACTAAGTGGGTTTTGGAGGCTTTAACGGCCAAGCAGTAGATACAGACGTCGTTGTTAAATTTAATAATGTATATTCACTGAGAGTTTTTCGAGTATCAGAAACGCGTTTAACCTAATTTCCTCCACAATGTTTTTAAAAAAATATTTATTTTGGACTCTAATTACGCTCGAAATAAAGATAAAACATGCCATAAGAGAATTAAGCAAAAATTCCGACTGACAGCTTAGATTCCCTGTAAATCTAAACATAACGATTTTAATTACTCTTATTTTACTTTTAATCTATTTTATCCTTTACATAAACACCTCACGGATTATTGAAGGCAAAAAAATAGGTAAATGTAACATTCCATTTCAGCGCTTGCCTAGCCTTAGCTACGGGACAAGCCTTCGTGAAACGTTTTTTAATTTTTTTAACCATCAAGTTAATGTCTATCTAGGAAAACTTTAGCTAAACAATTTGGGTAAAAATATTTTGAGATAATTATATGTAAAGCATAATTGCAATATATCTGGCCCTTTGAAATTAATCTCTTGAATTCCAAACGAATTTCGTTGGAAGATAAACCCTAGATCTTCTCTGGAAAACCAACCCTAGAGCTTCATTGGACATTTATCTCAATAATGCTAACGAATTTCTTTTGGAAATAAACCATGGACCTTCTTTGGAAATTGATCTGAAGAATTCTAAAGAATTTCGTTGGAAAATATTCCCTAGACATTCTTTGGAAATTTAGCTCAAGCATTTCTAAAGAACTTCTTTGGAAAACAACCCCTAGACCTACTTTGGAAATTTATCCCTAGAATTCCTAAATAATTTCGTTACAAAATAATACCAAGAAATTCTTTGGAAATTTATCTCTAGACTTCCAAAAGAATTTCTTTAGAAAGTAATCCCAAGACATTCTTTGGAAATTTATCTCTAGAATTCCTAAAGAATTTCTTTCGAAAATAATCCCAAGACCCTCTTAGGAAATTTATCTCTAGAATTCCTAAAGAATTTCTTTAGAAAATAGTCCCTAGACCTTCTTAGGAAATTCATCTTTAGAATTCCTAAAGAATTTCTTTAGAAAATAGTCCCAAGACATTCTTTGGAAATTTATCTCCAGAATTCCTAAAGAATTTCTTTAGAAAATAATCCCTAGACCTTCTTAGGAAATTTATCTTTAGAATTCCTAACGAATTTCTTTAGAAAATAATCCCAAGACATTCTTTGGAAATTTATCTCTAGAATACCTAAAGAATTTCTTTAGAAAATAATCCCTAGACCTTCTTAGGAAATTTATCTTTAGAATTCCTAAAGAATTTCTTTAGAAAATAATCCCTAGACCTTCTTAGGAAATTTATCTTTAGAATTCCTAAAGATTTTCTTTAGAAAATAATCCCAAGCCATTCTTTGGAAATTTATCTCAAGAATTCTTTAGGAAATTCCATGGAAGTCTTTGGAAATAGTTTCTTTGGAAAATGATCCCAAGGGCTCCGTAGGGTTCCAAAGAAATTCCTTTAGAACTCTTAAGAAGATTTTTGTAAGGGGGCTTCGATTAATTTTTTCAATTTCAATATTTCAATCAAACATTGTAGAGGAAAGAAGATTTCCAACTCCCAGTGAAATGGTCTACCTAGCGTTTATGTAAATCACTAATTTCGCTCTAATTGGAGCCAAGATTTAGCGGCCAATTAAGGAGGGAAGCAAAAATTAACTTTGCGAAGTTTTATAATAAACAGGAGTGAAGATGTGGCTGTAAGTAATTTCAAAAATGGCTGAGAGTAAAAAATTTCACTCCAAGTTCTATCTATCCATCTAGAAGCAATTTAAGAAATAAAGAAGCCTTGGTTGAACTTACTGGAATGGTGCGTTTGAATCCCATGATTTGTGTTCAATCAACGTCTGCCGCAAAAATGTAGAATATTGAAAGAAATCGTCGCTTTATATATTGGAAATGAAATGGGAATCTCTTCGTCGTGATTGTTTAGATTCCCTCGAAAGATCCTAAATTGACTTTGTAGACTTCTTTCTCAATTTGTAAGCAGATTCACATTTGTTATTGAGACATGGGCGCAGATTCACGAGGCTTTCGACCGATTTCGACACACGACAGATATTTCAAACCTTGTAATTTACATTAGAGCAAGATCCACATGAACTCGGTGCACTTTAAAGTGACTCGCTTTGCCTCAGAAAACAAACGTTTGTTTGCTTGCTAATTGTCCAATGATAATGCTGGAAATGTTTGTTCCCAAGTATTGGTTTAGCGTTAAATATGTGATGGGTGAATTTCGTCGAACTCTAATTTAATCAAATTACTCTGTGGAGGGTCTTTAAACCTATTTGCTCTGTTTCACGGGTCGCTTCTACCAAAGTCAGTTTTCATTGGCAACAAAACTTGAAAACATTAACTACACATTCATTAACTTATTTCAGGCTTCTTTTAAGTCCTTCATCAAATTCGAGCTCAAAACCTAGGAAACTGATAATAATTCTATTGGGTGCTCAACTGCTCACTAAGAAATATAATTCCGTTTTTAATGCCTGTAACTTTAAGATAATTAGCAAGTTGATAGGCGATTGTACGCTCCATGCCAAATGAAATTTATCGCGAGATTTGATAAAATTTGCGGGCGATGTGATAATCGTGGCGCGAGATGTAGAGCGTGCAACTAGAATTTTTTTAACAGGAAGGCAGGGCGTTACGCGATTGGTCAGAGGTCCTTATTTCAAATTATTCTTAAAATCTGAACCTAATTTGAATTTTAAAATCATTCGGAGACTGTATTTCCTGGATGTTTCACTATGCAGACTGGTCTTATAATTAGTAGAAGAATCGATAAAAAAAAATCACTTGATTTTCCAATTCACCCTCCTTTTAATCATGTTATATTCCAACAACTTTGTATATGACATCGGACTCAGTTGTTAAAAATGGGTAGTGTCCATCCCCTCGCAGCTCATTTTTTCTCTCTTTAGCCACCATATCATATGATGTATATCCGTGATAAGGCCATTAGTTTGACCTGTAAACTTGTCTTTCTGCGTTACTCCGCCGTTACTTTGTCTGTATAGAATGAAGGATGTGTGCCTAACATAATCATTGATCCAATTTGTTTTTCAATGTTATCAGAAATCTGTCGTTTGCAAATTTCATGATTAAACAGTTCATGTTTGCGGAATTACGAGTGAACATGGTAAATAACGGATAAGATAATAAATAAATAAATCAGTTCAGGGATTCCCATTTTACGAGTGCTGAATCCAGCAACCGACAATATTGACTTCGGAAAATTTTAATACCCACGTCATTTGAATTAATTAATTGATTCTTAACCATATGGTAAGAGAGCAAAAATTGCTGGTTTATCGTATTTATTAAGCCTTGCCTGTTATTATCAAAGAAAGAAGCGGATTTGTCCGCGTGTCAAGGTCTTTAAAAGAGAGTGCAGCCATTTTGCATATAATATCGAAAAGGCAATAGACAATTCCATTATTTCCCGAAAATAAGCAAACACCAAGGGGGGAGGCGCTCTTGAGTTACTTCCCTCTGGCCAACTAGAAGCACCCATAGAGGCAGTGTCAGTCGGCTAGCCTCTCGCATGTAATGAACCCGGGCTCCGTCTGGTCGTTGGCTCCAAAGAGGGTATGATGAGGGGGAGGACAGCTTTGGCAAGGAATTTTGGGAGTTCTCGCTTTTTTTTTTGATTTATTTGTTATATTTTCCTCCTAATACCAGGGATAAGGGAGTTGAGATGAATTGGAAATGATGATCGGCGACCTGCGGCACCGTATCTCTCCCAATGTACCTCGCGCACGCCTCTATACTTCGGTAGGCGATTGCTAAGTGCTGCCGCGTAGCGCCATTTTATTTGTATGAGAACTAGCTTCTATTTTTAAGATAGAGGGAGCGCCCTTTACAATTTCATCCAGTATGAGTGACGTACGACCCTACCTAACCGCTGAGGATGCTGGGAGGACTACGGTACCGTAGGGGGGGTACACAGGCAATGCTATAGGTATGGGGTTTCGAGAGGTTTTCTGTGGGCGCTGCCATAACCTGTCGGCGGCCTTTAGTTAGTGGCTAACATTGCCTGTCGTCGAACGCGCTCTGTAGCCTTGGCAGAACAACTCTCCACAGTGGCGTAGGAACGGGGGGTACAAGGGTACATTGTACCCCCATAAAATTTTACTAGGGCGCCTAAATAGGTCAGAAAGGGCGCCAAATTTATAACCAAAGGGCGCCAAAATTACACTGAAGTAAAAAAGAGGTGAATAGACCATTTCGGTATTACGCGCGGTGCCATTTCCCGTCCTAGTGGCGGAGCTAAGAGCCCGTCTTTTGTAAGGCATAAAAAGGCTTATTCAGCTAATCAATGACAGTTTCACAAATTTGAGGCGCTGAGATGAATACCGAAATGGCCTACTGTAAAAATCAAGCGGACTCGGAGAAAACATGTTTTTAAAGGCAAGGGCAGCAGGAAAGTTGGACGACGAAACCCAGTCTTTTTCTGTTTGCAACTCAATTCGTCTCCTTCTAGTTGTGCCTGCCATTACACTTCAGCAGAAAGAAGTTTCTCTATATTGAAGCTATTAAAAACGTACTAAGAGCAAGGCCCCAGAAGTCCTATAATTCACATAAAATCCCAAATTTTAGAAAGTATCCTATAATTTACAGCAGAAAGAAGTTTCTCTATATTGAAGCTATTAAAAACGTACTAAGAGCAAGGCCCCAGAAGTCCTATAATTCACATAAAATCCCAAATTTTAGAAAGTATCCTATAATTTCTATAAAGTCTTATTTTTCGGTATTTTGGTGTAATTATTTATAATCCCAGCTGTGTGACGTTTTAATTAGCAAAATCTCATTTGGTCAGACCAAAAAATCGCTTCGCTCGCTCAGGATAATTTTAGCTTCAGTTGTCTCATAATTGAATTTGAATTTTTTCCGTTTTTATTTGAAATTATAGCAATTGCTTTGCATTCTGAGCTTCGTTTCAGTTTAATTTCACCTAAGACCTTTCATCTGAAATGTCTAAGCTCAATTATAGCACAGACCTTTTAATTATAAAAAGGATTTATGGAAATAGGATTTTCTCTGAAAAACATCTTTTCCTACCTGACCCTTTTAAATAGTTTGATTTGGTAACTTTTCAATCACTTTTAAGTCTCTTTTTTGCTTGTTGATTTATTTAATTATTGGTCAATTCCCAAGTAAATCTGAATGTGTGTCTTCTGTGTGAACCCTTTAGCATTTGATTAGATATAGGTGCTATAACGCTCTTTATGGCATCTTACATTCTCACTAAAATAAAATTATCCACACTCTAGGTCTTCTCATTTATGAGTCCAATATAATCCTATAATTTTATGAATCCGGTCCTATGAAATCCTAAAATTTTGCAAAAAGAATCCTATTTTTCCTATTAAGAAATTCTCAAAAAGAGTTGATGCCCTGACTTTAGGGCAACAATGACTCAAAAAATACTAAAACATGTCCAGAGAGGATTGATAAAAAAATTTCTGTGTTTTTTTAACAACCAACACCTATCGGACACTAGTTTTTGAATTTACCGTTTCACTTGTCACTGCAATTAAAATACTATGTTTCAATCTTGTTCAATATATTTTCGACACTTTGCTTATCTTTGGGAAGGGGGCGCCCAAATCCATATCTAGACTGTACCCCCCTAAATTCGAAACGTTCCTACGCGCCTGAGCTCTCCAAAAAGGGGGCGGTAACCTCGCAAGTAACCCGGTTCTTAGAGGAAAACTATCAAAGCGAGAAAACTCCAGCCAAGCCTTCTACTCCCCTCTTTGTTGGCTCTTGGCGCCAGGGAATAAGCCAAGAGGGCGCCTTCCCGCCTGTACGTTCCATGTTTCTCCACGAGTAACTAATCAATGGAATGATCCCCTATTATCTTTCTCTAAACAGAGTACACACTAAATAACGACAAATGGAGAAAGAAAGGTTAGCTGACATTTTAAAATCCACCGAGATAAATAACGCACTGAAGCCTTCATCCAACAAAGGAATATATTACATCAGGGATAGATATAATTTTAGAAGTAGGAATGGAGAACGGTTAGTATAATTTACTTCAGTCCGACTCAAAGCACCCAGTTTAGAGCCCCTCCCACCAACACGTAACGAAAAGTTTTAATTATCTTATTGGCGGCTCACTTAAACTACTTTTTGATGACGTTGCTGACAGGGGCGGCGAAAAATACGTAATTCTTTTTTACCTCTGTCGCTATGACCCTCCCGCCTCTTCTTTCATACCCCTCCGTCCCGGGGAAGGGAGTCCCCGACTTTGACGCGCCGACATTACTCTATTCTCCATTCCTACTTCTAAAATTATATCTGTCCCTGATTACATTCATTGCTTGATTTGACAGCTATATTAAATTATACAGAATGTTAGTGCGGTGTACTTCCGTAAACCAAGGCCCGAGCGTTCGTTTGACGACGTAATTTGTAGGAATAGGGACTTCATTTACAGGTTGCCACTTTTTCTAAATCTCCGTTGCCGACAGATCAAACTTCAAAGACTTGCCCGACTTATCTCAAAATCTACATAACCCAGAAAGTTGTTGCCCATCAAAATTAGCTTTGGTATAGAACCGATCGGTATCTTCCCATTGCGCAGAATTCCATTAGACCGAATTCCCATTAGACCGAATCCCGCCAATGTTTTTTATGAATTCAGCCCAACCGCGGATTTTGTATTTACAATTCAAACGACGCTATTTGTCGAATTAAGCGACCCCAAAAATGTTAAGTAGTTTAATTTCTATTTATGTCGTTTATTAATGAAAGCGTTTTAAATACATTTTTATTGCCTTGGAAACGCCATTATTTGACGACTATACAACAAAATGATAATTAAAAACGACCTTTGGAAATTTTCATTACCGTGTGTTCTAAAAGTATAATATAATAGTATACAGAAAAAGTGAAAATAGCACTTGACTATTTGGGTATGGGTTAAGGATTAATCAAAAACGCTTTCATCCAATAAAACGTTCTTGTTCAAAACCAGGTTAGGTTAGGTAAGGTTGGGTTTGGTTAGCAATATCTTCATTGACTTTTCAAATAATATGCCTTTTCCAAAAAATTATTGTTAGGCTAGGGTTAGGTTAGTAATATTTTATAAATCATTTAACAATGTTACGCCTTTTCCAAAATATTGATGTTTATCTTCATTGACTTTTCAAATAATATGCCTTTTCCAAAAAAATTACTGTTAGGCTAGATTTAGGTTTGGTTTGTTTAGGAGGACGTTTCATCCTCTTAGGAGTGGTTATACACTTTAAGTACAGTAAAACGGCTGGCTTAAAGTATTTTCATGATAAATATAACATATAATAATAAATCGATATTAGCAATTGGTTTCATTATGTCATATTATGCTGATTTATTACTATTTTGTTCTTATAATCCTTAGTTTTAAAATAATAATTTAGAAAATTTTTGGATCTTGTGTTCATTTTACGTAGGCCTTAAATTGTTTTAATTTTATTTAAATTTCATTGGGAAAAAGCCGAAGTGCGGGTTTTTCGATGAAATGGGATAGTCCCATTGGACAGAATCGTAAATCCGCCAAAGTGCGGGTTTTTCGGTCGAATGGTATTGGTTTCGGTTGATTGGGATTCGGCGCAATGGTAGTGAAGCGAAGCGATCGCGGAGCTCATTCTTGATTTTTAACCCCACATTGCATCAGAAAGAATTTATAATAGGAAGAGTGGAAGCTCTTGCCCTTGACAGTGCTAAATACAATGTAGCTCAAACAAGTAGGCTGCGATGCTAAAACTGGCCAGGTAAATTTCCGGTTACATGAATCTCCAAAAGTTTGCCCTCAATCACTGTTGGCTGTACAATTACCCAATAAGGGTTCGCGATTTCGAGTGGTGCCATTTGGAGTTATTTTAAGTCAGATGTTTCCCTTTAACTAAAAAGGTAGTGTTCATCTCCCCTAGACCTTCTCGCAACATTCTAGACCCACCCTAGAGGGAGGGGGCCACAAAAAATAGTACCGGAAATAAACCTGGCCTGTTTTGTTGATCACGTGATTTTTGAGCTACATAACATTCCTCAGTTTCCACTCCCTTTTATAAATTCTCTCTGATTGCATTCAGGCTTACTAGCAATAGCGCAATACTACGTGGCAATTTCAGCGGTAAGCCTGTATTTCTAGCTGTGACTAAAACAGGCCTTTTCAATTTAGTTTCGTGATTCGGGACAACTTCTTTGCAAGTAAGATGTAGATAATCATGTGACTTGGCGTGATTTATTGTTTTCATATCAGCCTAGGCCCTTTTTCCTTATTTCGACTGAACATTAATTGGCGCAAGAATTTTATGGCTCGAGCCAAACGTTTCACCCAGGATTCCTTTCGGTTTCTAATTATTTACATTTATTTTTGTGGTCCCTTTTCCCACAGAAAACTGCTGAAATTCGACCCTTTCTCAGGTTGAAATCTGCCATTCACCGTATTCACGATTGTCAAAAAGACGTACTACTTTTTCTATACGCAGCCCAACCCCGCGTATTACTGCGCTTTCATTTACGTCATTCTATTAATTAAGAAAACTGACGTTTACTTTGACAGATATGAAGTCATTTTAAGCGTAAACGCTCGAACTGGGGTATGGGTCCGTACCTTTGACCATAAGATATGTTTTTCAAAACGCTTGAAATTGTTGCTTAAGACCTGAAAGATTGAACATTCGCCCAGTGGTCAGTAACCACAAGACTATTTCCGAATAAAGAGCGCGAGCTGCCTACTACAAAGTCACGTGGTGTCGCGGTCACTATAGGTCGTTTAAGATTTCTATGGCTTTTTTCTTTTGAAAATTGAGTATAATAATTTACATAAAATTAACGGAATATTTTTGGTGTTTGAAGTATCGTTAATGAGTTTGATCTTCTTTTATTGGTCAAAGTCGTTTAAAATATGGCTCACGTGTCAAACTAATCGCTTCAAAGAATGAAAAATTCCATAAAAATTATTTTTTATTTTGCATTCAAATTCATTTTGAAATGCCAGTTGATATATTACGCGATATCCCTCCGCCGGAGTATTCTCGGTCGCTGATATTTGAAAATGAAATTGACTTCAGCGCCGTGAAAGGCGTCATTTCATAAAGAAACACGTAGGCCTACTTGAGTCCATTTTCTTCAAATATTGAAATTAATGAGATAACAAGTGTATTTATCGACACTTTGAGTTTGATGAAATGGTAACAAACACACAGATTTCTTAACACAAATAATAATAAGTCAATAGAAAGTGAAGCCACAAAGACAAAAAGTTTCTGACAAACAAACCACTTTGAATGTAACGTATTTATTAGTAATGGATAATGTTTAAAATTTTAAAGGTAACTTCTTATCACTGTATTGGTAGTGTCCGGAACTGGGAACATAGAAAGTGTCTCAAAGTTAGTCATCATAATAAGAATAGGATTTGTACGCTTGAAGTTTAAGTCTTGGAGAAGGAAACTTCGATTCTGGGGGACATGTGTAACTGTTTTAAAAATATTTTTAGCCACCGTAATGTACTATTTTTAGCCACATCGTTTGATGTACATCTAACGATGGGGGTATTAGTTTGGCTTGGTCTGAAGAAGAAGAAGTATCGTTCGTCTTTTTTAAAGGGAGAGTGAAAAAGGGATTTTTGATTTTCAAAGGGTGGAGCTTATCGTTTGTCTATAACAGTGCAATGAACGCACTTATCCTGAAAAGGGATAAATTGTGTTAAGGTGATATTTCTCATTCATTATGAAGGAGAAAGGCTTTTGATATCTCTAACAGTACAATGCGGATGCACTGTGAAAATATTAATGAACAAACACTAGTATCTGTGAGTCTTTTATGAAGATTGTCTACCATTGGGTCGAATCCCATTGGATCGAATGTCTCGTTCGACCGAATCCCATTAGACCGAATACCGCAATTTGGGCGGTTTTCCAATCATGAATTTTCCTTTCAATCCTATTTTTCTATTGATTTTCCTATTAAACTTCTTGTTATTGCAGAAATTACTAAACCAAACGTAACCTAATATAACAGTAATGTTTTGGAAAAGGCATATTTTTGGAGAAGTCAATGAAGCTAAATTTCAATATTTTGGAAAAGGCGTAACATTGTTAAATGATTTATAAATTATTACTAACCTAATTTAACCAAACCTAACCTAACATAGAAGTAATGTTTTGGAAAAGGCATATTATTTGAGAAGTCAATGAAGCTAAACATCAATATTTTGGAAAAGGCGTAACATTGTTAAATGAATTATAAAATATTACTAACCTAACCTAACCTAACCAAACCAAACCAAACCTAACCTAACATAACAGTAATGTTTTGGAAAAGGCATATTATTTGAGAAGTCATTGAAGCTAAATTTCAATATTTTGGAAAAGGCGTAACATTGTTAAATGATTTATAAAATATTACTAACCTAACCTAACCTAACCTAACCTAACCAAACCTAACCTAACCTAACCTAACCTAACCAAACCTAACCAAACCAAACCAAACCTAACCTGACCTAACCTGACCTAACCTGACCTAACCTAACCAAACCTAACCAAACCTAACCAAACCTAACCAAACCTAACCAAACCTAACCAAACCTAACCAAACCTAACCAAACCTAACCAAACCTAACCAAACCTAACCTAACCTAACCTAACCTAACCAAACCTAACCAAACCTAACCAAACCAAACCTAACCAAACCTAACCAAACCTAACCTGACCTAACCAAACCTAACCAAACCTAACCAAACCTAACCTAACCTAACCTAACCTAACCTAACCTAACCTAACCTAACCTAACCTAACCTGACCAAACCAAACCTAACCTAACCTAACCAAACCTAACCTAACCTAACCTAAAAATAAAATTGATTTTCTTATTAAACTTCTTGATACTGCAGCAAATAATGTGTTCACCAATAACATTCTTCAATAAATTTCAGAAAATAACTTCCATTTTTGGAAATTGTCTAACCCTAACCTAACCATACCTAACGTAATCTAACCTTACCATTAAGAGATCTCCCTCCCAAGTACTGACGGCGCTCGATGCTGCTTAACTTCTTCGATCATCCAAATCACTTTATCCATTGCGCTACTAAAGCCCGGCAACTCAAGGAAAACGCTATGATTTTATATGTGTAAACCCATCCCATTCAGTCGAAAACTCTTCCATTTAAATATTCCCATTCAGTAGAAAATCGCTCTTTGGGCTATAAATTGTTTTAAATTTGGCTACAATTTTAGAAATTTGAATTCGATCCAACGGGATTCTATCCAATAGGATATTACCTTTTATGAACACACAAATTTATCATATTCCCTTACTTAAAACGAAAAATTTCATTCTCTCTTTAAAATTTCTCATACTTTAAGCCATGACTTTTCTTAGAATTCGAACTTTCTATACAACAAAAATTTCGGGGTTAACACAAAGAAAGAACTCAAGTTGGTGTTTTACCGAATTCGTTCTCTTTCAAACGCTTCTGGGCATAAGTTCATGTTAGAAATTTATAAGATGTGATATGTATGCGTCGGCATAAGTCTATGTTGTAAACTCATCGAGGGGGTAATCACTGAAACTATCAAATTTATAAGATGCCATAAGTATAAGTTGGCATAAGTTTATGTTGTAAAGCTAAATGAGCGTTATGCGTTTGATCATTTTAGAACCCTTACAAAAATCTTCTTAAGAGTTCTAAAGGAATTTCTTTGGAACCCTACGGAGCCCTTGGGATCATTTTCCAAAGAAACTATTTCCAAAGACTTCCAAGGAATTTCCTAAAGAATTCTTGAGATAAATTTCCAAAGAATGGCTTGGGATTATTTTCTAAAGAAAATCTTTAGGAATTCTAAAGATAAATTTCCTAAGAAGGTCTAGGGATTATTTTCTAAAGAAATTCTTTAGGAATTCTAAAGATAAATTTCCTAAGAAGGTCTAGGGATTATTTTCTAAAGAAATTCTTTAGGTATTCTAGAGATAAATTTCCAAAGAATGTCTTGGGATTATTTTCTAAAGAAATTCGTTAGGAATTCTAAAGATAAATTTCCTAAGAAGGTCTAGGGATTATTTTCTAAAGAAATTCTTTAGGAATTCTGGAGATAAATTTCCAAAGAATGTCTTGGGACTATTTTCTAAAGAAATTCTTTAGGAATTCTAAAGATGAATTTCCTAAGAAGGTCTAGGGACTATTTTCTAAAGAAATTCTTTAGGAATTCTAGAGATAAATTTCCTAAGAGGGTCTTGGGATTATTTTCGAAAGAAATTCTTTAGGAATTCTAGAGATAAATTTCCAAAGAATGTCTTGGGATTACTTTCTAAAGAAATTCTTTTGGAAGTCTAGAGATAAATTTCCAAAGAATTTCTTGGTATTATTTTGTAACGAAATTATTTAGGAATTCTAGGGATAAATTTCCAAAGTAGGTCTAGGGGTTGTTTTCCAAAGAAGTTCTTTAGAAATGCTTGAGCTAAATTTCCAAAGAATGTCTAGGGAATATTTTCCAACGAAATTCTTTAGAATTCTTCAGATCAATTTCCAAAGAAGGTCCATGGTTTATTTCCAAAAGAAATTCGTTAGCATTATTGAGATAAATGTCCAATGAAGCTCTAGGGTTGGTTTTCCAGAGAAGATCTAGGGTTTATCTTCCAACGAAATTCGTTTGGAATTCAAGAGATTAATTTCAAAGGGCCAGATATATTGCAATTATGCTTTACATATAATTATCTCAAAATATTTTTACCCAAATTGTTTAGCTAAAGTTTTCCTAGATAGACATTAACTTGATGGTTAAAAAAATTAAAAAACGTTTCACGAAGGCTTGTCCCGTAGCTAAGGCTAGGCAAGCGCTGAAATGGAATGTTACATTTACCTATTTTTTTGCCTTCAATAATCCGTGAGGTGTTTATGTAAAGGATAAAATAGATTAAAAGTAAAATAAGAGTAATTAAAATCGTTATGTTTAGATTTACAGGGAATCTAAGCTGTCAGTCGGAATTTTTGCTTAATTCTCTTATGGCATGTTTTATCTTTATTTCGAGCGTAATTAGAGTCCAAAATAAATATTTTTTAAAAACATTGTGGAGGAAATTAGGTTAAACGCGTTTCTGATACTCGAAAAACTCTCAGTGAATATACATTATTAAATTTAACAACGACGTCTGTATCTACTGCTTGGCCGTTAAAGCCTCCAAAACCCACTTAGTACCCCATACAATTGCACAAGGTTTAAAACTTTCTGCCGTTTACGGATGTTTTTAATAAGTCGATTAAATGTCTGACTTTTAAAGCAACTTCACTCTGCATGCGAGAACTTCCCTCTCTATAAGGGGTGTAGTTCAGCGTATAAGAACTACACTTCCTGTATTGGGATATGGTTCTGCATGTAAGAACTATCCTCGTTTCAAGTGGCTAAATTAATTTACCCACTTCTCTATATATTTCCCAAGAACATTCCAAAGATATTTCCCAAGAGAATTCCAAAGATATTTCCCAAGAAAATTCCAAAGATATTTCCCAAGAAAATTCCAAAGATATTTCCCAAGAAAATTCCAAAGATATTTCCCAAGAAAATTCCAAAGATATTTCCCAAGGAAATTCCAAAGATATTTCCCAAGAAAATTCCAAAGATATTTCCCAAGGAAATTCCAAAGATATTTCCCAAGAACATTCCAAAGATATTTCCCAAGGAAATTCCAAAGATATTTCCCAAGAACATTCCAAAGATATTTCCCAAGAAAATTCCAAAGATATTTCCCAAGAAAATTCCAAAGATATTTCCCAAGAAAATTCCAAAGATATTTCCCAAGAAAATTCCAAAGATATTTCGAAAGGAAATTCCAAAGATATTTCCCAAGAAAATTCCAAAGATATTTCCAAAGTAATTTCCAAAGAAAAAGAGGCCAATATTCCCCAATTTCCTAAAGAACGCCTTAAGGATTTCCAAAGAAATTTCCCAAGGAATTTTCTTAAGAGTTCTTAAGAAGATTTTTGTAAGGGAATGGCTAAAGGTAACTCATCGAGGAGATAATCACTAAAATGGGTAATCACTGTAACTAAACTTTCCCTTTCAAAAGGTTATGGGCATAAGTTCATGTTATAAATTTATAAGATGCGAAATAAAGTCTATGCTGTAAACTCATCGGGGCGATAATCACTTAAACTACCTGTTCTTCGATTCTTCGGAATATTACAATTACAGCATAAGTAAATTTATACGGGTAATAATTTTATCACTGTTTATGGTGGGCATCGAGGGGCTATTCACTCTTATTTTATGCACGGTAAATCATTTAAGCATTGTAAAAGAGAGCGCTGATCACTCATTAGGGTAGCGTATAGATGGGCTCGGACGATGTGGCTAATATTACGAGCCCTTGGGTCTTCTTGTTTACAAACCTTTTACCCAAAAACCTATTCTCTGATTGGATGGTTCGCGTAGATGTTGAGAGGAGGGTAATTTGCTTCTCAAAGTCAATGTGAACGAAGAATAAATTTTTGATTTAACTTCATAAATGTCTTCTCTATATTCCGTTTTACGTTTTTTCGTCTTCTCTTACGCAGGCTTCTTCACAAGGTGCGTTTATTACGAACATAAATCCCTTCAAGGATTTTTAGATGCCTTCGGGGTGTAACGCGTTTATATCTTTTAGCCCACAATTTGAGGCCAGCGTTAAATATCAGTTCCAAAATGAAAACGGCAGTTGAGATGCTCAGACCCATAGCAATGAGGAGAATGTATGGAAAAACCCGATTTTGGGATTCTCTTTCCGCTAGCAGAAAATCGGTTTTCTTCTCGGTAATGCATTTGTCTTCCAGCATCCAATATGCCTTGTTAATCGTCTCCTCAATGATGCCTGTTTCGGAAAAGGACCGTATCCTGCGAAAATGGAGATAAACCGCGTCTGATTCAGCGTTTCCATAGTGCTGTTCACCACTGATATATGGTTCGACCATGGATTTAGTATAGAAGCTTACGCTTCATGGATATATATCACTAACCTTAAAACACGCGCTACATTTATTCCTAGTCTGAAATGGCGCAAACCGGCTTGTGACGTAAAATTTCAGACAAATTCAGAAGGGAGAGGGGGTGAGTCGCACGTGCGGCGAGGAAAAAAGTTTGCCTCAGTTTCTACGTCATCAGCGCAAATTTTTATGACATAAATGTGGTTAAAATCGAATTGCCTTACCGAAGGCCACAATGATTTTTCCATGAAGCGCAAGCATCTATTCTAAATGCATGGTGCGACAAAGATTTGTCAGATCAAACAGTGATTTTTAAATAAAATTAGCTATCGTAAATTTATGAGAATGTGGTTAACTTTCTCGTAAATCAACAACACGTGACTGACTTCCGCTGAAAAAACATGGAGGGGAAATTTCACACCCCGTATGTACAAGCCGAGGCCCGTCACTCATTCATTCAAACAAGGGAGGAGAGACTTGAGAGGGAGTATCTAATGCTAAAAAAACCGTCATACAAATTTTAACAGGAAAAAAGCGAGGGTAGGAATTTCTATCTCCGTTCTAAGACCATTAACAACCCTCGGGACTCGCAACGCAAGCTTTCACCCTTTCGTGGTTTTCTGTTACGCGCGATCCTAGCGACCCTTGCGGTATATTGAGGAAACTTTTAGGGGGTACCGAATTTCCGGTTTACAGGTTCCTCTCTTTGCTATTTAAAAATGGCGGATCACGACGAAGAAGATGAGAATGAAAATGTTAACGTGTACATACTTTTTTAACTACCATATTGCAGATATCAAGCTAATTTAGCGATATATTTTTTTGCTATTTTATCATAATTGTACATTAAACCGTTGCGGCCTCGGCCTCCGAATTTAGAAGAAAACAATCTTATTTATTTTTTTAAGCGATAAACAAAACCGGAAGTTCTATACACCCTATACGTTTCTATCCGTTGCCGCTCGGTGGCACCCTTGTCGCGAAAACAGCCGTAACTCCTAGAGGTGGAAACTTCAATACGAGGATCTTATTGCGTTGCCAGTCCCGGGGGTTGTTAATGGTCTTAGCTCCGTTGCACGATTTTAGTTAACACGAGTTTACTACCGCCAACAACACTTCTTATAGTTTACCATGACGGATATTGAAAAACAGCCTTCCCCTTCCAGTTCAAAGCCGGTTTTTAAATTTGACGCATGCGCGCGGACACCGCGACGAGTGGCAGAGCCAGTGCCGGAGAGAAACGAGTTTAGCCACGAAGCGAACGAACCCGCCTATTCACTTTATTACTCCCTCTCAAGTCTCTCCTCCCTGTTCAAACCACGATCGCGTTTCTTCCGCTTACATCTGATTCACGCTTTCCAACGTATTCTTATCAATTCTGAATTTATTGGTCCAAAAAGCGTTTCTAGTCAGGTCTACTTCTTGGCTTCGATAGAAAATGGGCAAACTTCTAGAATGCGTTTGGCAGAATTGTTTTAGCGGTTCCAAATTGTCATGCCAGTTAAGGTGGACTACCAATCCATTCATAACTTCGAACAACATGGGCCTGATAAAGGCTCGACGATGTAAAATTGCCTGTCCTTGTTCACGCTCAAAATCCTGTAGAGTACAAAAGTTTACCACCTAGATTTTCCAAGTTGTTTCTTTAGTGTCACCGTACACTTAGCAATTTAACGAGAGATCCCGCTTGTCCCGCTGTGCTAATAGAAAGATTTTTGTAACGTAATATATCACTGATATTGTCGATGAAGTCGCAAGTGCCCCCAATAAGATTCGCGAAGATGATGGAAGTTAAGATATTCTGTAGCACCACGAGTGAAAGCCACCAAACATGTTGTAACGTGTTTATATGAAAGCCCAGACTTTTTGAAGTAGTAGATGTCGGGGAACCAATTAGTTCGAGAGAAGTGTACCACAAAGCGGGGTAAGTGTAACGTCACTCTTCCCAACATCGGATCATTTAGAGCAAGGTTACTATACCGAATCACATACACGATAAAAAGTTCCCTCATCATTAATCTATTAGCGTTTAAATATTTGGCAAGACGCGCTTGTGCATTTTTGTCCCACGTCAAGACGAGGTTTGTGGGATAATTATTGGGGATTTATGCCAAACAACTATAGAATTCACCTTACGGTGCGATGGGGTGAGCCTCTGAAGAATGACGTTACATAACTAAAGCATTAAGAGGATACAGAGTGTCATCCTTCTTCTATTATCCCCTTCTGGTTAAACTATTACATTGAAATTGCAGCTACCGTGAATATAAAGTTAAATTAAATTAGCTCAAACTTAAAAATCACGCGATTATTTTTATTTTTTTTTATTCCTGTGTGGAAATTATGTTTAATTTGTTTTCAAGGCGAATACGACTCTTATCTTAGAAGGTAGAATGGTGTTAATTGGGGTTTATTCATGAATGAATACGTATAAATACTGATGTATTAAGGTTTCCTAGCCAGGCTAAAAATCTGCTGGCCAAGAAATACCCACTGATGCTAGGTGGTTCTAAATTGCATCGGATGTCACTTGGTCATGCGGGGAAAAGGAACTAAAGCTCTTTGGAGAATCTCGAGTGATGAGTTGGAAATTTCGATCATGCTCATAGGAAAAAAATACTAATTTCCGTCTCAATCACAACGTTTGTCATATTTTCCTCTTTTCAACGAGCGCCTTAGCGAATACCGGAAGTAAATATAGCTCGACCCCGAGGCTAAAATATTCGACAAGTACCTCTTCCACGTAGCTTATCAGAATGTTCATTGCACGAAGGTAAACTTACATTGTCCTAAGACAGGGCAAAAGTAAATCCAAAAGTAACTTAGGTTTATGTTGTTTTTCTTGATTAAGAATTTCTCCATGAAACAACTTAACAGTGCTAGAGTCGTGATTGATACGATGAGAGAATACGGAAACTAAAAATATAGTCATTTTGCGAGTGAAAATCATTTTAATTGCAGACTTAAGGAATTAGGGCTTATACGAAACGAAAACCGAAATTTTCACAATTGTCCCAATGATTTTGAAAAAGGATGGAAATTAGGCAAGTTGAAATAAAACATATTACCCATAAAGGCTTTTTGGAAATGCTGCTTAACGGTGAACTCGTGGTACAGTTTTTAAGCTGCGAAAATATTACTATTCGGGAATTGTATAATTCAGCTGTGTACTGATACTTATCGTAATTGACCTTTGATATCGCGTACGGATAAAGATAAAAATCATTTTCCTAAAAAAGAAATCGAGAAAGATTCATTTGGAAAATGATATATTACTGTTAATCACTAAATTTAAAGGGAATGAGAAGCTTCGTTTGAAAAACCTCTGATTTATATAGCAAAAGATAGAATTACTTTCTGTGAATTCCAAAATATCAAGCTTTTAATTCTCCGATTTCTGCTTATTTAGCAATATGCACTTGAAATTGCGTCATTTCAAATCCACTTTTTATGAAAGGCTAAAACGATTCCCGTGGGCTGACGTCACAGATATATTTTTCACGTGAGATGGTGCCACTCTCTCCGCTATCAGACCATGAGTTTAGACTGGCGAGAAGCTCGAGACGCATATAGTTTTCCCGGGCTTTTTTTCCTCACGTCATAGTGATGTTATCAAACGGGCAAATAAGCTCGACAAGACAAAATTGTTGATATATCGAAACTGAGTTTTCGTGATTTTTCAATGGATTTTATAAATAGAAACTTTGGTTCAATTATATTAAAAACTTGATATTTTGAAAGTGTAATATAATACCACTTTCGTGCTATAATACGATATGAAATTGTAAATTCGCATTCCCTTTAATCACTGAATTTAAAATAGTGGCGTAAGAGCTTAAACGTTATTCGAAATCCGCTTTGAGGCGATATAGTTATTTTTTAAAAAGTAAAACATTTTTCAACTTTTCAATGTACAAAAAATGTAGATCAAATAAAATTTGATTTTCAAATTCATATCCAAGCTTCAAATATCCGCACTTTGTAAGATATTTAACCTCAGTTGAAGTAGGCCTACGCCAAACTGAATATGTTGGGAAAACGAAAGCTATACCCCCCGAGTCGAGATGGTTGTCTCCAAACATCTTACCTTATCCTAACATGTCCTACGAGTACGTGGAAGCTTAGAAACTATTCTTCACGAAATACTATAAAGGTATAATCTATTGTGATAAAACGTACATTCGGACAAACAGAAACACCCGCTGTACTACCTATCCGTGAACAAAGTTCACTCGGACAGGTAAAACCAGAAGTAAGGCGATCTAGCATTGGTAATGGATCCTGGCACTAGTGAACAAATTAGAGGATTTTATGCCGCTTCCATCGCGCCCACGCAAGAGAGAAAAAAATGGTCGAGTTCCAAAAACCTTTCCTACCCCCTTCCCCTCAACCTAAAGCCGCGGAACACGGACGCGGGTGCTTTAATCTAGTTGGGCCGTCTACCGCCACGAGCGTCTCACGTTGTCGAGTGATAATTCAGAAACCGCTACCAGAGGGCCAACCATTGGTGCGTTATCAAGAATATTCACTTTCGTCAAGTGTAGAATTTGCTTAACTCGGTACTACTTATAGTCCCCTTATCTTACTTCTGGTAAAACTTGTAATGTGGATATTTAATATATTTTTGGCTTTTACGATGCATACCTCTCCTTTAATAGCCTCAACAATATTCCATCTGTGAAAAAAAAATAAATATATATTCAGATTATTTTGTACAGGTTTTTGATTTTCCTTCCAATGATTATATTATAAACAAAAATAGCATTGTAATTTACAGAACCTTGAGGTGAAAAGTACTTAACAGCCCAGAGTGGATTCCAGGCTTCTGTTAATAAACTGCTATGTTAAATAACTCTTGACTTGAAAGAATTGCAATGTTAAGTTAATTTCCAATCAATTAAAATAACGGTTAGCTAGGGCTTGCGAAAAATATGACATCTAACGTATTATTTTTAAATATAAATGACACCATTAATCCTAAAAAGCGTCTTTGCGACCGTTTCAAAACTGAACTGACGTCAAAATGCTACTGGGGCTTGATGGCAATTTAGTGACATTTTCCTTTCTTTAATTTTTTGGCTATAGCTTCAAATAAATCTGCTATTGGACCAGCAAGGCCTTCAAAACTCGAACCAAGTTTCGACGTGGGATCGTAGTACACCAGTGGCATGTGCTGAGAGAAAATAAAAAGAAGAAAATGTAAAACATTTTCATTCCTCAAAGCTGGTGGAAGACAGTTTGGTAAATAAGGATATTTTTTAAACTAGTCCTTGGGACCAGTGACCCCCCTAGTCCCCGAAATAATTAACTGGTCTCAGGACTGGTCCCAGCCTTTGTTCTCCTATAGATTTGCAATTAATAAACTGGTCCCCAGGACCAGTAACCCCCACTTCTTGAATTAAAAAACTAGTCCAAGCAATTAATAGACTGGTGGAAGATATGTTATACGGCGACTATTTGCCTAATTCCTAGAAGTGGGGATGGGTAGGTTACTCGTCCGAACGCGAGCACGCATCTTCAGTTAAAGATTCTATTTTAGTTTTATTAATAGCATAAGTTCATAAGATATGTTGGCCATAAGTCTGTCAATGGTTACTGAGAGCTTGTCACGAAGTGACTTAGGTTAAACGTTATAGATTTTCGTAAAGCGACACCTGGTGAGCCGCTGTCAAAAGGTTAGTAGCAAAACCGCTCTCAGTAAGTCTCTAGCATTTCGATGTATACGAAGTGTCATACTTATGGAACATATCTTAGAAACTTATGTTAATAGAAATGTTCATATTAGCGAAATACTATCTTAAATACGTTGTATTTGCATTTTTCTTCTATCAAAAAGTTTCGTCGTTTCACAGCAAACACAACTTCTTTAAACCGGTTTAGGAATTTCTTTGAGTTTCGGGTCAACACTGAAGCGGTGAACGATCAAAACGATATAAACAAGTTTGGAAACCAAATAGGCATAGGCCTAAACCTCTCCGAATCAAGACGAGGGCTATCTACCCACTAAATTACCTGAACATGCCATCGCTATTTAGTGATAAGAAACTACTGACGTTAAAATTTTAAATAACGAATTATTTAAACGTTATTAAGAGTTCCATTAAAGGGGCTGGCCGGAGCTGTTGGGGTGAAGGGGGGGTCAAACTTTTGGTTAGCATATTGCTTACCCGCCCAGCGCGACGGTGGTGCCATTCCTTAATGGCCAAGAACTGGGTGTTTCCCCCTGAACTGAGGGCGGTCTCCCCCCAACAGCGCCGGTGAGCCCCTTTAACAACGCCATTAGCTTGAAAACACTGCCCTCTCGTTACCCCTCAGCAATATTCTTTGCTATCCAGCATACTAAAGATAAATTATCTCTAACTGTTCAAATAGAGATCAGACCTAGGCCTATAACCACAGCGATCTTCTTAAAGGATATGAGAAGCTTCGTTTGAAAAACCTCTGATTTATAGCAAAACATAGAATTAATTTCTGTGAATTCAAAAATATCAAGCTTTTAATTCTCCCATTTCTGCTTTTTTGGAAATATGCACTTGAAAATGCTTCATTTGAAATTATTTGAAATCCTCTTTTTAAGAAAGGCTAAAACGTTTCCCGTAGGCTGACGTCACAGATATATTTTTCACGTCAGATGGTGCCACTCTCTCCGCTATCAGACCCGGAGCTTAGACTGGTGAGAAGCTCGAGACGCCTATAGGATTCCCGCGCTTTTTCCCCCTCACCTAATAGTGATATCATCAAACGGGCGAACAAGCTCGACAAGACAAAATTATTGATATACCAAAACTGATTTTTCGTGATTTTAAAAATAGAAACTTTGGTTCAATTATATTAAAAACTTGATATTTTGAAAGTAGACTTGAAAGTGTAACATAATACCACTTTCGTGGTAAAACATGATATGAAATTGTAAATTCGCATACCCTTTAATCTAGATCTTCGTTCTATCATAGAGGATATACAGTAGAGAAGTAGACAGTTGTTAAATTCAGTTCTCTTTAAATTTTGTGCAACTACTTCCTGCACTCCGTTTCAAGGTAAACACATGGTTACCATTGTCTAAATACCAGACCCCGCCTACATAGAGGATATAAAGTAAAGCATTCGACCTGCTCAAAAATAACTTCGTCTTAAAAAGAAGCCAATCATTCAATTGGAAAAAAACCGGAAATTAATAGAAAAATATGGGTGATATTTTGCCTTATGCATTGTTATAAGTTAAAGTGTCTACTCCTCTATTGTATATCCTCCATGGCTCTATTAAAGTACCTAATATTGATAATATAAATGTGTAATTAACTAAAGAGGGTAAAATGAGGGGGAGTAGAAGCTAGGCTTGGCAGGAGTGTTCTCGCTTTGATAGTTTTCCTCTAAGCTTCCAGTGTGCGCGCGCATCTTTATCTGCCCTCTTATTGGTTGAAACCGGATGTTAGGAGGGAAATATAAGAAATATATTAAAAAGAACTCCCAAAATGCTTTGTCAAAGCTGCTAACTTCAACCCCCCCCCTCATTATACCTTCTTTGGTTTAACTTTACGATCACTCTGAACCTTTAAGACCAGAGGACACTAAACAACGCCAATGTACTGAATTATACTATTCCCCACTAGCAACATTTGCTGTTTCCAGGCTGAAGCTCCTGGGTGCAAAATTTGTTAACCCTGTCCTGTAGAAATGGTAATTTCATACTTACCAGCGTCTTTTTATTGATAGAGATGTTCATATTTCTCAAATGATATCTTCTTCTTAAAGATATTGTTATTTATATTCAATCAAAGTGTTCTGTTCAAGGAAAATATTCCAAATTATTAAAGGCCGACTTCCAGCGAAAAGGGTTCTAGCGAACTGAAAACCGAGCATCGAGACTAACAATGAAGCGACCCTCCCGATTTTCGAAGCCCCACTGGGTCAAAAGTTGGAAGGGTTCTCGCTAAGTGAAAGTCGTGTAATGTGGTTCTAGCGAACTGAAGATGAACAATCGAAATCCTTTTAAATTTATTTCCTCTCGAATTTTTGCTTTCCCCTGAAGGAAATTCTCTATTGTGTATCTTCAGTTCGCTAGAACCACATTGCACGGCTTTCAGTTAGCTAGAACCTTTCCACCTTCTACCCCAGTGGGGATTCGAAAATCGGCACGGTCGCTCCATTGTTAGTCTTGACGCTTGGTTTTCAGTTCGCTAGAACTCTTTTCGATGGAAGTTGGCCTTTAAGCAGCATGGATATTTATTTCTCCAAGGAGAATCTATAACAGAGGAGACAAAATTCATGTAGTTCCCCGTTCCTAAAACGGACCGTGCTCCAGTTACCATGGTTTCCGCAACCCCCTCACGGCAAAAGAGCCTAATTCTCCCGCGTGAGTTCAAGCCTCCTTGCTCTAGCCTCACGAGCTTGTTTATAACAATGAGATAGAATATATGTATTAAATCTAGATTCACAACTTGGGATCTCGAGATCGACATTTCGCGATACACTTTTTTGTCGAGCGTAAATCTTTATCAAATACGGGTGGCGTCACTTATTAATCACTCGAAGAACTTTTTTATTACCGTCTGCTGCTACGAGCTGTCGAGGTAGTTTTTTAAACTTGTTAAGTAAATTACGCGAGTTAAATTATAAAAACTCTTGTCCTTTTTAATCTAATAAATAGATGAAATAAAAATCATAACGATGTCTTCATTGCAAATAAGCGAGTAAAAGTTTTAATTAGTTCCGCTAGAGGCTCGCAGATGGCGCTGTCATGTTTTGATAAACCTCCTTGATAAAAACAATGTGTTTCGTGGTAAGCCGATTTGAATTGTAACTCCATCTCATTGGTTTATAATTGCGAATACCCCTCGTTTCCAAAAATGATCAAGTGACACACACCTTTACCAACGGCTTGCGCACCTCTGTATGCGGTAGGTGCCTCGTTTTTTTTACCTCCCGCCTTTCCAGGACGAGTCTCCACTCTTATACATCCTCCATGGTTTCTCAAATAATGAATATCAACCCAAACTAACTTAAATCAATAGTGGAAATGGTTTTAGTTTTATTCGCATACGAATAACTTCAAGTATTTGAAGATTTTTCCAATTACCAAAGAGTTTCTTGAATACTTGAAATTTCTCGATAGTCAAAAAACGTTAAAACTAAATTAACAAGACGGCCCAAGGGCTCGTAATAGTAGCCATATCGTACGAGTGAATAGCCCCTCTATACCCTACCCTAATGAGTGGATAACCCCTCTATACCTTACCCTAATGAGTGAATAGCGCTATATTTTGCAATGCTAAAATGATTTACCGTGCATAAAATCAGAGTGAATAGCCCTCGATTCCCTACTCTAAACAGTCGGGGAAAATCGTTATCTATTTAATTAGCACATACATAAAAAGAAAATGAATATAAAAACCCCAAACATACAAATTCATAAGTATCCGACCCCACAGATAAAAATTCAAAAGTATCCGACCCCACAGATTAAGAGGTACCCCACCCCACATCACCCCGACATTTTAGAGATAAAAATAAATGATAAAAAACTCGGGGTTTCTATCAAGTCTCTATGGTTGAGTGGTAGAATGTTTGTCTACTACGCCAGCGACCCGGGTTCGATTCCCGGGTCTGACCTGAAAGAATTTTAATTAAAATTAAATCTCTAACCGAGCCCAGTAACCCCTATGGGTGGGTTGTGGTAATATAAAGTTCCTTTTAAGCTAAAATCTGACGATAACGAAGCGACAACCCCGGCCACTACTACTACTACTACTACGACGGCTCAGGTCAAACTAAGAGCCTATCGTATACTACGATATGGCTAAAAACTATATTTATCTTCAAAGATTAGTAACAAGATACCAGATTGACATGATTCCACGAGTGAGTTCGCGATTTAAATATTAAATGCAAGGTAAAATATTTTAACAATTGCAATTAGAACGGTTCCGGTAGCTATGCCAATTAGGTTTTAAATGTACGGTAATGACATGTCTTTAGAAATGCACTGATACTTTAATTTACACTCTTCGTAAGCGCGAGACACCAATTAAGTTAATAAAATTTTAGAACTCAGGGACCATGACAGCTTTATATTACATTGTGTGACGTAGACTTTGTTAAACAAACAAACTATATATTGTTATGGCTTAAAGGGAGGGTGAAGAGGAAAATCAAGTAATTTTTATCGATAAGACCATTCTGTTTAGTAAAACATCCAAGAAATACAGCCTCCGAATCATTTTAAAATTACAATTAGGTTCAGATTTTATGGATAATTTGAAATAAGGACCTCCGACCAATCACGTAACGCTCTGCCTTCTCGTGGCACGCCGAATGAAATTTAGCGCGAGATTTGATAAAAGTTACTCGCGATGTGACAATCGTGGCGCGAGATGTAGAGCGTGCAACGGAAATTTTCATAACAGGAAGGCAGGGCGTTACGCGATTGGTCGGAGGTCCTTATTTCAAATTATCCATGAAATCTGAACCTAATTTGAATTTTAAAACCATTTGGAAATATTTCCGGATGTTTCACTATGCAGAATGGTCTTATAATTAGTAAACAGAAAATTCAGAAATTGTAAAAAAAAATCTTGATAATTCCAGATTCATTTCTTCGATTACACCTGAAATTCTATTTATCGATTGTGAACAAAATTAAAATTAATCAGAAGACAATAACTGGATTTGATTTTAACTCAGCGATAAGCAAATGTTTCATCCATTTTGGCTATTAAACTAAATTTCTTTAACTATTCATTTAAAAAGTATTTTTAATTTGACCTAGTAGTAGTTTTTATAGAACTAGGTAGCGAAACTAGTCGCGTTTAAAGGTAATGTATATATCTGAAGATGAAACAACTGCCCAATAGAAGTAAGTGCAAAGTAAGCGATACATGCAGCTGCGTTTTTAACTCTCTAACCCAAGAAGTACAATTTCACTCTAAGGTCACGGAGTGCGAAAAATATTTTCAAAGCGCCTTTACAAATAGGTTTCTAGTTCCAAGCAGTAACTCTGGCCGGCCCTTCAAGTTTCCAGAACTTTCTTTACCCGTATGATCTTTGTACACCTTACAAATTTTGCGGGCCATTTAGAAACTAACTGTAGCTCGTGCTAGGAAAAGAGTTTAGAAGAAATGCAATGAAACTAAACGTACAGTCTGAGGCCAAAGAATAATGTATTTTTATAAACCTCTAGTCATTAAAGTACTTTCAGGTTTCAAGAGAAAAGTTTATCAACATCACGAAGCCACTCCTTTACCAACATAGTGCGAGAGATTTATTATTCACCAAACAACTTGAGTTCAGAAAGTAAGTATCAAGCAGTAAAGTTATACTTCAATCAACAAACTCTTATGATCAAACTTTGGCATATGTTACATTTTAAGGAATACGATAAGAAATATATTAATCGCTATCCACGATATATAGCAACCATAAAGCATAGTTTTCACTTGACCGAAAAAAACTACTTTTCAGCTGGACGTCAAACGTCAGATTTGTTGTTTACGTTGTCGCCCAGCGTTATAGCGTTTTCACTTAGCGTAGTTGCCACAAATAATGGAACCAAGGCTTAACAGATAAACTGAACACTGCACTAATTGCGGCCCATCTATTGTTTTTCTTTTTTGCAATCTTTGTTTCTAATATCATACAGATTTGTATTGGTCCTAACCTCTTCAATGAACCTTTCCGCGTTGAACTTCGGCATTTTCAGGGATTTGCATTAGTAACTGACTCGATTAGGATAGAAATAAATAAAAAGATGGCGGACCGCGGACGGCCTCTTCCGAACACGCGTGGTCGAAAATGACGTCACGACTCTAGTTTATTGCTGATTGGCTCGCGCAGAGCGTTAGCGTTGAACGCGGCCGAAAAAATAGAAAGCTAATATCGCCACACTCAACGTAGTTTCTGTCCAGCGTAACTAGGTTTTTTTCGGTTGTCGCTTGACGGCGGGCAAAAAGTCGTGATTTACGCCAAGTGAAAACCATGCTTTAACGATATGTCTGCAATAACAAAATACGGTTTTATCAGTACTTTTAAGATTTAAAATTTCGTTAATGATTGAACCTAAAATACCAATTACTTCTGAAATTGAAATTATCTTCTGAATGTAAATATAAAGCGGGTGATGATACGAGATACAATTATACCAAAAACGGATTTGAAAGCATCAGTGAAGAGTGGAGACGTACTGCCTGATTCGGGTAAAATACATCTAGGTTTGGAGATAGCGTGAGCAAGGATTATTTAAAATGACATTTCAAATAATCCTTGGCGTGAGTAAAAGTCCACGATAAAAAGAGACACGCCAAATTAAAACTTTGACCCAACCCCGTGTAAACTTATCTCTTCGCCAGCATGAGTGGCGCTATCAGGGCCATAGAAATATCTCTCTTGTGAGTCCTGTTTTTTGAACAAAGACCTTATGATGGACACTTGAAGAAGAAGATTCACTTATGCTACACGTAAAAAATCAAATAGCCAATTCGTTTTATGAAACTAAAAAAATTAAAGTTTTTTATAGTTAGTAGAACACTAACTGCCGTTCGGGACATTTTCAGAGTGAAACGTGATGTATTCGGTTCTTAATTTTTAATCCTATAGCGAATATTTGTGGTTTTAATCTAAAATTAGTTAGAGACCGATTGAAGTAGATCTGTAAGTACGAAGTGTGAGCTTTTTTGATTGAAAGTCTATTTACTTGGTGCTCAAAAATAGTGTCTAAATACACCATTTCGATGTTGGCCCCTTACTGTGGTTGCCTACCCTCTTTTTCACGCCGAAACGGTTCATTTTATAGTTGCATCTTGTAAAGGAATTCAACTTTCGGAATACACTTAAGGTTCAGAGGAGCGATTAGGTTTTGCGGTATTTCCCGATATAATGGATCAAGAGTAAGTTTCATTTTCTTAATTATAATAAGACTAGAAGCGAAGAGCCATTTGTGGTATGACCGACTAAAGTAGATTCTATAGTCTATCGTTGAGTTGAAAATTTTCAAGGAACACCCTAATTATTTTACGGATGAACCCTTAAATTCGTGCTAATTTATTTAATGGGTCACACTCCAATTATAACTTGTAAACGTTGACCCTTGAGACATCTGTTACGTATCATTTTCTATCCATATAATCTTCCGTAGAGCCAACTATATTTTGTGAAGCACCCTAGATGCGTATTATTATTGAGCTCTAATTACTAAGCCACTCTGTATCACCCAGTAGCGTCGTAAAATAGTAACTGTACTAACGTACGAAGTATACTTTTAGATCATTCGAATATGAATGGCAATTCAGCCTCCTAGCGGATGACGCATCATGCTCTGTCCAAACACGGGGTTCACCAGAGAGTGCTAGCGCACCATCAGGAACTGACCCATTGCGTAAGTCTGAACCGTCTTTCCGAAATACGAGATTCATTTAAAAGTAGAATTTTGTTTTCTGGCCATACTCGCCAGTTTTGAGCTATTTAAGAGATAGCATAAGTTTATCATGCCTCTAAGTACACAAATATGGGTTACAACTGGGCATCTTCCGCAGGCTACTGCGACGTCAGAACTCGTATAGCGCTAAGATCCGAAGAGAGAAAATATTGAAATTCCTGTCTCGGTGCAGCCATTACTAAATGGTTCACATGAAAAAAAATCATCCAATGGAATAATGGAGATTTTTACGTTTCGTATAGGCAGGCATTGGGGGGGGGAGAACGAATTTCACTTAAGCAACCTCAAAATCCCTCTCTCTCTCGAGAGAGAGAGATAGAGGCGGTTTCAGTCCAGAAACATTCTAAAAGGGATAAAAGAAACGCTAGGCTAGGCAGTACAATTTTGTATTGAAGTTGAGGTGATAAATGATACGGAGAGAGTATAGGGTTGAATCATTAAAGAGAGCCAGACAAACACTATTGCCATAGGAGTAGCAGCCATTTCTCTACTTAGAGGCATTATAAACTTATGGAGATAATAGCGTATAAATCTTTTTGTTGTTTTCATTGGATACGTATAATTTGTGTCCGTTAACTTACTCAGCCGGTGAAAGTTACTTGTGCAACTTCGAAATTAGCCCGGGCGAGATTTGCGGTCGAGATTGTAAGAGCTTGGCTAATTGGCGGACTCATACGTGGCGTCATAGGAACGTCGAGGATGAACGGTACCAATGCCCCGAATGCGACAAGTGTTTCGGCCACAAATCGAATCTGACGAACCACCTTAAGGTGCATGCGGGAGAAAAGCCGTGCCATTACGAAGGCTGCGACAAGGCCTTCTCCGTTGAATCCGCCCTCCAAACGCACTTTCGCGTCCATACCAACGTTCGGCCTTACGTCTGTCAAGTGTGTTCTCTCGGCTTCACGATAAAAGGAAATTTGCAACAACATATGAAGGTAAAACACCCCGTTGAAAATGAAAAAACTGACGAGTGCCAAACCCAATGAACAAAGTGAAGATTTATTTTATGGATTTTTGAATAAAGTTTTTATAACTTTTATTAAAAGTCCCTAATTTTTTACATTATTTTTCAGATATCCAAACAATCTAATATAATACCGTTAACGTAAAATTACCTACATTATACATTGGATCATTTGTCCTTAAACTCGAATTACCAGTCGTCCATAAGTTCATAAGATATGTTCCATAAGTTTGTTTCCGGCTAATGAGAGCTTGTCATGAAGTGACGTGTGTATAACAGATTATCATAAAGCAACGTCTGGAGAGTCGCTGTCAATGGCTTAGTACAGACTAAATACGAAGATGGGCTACAAAACCTAGTATAGTCAATTCTCGCTTGTCGTTCTCGAACTAGCGCTAGCTGTAAGTTGCGGGGGTGTCTACGGTTCTTCTAAAAGATCGGGCAGAGCAGTTTCGTCTATTGCGCAAGTAGAAAGAATCTGATCTTCGAGGAAACCAAAACTAGAATATTTGGATCCATCTTCTCTTATTTTGGTTGGAGTTTGTAGTAAACCACAAAATGTGTCCCGGGCCAAATTTTGAAATTCGTTGTCGTGGGACATATCCTTTGAGGTCATGGTTTTGGTGATCGAGCTAAGTTCCGTAGAACTACTTGCTTCAGTTTCCGAACTAAGATTCGTAGTAATTGGAGTAGAGTGGTCAGGAAAATTGTGTTTAACACGTTCATATTCAACAAGGGTTTTGGGACTGTGTGAATTTTGAGTTGCGTCGACTGCCGCTATTTCCTCTTCAACCGCAGAAGTTATTTGTACTTCGTTTATGGGCATGTCTTTAGTTGCATTACTGAAAACGTTAATACGGTTAGAGGCTAATAAAGTTTAGATTAAGCAATCTAAATTGAACATAGGAGTCGATCAAATTGACTTTAGTAAGATAATAATTAATCAAGCAATATAAATAATACACTTACTTTCTAGATTTTTTTTCTCGTATGAGTTTACGACATCTTTTGCGCGACAATGGTTTACGGCTCAAGCGACGTACCGCTGACGTCCTCGCCATTTTAAAAGGCTAATTAAAATAGGCTACTAATAATTTTAAATAGCTTAAATAAGATAGAAACACTAGTTCAAATTGGTATCTAAAGACAACCCAAATTATTCGTCTTCAATATCCTTTTACTAACATAGAAACTGGAGTCGGCCCAGTCGAGAGAGTAAAAAGTCAAACAGCTAAAGTTCTATTCAAACCTTCCCACTAAAAACACGCCCCTTACCCACCCCTTTTAGCCAGGCCGGAGCCCCCACTACCTCTGAGTGCACAACGGAAAAACACCAAATATTTTTCAAGTTCAGAATGGGGGGTTAAAATGGGGCATGAAATTCCGAACCCCAACCTGAGCTATTTATATACGAGGTTGCTTGTAGCGACATCTTCGAGTTTACGTTTGAAACACTGTTCGAATACACATTTCTTATCGTAATTTAAAAACTATTAAACTTAAAAATCTCAAATTATACCATAAACTACGTCTGACTTTTTTAGCTCGCCAGAACTAAAGTTTATGTCATTCGCATTATTAAAACTTGAGATAATAGGTACAGGAACACTCAAAGTAAGGCGATTCATTTTTAATTAATATTAATTAATTTCTCACGCTATCATTATCAAAAATATATCATGAACTAAAGAAGAATTCGATCTATATTTTATTCAAAACCACTAGCTAATAGCATTTGTGGTTCGTTAGATAATAGGTACGGGAAATGACCTTTTTCAGCCTGTTAAGAGTTGACTACCGCCTTAAGAAGTATAGGAAGTGTCAAACTTATAGAACATATCTTATAAACTTATGGTCGTCTGGTTAGACTAGTGTTTGAAGTTGCGAAACACCTTTTTGTCCAGGTATTTAAAAGAAAACATATTTTGAATAATTTCTATCTTTTGATTTGCACTGTATACGGTAATGGTTTTGGTGAAAATATCATTTTACAGCCTGTGATTAACAAGGTCACTAGACTTCTAGCGACAGAGAGGTTATTTATACTTCAATAACTACATAATGACATTACCTCAAAATTTAAAATTAAAAATTTCTTATTCAGTTTTCAAATCTCGCAACATAGCTAAAGGTTTCCTTGTTATAGGCATTTTACAGCATGAATAAAAACAACGTAGGTTAATGATTGTTAAGTTGTCCGCATATTCCAACTAGTTTCATTTAAAATGGCTGCTCATTCTCTTAAACAAATCGACGTGCAGAAACAGTACTGTTTTCTTTTTTGTATCAGCCAAGACTTAATGGACGCTATAAATAAATACACTTATATTTTCACTCGCTTTCCAATTAAATAGTAAAAAAATATACGTCCCATTTTTTCCCCTAAATTATCTGTTGTTTGGCTAAACAGTTGTAAAATGTTCATATCAGAATAAGCTTATCTGTGGTCACAATTTTAAAATCGGTTTGGAATTATGAGTTGCAAAGTGTGAATCACTGAAGCTAAGTAACCATAATTCCATACTGAATTGACATTTGGTTTGCTTTGTTATTGGCATATGGCTGCAATCGTAAGAATTCGGTAACCCTAACGTTCAAACGAAACTTGGTAGCAGACACATCCTGTAACCAGGTGGGCATAACCAGAAGTAGGAAGGGACTAGAAGTACTGAGCTAACCAAATTCTTCACTTGGCGAAAGTGAATATGCTTGATAACACACCAACGGTTGGCCCTCTGGTAGCGGTTTCTGAATTTTCCCTCCAAAACGTGAGACGCTCGTGGCGGTAGACGGCCGAACTAGATTCAAGCACCCGCGTCCGTGTTCCGCGGCTTTAGGTTGAGGGGAAGGGGGTAGGAAATATTTTTCTCTTTTTACTTCTAGTCCTTTATCCTACTTCTGGCCTAACTTATAATTAGTCGTTGGTAAACTTAGGGAAAAATGGCAAGGACCAAACAGCTAACGAAACTGACATTGTACAATCTCAAAAATCATACATTAAATTGGGAATTAGGTTTTTGTCAGAAGCTTGATGTTTTCTATTTTGAATCGAAAAGTACACCCAAAGCCAGTAAAGGTTTTTTGCCAGTGCACACTGATGTCGTCTATGGCTTCTATTTGGATTAACTATTATTGCCACGCGGAATCTGTGTTCGTTTTTATTTCGCGAAACTCAAAGCGATCATTTGCTTTGCTTGTTGAAGTCAAAATCAACTCGAAAACCAGCGGCCGATAAAATACCAGCGGAGGGATATCACGTAATAAATAAAATGGTATTTCAGAGTGACTACAGAATGATAACCACGTGACCTTTCGGAAAGATCCTCGTGATCGAATGACCGCTGGTTGAATTTCACGGAGAAATTCGAATTATCGAACTCATTTCGAATCTTTTATACCTAATTTGTATTAGCAAAGATTCAAGGCAATATTTCGCGAGTTTAGCTTTTTTTTTTTACTTTCGCAAAGCCAACTTTAAAAACGTCTTCGTAGCTGTTGAATTTAACGATTCCACTTTCATAAATAATGTGTGAAGTACGTGAAAGCGGAGTAATACGTCGCGTTAGGCTGCGTAGCGAAGAAAGTAGTTCGTCGTTTTAAATAACCAAGATTGGTACAATTCAACCTAATAATGGTTTAGTTGGGCGAAAAAATCGATTTCAAGCTGAATCGCAATAATTAGTTATCTTGAGTATTTAATGTTATCGTAAATAAATATTAAAAGATAATGTAAATAATTTGAATCTGTGTTTGGCGTCAACTAAACAAAGAAGATATGAGAATAGGAGTTGAAATGTTGAGGGGATTCGTGACCTGCATGGCTGCTTTAAGAAAATCAGCGTATTGAAAATGGCCCAATGTCCTGCAGTGTCGCTGACACTAAATATAATGTACGTACATTCGCCGGAACTAGCATGCATTTTGTCAACCCTATAAGGATTAAAAAAAATTGTCCGATTTCTTTGTTTATACAAAATATTCCACGGTATGTTTGAGCAAGGAAATTAAAATTGGTATTCTAGTAGGCCTATATCAAGATCATTCTAAATTCAGTTTGAGAACTCTTTGTTTAAAGCAAGTCGCATGGGGGACGTAAAAATTATTATCTCCATTCGTGATAATCATGATCATTGTTTAAAAGAAGAAAGGGGCTTTAATAAATGAAATTGATATATTAATTTAAGCTAATTTCTGCGCTTGGGTCGCAAAAATTGCTTTCTCTTCTGTTTTATTTCCCATTCGACGCAATCTTCAATGAACGGGTGGTGCTACGAATTTCCTCGGCACTTCTCCTTCCCTTATACTTCTTGACAGAGTAATCAAAAATCTAGATAAAAGTTGGAAGCCAAAAAGCCTCGGAGAATTTCGAGCCATGACTGTTTAAGACATGACACGTTACTTTAAAATCTCTCAATTCCACAAGCAACAATAGGCGAGAAGACATAACCACGAGAGAAAGGTGGAGACTAAGCAACCCAGATACCAAACCCCAAGTAAGTCAAACGCGAATATGAAAACTTTAAGGAACTAATTAGTGACACCATAAGCTTATAAGTGATATGTTCCATAAGTATGACACTATCTATACTAGTTCGTAATGCTATACTGAGAGACTTACAGCTCTTGTTTGAGAACGACGGAAGCGAGAATTAAGTACTACACTCGGTGGTTAATTAATTTTGCAGTCTATCTTAATTCCTGTTTAGTCTGTACTAAGCCTTTGTCAGCGCCTGACCAAGTGTCGCTTTGCGGGAATCTATGACGTTCCACCTACGGCACTTCGTGACAAGCTCTCACTAATCAGTGAAAAACTTAGGGAACATATCTTATGAACTTATGGTAAGAGGCGTAAAAGTGTGTGGTATCTTAGAGGAGCGAAGTTTGATTGTTGCAAGACATTTGTAGCAGTTTCAAAATCCCAAAATCAATTAATTAATTCGATAACGTGGGTTTTAAAATTTTCCGAAGTCAATATTGTCGGTTGCTGGATTCAGCACTCGTAAAATGGGAATCCCGGAACTGATTTATTTATTATCTTATCCGTTATTGACCATGTTCAGTCAAATTCCTGTAAACATGAACCGTTTAATAGTGAGATATCCAAACTACAGCTGTCTGATAACGGCGCAAAACATTCCATTAAAGCGACTGGCCAAGGTCAAAGAATGATGATGATAGGGGTTTATCATACCTTATACAGACAAAGCAACGGTGGAGTAAAACCTTTCATGTTGGCCACGTAAATTAAGAAATTAAATTTGAATAGGTTTTTTATCACTTAGTAAGGACGGGAAGCGAGGGTATGGACACTAACTTGTTGTTTTTAACACCTTATTCCTACGTCATCCACAAAGTTGTCGGGAAATTGTACGATTAAAGGGAATGCGAATTTACAATTTCATATCATATTTTAGCACCAAAGTGGTATTATGTTACACTTTCGAGTCTCTTCTTTCAAAATATCAAGTTTTTAATATAATTGAACCAAAGATTCTATTTTTAAAATCCATTGAAAAATCACGAAAACTCAGTTTCGATATATCAATAATTTCGAGTCTTATCGAGCTTGTTCGCCCGTTTGATGACATCACTATGACGTGAGGAAAAAAAGCGCGGGAATCCTATGTCTCGAGCGTCTTGCATGTCTAAACTCTGGGTCTGATAGCAGAGAGAGTGGCACCATCTCGCGTGAAAAAATAAATATCTGTGACGTCGGGCTACGGGAAACGTTTTAGCCTTTCATAAAAAGTGGATTTTAAATAATTTCATATGAAGCATTTTCAAATGCATATTGCGGCCAAATAACCAGAAATCGGAGTCAATTAAAAGCTTGATATTTTTGAGTTCACAGAAATTAATTCTATCTTTTGCTATATATATATCAGAGGTTTTTCAAACGAACCTTCTCATTTCCTTTAACAACTCTAGGGTGTGGCTTAAAATTACAGATAATGCCACCATTTTAAAAGATGCCCACGAATAAAGGAAAATGTTTCTAAATGAGCACTTAATACTTACAATTAACCCATGTTTTAACTAGATTCTTCGATACCCTTTCGAACAGTTTTGGAATGATCTAACCCATTTTTATAAATAACTAGCTTTTACCCGCGGCGTCGCTCGCGTATAATAAGAACTTCAATCAGAATGATACAAAGAATGAGTAGATTTTACTGATGACTAATATTTTCTTAGCACCCTAGAAGCGAAGGCACTCGGCGTTGCCCGTCAGCCCCGAGGGACATTTTTTATTACTTTTCACGCGGACATTATTCCATAAAGAAGGGTTTTTAAATTTCTGGCCACCATTTAAAAAGATGGCATAAATCGAACCCAAAAGACCATTCAGGTTAAAGGAAACCAGTGTAGTAAATATTTGTGAAATGGGTTGAAACGCGCGGACTTTGTTGCATAGAGATGAATTTTTACATTTCTGGGCGCCATTTGTTAAGATGGCGGTGCATTGTAAAAATCTTTCTTAGTACGCGCCTACTACTTATGAGTAACGTTACTGCAAATTTTCAGCCTTCTAGTGCTAGCGGTTTGGGCTGGGCGTTGATTATCAGTCAGTCTGTCAGTCAGTCAGTCAATCAGTCAGTCAGGACTTTGATTTATATAGATATAGATTGTTAGATTACCTCATAAAAGGAAAGGTCTGCATATCATAAGTTCACAAGATAGGTTCCTTACGTTTATCACTGGTTACTGAGAGCTGGTCATGACATGACTTAGGGGAAACGTCATAGATTAATAGGAAGATGGACTGCAAAACCGAGTGTTGTCAATTCTCGCTTGTCGTTCTCGAACTAGCTCTCACTTGTAAGTCTCTAGCATTACGAAGTATAGGTAGTGTCATACTAAAGTGCACAGAGTTCATGTAGTTCACTAAAATGGATCATGAAATGTAAATCTTGCTCTAATGTAAATTACGAGGTTTGAAATATCTGTAGTTTGTTGAAATCGGTCGAAAGCCTCGTGAATCTGCGCCCATGTCACAATAACAAATATGAATCTACTTACACTTTGACAAAAATGAACAAACAAGTTATAGAGATAAAGAGATAAGTCTACAAAGTCAATTTAGGATCTTTCGAGGGAATCTAAGCAATCACGACGAAGAGATTCCCCATTTCATTTCCAATATAAAGGGACGATTTTTTTCAATATTCTACATTTTTGCGGCAGACGTTGAATGAACACAAATCATGGGATTCAAACGCACCATTCCAGTAAGTTCAACCAAGGCTTCTTTCTTTATTTCTAAAATTGCTTCAAGATGCGGATAGATAGAATTTGGAGTGAAAAATTTTACTATCAGGCATTTTTGAAATTACTTACAGTCACATCTTCACTCCTGTTTATTATAAAACTTCGCAAAGTTAATTTTTGGCCGCTAAATCTTGGCTTCAAAAAGAGCGAAATTAGTGACTTACATAAACGCTAGAAGACCATTTCACTAGGTTTTGGAATTCTTCTTTCCTCTACAATGTTTGATTGAAATTTGAAAATTAACAAAATTAATCGAAGCCTTTAGTCGGCTCGTTTGAGGATCATTTAGCAACGATATAATAAAAAAACCCTAGTGCCACTAGCATTTTACATGGTGAAGCGTACGTTTTAAAGTATGCTGAAAAAGAACTCGAATCTCGGGGAAAAGCCGTCTGCTAATGGCGAATGAATTCCCAAAGCACGTTTCTGACAAAACTGCCACGAATTAAGGGTTATGATTTTTGGGCGACTTTGATTTTGAAATGTCCTATGACATTTTGGCATCTCTCTAGTACCACGATGTTTAAATTGAAATTGCTAGCTGACTTCTAAAGCTCTAGGGTTTCCCTGACAGTTTACTTAAAGACCGACTTCCAACGAAAAGAGTTCTAGCGAACTGAAAACCAAGCGTCGAGACTAACAATGGAGCGACCGTGCCGATTTTTGAATCCCCGCTGGGGGTAAAAGATGGAAGGGTTCTAGCTAAGTGAAAGCCGTGCAATGTGGTTCTAGCGAACTGAAGATACACAATAGAAAATTTCCTTCAGGGGAAAGCAAAAACTCGAGAGGAAATAAATTGAAAAGGATTTCTAATGTTCATCTTCAGTTCGCTAGAACCACATTGCACGGCTTTCAGTTAGCGAGAACCCTTCCAACTTTTGACCCAGCGGGGCTTCGACAATCGGCACGGTCGCTTCATTGTTAGTCTCGATGCTCGGTTTTCAGTTCGCTACCCTTACAAAAATCTTCTTAAGAGTTCTAAAGGAATTTCTTTGGAACCCTACGGAGCCCTTGGGATCATTTTCCAAAGAAACTATTTCCAAAGACTTCCATGGAATTTCCTAAAGAATTCTTGAGATAAATTTCCAAAGAATGGCTTGGGATTATTTTCTAAAGAAAATCTTTAGGAATTCTAAAGATAAATTTCCTAAGAAGGTCTAGGGATTATTTTCTAAAGAAATTCTTTAGGAATTCTAAAGATAAATTTCCTAAGAAGGTCTAGGGATTATTTTCTAAAGAAATTCTTTAGGTATTCTAGAGATAAATTTCCAAAGAATGTCTTGGGATTATTTTCTAAAGAAATTCGTTAGGAATTCTAAAGATAAATTTCCTAAGAAGGTCTAGGGATTATTTTCTAAAGAAATTCTTTAGGAATTCTGGAGATAAATTTCCAAAGAATGTCTTGGGACTATTTTCTAAAGAAATTCTTTAGGAATTCTAAAGATGAATTTCCTAAGAAGGTCTAGGGACTATTTTCTAAAGAAATTCTTTAGGAATTCTAGAGATAAATTTCCTAAGAGGGTCTTGGGATTATTTTCGAAAGAAATTCTTTAGGAATTCTAGAGATAAATTTCCAAAGAATGTCTTGGGATTACTTTCTAAAGAAATTCTTTTGGAAGTCTAGAGATAAATTTCCAAAGAATTTCTTGGTATTATTTTGTAACGAAATTATTTAGGAATTCTAGGGATAAATTTCCAAAGTAGGTCTAGGGGTTGTTTTCCAAAGAAGTTCTTTAGAAATGCTTGAGCTAAATTTCCAAAGAATGTCTAGGGAATATTTTCCAACGAAATTCTTTAGAATTCTTCAGATCAATTTCCAAAGAAGGTCCATGGTTTATTTCCAAAAGAAATTCGTTAGCATTATTGAGATAAATGTCCAATGAAGCTCTAGGGTTGGTTTTCCAGAGAAGATCTAGGGTTTATCTTCCAACGAAATTCGTTTGGAATTCAAGAGATTAATTTCAAAGGGCCAGATATATTGCAATTATGCTTTACATATAATTATCTCAAAATATTTTTACCCAAATTGTTTAGCTAAAGTTTTCCTAGATAGACATTAACTTGATGGTTAAAAAAATTAAAAAACGTTTCACGAAGGCTTGTCCCGTAGCTAAGGCTAGGCAAGCGCTGAAATGGAATGTTACATTTACCTATTTTTTTGCCTTCAATAATCCGTGAGGTGTTTATGTAAAGGATAAAATAGATTAAAAGTAAAATAAGAGTAATTAAAATCGTTATGTTTAGATTTACAGGGAATCTAAGCTGTCAGTCGGAATTTTTGCTTAATTCTCTTATGGCATGTTTTATCTTTATTTCGAGCGTAATTAGAGTCCAAAATAAATATTTTTTTAAAAACATTGTGGAGGAAATTAGGTTAAACGCGTTTCTGATACTCGAAAAACTCTCAGTGAATATACATTATTAAATTTAACAACGACGTCTGTATCTACTGCTTGGCCGTTAAAGCCTCCAAAACCCACTTAGTACCCCATACAATTGCACAAGGTTTAAAACTTTCTGCCGTTTACGGATGTTTTTAATAAGTCGATTAAATGTCTGACTTTTAAAGCAACTTCACTCTGCATGCGAGAACTTCCCTCTCTATAAGGGGTGTAGTTCAGCGTATAAGAACTACACTTCCTGTATTGGGATATGGTTCTGCATGTAAGAACTATCCTTGTTTCAAGTGGCTAAATTAATTTACCCACTTCTCTATATATTTCCCAAGAACATTCCAAAGATATTTCCCAAGATAATTCCAAAGATAATTCCAAAGATATTTCCCAAGAAAATTCCAAAGATATTTCCCAAGAAAATTCCAAAGATATTTCCCAAGAAAATTCCAAAGATATTTCCCAAGAAAATTCCAAAGATATTTCCCAAGGAAATTCCAAAGATATTTCCCAAGAAAATTCCAAAGATATTTCCCAAGGAAATTCCAAAGATATTTCCCAAGAACATTCCAAAGATATTTCCCAAGGAAATTCCAAAGATATTTCCCAAGAACATTCCAAAGATATTTCCCAAGAAAATTCCAAAGATATTTCCCAAGAAAATTCCAAAGATATTTCCCAAGAAAATTCCAAAGATATTTCCCAAGAAAATTCCAAAGATATTTCGAAAGGAAATTCCAAAGATATTTCCCAAGAAAATTCCAAAGATATTTCCAAAGTAATTTCCAAAGAAAAAGAGGCCAATATTCCCCAATTTCCTAAAGAACGCCTTAAGGATTTCCAAAGAAATTTCCCAAGGAATTTTCTTAAGAGTTCTTAAGAAGATTTTTGTAAGGGTAGAACCCTTTTCGCTGGAAGTCGGCCTTTAATTGGATTTTCCCTATCAGAAACACCCTGTAAATAAAATAAACTAGCTATCAAATTCTGAACTGCACGATTCTAATGGCAAATCATTCTAAATTATGAAGAACAATAGAAGTTAAATCCGCCACGCTTAGAACCCATGTTACGTTCGCTTGAATGTCGTGCAGTGAACATTTTATTTCTATCTTTACAGATTCAGAGTCAAGAAGAGGAGGATGCCCTTACAAAAATCTTCTTAAGAACTCTTAAGAAAATTCCTTGGGAAATTTCTTTGGAAATCCTTAAGGCGTTCTTTAGGAAATTGGGGAATATTGGCCCCTTTTTCTTTGGAAATTACTTTGCAAATATCTTTGGAATTTTCTTGGGAAATATCTTTGGAGTTTTCTTGGGAAATATCTTTGGAATTTTCTTGGGAAATATCTTTGGAGTTTTCTTGGGAAATATCTTTGGAATTTTCTTGGGAAACGTCTTTGGAATTTACTAGGGAAATGTCTTTGGAATTAACTTGGGAAAAGTCTTTGGAATTTTCGTGGGAAATGTCTATGGAATTTTCTTGAGAAATATATATAGGGAAGATTATGGGTTAATTCATTTAGTCACTTGAACGAGGATAGTTCTCACATGGAAAACCATATCCCAATACAGGGAGTGTAGTTCTTATATGCTGAACTACACCCTTTATAGCAAGGGAAGTTCTCGCATGCAGCGTGAAATTGCTTATAAAGTCAGCCATTTAATCGACTTAAAAACATCCGTAAACGGCAGAAAGTTTTAAACCTGTCCAATTGTATGGGGTACTAAGTGGGTTTTGAAGGCTTTAATGCCCAAGCAGTAGATACAGACGTTGTTGTTAAATTTAATAATGTATATTCACTGAGAGTTTTTCGAGTATCAGAAACGCGTTTAACCTAATTTCCTCCACAATGTTTTTAAAAAAATATTTATTTTGGACTCTAATTACGCTCGAAATAAAGAAAAAACATGCCATAAGAGAATTAAGCAAAAATTCCGACTGACAGCTTAGATTCCCTGTAAATCTAAACATAACGATTTTAATTACTCTTATTTTACTTTTAATCTATTTCATCCTTTACATAAACACCTCACGGATTATTAAAGGCAAAAAAAAAGATAAAAAAAGAAAACAATAGGTAAATAAAACATTCCATTTCAGCGCTTGCTGAGTCTTATAGCTACGGGACAAGCCTTCGTGAAACGTTTTTAATTTTTTTAACCATCAAGTTAATGTCTATCTAGGAAAACTTTAGCTAAACAATTAGGGTAAAAATATTGTTTAGATAATTATATGTAAAGCATAATGAAATTCATCTCTAAAATTCTAAACTAATTTAGTTGGAAAATAAACCCTAGACCTTCTTTAGAAATTTATCTCTTGAATTCCAAACGAATTTCATTGGAAAATAAACCCTAGATCTTCTTTGGAAATTTATCTCTAGAATTCTTAAAGAATTTCTTAGGAAAATAAACCCTAGAGCTTCATTGGACATTTATCTCAATAATTCCAAACGAATTTCTTTGGGAAATTAACCCTAGACTTTCTTTGGAAATTGATCTCAAGAATTCCTAAAGAAATTCGTTGGAAAATATTCACTAGACGTTCTTTGGAAATTTATCTCTAGAATTCCTAAAGAATTTCTTTAGAAAATAATCCCTAGACCTTCTTAGGAAATTTATCTCTAGAATTTCTAAAGAATTTCTTTAGAAAATAATCCCAAGACATTCTTTGGAAATTTATCTCTAGAATTCCGAAAGAATTTCTTTAGAAAATAATCCCAAGAAGTTCTTAGGAAATTTATCTCTAGAATTCCTAAAGAATTTCTTTAGAAAATAATCCCACGACATTCTTTGGAAATTTAACTTTAGAATTCCTAATGAATTTCTTTAGAAAATAATCCCAAGACCTTCTTAAGAAATTTATCTCTAGAATCCCTAAAGAATTTCTTTAGAAAATGATCCCAAAACATTCTTTCGAAATTTGTCTCAAGAATTCTTTAGGAAATTCCAAGGAAGTCTTTGGAAATAGTTTCTTTAGAAAATTATCCCAAGGGCTCCGTAGGGTTCCAAAGAAATTCCTTTAGAACTCTTAAGAAGATTTTTGTAAGGGTGAGAAGGAATTCAGTGTGGTCTGTTTTCTCTCAAAAGGACGAGGTAGGAACAACTTCCCTATTAAATAATCGGATATAATTAGCCACTCCCCCTGGTCCCCTCCCTCCCCTCTATAACTTAAAACGGACAACCTCATTTAAAACGTTATTCACAATAAACCAAACTAAATTCGAATTTCACGTCAACCTCGACATTTTTTTAGAAGGTTAAATACAAGATAGAAATTCTTTATTTAAGGCATGCCAAAAAAGGTGGTAGAATCGAAGTACAGTCGATTTTGAGACATGTTTTGTGACGATTTGCAATAAGGACCACCTTTTAGTTGTCTGTTCAGTTTCATATTTAATTTAAGGGGTTATCAATTAGACAATCCAATCGAAATCCAAAGGAAATTAATTCTTAACCCACTTCTACTTCCGAAAATATTAAAATGAATCCTGGGTCATTGGTTGGAAAACTTTGAGCTAGTCATACATTTCTTGTCACAGAGTTCACGAAGTTACTCTAATTTACTTTAATTTATATTAAAAAAGGCCTCACGTGAGCTTAGTTCACATTTGACCGAAAACACCCCGCAATCCCGGAAACACTGCTTAAGTACCTCTGCGGTAAAACATCTTTCGCAGAACGCGACCGAAATTGCTTTCGGTCGGACAGAATTGGTGTTCTATTTTTAACGCAGAGGCCGACGAAAAATTATTTTCATAACCAATCAAAATTAGTTTCGATATGAAGCTTCTGTTGACGTCATAATAGGGAAGTTTTTTATCGCCAATTTGGGTTTTTTTTAAATCGTCAGTCGCCATTGCCACGTTTGCATGTTATGAACTTTTGAGTCTGAATTCTCTAATCGGATTTAATCGCGAGTCGCTATTGTCGTGTTTGTATTTTGAATCACTCTGACCTTCATTTGATAGAAGTAAGCTCAATAATTAAGATACCATCAAGGGAAAATCAAAGGCCAAGGCTTAACTCTCATGCCACGTGACTATGACGACCGCCCTTTTTGGTCTGAACCAAACTAAAATCTTGCCGTCGAAGGCCTGCGTAAAACTCATTTTTTTGACGCAGTGCTAAAGTTTTCGGTCGTCAGTCAAGTGGGTCTCTTGCTTAACGGGACTTTCCAATAAATTTTTCCCCGAACCCAGAAACCTTTAGCTTAATTATTTTCACTGGGTCTGGATTCAACTAACATCTTATTTGTTTTTGTTTATATTCACAGCCAGTGGAATTTACAGGTGCGACTTTGAATTTAGCCCGACTAAAATTTGCGGTCGCCAGTTTAAGAGCGCGCCGACGTGGAGGGCTCACCAGCGCCGCCATCTGAACGTCCAGGGGAAGCGATACCAATGCCCCAAATGCCAGAAGTGTTTCGGTCAAAAGTCGACGCTGACGAACCACGCCAGGGTCCATTCGGGAGAAAGGCCCTTCAAGTGCGACTACGAGGGTTGCGGCAACGCCTTCTCCGACGTCTCCTCCCTGAACAAACACGTTCGAATCCACACCGACGTCAGGCCTTACAACTGCGAAGTCTGCTCTCGCGCCTTCACCCAAAGCGGGAACATGCATCGACACATGAGGCTTCGACACCCCGTTATAAAGAGAAACCAGCCCCCAAACCACTGAATCATCAAGAAAAACAGTGGACTTTATTATAGTTATGAGCTCTTTGTTTTAAAAAATTATTTATGGTTTTTAAAAATAAAGTCTTTCAACTTCTATTTATAAGTCTCTCTCTTTTCTCCAAATATCCTTCTAATATGTCTTGAAATTATATTATGAGTAAAATTACCTTATTACTTTGGTTTATTTTGATACATAGATTATGGCTTAATGTAGCTCAGCCACAATTGAGCGGAATCCGAGACGAGGCTCCTATTTATGTAGATACTAAGCACATTAGATTTCATTGCCAAATTGCATAAGCATGGCTTCAGGCAAATTATCTTTCGTACCTTAAACCAGGTGTCTGCAGTTTAACGCAACACAGAGTGTTCAAGTATGTATTCAAAAGTATGGACTTACTTACTTATTTACTTCTGATATTATCTATTTCCCCTTAATAGATTTCTAGAAGACAATGGAAAACGGCATTAGAAAGAATAGGCCTTTGGCCTTCGGTCTATTTTTGCTAAACCAAGGATCCTCCAATATTTTTCTACACGTCCATCTCCTTCATTTGTCTACCCTACGGGTTTTAGGAGCGTGGGAAAAGGTTTTCATTCCATTAAAACCACCCCATGTAAAAGAGCAATGGGAAAACAGCTTCAGTTGGCAAAACATTAGGGAACTTGGTTAGCATTCTTCTGTGCTGTTCCTCTTTGAAATTACAATGGACGATAAACTGGAGGGGGAAGGAATGGTGAGAAACACACGCAAATGTGAAAGTCTCCTGGTAAACGTTAGAACACTCTGTGAGGTTCATTTTGCCACGTCTTTATATTTGACCAGGCTGTGATCCTTACATTTTTAGACCACCCCATTGCCCTGTTCCGGGAGATTGACATCAATAGCGTACTAGAACCAAGCCTGCCATTTCAACTCCTCTGTCTTTTTCCTCCATGGTTCATGATAACCCTCAAATCTAAAAAAACTTCCAATTTTATAACAACATAAGTTACGTAGTCTTTCAGCGGCGTAGTTTACATCAAAATTGATGCGATTATAGAGCAAATCACGGAACTCAACGGGTATGTCTATAAGTGATAGACATAGATAAAAATATATATCAGTTTGAAAAAAACATTTGAACTTTGTATTTAAGCTTCTGTTTTGATCGAATTCACGCATTACGATAGCAAGTCGATTGATCCAAGTCACGATTTTTCTGTTAACGCCAAAATAGAAACAATGGAACCGCTGAAAAGTGATGATCAAGAATTGCCAATGCAATCTAACGTTACGGAGAGTTCACCACCGAATCAGATTCACCTCCAAGAGGCGAGTTTACCCCAAGCCTCGTGCCACACGGGTGATTTACCAATCCAGTTCCACAACGCTGAATCTAGTTCAGTCGACGAAAATCAATCTCTTAACAGCAATCGGGGCCTTGAACAACCGTTCCAAGATCCTGAACAGCAAAATAGCGGACTTTTAAATGTGCAAGAGTGTTACGCAGCTCAACCTTCAAATGCAAACCAGGGTGACGAAGGACTGTCTGACGACGACGGCTACGAAGTTTTTCCCAATGTCCAAGAGCCACACGTGCCAGTTAGCAGAGTGGTAGCAATTCAAGCGACAGATTCACTTGTACTGGCGTGCGATCGCCGCCTCATCGAAGAAGCCTCGCCTTTTCTTGGTAGCATCATGGATAATACGTGTAAAGCGGGAAGGATACAAGCGATTCTCGACTGGAGGGACAAATCCCATTACTTGGATAACGATGCAGCATGGGCATTTATCTATTTCATAAACCAAAGAGCCATGCCGGTCAACACCAGGCCCGAAACCTGCGTGAACGTCGTGTATCTCGCCGTCGACGTGCGCCTCTCTCCCCAAAAGATGATGGAACTTGGTTTCGGATGCGTGGATTACGTAAATTTGGATAATGCGCCGTTCTTCCTCCATTACTCTATGGTCATGAATGTAAAGTTTCTCTTCGATTTCACCTATAACTTCATTAAACAAAATGGGCCTTACATGACAGCTTATTGGCTATTTTTTGAAAAAACACTCCAGGCAGTATTTACGAACGGGTTTAATCCTTTCCTTTGAAAAACGTTCCATGTTTTAAAATTATTTAATACTAAGCTTACTGATCCCCACTCTTATTTTAAAACCAATGTATCGCGAACATATAATGAATATATCTTTTCATTTCCTCGAATTTTAACGCAATTAAAAAGAAATGTTTTTATAATGAACTGTCTCTTAATTTATTTTAATTCGAAATAGATGAAAAAGTGATTAGTTAGTTCTCTAAGCACAGTTACAGTTCGTTACTGAATTGAACCAAACAGTGTGGTTGATTTCTAAAAGACAGGGGGAAGGTTTTGGAAGTGACTAGGTAAAGTATCTCATGGTTGGTGCTGCAAACCCCTAGTCACATAGCCCGTAAAGAACTCCTAATCTAGACCTCTAACAATTTAGATTAATGAATATTCTCCAATTAATTCCAGTGTATTAATTATAAGTTGTAAAAGATAAGTGTTTACAACGATTTACACCCTGCTGATCTATATATCTATATAAATCAAACTCCTGACAGACTGAATGATGATCAACGCCCGACCCAAAAAGCTTGCCGCAGAATGCTGAAAATTTGCAGGAATGTTTTTCATAAGTAGTAGGCGCGTACTAAGAAAGATGTCTCCCCAATCCGCCGCCATCTTAATAAATGGCGCCCACGCCGCCCAGAAATTTAAAATATCTTCTCTGTGCAACGAAGTCCGCGCGTTTCAACCGATTTCGTAAATATTTAGTACACTGGTTTGCTTTAACCTATAGAGGGGCTGAAAGGTCTTTTGGGTTCGACTTGTTGCCATTTTTTTAAGTGGCAGCCAGAAATTTAAAAACCCTTCTTTATGGAATAATGTCCGAATGAAACGTAATACAAAATGCGACCCTATAGAAGCTAACGGGCAACACAGAGTGCCTTCGGGGTGCAGTGGCGTAGCGTGCCATCTCGGCGCCCGGGGCGGGAGACCCATTTTGCCGCCCCCATTCAATACCTAATTAAAATTAAATTTCGAGACATCATTTCACAGGCAATGAGGTATCTTTTATTGAAGGTATAATAGGATCAGCGGTTTTACAAACGGATTCTACGGGCCTTACGAGCAGCGAAGTCAGAAATAACTTTGTCAAAATCAATATTTGTAGCCAATTCATGTTCAATCGACAATATAGCCAAGTTTGATAGTCTAGTGGAGCTCATAGTGGATCTGAGATAATTTTTGATTAGTTTCAACTTCGAAAAACTTCTCTCACAACTAGCGACACTAATTGCCATAGTCAAGTATATACGAATCAAGATGACTATATTTGGAACCGAAATTCCAGGATTCAGTTTTTGAATGAACTGGAGGAGCTCCGGTGGTCCTTTTCCCCTTATATCTTCCTCTGATTCAGACCTGACGACAAACTGCCGGAGACGCTTCCGCTCGATCTGAAACTCGTCCTTGTCGATGTCTTCTAATACATGGGAAAGATCACACTCGTACTTGCTGTCCAAAAATTTCGCTGACGTCAAAAATCCGAACTTGTCCGCTATTTCTTGAACTTGCTGAAATCGAGTCGTCATTTCTTGAATGATCTTGTCAAATGATGCAAACACCTCTCGACGGAGTTCCTGCTCGTGAGACAAAGCTGCATCTGCGGATTCATCGCCAGGCATGCGTTTTTTCCGGCGAATTCTTCTCGTTTTGAGTTCGATTCCGAGTTTTTCGCAGAGAGTCTTAGCAAAGTCGATTGCGGCTTGGACGAAACGGTCTCTGCTTTCCACTAGGACAGCTTCCCTTACAAAAATCTTCTTAAGAACTCTTAAGAAAATTCCTTGGGAAATTTCTTTGGAAATCCTTAAGGCGTTCTTTAGGAAATTGGGGAATATTGGCCTCTTTTTCTTTGGAAATTACTTTGGAAATATCTTTGGAATTTTCTTGGGAAATATCTTTGGAATTTCCTTTCGAAATATCTTTGGAATTTTCTTGGGAAATATCTTTGGAATTTTCTTGGGAAATATCTTTGGAATTTTCTTGGGAAATATCTTTGGAATTTTCTTGGGAAATATCTTTGGAATTTTCTTGGGAAATATCTTTGGAATGTTCTTGGGAAATATCTTTGGAATTTCCTTGGGAAATATCTTTGGAATGTTCTTGGGAAATATCTTTGGAATTTCCTTGGGAAATATCTTTGGAATTTTCTTGGGAAATATCTTTGGAATTTCCTTGGGAAATATCTTTGGAATTTTCTTGGGAAATATCTTTGGAATTTTCTTGGGAAATATCTTTGGAATTTTCTTGGGAAATATCTTTGGAATTTTCTTGGGAAATATCTTTGGAATTATCTTTGGAATTATCTTGGGAAATATCTTTGGAATGTTCTTGGGAAATATATAGAGAAGTGGGTAAATTAATTTAGCCACTTGAAACAAGGATAGTTCTTACATGCAGAACCATATCCCAATACAGGAAGTGTAGTTCTTATACGCTGAACTACACCCCTTATAGAGAGGGAAGTTCTCGCATGCAGAGTGAAGTTGCTTTAAAAGTCAGACATTTAATCGACTTATTAAAAACATCCGTAAACGGCAGAAAGTTTTAAACCTTGTGCAATTGTATGGGGTACTAAGTGGGTTTTGGAGGCTTTAACGGCCAAGCAGTAGATACAGACGTCGTTGTTAAATTTAATAATGTATATTCACTGAGAGTTTTTCGAGTATCAGAAACGCGTTTAACCTAATTTCCTCCACAATGTTTTTAAAAAAATATTTATTTTGGACTCTAATTACGCTCGAAATAAAGATAAAACATGCCATAAGAGAATTAAGCAAAAATTCCGACTGACAGCTTAGATTCCCTGTAAATCTAAACATAACGATTTTAATTACTCTTATTTTACTTTTAATCTATTTTATCCTTTACATAAACACCTCACGGATTATTGAAGGCAAAAAAATAGGTAAATGTAACATTCCATTTCAGCGCTTGCCTAGCCTTAGCTACGGGACAAGCCTTCGTGAAACGTTTTTTAATTTTTTTAACCATCAAGTTAATGTCTATCTAGGAAAACTTTAGCTAAACAATTTGGGTAAAAATATTTTGAGATAATTATATGTAAAGCATAATTGCAATATATCTGGCCCTTTGAAATTAATCTCTTGAATTCCAAACGAATTTCGTTGGAAGATAAACCCTAGATCTTCTCTGGAAAACCAACCCTAGAGCTTCATTGGACATTTATCTCAATAATGCTAACGAATTTCTTTTGGAAATAAACCATGGACCTTCTTTGGAAATTGATCTGAAGAATTCTAAAGAATTTCGTTGGAAAATATTCCCTAGACATTCTTTGGAAATTTAGCTCAAGCATTTCTAAAGAACTTCTTTGGAAAACAACCCCTAGACCTACTTTGGAAATTTATCCCTAGAATTCCTAAATAATTTCGTTACAAAATAATACCAAGAAATTCTTTGGAAATTTATCTCTAGACTTCCAAAAGAATTTCTTTAGAAAGTAATCCCAAGACATTCTTTGGAAATTTATCTCTAGAATTCCTAAAGAATTTCTTTCGAAAATAATCCCAAGACCCTCTTAGGAAATTTATCTCTAGAATTCCTAAAGAATTTCTTTAGAAAATAGTCCCTAGACCTTCTTAGGAAATTCATCTTTAGAATTCCTAAAGAATTTCTTTAGAAAATAGTCCCAAGACATTCTTTGGAAATTTATCTCCAGAATTCCTAAAGAATTTCTTTAGAAAATAATCCCTAGACCTTCTTAGGAAATTTATCTTTAGAATTCCTAACGAATTTCTTTAGAAAATAATCCCAAGACATTCTTTGGAAATTTATCTCTAGAATACCTAAAGAATTTCTTTAGAAAATAATCCCTAGACCTTCTTAGGAAATTTATCTTTAGAATTCCTAAAGAATTTCTTTAGAAAATAATCCCTAGACCTTCTTAGGAAATTTATCTTTAGAATTCCTAAAGATTTTCTTTAGAAAATAATCCCAAGCCATTCTTTGGAAATTTATCTCAAGAATTCTTTAGGAAATTCCATGGAAGTCTTTGGAAATAGTTTCTTTGGAAAATGATCCCAAGGGCTCCGTAGGGTTCCAAAGAAATTCCTTTAGAACTCTTAAGAAGATTTTTGTAAGGGTTTTAAAGAGCAGAGTTTCTGAGCACACTTATCCACACTCAGTCCTCGTTGCTGCAGGTAAATCTGTGCGTCATCTACTTCAGGTAGCACTGCAGCCCAAAAGCCAAGAAAAGTGAGGAAGTTGAATGACTGCATGGCTGTCAGAAGAAGACTGGCTCCCGATCTTGTTTCGGAAGTTTGAGATGAATCCGTCAATTCTTCGAGTACCTAAAGAACTTTCTCAAACTTATTTTTAAGCGTCTTGACAGCTTCATGTCTAGCGCTCCAGCGCGTTTCAGTGGCTCGTTTCACTGCTTGACCTGTGACAGCAACCAAAGCGTTCAACCGAGCAGTTGATGCAGAAAAGAAGGCAAACAGCTTCTCCAGAGTTCCAAAGAACGTCACGGAATTCACTGATTCAGAAGCAGCGTGTACCCCAGCGTACAGTAATGCACCTTGAGACTTCTTCGCATCTGCTTCTTTCTTACCCCTTTTCTTGCGGTATTCCGCACCGCTTTCTTTGACTCTTTTCATTTTCAAAAAGAAAAACTAGTTCAAAAGTTGAGTGAAGTACTAAATGTTTAGTTTTAGAAGATTCAACAGTATTTAAACGATATACAACACAATCGAAATGACGTTCCGAAACTATCGCGAAACTGAACACCCCTGTGGGAATTATTTCTTTTATATTGTTTTGATTTGTTTTTGTTATTTTGCATTTAAAAATTAAAATTGTGTGTTACCGAACTTGTCTGTTACTAAGAATAATTGTAAGGGGCAAGGCCGCCATTCTCGGTAAACTGCCTCCCCGCTAGATGGAGTGCGCGAGCTGACTGGCCTCCCTCGTGGTGAGAACTCGGGCCGCCATCTGGCGGTCTGTTTGGCGCAATGGGTTATAACGAGAATGGCGGCATTCCCCTGCGCGGTTGGTTTTTTGTATGGAATATGAATTCGTCTATTCACTTTTAATTTAGAGAGACTACTTATTTATCCTATGGTCGAACCAGAGCTTAGTAAAATAGCAATAGAGATAGTTATTTCAACCCCCATTTGGGAGGCCAGAAGCTGAGAGCGTCAACAACGAATCACAGGAAGGGCCGCAAATTTAAAATTTACGTCATTGTTGTTTGTTGACTTGTCAAACGTTCTGTCATGAAACATTGATCTCTACTCTACCCGCTTCACCGGCGACTTTTTGCCGCCCCCGGCCTTGGGCCCGGGCTGCCGCCCGGGGCGAGCCGCCCCCTCCGCCCCACCCACGCTACGCCACTGTCGGGGTGCTACAAAAATATTAGTCGAATCAGTAAAATCTCCCCATTCTTTATATCATTTTGATGGAAGTTCTTTAAATGAGTATTTAAAGAGGATGATTGACTTCTGATAAAAGTTAAGTCTTCATTTAAAAATTATATGTACCCGCGGCGTCGCTCGCGTGTAATAAGAACTTCCATCAAAATGATATAAAGAATGGGTAGATTTTACTGATGACTGATATTTTTGTAGCACCCTAGGAGCGAAGGCACTCGGCGATGCCCGTCAGCCCCTAGGGATGCATTTTTTATTACTTTTCATGCGGACGTTATTCCATAAAATACGTTTTTTATGATTTTGGCCGCCAGTTAAAAAGATGGCAACAAATAAAACCCAAAACACCATTCAGCCCGTCTATAGGTTAAAGGAAACCAATGTACTAAATATTTGCGAAATCGGTTGAAACGCGCGCACTTGGTTGCATAGAGAAGATTTTTTACATTTCTGGCCGCCATTTATTAAAATGGAGGCGGATTAGAGAAATCTTTCTTAGTACGCGCCTACTACTTATTAGTAATGTTCCTGAAAATTTTCAGAGGTTTGGGCTGGGCGTTGATTATCTGTCTGTCAGTCAGGAAGATAGATACATTTTACGAATGCTTAGCTGAGAAAATGTATGTTTGAAAATTAATGCTTTCGTGATGACTCGATGTATTGTTGAAGTTTTTACCTCTCCGATTGACGATGACGTCACCTAGAGGTATTACACTGGACGGCGGGGTGTGTGTCTGTGTGCGTTTGCAGTTGGCAAATCAGAGCAAACTTTTAAAGAACTAGATTTACATGGAGGTATACTTTTTCTAAGACATTATTTCCTAATGCTGAGTCTCATGTTGAAATATGATAAAAGCAATTACCTTATTTTGATCAATTTTGACAATTCCGAGTTCTTGATTCGAAGCGATCGAAATCCAATTTCTGAAAACATCGCGTTCGCATTTACGATTTACTAAAACAAAGTGTACCGTTAAAACATAAGCTGAAAAGCTAATAGTTGGATTTATTGACAATACAAGTATGGAACCATTATTTCAGAAAACAAACTTTAATGCAAAGTGCAATCTAATTTCAGATTAGACACGCGAGAGAAACGACTTTGCTTGAAAGGTTTTCATCTGAACTGAAACATTGATCCAATTTCCTTAACCCCCTTAACTAAGTGAGCATTTTATAACAAAATCCTGCGAACAACGTACTATTCTCTTTCGAATTGCTCGCGTCTTCTTTAATGAACAGAGTCTAGAATAATCATGGATACTAAAACTTCAATGAAAGTCGTTTTGCTAAACGTAAGTACTTGATATGTTTCCCAAGTTAGCAAGTTTTTCAATCACACTTCAGTGTATGAAAATTAGAGCCGAATTGTATTTAATATGTTGATAACTAGATAAACCGCGCATTGCTCCGCTCAATTTTTCTCGTGTTAAAATGAGGGGTCGGACCTTTGTCAAAATCCCGTACAGTTCGCTAGAAATCTATTTAAAATCTCTCTCTAAATCTTGAAATCTCACGTCAAAATCTAAAAATCCCAAACCCCTACCTTAAAATCTGAACATCCCGAAATCTTCATCTAAAATCCCGAGATCTCACATTAAAATCTAGAAATCCCGAAATCTCACCCTAAAATATCAAAATCTGAAAATCCCCACGCTTACAATACACGTTTTGCATCTAACTAAGAGGGGAAAACACGGGGGAAAACTCTGCCTTCCATCTCGCTTTTTGGCGTCTGCGCTGTATTACAAATTAGACGATTTTTCTCCAGTATTCATTACTGTAAATTAAAACAAATTTAAAGTCTAAAACCTAAACCTATATTTCAAAATCTCAAAACATCCTTTGAACACCGGAAGTTAATAGTAAATCTTCAAATAACCTGCAAATTTCCAAAATTTCATCAAAAATCCGAAAATCTCCCTAAAATCTGAAAATCTCCTTCAAAATCTGTAAATCTTGTTCCAAATACCGAAATCTCCTTCAAAATCTGTAAATCTTGTTCCAAATCTGAAAATCTCCTTGAAAATCCAGAAATGTTAAAATCTTGGACTAGATTTCAAGATTTCTAAAATCTCAGTCAGAATTTCAAATTCTGGAGTAAAATCTCAAAATCCCGTACATTAAAATGCCGAACGTCCGACCAAACACAATATATTTTAAAGTATGGTTGAAATTCCATTTTTGCTATAAGTGTGGTTATATAACCAGACCTAGCTTTGCGACGGTGTTTTGTGTGTATGGGTGGGTGTGGGTGTGTTTGGCCCGGGACACACGAAAAACAAGTGTTGATAGAAACCGATTGAGGCAAGATCCACAACCACCTTAGAGATCCTAATGTGAAAGAATTGCGAAAGGAAGTCCTGGTATGAGTTAGCAGCAATTTTCCGACTTCGAATGGACGTAGAACAAGTTTGTTCGGACGCTTGTTAAGAAAAGATCCTCTTCGGCTCTCCGAAGTATTGGGAAAGAAACAATATTGGTATCTTCAAATAATTCACCAGGCTAGATTGCGACAACCCCCAAATTTTGGTTTAATTTGATTGACAGCTGTGGCGAAGTCCATTTAGTAGGGTGGCGTAGCGGTTAGCGCTTTCGCCTCGCAGCAAGAGGATCCCGGTTCGATCCCGGACTGTGGCACTGGGTGAAAATCTGGGAACAAATCCTTCCGCGTAGAGTTTGCAAGTTCTCTCCCCGCTTGTTAAAAGAAGTTTTCCTCCGCGGTCTAACCCGGTTTCTCCTTCCCATCAAATCTTGCAGTAATTGTTAGAATAGGTCGCTGTAGGTTAGCTGTGGGGGCATAGGGGCTAGCCACCACCCCTCTATGCATTGTAAAGGGACCCACCTGTAAACAAGCCACAGGCTTAGTGTGGAAATCCCGTCATAGACAAAAGCTTATATTATTATTATTGTTATTATTATCATTATTATGATGTTTTCACAAAGTGTATATTCTCGTGAATCTTTGTATGATTCTTTTTATACACATTAAACACCTTTTCAATTCAATTCAATCATTATTATTATTATTATTATTATTACTTGTTGAAAGCCTTTCAAATTAAATTATTTTCTCTTTACTCCGGTTTTTGGAGTGTCCGCGGGGAGGCGGATAGGGAATGCGGGATAGGTAGCTATATTGAGAGAATAGTTTTCACACGGAAAGGGCACTATGTGTGAAGGCTGAGTTATTTATTACTAGTTGTCGTTGAAAACCTCTCCTGACCCTTCAATGTGTTTATATATATATATATATATATATATATATATATATATATATATATATATATATATATATATATATATATATATATATATATATATATATACACCTAGTTGTTATAGATTTTTATCTACGAGTGTGAAAGATATAGTGGCTTTAACGATTATGATCCGCGAGTGTGTATGTATGTTTGTGGTTTGTCTGTGGAGGCTGGATAGACGAAAAGACCTTTTTAGCTTGGTAAGGTAAGGCTTTAATGTACCCCAGCCGTTGAGCCATCTCGAATATTACCTTATCGAGTTAGAAAACATGAATACTGTACTAAATTAGCACATACGAAACTAACACGCCCTTCCTACCCCAACCACACCTAGCTAGTACGTAAAATGTTTTACGTGACTTGTTATAGTCATATTGGTTTTTCTAGAAAAAATACGACTTTGTTACTGAAAAATTTAATTTGAAGGGGTACCATTCCGGAGATAAACTTTACTATGAATTTCTTCTTCATACGAAAGGGCGGTAAATATTGCTAGATTAAGTCATTTATCATTAAAGCTAAGTGTTTAATTATCTTGGTCATTTTCAGAGTAAATATAACGTACATTCCCGTCCCCGATGCTAACCAAGGGGTAAGTATGGCTTTTTTCCACATCAATCGCCAATAGAAACTTATAACTCTTCATGTTTCGTTTCAGTCCGGCGATCTATACCCGATTTATACGCTTCATAGTTTTTCAAGTCTGGTCAACATGGGACGTTATCATCGAACTTGCACGCACCCTTTTTTTAACTTTGAACACAACATGCTGTCTTACTACCGCGAAGCCGAGTACCACGTATCATTGACCGCCTTCCTTCAAGTCTTTCGTCCTCAGGCATGTCTCTCCTCCATGTTTTACTTGCAAAACCTTGAAGGAAGAGGGTTGGAGTGGAAACCCCTATACCTATAACCATGAGTTAATAATATGTTAGCTCCCTATAAGTTACTCAGGCTCCATAGGCGTAATGTATCCAGCGATTTCTTCTCATTTCGCCCGCGCGGGAAAAAAACCGAATGTTGCGCTCTCTCTTGTCGAAAAAAAAAAATCCCGCTCGTACTGCTCCTCGACCTCTAGTCGTCCGGCTGCTTTTTCACCAATGCAGTGTTTTACTCGTGAATGTTTATGTTTTAACAATTTAACATTAAATCGTGGCGTTTGTGTCAGTACTGAGACAAAAAACAAATGCAAAACTCAATGCAATTTGCCGATATCAAAAACGGATTTATGGGATAAGAACGTCGGAGTTAGCGATTTCACTCCCCATCCTCGCATACTTTATTGAGAAACTTCGTCTGCTTATATTTTGACTCCACCCACAAATTCTGTGTATAAAGCTACTTCTAGAGATCGAATTTGTGGGTGGAGTCAAAATATAAGCAGACGAAGTTTCTCAATAAAGTATGCGAGGATAGTACTAGAGGCTAAAGCTATGATCCGACGTTCTTCCTACCATACATCCGTTTTTGCCGATATAGATAAAGAATGCTAAAGATAAGAGTTGTTATTGTGACTTGAAACCAGAAAATTATACAACTGAGCTATATCCAATCCACTGATCTCTTAACTGTTTTCTTAACCGAGGCTACTGAGCGAAATATTCGGCTGCTTAAATAGCTCCGATATCATTGGCTAGCTTCCACTACACGCGCTTCCGGGGAAAAACCGGAAAGAAGAGTAAATAAGATTTTCGTTCACGCAGCGGCCGCAGAGCGTCGCATATAATTGGGAAGCCGGCGGCGCGGGAGAAAACGCTGGAGAATAAAAATGAATTGTCTGAGTAACTTATAGGGAGCTAACATATTATTAACTCATGCTATAACTATAAAGGCTCTTTCAGACGATCCAAATTTTTGACTCAGCTTGATGGGTCAACTAGAGTTGAATCAACTAGTTGGATCGTGTGAATAGACGTTGGATGAGTTGAGTCACCAAAAAAGTTGGCTAGGAAAAATTGAAATCAGTGATCCAATTTTTGCTGACTCAACTTTTTAAGTTAATTTCTCCAGCCAATCAAAATGAATTACAAAAAAAGCCTTTTTCGCGGGTTATTTCGTAAGTTCCAAGATAGGTAGGTGGCTCTTAAAAAGTTCCATTTGGCGGTAAAAGTTTAGTCGTGTGAAAAGGAAGGATTTACTACACTTTTCCCTTCAAAAGTTGGGCAAGTTGATACAACTTTTTGACCCATCGAGCTGAGTCAAAAAGTTGGATCGTCTGAAAGAGCCTTAAGTTTTTCATGCCTCTAAAAGTAGAGATATGGCTGCTACTCCTATGGCAATAGTGTTTGTCTGGCTTCCTTTAATGAAACCATACTCTCTCCGTATCATTTATCACCTCAACTTCAATACAAAATTGTACCGCCTAGCCTAGCGTTTCTTTTATCTCTTTTAGAATGTTTCAGGACTGAAACCGCCTCTATCTCACGAGAGAGAGGGATTTTGGGGTTGCTCAAGTAAAATTCGTCCCCCCCCCTCAAATGCCTATACTAAACGTAAAAATCTCCTTTGTTCCATTGGATGATTTTTTCATGTGAGCCATTTTGTAATCGTCTCGACCGTTTGGTGGCTACACCGCGACCGGAATTTCAAAATTTTCTCTCTTCGGATCTTAGCGCTATACGAGTTCTGACGTCACAGTAGCCTGCGGAAGATGCCCAGTTGTAACCCATATTTGTGTACTTTGAGGCATGATAAACTTATGCTATAACGTTGCCTATGTTCCCCCACCAACGGTACCGAAGTTCTCCCAGCATCCTAAGCGGTTAGGTAGGGATGTGCAATACGAAATCGTAAAGGACGCTCCTCTTTCTTAAAAATATATAAAGCTAGTTCTTATACAAATATAATGGCGCTACGCGGCAGCTATTAACAATCGCCTACCCCTTACAAAAATCTTCTTAAGAGTTCTAAAGGAATTTCTTTGGAACCCTACGGAGCCCTTGGGATCATTTTCTAAAGAAACTATTTCCAAAAACTTCCTTGGAATTTCCTAAAGAATTCTTGGGATAAATTTCCAAAGAATGTCTTGGGATTATTTTCAAAAGAAATTCTTTTGGATTTCTAGAGATAAATTTCCAAAGAATGTCATGGGATTAGTTTCTGAAGACATTCTTTAGGAATTCTAGAGATAAATTTCCTAAGAATGTCTTGGGAATATTTTCCAAAGAAATTCTTTAGGAATTCCAAAGATAAATTTCCAAACAATGTATAAGGTTTATTTCTAAAGAAATTCTGAAGGAATTCTAGAGATAAATCTCCTAAGAATGTCTTGGGATTATTTCCAAAGAAATTCTTTAGGAATTCTAGAGATAAATTTGCAAAGAAGGTCTAGGGATTATTATCTAAAGAAATTCTTTAGGAATTCTAGAGCTAAATTTCCAAAGAATGGCTTGGGGTTGTTTTCTAAAGAAATTCTTTAGGAATTCTAGAGCTAAATTTCCAAAGAATGGCTTGGGGTTGTTTTCCAAAGAAATTCGATAGGGATTATTGAGATAAATGTCCAAAAAAGCTCTAGGGTTTAATTTCCAAAGAAATTCGATAAGAATTCTAGAGATAAATTTCATAAGAAGATCTAGGGTTTATTTTCCAAAGAAATTTGTTTGGAATTCAAGAGATATATTTCCAAAGGTCTAGGGTTTATTTTACAACGAAATTAGTTAAGAATTTTAGAGATGAATTTCAAATGGCCTGATATATTGCAATTATGCTTTACATATAGTTATCTCAAAACATTTTTACCCAAATCGTTTAGCTAAAGTTTTCCTTGATGGTTAAAAAATTTAAAAACGTTTCACGAAGGCTTGTCCCGTAGCTAAGGCTCAGCAAGCGCTAAAATGGAATTTTATATTTACCTATTTTTTATTTATTTTTTTTTTTGCCTTTAATAATCCGCGAGGTGTTTATGTAAGGGATAAAATAGATTAAAAGTAAAATAAAAGTAATTAAAATCATTATCTTTAGATTTACAGGGAATCTAAGCTGGCAGTCGGAATTGTTGCTTAATTCTCTTATGGCATGTTTTATCTTTATTTCGAGCGCAATTAGAGTCCAAAATAAATATTTTTTTTAAAATATTGTAGAGGAAATTAGGTTAAACGCGTTTCTGATGCTCGAAAAACTCTAAATGAATATACATCATTAAATTTAACAACAACGTCTGTATCTACTGCTTGGCCATTAAAGCCTCCAAAACCCATTTAGTACCCCATACAATTGCACAAGGTTAAAACTTTCTGCCGTTTACGGATGTTTGAAAGTCGATTAAATGTCTGACTTTATAAGCAATTTCACACTGCATGCGAGAACTTCCCTCGCTATAAGGGGTGTAGTTCAGCATATAAGAACTGCACTCCCAGTATTGGGATATGGTTCTGCATGTGAGAACTATCCTCGTTTCTAGTGGCCAAATTAATTTACCCCATTACCTTTTCTATACGTTCCCCAAGAAAATTCCATAGATATTTTCCAAGTAAATTGCAAAGATTTTTCCCAAGAAAATTCCAAAGACATTTCCCAAGTAAATTCCAAAGACATTTCCCAAGTAGATTCCAAAGACATTTCCCAAGTAAATTCCAAAGACATTTCCCAAGAAAATTCCAAAGATATTTCCGAAGAAAATTCCAAAGATATTTCCCAAGAAATTTCCAAAGATATTTCCCAAGAAATTTCCAAAGATATTTCCCAAGAAATTTCCAAAGATATTTCCCAAGAAAAATCCAAAGATATTTCCAAAGTAATTTCCAAAGAAAAAGAGGCCAATATTCCCCAATTTCCCAAAGAACGCCTTTAGGATTTCCAAAGAAATTTCCCAAGGAATTTTCTTAAGAGTTCTTAAGAAGATTTTTGTAAGGGACCGAAAGCTGGGAGCGTCTGCGAGGCATACTGGTAGGCTTTCATTGCTACAGGTCGCCCATCATCACTTTTACTCCCTCTTACTTCATTTCTCCCTGGCAAGACTACATCCTGATATTCCAGAATTTCACATACCAACGGGTTAAACAGAAATATTCTTAATTTATAGGTGTGGATAATTATCGCTCTCTATCTTGCCTTGTTCAATTTGAAGCCTTGCTGTCGCATCTTGGGGAATACCCTTCAATTCGTGCTGCGGCTACGGCGGTTTTCCCTCGGAGCGTACAATAATAACTTGACGGACAGATACGAAACTGCCAAGAAGGTTATTTTGGCCACTTATTTCGTCGGTTTGTTTATTTTGGCGGAAGTCTTCAAAGCCCACCTGTCGACCAAATTGACGGTGGATGTCGATCACAATATAAATGACTTTGATGATATCTTCAAATACCCCAAGATGCGCATTGTTTTTCAGAATAACCACGACTGTTTAAATTTTGTTCAGGTGAAAGCTACCTATAAGTTCACTTCATTGTTTATTCTTTGGCTTCGTAAACCGAAATCAAGTGGGGTGGCGTAGCGGTTAGCGCTTTCGCTTCGCAGCAAGAGGATCCCGGGTTCGATCCCGGACTGTGGCACCGGCTGAATATCTGGGAACAAATCCTTCTGCGTAGAGTTTGCAAGTTCTCTCCCCGCTTGTTAAAAAAAGGAGTTTTCCTCCGCGGTCTAACCCGGTTTCTCCTTTCCATCAAATCTTGCAGAGGTTAACGGTAATAGTTAGTATAGGGCGCTGTAGGTTAGCTGTGGCATAGGAGCTAGCCACCACCCCTCTATGCGATGTAAAGGGACCCACCTGTAAATGAGCCACAGGCTTAGTGTGCAAATCCTTTCATAGACAAAGCCTAGATTATTAAGGCGTGCATTTGCTGTAGTTCAAAATCAGTACGAGTCCGTGAAAATAGTACATTTTGTGTTGGAGAGGGTGCCAAATAGCAGCTCAATATATAAAGTAGAAACAGGAATGTATGGAGGGGCTGGAATGGCTAAGGGGGCTCTCGTTGTACCCTTGATGTTGGAAACATAAGGCGAGTCCTTTTTTTTAGAAGTGTAGCTCCTCCCCCGACGTCTGTTTAGCTGTCTACCGAAGGCAAAAAATGTCATGACTCGTTAAAAAAGGCATGACAGAAGTGACCTTTTAGATTTTTTAAAGTTAAATGCGCTGATTCGCCGCCGTTCGCGTTCATATTCGATTCTCTCAGCCTAGGCAGAGGACCTAGGGTAGAGGGTGGAGAATCATAGCAAACAAGTTTTTTTGGCAGCCAATGAAAGAATGAAAATAATTTAAGTGGTAAATACGATTTTTACGTCAGACTATGACGTCACTAGCGTAAATTAAGCCACGCCAGTTGTTTCCAAGATCATTTCACGCCGATTAGGATTTGACCTTAGCCATTCCAACCCCTCCATACATTCCTGGTAGAAACAATAACCACCGTGACAAGATTTGAGTCCTATTATGGGAGACTAGGACTCGCGGTGTAGAATGCTAGTTCACCTCACAATACGACTCCTATTTTACTCCTCCCTGATCCAACCCTCCAAAATGCTCCAATTCAACCTAGCTTACATTTTATCATTAATATTTCTCGAGTTTAATTTATAGTTGTGTTGAACAGACCACCCGTCCAGATGTCATTAAAGAATACGATAGAAGAATGAAGAAGTTCCCGAGGAAGAAGGGAGAAGACGGGGATTACGTCTTCAACAAGGGAAACGCGGTTTACATCGGGAGTATTAGTCATTTGGAATATTTTTGTAATCGTGGTTACACCTCGAAAAAGCCTTTACATTACGGGAAAAACACTTTCTTGACTTCCTTCAGTTCGTTTCAACTTTCAATCAACTCCTCAAATTTCATCAAAAATGTCATAAACATAAGGTTAAGTATTTCCAAGAAGTTATATCAGTATCTCAGAGAGAAGATATAAATTCGCCAGATTTCCAGCTTTATCTCCAGTCCTAACGTAGGTCCGCAGTCAATCCCCGTCTCTAAATTACAACCAGCATCTCATTGGTTCTTGAAAACTCACGTCAGCGCGACGACGCGAGTGAGGAAAATTTCCGACTGACGAGAGCGAAATAGCCCGGCTCCTCCTTTTACGTCCCCCCTTGTATTTTGAAAGGGGGACTGGGACTATGGCGCGCGAATAAAAAGGCATCTTATATCTTCTCTCTGAGATACTGATATAACTTCTTGGTATTTCGCCGCTTGGCACATATTCTGCGCTTAAACATACTGCTGTGATTAAAAAGGGGTACACAGTATCTCTTCTGCTTTGATCACGATCCGGTATATGAACCCAAACCATAGATAGGGTTTCAAAGTTAATAGTCCAAAAAAGTCCTTCTTAGCCACATCGTATGATGTACATCTACGATGAGGCTCTTAGTTTGACCTGCCCTGTTGTTCTTGTAGTAGTAGTAGGGGTGTCACGGTAGCGCCTTTGGCAGTATAAAATTTTTCGATCGTCATTGAAGGGAAAGTGAAAGGGAGAGAATTGTGGTGAAGTTGATATTTTCCGTTCGTCTACTTAAAAGGAAGGGAATTATTATAGTTAGGTTAAGCCATATACTCTCCCTTAAAAATTCCTCTCACCCGTCGACAATAAGAGTTTCACGCTCCCCTATTTCAACATTCAAAGAAATCGAGGGAAATTTTGAAAGCAATTCCCTTACAAAAATCTTCTTAAGAACTCTTAAGAAAATTCCTTGGGAAATTTCTTTGGAAATCCTTAAGGCGTTCTTTAGGAAATTGGGGAATATTGGCCCCTTTTTCTTTGGAAATTACTTTGGAAATATCTTTGGAATTTTCTTGGGAAATATCTTTGGAGTTTTCTTGGGAAATATCTTTGGAATTTTCTTGGGAAAAGTCTTTGGAATTTTCGTGGGAAATGTCTATGGAATTTTCTTGAGAAATATATAGGGAAGATTATGGGTTAATTCATTTAGTCACTTGAAACGAGGATAGTTCTCACATGGAAAACCATATCCCAATACAGGGAGTGTAGTTCTTATATGCTGAACTACACCCTTTATAGCGAGGGAAGTTCTCGCATGCAGCGTGAAATTGCTTATAAAGTCAGCCATTTAATCGACTTAAAAACATCCGTAAACGGCAGAAAGTTTTAAACCTGTCCAATTGTATGGGGTACTAAGTGGGTTTTGGAGGCTTTAATGCCCAAGCAGTAGATACAGACGTTGTTGTTAAATTTAATAATGTATATTCACTGAGAGTTTTTCGAGTATCAGAAACGCGTTTAACCTAATTTTCTCTACAATGTTTTTTAAAAAATATTTATTTTGGACTCGAAATAAAGATAAAACATGCCATAAGAGAATTAAGCAAAAATTTCCGACTGACAGCTTAGATTCCCTGTAAATCTAAACATAACGATTTTAATTACTCTTATTTTACTTTTAATCTATTTCATCCTTTACATAAACACCTCACGGATTATTAAAGGCAAAAAAAAAGATAAAAAAAGAAAACAATAGGTAAATAAAACATTCCATTTCAGCGCTTGCTGAGTCTTATAGCTACGGGACAAGCCTTCGTGAAACGTTTTTAATTTTTTTAACCATCAAGTTAATGTCTATCTAGGAAAACTTTAGCTAAACAATTAGGGTAAAAATATTGTTTAGATAATTATATGTAAAGCATAATTGCAATATATCTGGCCCTTTGAAATTCATCTCTAAAATTCTAAACTAATTTCGTTGGAAAATAAACCCTAGACCTTCTTTAGAAATTTATCTCTTGAATTCCAAACGAATTTCATTGGAAAATAAACCCTAGATCTTCTTTGGAAATTTATCTCTAGAATTCTTAAAGAATTTCTTAGGAAAATAAACCCTAGAGCTTCATTGGACATTTATCTCAATAATTCGTTACGAATTTCTATGGGAAATTAACCCTAGACTTTCTTTGGAAATTGATCTCAAGAATTCCTAAAGAAATTTGTTGGAAAATATTCACTAGACGTTCTTAGGAAATTTATCTCTAGAATTCCTAAAGAATTTCTTTAGAAAATAATCCCACGACATTCTTTGGAAATTTATCTTTAGAATTCCTAATGAATTTCTTTAGAAAATAATCCCAAGACCTTCTTAAGAAATTTATCTCTAGAATCCCTAAAGAATTTTTTTAGAAAATGATCCCAAAACATTCTTTCGAAATTTGTCTCAAGAATTCTTTAGGAAATTCCAAGGAAGTCTTTGGAAATAGTTTCTTTAGAAAATTATCCCAAGGGCTCCGTAGGGTTCCAAAGAAATTCCTTTAGTGTGCATCGGCATAAGTCTATGTTGTAAACTCATCGAGGGGATAATCACTACCCTTACAAAAATCTTCTTAAGAGTTCTAAAGGAATTTCTTTGGAACCCTACGGAGCCCTTGGGATAATTTTCTAAAGAAACTATTTCCAAAGACTTCCTTGGAATTTCCTAAAGAATTCTTGAGACAAATTTCGAAAGAATGTTTTGGGATCATTTTCTAAAGAAATTCTTTAGGGATTCTAGAGATAAATTTCTTAAGAAGGTCTTGGGATTATTTTCTAAAGAAATTCATTAGGAATTCTAAAGTTAAATTTCCAAAGAATGTCGTGGGATTATTTTCTAAAGAAATTCTTTAGGAATTCTAGAGATAAATTTCCTAAGAACTTCTTGGGATTATTTTCTAAAGAAATTCTTTCGGAATTCTAGAGATAAATTTCCAAAGAATGTCTTGGGATTATTTTCTAAAGAAATTCTTTAGAAGTTCTAGAGATAAATTTCCTAAGAAGGTCTAGGGACTATTTTCTAAAGAAATTCTTTAGGAATTCTAGAGATAAATTTCCAAAGAACGTCTAGGGAATATTTTCCAACGAATTTCTTTAGGAATTCTTGAGATCAATTTCCAAAGAAAGTCTAGGGTTAATTTCCCAAAGAAATTCGTTTGGAATTATTTAGATAAATGTCCAATGAAGCTCTAGGGTTTATTTTCCTAAGAAATTCTTTAAGAATTCTAGAGATAAATTTCCAAAGAAGATCTAGGGTTTATTTTCCAATGAAATTCGTTTGGAATTCAAGAGATAAATTTCTAAAGAAGGTCTAGGGTTTATTTTCCAACGAAATTAGTTTAGAATTTTAGAGATGAATTTCAAAGGGCCAGATATATTGCAATTATGCTTTACATATAATTATCTAAACAATATTTTTACCCTAATTGTTTAGCTAAAGTTTTCCTAGATAGACATTAACTTGATGGTTAAAAAAATTAAAAACGTTTCACGAAGGCTTGTCCCGTAGCTATAAGACTCAGCAAGCGCTGAAATGGAATGTTTTATTTATCTATTGTTTTCTTTTTTTATCTTTTTATTTTGCCTTTAATAATCCGTGAGGTGTTTATGTAAAGGATGAAATAGATTAAAAGTAAAATAAGAGTAATTAAAATCGTTATGTTTAGATTTACAGGGAATCTAAGCTGTCAGTCGGAAATTTTTGCTTAATTCTCTTATGGCATGTTTTATCTTTATTTCGAGTCCAAAATAAATATTTTTTAAAAAACATTGTAGAGAAAATTAGGTTAAACGCGTTTCTGATACTCGAAAAACTCTCAGTGAATATACATTATTAAATTTAACAACAACGTCTGTATCTACTGCTTGGGCATTAAAGCCTTCAAAACCCACTTAGTACCCCATACAATTGGACAGGTTTAAAACTTTCTGCCGTTTACGGATGTTTTTAAGTCGATTAAATGGCTGACTTTATAAGCAATTTCACGCTGCATGCGAGAACTTCCCTCGCTATAAAGGGTGTAGTTCAGCATATAAGAACTACACTCCCAGTATTGGGATATGGTTTTCCATGTGAGAACTATCCTCGTTTCAAGTGACTAAATGAATTAACCCATAATCTTCCCTATATATTTCTCAAGAAAATTCCATAGACATTTCCCACGAAAATTCCAAAGACATTTCCCAAGTAAATTCCAAAGACATTTCCCAAGTAAATTCCAAAGACATTTCCCAAGAAAATTCCAAAGATATTTCCCAAGAAAACTCCAAAGATATTTCCCAAGAAAATTCCAAAGATATTTCCCAAGAAAATTCCATAGATTTTCCCAAGAAAACTCCAAAGATATTTCCCAAGAAAATTCCAAAGATATTTCCAAAGTAATTTCCAAAGAAAAAGGGGCCAATATTCCCCAATTTCCTAAAGAACGCCTTAAGGATTTCCAAAGAAATTTCCCAAGGAATTTTCTTAAGAGTTCTTAAGAAGATTTTTGTAAGGGTAAAACTATCTGTTCTTCGATTCGCCGGAATATTACAATTACGGCATGAGTAAATTCATACGGGTAATAATTTTATCACTGTTTAGGGTAGGGCATCGAGGGGCTATTCACTCTGATTTTATGCACGGTAAATCATTTAAGCATTGCATTCACTCATTAGGTTAAGGTATAGAGGGGTTATCCACTCATTAGGGTAGGGTAGGGTATAGAGGGGCTATTCACTCGTACGATGTGGCTACTATTACGAGCCCTTGGGTCGTCTTGTTTTAGTATAACGTACCAGATGTTCCGTCTCAGACTCTATTATTCTACAGGGCCGGTAGGCCCTTGTAGATATGACTTGATACTCTTCTTTAACGTTAAAGCAAAATTCACATGCTTTTACCAATTTTCCTATGGAGACTAACATGGGGTTTTTCGTGATATTTAACCACCTCTAACTGAAAAACTACAGCGAAGTTACTTTTCGGAATACTCTTAATTTAACAATTAAGTATTCGGGGTGTGCGATCGGCTAGTTTAATCAGAAAAAATTAAGTCTAAGTATGTTAATTTTACTAATTACAGAAGTACTTGTTTCGACCATCGTGATTGGACATAATAATAATGCTAGAGCTCTTCGAAAACTCAGATTAACCAAGTATCTATGGTGTAGTGGTTATCACGTCCGCTTTACACTCGGAAGGTCCCAGGTTCGAGCCCTGGTAGATACATGACTTGACTATTGTTATTGGACACAATAATAAGCTAGATCTCTTCGAAAACTCAGAATAACCAAGTATTCATTGTGTAGTGGTTATCACGTCCGCTTTAAACGCGGAAGGTCCCGGGTTCGAGCCCTGGTAGATACATGTTTTGACCATCGTGATTCGACATAATAATAAGCTAGATCTCTTCGGAATCTCAGTATTACCTGGTATGTGTAGTGTAGTGGTTATCTCGTCCGCCTAGATACATTTTTTGACCATCGTAATTGGACATAATAATAAGCGGTAAAGAAAACATAATTACTCAAAATTTAATTACATTAAGACTGAAGCGACAGATATTATATAAAAACGTCTTGGTTTGGACCAAGGCCGAAAAAACAAACGATATGTGTGAGGTTTATCAATTGACTGAAGTTTCAGATATTGAAACTTTTTCTAGTTATTTTTATACACTCAATCCTTAATCAATATTTAATTCAATCAACTGATTTTACTGTTAATCGACCTAGTCCCTCTAAATTAATTGAAAAAATTACATATCTACGCTTTTTCAAGAACAATTACATTTTCCGAAAACATTTTATCATGAAATTAATTATTTTGAAGGGATTTCGTGTCGATGCTCACTAACTTGTGAGCATCTTGACCGACATAGTTTTAATTGTTGCTGGCTTGACAAATTTTCAAGTTTGCACCAAAAGAAGTTTAAATCTGTTTTAAGTTGTTGATAAGACTGTCGTTTAGAGTGAATGTCGTCTACTTAAGACAAAGCAACAAAGTTTATCCTGTGTGGTAAAGGGTAAAGATCACATGAACAGAAATACTTCTCAGACTTGTTATATTCATTTCCCGCGGAAATAATATGGTTCAACACATCATTCATTACTAGTTATGCCAAGAAGGTCACATGTAACTCCGACACCCCCTCCCTTCCTCTATTTTCCCAATATATGGCATTTTATAATCACCAGTGGTTTCAGTGTATGGGTCATCTGAGCTGTCGCAACACGCGCAGCCAATATTACCATAGACTGAGTTATGACCAAGAAATTCTTAAGTACGGAAAAGGAAGTTCCAGTGCAACTTTACCATCAAAGAGGCGACAATAGAAATGCAGCATTTCGATATACGAAATTAAATGTATGAATTCGCGCAACACCCTTGTTTGGCATCCACGATCAAATATTTACATTTTCCATTCGAGTTATGCCAAAGTTCGCTTGCTTTTTTTAGACATCCAGTAGAACATTTCAAATATTCAATACTGTATCCTCAAGATGATAAATTAATTTCATGATAAAATGTTTTCGGAAAATGTAATTGTTCTTGAAAAAGCGTAGATATGTAATTTTTTCAATTAATTTAGAGGGACTAGGTCGATTAACAGTAAAATCAGTTGATTGAATTAAATATTGATTAAGGATTGAGTGTATAAAAATAACTAGAAAAAGTTTCAATATCTGAAACTTCAGTCAATTGATAAACCTCACACATATCGTTTGTTTTTTCGGCCTTGGTCCAAACCAAGACGTTTTTATATAATATAAAAAAGGACTTGGTTTGCCCAAGCCTGAAAAACAAAACGATAAGAGTTTTTTCCAGTTGACTGAAGCGCGGATATTTTATTTTTCTATATAATTTTAAAGACAATCCGTATTTTACTACTCTTTAGAATTTAATTCAATCTCCTGATTTTACTGGTAATGGATTTATTTCCTATAAATTAATTGAAATAAAAAATTACTTATCTCAGATTTTTCAGGATAAAATTTTACGAAAATGGAATTGTTGAAAAATCTGAGATAAGTAATTTTTAATTTCAATTAATTTATAGGAAATAAATCCATTACCAGTAAAATCAGGAGATAGAATTAAATTCTAAAGAGTAGTAAAATACGGATTGTCTTTAAAATTATATAGAAAAATAAAATATCCGCGCTTCAGTCAACTGGAAAAAACTCTTATCGTTTTGTTTTTCAGGCTTGGGCAAACCAAGTCCTTTTTTATATAATATCTGTTCCTTCAGTCTGCATTTGTATTAATCTATTATAAAACAATTTTTTGCCTGAAATGCGAAATTTTTCACTTCTAGGACGAGGTTAAAAATGGTTCTACACTTCTACTAATTCTTATAAGATACGGCTCACAATTCGTTTTAGAACCCGAGCTTAATAGTCAACTTCAAAACCAACATCCTGCCACGATTTTTAAACTATCAAATCCGTATCTTTTACAGTCCACTCTACGATTACAATTATCCATGACATTGCGTTCACTGCCCTTGTACGTTTACAGTGAGTGGCACCGTGGCCAGTTGTTTTAATAAAAATACCTAGGCCACAGGTCCAGTTTAAAAAAAAAATCCTTATTTCCAACACTGATCCATCTATCCTTATGCCTTACTGAAGGCTACAGTGAAATATCCATGAAGCGTAAGCTTCTATTATAAATCCATGGCCTAAGTAAGGCAACTTAAGCCTTGGTCGAAACTAACATCTAAAATATAAATTAAAAAGGTATCTTAAGTATATAATTTCAACCGAGACACATAATTAAACGAAAAATAGACCCGCCAAAGAAATTTTTAATAAATATAGTGTTATATTTATTGAAAAATATCAAGTTAAAGTTTCAAGGCGGTGAAAGGGCAAATTAGCGTCGTCTACTGTAGAGTAATGAACAATTAGCGTCGTCTGCTGTAGAATAATCTTTTGAGGTACTTACATTTTTAATTAAATTAACATACTTAGACTTAATTAATTTTGATGAAACTTGAAAAAGGCACACCTTGAATAGTTACTTGTTAATTTGAAAGTATTCCGAAACGTAACTTCGCTTTAGTTTTTAAATGATTCGATGTACAGGAGCACCAAAAACCCCATGTTATTCCTATGGGAAAATCGGCGAAAATCTGTGAATTTTCATTTAACATTACGGGAGGGTGTGGGATCTTATCTAGAAGGGCGTACCGGACCTCTAGAATTTTGCCCTAGACTCACAATGCGAAATATTCGAAGTCTATTCCATTGGACTTAGACACGCTAAAGAACTTGTCAAAACGCGAGTCTAACCGAAAAATTAGAATTGATATTTTCGATATTAACTTGAAAAATGAATGAAATTCAATATTAAGTCGCGTGATTTAATTAAAGCAGTCACTTTAAAAGTTACCCAAAAAACCGTCAAGTTGAATTACAGATATCCGATAAATTTCAATTTTATGTCTTGGAAGTTGGAAATTAGTTTTGGTCGCGCGAGTTTGGTTACTCGAGTGCAAAATATTTCACACATCTTATCTGTATGTACGGGTCTGGGACATGGTACAATTCCACTGGTCCAAAAAATGTTTATTAATTTCTTGGACTAGTTTTTTAATTCAGAAAGTGGGGGTTACTGGTCCTCGGGACCAGTTTATTAATTGTAAATCTATAGCAGAACAAATGTGGGGACCAGTCCTGGGACAAGTTTATTATTTAGGAAACTAGTTCCAAAAACTAGTTTTAAAAATATCCTTATTTTCCAGACTGGTCTGGGACAGCAGTCAGCAATTTCGCCTTCCCCCGCTCTAGTAAATAGGTTGGCAAGCCCCTCAAACAATGCAGGTGCAATTATACAACCACAATCTATAAAAAATAGTTTAAGGTTAAGGCTTTTTTTTTTCTAGGCTTATGAATTTTTGGGAGAGTGGACATAAAATCCTAGCAAATGACCTCTTGAACCAGAAAGCGTGTTCGAAATATCTGAATCAAAAACGAGTGATGGAATTTTCAAAGACTTCCTTCCACGATGTCAGCGTCATGTTTCTGGTGTTCGCCGCTTCGACCATGCTGGCCATTTTGATCTCGCTCGCTGAATTCTGGCGGGCTTCGAAGAACAGTGGCGTTCAGCAAACTCTCAGAGGCATTGAACTCGAGACGTATTCCCGCAGTATCCCCGAGGACATCGCCAATCAATGCGTCCACTGTCAGAAATGTTCGGAATGCGGTCAGTCCAAAGGTTCCGTCACTGTGGTGCGAAAAGCGACCAACAGACGTCGAAAGCCGATCCAAAAGCGTTTGGGATATATTAAAGAATTTGAGAAACTGATCGATAAACGTAAGATACAATATGTATAAGCGCCTCGAATGTTTTTCAATTGGTAACTGGCTTTACTGTTCAAACTTTTCTTGGCGACGGAGATGCTTTGGGTATCCTGCAGGTGCCAATAGGTACTCGCTGCCTAGATTAAATTTTACACGGAATTCTAATTCCGGTAAAATGTGTCTTTCGTCGTATTCTTCAAACTTGACGTTCATATTCAGCTTTTCCTAGTAAAAAATTTTAATCTATAAATCAAAGTCCTGCCTGACTGATAATCAACGCCCAGCCCAAACCGCTTGCCCTAGAAGGCTGAAAATTTGCAGGAACGTTACTCATAAGTAGTAGGCGCGTACTATGAAAGATTTTTCCAATCCGCCGCCATCTCAATAAATGGCGCTCAGAAATTTAAAAAATTCTCTCTATGCAACAAAGTTGGCGCGTTTCAATCGATTTCACAAATATTTAGTACACTGCTTTCCTTTAACCTATAGACGGGCTGAATGGTCTTTCGGGTTCGATTTGTTGCCATCTTTTCCAATGGCGGCCAAAAACTAAAAAACCCTTCCTTATGGAATAATTCCCGCTTGGAAAGTAATAAAAAATGCATCCCTAGGGGCTGACGGGCAACGCCGAGGGCCTTCGCTCCTAGGGTGTTACAAAAATATTAGTCAAATCAGTAAAATCTACCCATTATTAAATCATTTTGATGGAAATTATTATTACACGCGAGCGACGCCACGGGTAACAGCTAGTCGTAGTACATTCGCATCATCAATCGAAAGATGCAACTTAAAACATTCAATTTGGGCATGTTTTAATTGTTCGCAAGATTGTAAGAATATCATTTAAATGAAATGAACGATTGCACTTCTGACGTCACAGCAATACTGCCCTAAACCTCATTAGCAGACCAACGAAGTAAATAATTATTGCAATAATAATTATGAAATGAAAAGGTTGTTTATTGTGCGTAAAATTAGCTAATTACATACTTTCCGAGATTATACGTATTGTGATGTAAGAAAAGCTAAAAATTCTAATAGGAGTTTGCAATTGATCAGAGCACAAATAATAAGTCAGGTACATTTGGTTTTTAGTTATGTATGGATAATTATCGTTTTGTTCACAGTGTTGAATTAAATATTCTTAAAGGGAATGCGAATTTACAATTTCATATCATATTTTAGCACGAAAGGGGTATTATGTTACACTTTCGAGTCTCTACTTTCAAAATATCAAGTTTTTAATATAATTCAACCAATTAAGTTTATATTTTTAAAGTCCATTGAAAAATCACGAAAACTCAGTTTCGATATCAATAATTTCGTCTTGTCGAGCTTGTTCGCCCGTTTGATGACATCACTATGACGCGAGGAAAAAAAGCGCGGGAATCCTATACGCGGCGTCTCGACCTTCTCATAGCGTTTTCCTTTGTGTCCTCGCGGAGCGCTCCCAAGGAGCAATAAAAATGGTAGTAGTAGTTTCCAGCTTCGTTAAAGACTGTTTTTGAAGAATAGGATCTCCTAGTTTTATTCCTCCATGGGAGCGCTCCGCGAGGACCCAAAGGAAAACGCTATCAGTTCTCACCAGTCTACTCTGGGTTTGATAGCGGAGAGAGTGGCGGCATCTCACGTGAAAAATATATCTGTGACGTCAGCCTACGGGAAACGTTTTAGCTTTTCGTAAAAAGTGGATTTTAAATAATTTCAAATGAAGAATTTTCAAATGCATATTGCCCAATGTACTGATATTGGTTATTAAACATTTTAAATTCTAATATCGAATAATCAATTGTGTTTTTCAATTACACTTTGAACTACTTATACATTTCCAGCTTAAGCACACTTTTACGGTGACTGTTTATCTGGATTTTCATAGTTCTATTGAAGCATTAATTTCTTCATTAATGTTTTTGTTGGTAAATTATAATATTCGTTTTTAAGCAAACAAAAGAAACTGGTCTTATTTACCGTTAAATGTGTTTTAAAAATGAATGTACATTGTGTGTCTGAAATTGGTTATAGTTACTTATTACTGCGTCGCGAGTCCGGCAGAAGTCTCCGTTCCGTTTTACTGGGCGAGTCAGAGTTTGGCAAACTGCTGTCGCGCTCTAGCAAGCTAGTTGACGTCGGTAAAATTATCCATTGTGTGTCTGAAATTGGTTATAGTTACTTATTACTGCGTCGCGAGTCTGGCAAAAGTCTCCGTTCCGTTTTACTGTGCGAGTCAGAGTTTGGCAAACTGCTGTCGCGTTCGAGCAAGCAAGTTGACGTCGGTAAAATTATACATTGTGTGTCTGAAATTGGTTATAGTTATTTATTACTACGTCGCTAGTCCAGCAAATTTCTCCGTTCCGTTTTTCTTGGCGAGTTTGGCTTTGGCAAACTGCTGTCGCGTTCTAGCAAGTTAACGGCGCTAAAATTAGGCCAAAAATTACTGTTTATTAGTAGTTATTTCAATAAAATGTTTGATTAAAAACACATTCGCCTGAAATTTCCAGCAATTATCTCCTGATTAGTTTCATTTTGAAAGCGAGGCAAAATAATATATACGGTAAGAATCAAATTCTAATGTTGAAGAGTGGTGTGGAATGGAACATTGACAGTTAGGTTTTGGCCCAAATAGGTCAGGTAAAATTTGGAATTAAGAATTTGAATTTGGAAATTAATTTTCTTTAAGGATTTGAGCGTATGCAATCATGTCAAAACGTCAAACTCGCGCCTCAGCGCGAGCAACGCGGAATAGCGTTGACGATAACGCTACGTCTGATGGCGAAATGCAGAATATTGATATCAGACCGAGTCCAGTGAATGTGGTATTATTACGTCTCAATAATAGTAACAACGTAATTCAACTTCCGGTCGAAGCTTGCACAAACCAGCAAGGCATGACTGTCCTGCAGCTTGGCTCGTCACCCTTATCGGCTGGTGATTCGGGAGAGCTGCAGTATATTGTTCCGGGCTCCATGGAAAATTTCATATTGCCACACAATGATAAATCGCAATCAGGGGATCAAAACGAGGGTGAAGAAACCATGGATGTTACCGAATCAACCAGGTAAACATTCGACGCTCTATAGGATGCGCAACTCCCTATACTTAAAGCATAAGTTTATAAGATATGTTCCTTCCATAAGTATGGAACTACCTATACTTTGTAATGCTAGAGACTTACAGCTCGAGCTAGTTCAAGAATGACAAGCGACAATTGACTACACTTGGTTAAATTTGCAGGAGTTCCATCTAGTTCTATTTGGTCTGTATTAACATGGATTAACTAGCGCTAGGGATTAGAGAGTTTAAGCATCCCCTAAACGCGTACGTGTAGCTACCTTCCACAGTGCATTAGACCAATGCATTGTCAAAGGTGGCTACACGTACGCGTATAGGGGATGCTTAAACTCTCTATTGTTCATTCCCCCTAAAATATAAAGTATACATGATGTACCAAACGCCCTCTAGCTGCAGCTACTATCCTAATTAAGAAAATCCCGTCAGGGATTTTCTATTTATACTCAATCCGAAATCGTAATGTTAAACTCTATGGAGCTTAACATTATGAGGTGGAAAAATTTTCGCGACCAAGGGGGTACACTTTTTTCACAGCCTAACTTTACAGCACTAGCAAAGGCTGAAAAGGTATAGTATCTCATTTCTCGTAGTGTAAGGTTAACTTGGCGTTTTTGTATAGGTTTCAAAAAAAAAATATTTTTAAACCACGCGCTAGCTCACGCGCCAGCACGCGCTGCATTTCAATTAAAGTTTCAATTCAAATCTCGCGCTTAATTTCACCATTTTGATTCTCTAATTAAGTTCACGTGATTTTTTTTTAAACTTTTTGGGCCTATTTTTGTCTTTGTAAGCCTAAGGTTAAATGATCACACAGAAATAGTTGGAGAATTTTTATAATTTTCACATGGTTTCAACGAATATTTAGCATAGTGTGTTTTTATACAGTGCATTGTATTATCCGACCATTCCAATTACGATTTAGTGAAATAATTAGTCTTAAAAAATTGGACGATTGAGTTTGACTATTCCAGAACTAATTTATTCCCAAATAACGTTTCTCCCCAAAAAGGGACAGATATTATACAAAAACTAGTTTTGCTTCGCAGTCCTTATAAAACTGCATTTATACACAATCCGCGACACTTTTTCAAACCCGCAAAGGGCCAGAAACTAGAAATTATTATACTGTATGTATTGCAATTTGAAATGAAGTTTAATGGATATGAGAAATTTGGTTTTAATTGCGTAGATCAAACATTTGTTAGGATTAGAAATTTTACAACAAAAACGGGTATAAATGCGGCGTTTGGGAACTAAGAGCTAAATCGAGGACGATTATGACTCGAGTTCGAATTGAAGTTTAAAACTTATACAAGATGTAACAACACACATATGAACACCTTTTCTGAATGTATGATAAATGTCTGAAATACGACACTGCTTTTAAAGCCACAAATCAGAATGAGGGACCTCATTTTAGGAGTAGTAAAGCGACATTTTACTCGAAATAAGCGTTCTTCTTACCTGTTCCACCCTGAAAAATTAAAATGCTAAAAGCTCATTTTGTATTTTTTCGCCTTAATTATTTGACAGGGATAAATTTTTAGGGGAACAGATTCTATATAATTTCATACGTGAAAATCTAAGCTCCCTTTATCTCGAAACGCGGCATTTATACCCGTGTTTGTTGTAAAATTTCTAATCATAACAAATGTTTGAACTACGCAATTTAAAGCAAATTTCTCAACGATTAAACTTCAAATTGCAATACATATAATAATTTCTAGTTTCTGGCCCTTTGTGGGTTTGAAAAAGTGTTGCGGATTGTGTATAAATGCAGTTTTATAAGGACTGCGAAGCAAAACTCGTTTTTGTATAATAGACCTTTTCACACTTATGGCCGCGCATGAGAAGTTGCAATGTTTGGGGCATGAGTTATAGCGCTTCTATGGAGTTAAACGTGTAAACTAAACTACGATGGACGTATGGGAGACCTTTTGAAATTTAATATCAAAATAAAATGCCTAGTATTTAAAACCGAGATAGTACAATTAAAATCATGTTAAGAAATAAAGTGTTTAAGTTCTAATGGAAACGGTGCATTGATATTAGTAGGCCGCTAGAACTCACTAAGCCTTGGCGACGGTACGCTTCATCGGCGAATAGACGGCGATGTCCGCCGATGCCGTGCCGAAAGCGCTGTGTATAAATGCCCGTAAGCCCTGGCGCCCAATTTAGTGAGTAGAATTTCATTAAATTCCCTAATTTTACGTCTATCAATTGAATTTGATAAAATTTTACCTCGGAAGTTCAATTAATACTTTTACAACAAGTAATACAACACTGTTTTATAAAAATAAACTCGAATGCGTGGCAAATAAGGCAAAAGGAATGGTTAAAAGTACTGCACTGCCCCCAAACATTCTTTCTACGCATGCTCACCTCTCGAAATGTTTCCCCCCTTCTCGGCCAATCGGATTCTCCGATTCATCGAGGCGACAGGACTCTTCGCAGTCTAACTAGCTCGGGGCGCACAATATACCCTTGGTATCGGTGCTCGACGCGGCGACGCGTCACCCCTTTCAACAATACAATACAATACAATACAATTCCCCCCTTTTCACCCCCGCTCTACCAGTGAAAAGGTCTATAGGAAGTTATAAAAAAAATTGGACCAAATTTCACGTGCCCTATGGCGTTAAAATTAAATTCCCTCCTAAATTGGGCTCCGCCATCTTTAAAATCCGCAAGGAATAATTCGGAACATGTAGTTGGCCATAGCAATACATGGGAAACACAGTTAGTGAACAATCCCTAGCGTTAGTTAATCCATGGTACTAAGCCTTTGACAGCGCCTCACCAGTCACCAGGGCCTCCAGGGGGCGTGGCTTTGCAACAATCTATGACCTACGTCAATTCATGACATGCTTATGGAACATATCTTAGAATAGGCAAGAAGTATTTGACTACAAGTATCCTATCAATGTCAATCGATATATCAGAAATTAATTCCACTCCTATGAAACCTCTTTGTATTATTCTATCAAATCCAACGATGTTTTTGACTGAACTTATCAAACAACGCTCCTCTCTCGCAATTTTAGACCAAAACGCGGTGGAGTGGCTGTTTCCAATCAACATCGTCCAACCGCAACTCATCACGTGACCAGAAGTACGTCACGCAAGACGAGTGGCGTCACCACACGCAGAAAATCGTCAGACGCTGAGAAATCCGAGGCGGAAAATAGTTTAGAATCGACGCAGTTTATGTCGTTGGACGACGTCTACAAACTGTTCCTGCAGTATCAGCTCCAACACGATGACGTCAACTGGACCGTCGTCAAGAAAGACGCCTCGGTCTTCTTATACAACGTTAAAAAACCCGAGGACGTCGGCTTGTTAGCTGTCCAGATCAAAGAGGATCTGGAACCGGCCATTATGGTCTATGGAAAGTATTTAACCGATGATCACCCCTTATTATATTGTAACGAATTTCGAGATCAGTTGTTTAATATCGGAGATGTGGCTGATTTCCTAAAGTTCATCGAGACCTATAAATTATGCCCCGGAAATGAAGAGGAAGAAACTGAGGAACCGGATGAGGAAGTAGAAAAAAATGGGTAATAACCAGTTTGGTCTGTATCCACCTAATTCCCTTTCGCCGGAAGTTAGGCTTACCTCGGGATTCGTGGAGGGGAGTAACGGGAAGAAACTAGTCTGTCGCCTGCTACAAAGGCCAAAAATATGTACCACAGCAGACGACAGACGAGTTTCTTCCCGTTACTCCCCTCCACGAATCCCGAGGTAAGCCTAACTTCCGGTGGTGATAGGGAATAAGGTGGATTAGGGTCGAGGAAATGGGAAAAACTGCTGGAGAAGTCAGGGAATTTTAAAGGCCAGGCCAAGATCAGGGCATTTTACCAAGAGACTTGGCATTACTATGTCATGAAACGTCAGGCTACCTTTCTCCAAAACATACCAGGAGGAGAGGCTTATATAGCTTTCATTCTGTAGAAAAACATACCATTATGGCGCTGAGGGCGGAGTTAAGCCCGAATTGCCAAGTCCCTATTCTTACAAAGTTGGTAATTAGCAGGGCTGTGTGGCGGGTCCAGATTTTTGGGTGTGTCGGGTAAACTTCGGGTAATGGAAAATGTTTACCCGTCGCCGCCGCAGAGGGTATTGGGGTCCAATTTTCAATTACCCGTCCTCGAGGCCTGCAATATCCCCAAAATTAGTTCCCTCGATGGGTCAAATTCGGGTCGCTTTGTTTTTCATTGTACAGTCCAATTAAAAGCTAGATTTCAAAGCCGCCGTGCCATTACCCCCCCCCCTACTTTCGTAATTCATTAAACAATGTTAATTAATAACTTGTTACTAATTAAATCATTTAATTATGAAAGGCAGAAGTTTTGAAACACGCGCGGTAACCCGTCATGAACTGGACCCGTCAGACTCGGCATCGGGTATTGGCAAAGGCTTAAAATTGGGACTCGGGTACCCGTTCGGGTCCAAATAAATATGTATCGGGTATCGGGTCGGGTACCCGCACCCCTGGTAATTAGATTTATGTTATTGTGCCTGGGACAATGAGGAATAGCTAGGGAACTTAAAAATAGTCCAGAAAGATTGAAAAGTCATGGAAATTTATTTTAAGAATCTTAACATAGTTGGTACATGGATTAAGGATACGCGAAACGCGATTTGACCATGGATTAACTAACGCTAGGGATTGTTCACTATCACTAACCGTGTTTCCCATGTATTGCTATCGCCAATTACATGTTCCGAATTATTCCCCTCTTCATTCCCCCAATTTATTGGACCAAAATGGATGTAGATATAGCGCCATCTTTAGGCAAAATAAATCGTTTTTGCGGATTTTAAAGATGGCGGCGCCCAATTTTAGGCGCAATTTCAATTTTGACGTCATAGGACACGTGATATTTGGTCCAATTTTCTCGTAACTTCCGGTTAGGGGTAGTAGCTGCTTCTAGGGGGTGTTTGGAACATGCATACTTAATCTTTTAGCGTTAGTTAATCCATGATTTGACGCTATACTAAAACGCAGACCAGCTGAAGCTAGCGCCGCCTGGCTGCAGCTCAATGGTGTCAATGATGACGGTTGAGCGGAAGGTAGTTTGCTCCCTGACTTTACCATGATTACCTTGACCCGTTGCAACGCTGTAGATTCTAAGAAAATGAAAATACAAGGTTCATACACACCTGGGAAAATCAGTGAAATAAATTGTTGACAAAAACCTCAGGGAATTTTGAATTTTTAGTGAAATTCAGGGAAATTTGCGTCAATCAGGGGCCGAGTAATCAAGCAAAATGTTCATAAACATCCCTTCCATAGGATTAACATTACACTATATTTGGAGGCTCATAACTCTGGTTGTACTAGAGATATAGGGATGCCCTTTGAGTATGTTATAGTCCTGTTTGCCCCCCATCCAACCATAATAAAAACTTGGGGTTTCGTAAAATAGGGCCCGAGTAATTAAACATATCCCCCTCCATAGGATTAACATTACACTATACTTTGGAGGCTCATAATTCTGGTTACATTAGAGATACGGGGATGTCCTTTGATTATGTTATAGTCATATTTGCTCCCTCCTTTGTTAACATTTGCACCATAGGATACTCCATATACGGGAAAAACCTTGAAAACTCAGGGAAGTATATGGGAAAAAAAGTGGAAATCTCAGGGAAATTTGTTTTCTAAAAGTTGTATGAATCCTGTGTTAAATAGATCCTGATTTCAATAGATTCTTCAACCATTTCACATCAGCCGTCCATTCCGTAAAATGTCAGGGACTATTCAACGAAAGGACTTCGAAACGCTGCAAAAATTGCAGTACATTTCGGGCAACGTTCCTTAAAAAAGGCGGCGCTAAAAACGCCAATAATAATAATAATATTAGCGACGAAATTAAAAAAATCCAAACGGACAAACAAACTCTTAAACGCAAAATTACTCAAATGAAAAAGAAAGTCGAGAAATTAAACGCTAAACTTAAACGCGAGACCTCGGAAGACGTTCTTGCCGGTGCAGAGGACCCGAAAATATCTCGAGGCAATTTCCTGCAATTATTGCGGAAGAAAGAAGTTAACTTGCGCAAAACTAAAAAGTCTAAACTGAACACTTGGCATCCTGCAATTATCAAATGGGCCTTGAATTACCACAGTCAGTTTGCGGCGGCTTACGATGTGTTGCTAACGTTGTTCGAATTGCCAGCCGCCAGCACACTTTACAATTATTCCTCGGAATTCCCGTCGCATCCCGGCTTCTCCGATCTGACCATTTTAAAAATGAAGCAGAAGATCGATCTGGATCAGTTGGAGGAACATCAGAAGTATTTCGCCATTATCATCGACGAGATGAAATCCAACTCCGTTGAAGATATCGCCGATGAAATGCCCGACGAAATAGCCAGAGCTCCCGATGATGGACGCGTCTTTGTTATGATGCTCGAAGGGTGAGTTTATCTTTAAACGGACTGTAAAGAAGGCATGGGTGGGTGGGTAAAAATTATTTGAAATACGTCAAAGGCACCACGTGACCGAGGAGAGGCGTGGGTGGTTCAAAGAAGCTTAGTTCGTTTTATTTCGAAAACTACCACTTCATGGAATTGGCGCAGCAATCTCGCGAAAAGCAAGGACTAGATGTTAACTAGTTCCACTCCATGATCAGAGCCTTTGTATCTTGGCATCACGTGATGTCTGTCTGTGACGTCACGTATTTCAAATAATTTTTGCCCACCCGCCCATGCCTTCTTTGCAGTCCCTTTAATTCCTACTAGCTGTTATTCCCGCGGCGTCGCTCGCGTCCAATAAGAATTTCCATCAAAACTATATAAAGAATGGGTTGATTTTACTGACGACTAATATTTTTGTAACACCCTAGGAGCGAAGGCACTCGGCGTTGCCCGTCAGCCCCTAGGGATGCATTTTTTATTACTTTTCACGCGGACATTATTCCATAAAGAAGGGTTTTTAAGTTTTTGGCCGCCATTTAAAAAGATGGCAACAAATCGAACCCGAAAGACCATTCAGCCCGTCTAGGTTAAAGGAAACCAGTGTAGTAAATATTTGTGAAATCGGTTGAAACGCGCGGACTTTGTTGCATAGAGAAGATTTTTCACATTTCTGGGCGCCATTTATTAAGATGGCGGCGGATTGGAAAATTCTTTCTTAGTACACGCTTACTACTTATGAGTAACGTTCCAGCAAATTTTCAGCCTTCTAGGGCAAGCGGTTGGGGCTGGGCGTTGATTATCAGTCAGTCTTTCAGACAGTCAGGACTCAGGACTTTGATTTATATAGATATAGATAAAATCCTATATTTTCACGATTCCTAATATCAATTAAAGCGTGGGACAGGGAGTTTAAATTAAAAAGAAGACTTGTAATTACTTTCCAGATTGACGACGAATTACAAACACGTCTTCGCCTATTTCCCGGCGTACCACATGAACGCGGACGAACGATACGGCTACCTCCAAGAAGGCATCGAAAAATTGGAAAGCAACGGCTTCAAAATCTTAACGGTCATTTGCGACAACTCGGCTTGCAACAAAAAACTAATCCGCCTTTGCACCCAATCGGACCCAACTCGCGGCGTCAACAATTTCAAATCCAAGAACACTTACGCTCCCAAGAACGAACAAAGGGACATTTATTACATCTGCGATCCGACCGTCTTGATCAAAACGGCCAGAAACGGTTTAACCAATAGCGGCGCCAATAAATACCATTTTCAATACCAAAAAGGCGGCAGATCGATCACGTGGGCGCACGTCCGCGATATGTACAAGAAGGATAAGAAGCAAACCCCGAGAATGTGTCCCAAGTTAACGCCCATGCACATTAAAGTCGGCTCCTTGTACTCGCAACGCGTCCATTTGGCCGTTCAAGTCATGAGTAACTCTGTGGCCATCGCTATCGAGTCCCTAATCGGGGAGGAAGGTTACGAGACGGCCAAGTTCATCTCCTACTTTAACCGTTTCTTCGATATGCTCAATTCCAGGAATAATTCCCTCGGAAGGATGGTCGTTAATCGAGATATCGATCCATATACGTCAATGGATGATTTTAGATTTACCGTAAGTGCGTGCCCCTCTAGGCTTGTAACCAAGGCTTATAGCGTTTTCCATTGGGGTCATCCGAGCGCTCCCGGACCACTCTGGGGTTAAAAAAGAGTGGCTTCAAGACGGACCCTGTCGCTGGCTTCCGGATTGATACTTACCAACCGCTCTGACGTGATAACAGGGTTCATACAAACCTGGAAAACCTGGAAAAATCATGGAAATAAATAGTTGTCAAAAAACTCTGGGAAATTTCGAATTTTTAGTAAAATTCAGGGAAATTTGCGTCAAACAGGGGCCGAGTAATTAAGCAAAATGTTCGTGAATATTCCCTCCATAGGATGAACATTGCACTCTACTTTGGAGGCTCATAACTCTGGTTGTACTAGAGATACGGGGATGTCATTTGAGTATGTTATAGCCCTATTTGCCCCCCATCCAACCATAATAAAAACTTGGGGCTGCGTCAAACAGGGGCCGAGTAATTTAGGAAAATGTTCGTGAACCTACCCTCCATAGGATTAACATTACACCCAACTTTGGAGGCTCATTAGAGATACAGGGCGGAGCCTCCGAAATGAACTAGGCCCATGCATGTCAAATTTTATGTGGGGAAATATCCAGTTTGTTAAGGAAAATATTTTCACCATATATGTGTACGAGATGGCGCTTATATTACCGTTGTGACAGGGGTCTTCCTTAAATTATCGTTGATATTTTAGGGGTCAGTCATAAAATGTTTATGATAGAGAAATGTTTCATCCTAAAATTAACGTAAATGTTTTTGGGGCTATTCACTTTTTATTGAATCTTTCGCTTAGATTGTATTGATGACAACAAAATAAATTATTTCAATTAAAATAATTCAGTAAGAGTAATAAAAATGTATACTTACAATCCGCGACCTTGGCCCAAATACTTAAGCAGTCGACAGGGTCACGGGGTTGAACTTTGTTTATTTTACGGTCGTGTCAGCGCCCCCAAGCGTAAAACCACGGCGAACTAAATTGGTTAAAAAAATATTCTCGCTTCGCGACACGCATGGGCCTAGTTCATATCGGAGGCTCCGTACGGGGATGTCCTTTGAGTATGTTATGGTCCTATTTGCCCCCCCCCCCCTCCTTCGTTAACATTTGCTCCATAGGATACTCCATATACGGGAAAAACCTGGAAATCTCAGGGAAATTTGTCTCCCAAAAGTTGTATGAACCCTGGCGATAGACGGAGTGACCAAAGGCGAGTAACAGATGACGTCACAAAACCGCTCTGAGAACACTTTTGTCTTTCATTGGGAGCAAAAACATTCGGTCCTCCGAGCTAGAGCGCTGACGTAACGCGAAAATATGGAGCGATCTCGGAGCGCTCTTAGGCGACCCCAAAGAAAAACGCTATCATACGGTAGCCAAGGCTTATTTGCAAGGCTATTTATACAGAGATGTTTTCTTGATTTCATTGAACATAGTGGTTGGAGGAAAAGTTTTTGGGGTATCTGTACGAGTGGAGAAATGAAGTGGAATCATTCGATCTTCCCATTAAGGAGAAACGAAAGATGATCATGACGAAGGAGACGTTAGAGCCCATTATCGTCACGGGTAAGCTCAGCCATTCTACGCTTTAGACCAGGGGTCTTCGGGCCGAACGGGTACCCAAGTCCCAATTTTAAGCCATTGCCAATACCCGCCGAATCTGACAAAATCCCCATGGGTCCAGTTCATGACGGATTACCGAGCGTGTTTCGATACTTCTGCCTTTCGCAATTAGCCTTATTCCTAATCAGCGCCACCTACCCATAGCGGCGACTCTGAGAACTACTGTAATCGGCAAGCCAACCACTCCAGATGTCGCTAAAAATCTGGTGACGTCATTGACGGGCTCTCTCGGAGTCTGACCCAAAATTAGCCCACTTTATTTTTTTTAAAGTAGCACACCAAGGCTTAGCGAGTAGCACTACTTTAAAAGGTCCAAAAACGCCATTAAATAGGTTTTTACCTTAAGGTAAGTGTTGAATTTCGTCGAGAAAGAAGTTTGGAGCTCGATTTAGTACTATTTCGTAATTTATTTCAAATAATGATGCTGAAATTAACTTCAACGAGCTTTGAAACCGCGGGCTAATTTTTAGTCAGACCCCGGGCCGAGAGTGCCCTTCAGTGACGTCACCAGATGGAGTGATTGGCTTGCCCATTACAGTAGTTCTCAAAGTCGCCGCCGCTATGGCTAGGTGGCGCTGATCAGGAATAAGGCTAATTAAATAATTTAATTAGTAACAAGTTATTAATTAAGGCAATTCTAATGAATGACGTAACTATGGGGGGATAATGGGTGGTTGCCTTTGAAATCTAGCTTTTAATTGGACTGTACAATGAAAAACAAAGAGACCCGAATTGGACCCGAGGGAGCTCATTTTGGGGATTTTGCAGGACCCCAGGACCCGAAGACGGGTAGTTGAAAATTGGACACGATACCCGCGGCTACGGCTAAACATTTTCTATTACCCGAAGTTTACCCGCCACACCCAAAAATCTGGACCTGCACAGCCCTGTTTTAGACTAGACTAATATAAAACGAACGTTTTTCTTCGCGTAGTTCACTCGGCTATTGAAACGGTCAAATTCTTACTGAGCAAAGGAGCGCCCTACGTTTGCACAACCAGATTCACGAGAGACGCTCTCGAAAATCAGTATGGAAAGTACACAAAATGCGATAGCTATCAACAATAATCGAGTTACAATCATTTTATTATTACAAATTGTGTATCTTTATTGAAAATAAATGTTTTTCATCCAGAAATTGTCGCTTGTACTAAGTTCCTAAAGCCTACAGAGTAAAATTTAAATTTGATTCCAAAAGTATAGTGTTCACGATGCACGTGGCAAGGCCTACTTTGGTTTATTTTCACTAAACTTCATAGACATAATTGAATAGCTATTACCCGCGGCGTCGCTCGCATGTAATGAGAACTTCCATCAAAATGATATAAAGAATGGGTAGATTTTACTGATTCGACTAATATTTTTGTAGCACCTTAGGAGCGAAGGCCCTCGGCGTTGCCCGTCAGCCCCTAGGGATGCATTTTTTTATTACTTTTCACGAGGACATTATTCCATAAAGAAGGTTTTTAAGTTTTTGGCCGCCATTTAAAAAGATGGCATCAAATCAAACCCAAAAGACCATTCAACCCGTCTAAAGGTTAAAGCAAAGCGCGGGTCCAACGGATCCCCTACAAGTTGACTTTCCTTACGAACTCCAGTTTTGGCTTGGCGAAGGCAGGAGACATTTGTGGGCGGGATTTATAAGTCCCGCCCATTAGCCTTTGCCAAGCCAAAACTGGAGTACAGGGGGAAAATCGCCTTGTAGGGGACTCGCTGGACCCGCGCTTTGCTTTAAAGGAAACCAGTGTTCTAAATATTTGCGAAATCGGTTGAAACGCGCGGACTTTGTTGTATAGAGAAGATTTTTTACATTTCTGGACGCCATTTATTAAGATGGCGGCGGATTGGAAAAACTACTCCCATTGAGACTGTTTAAGTTACGAAGGTCCGCGGAATCACCGCCAGGTGACTCAAGCGCCATCTGACGGTGATCCTCCAAACTTTCTTAAATTACCCAGTCTCTTTGGGAGTAGTTTCCAGAAGCACCGTCAGTGGCGCTGAATAGGAATAAGGCCAATTCAACTTTTTAATGCAAATGTTGGATCCTGTGGTACTCCTAACATTCTGGCTGATCTTCTACACATAACTTTTACCTTACCAAAGGCAGGAACCAATCAGAATTCGACCATGAGGGCGAAGCTAAAACTAGCCTTTTCTAAGCTTAGAGGGTCAGTAAACTCCACCCATCGATTATGGGCGCATCTAGTGGCATTTGTTTTAACTAAACCACAGCCAATTAAGACACGGGTCCAAAACCATTTTATTTTATGGACTAGTTTTAAAATTCACGAAGTGAGCCAGGGCCGGATTAACCACTAGGCAAGTTAGGCAATTGCCTAGGGCCCGGATATCTGAGGGGCCCGTAATCAGCCAGTTTTCAAAAATTGAGAAAATGAAAAACCAACAAATATATTCCCCCCTCTTTCTCTACCGAAAAATAACGTCACTGACACCATGGAAAAGCCATGTGAGATGTAACGGCAGCTTTATGTTGAAAAACCCGTTACCCAAAAACATTAAGGCAATTTATAAAGGAAGAAAGAAAAAGACGAAAAGAAACTTGAAAATTCAATGGAAATGTATTTTGAGAAGTCGCAATCCTCGGAGAAAGAAATTTCATTTTGAATTCGTGTTGTTACTGACCGTCATGGAAAGAACAAGGCGACCCAAGGGTTGGACTCGTAATAGTAGCCACATCATACCGTACTTGACAGAAAATTTGAGTGGATAGACCTCGATGCGCTACCTTAACTGTTTTAAAATGATTACTTAATTTTTTTACTTCTTTTATAATTATAATAGTGTGACACGAACGGAAAACGTGAGTACCCCCACGATGAGCATCCTTTAACAGTGGTTAAACGAAATGCCCATAAATGCCCGTTAAAAGAAGTACAGAAAATGAGAGTGAATAACCCCTCGATGCCCTAACAAAAATAATAACCCTTAATCCTCACTTTAATAAATTTACCTACGTTATAATTGTAATATTTAGGGCCACAAGCTAGTACTTTCTTTTAAAATTCTTCTCGATTTGTGGAGAAATACACGTAACTTCTAATAATAAACATCTCCTTAAGACCGTTCTAAATATAACGTCGGAATATACTTCCTTTTGCTTTTTAAAAATTCCCCTCGATTTCTTTGGATTTTGAAATAGGGGAGCGGGATTGAAAGCGTGAAATCCTTATTGCCGACGGGTGACAGGAAATTTAAAGGGAGTATTAAACCTTCCATTTTAATTAAGATAACACCATAATCCTCTTTCTCGTTTAAAGATGTCGAGCAATCGTAAAACACAATGCAAAATGCTTAACCTTACTGGTACAATTAAATGCAATGCTTACTATTATAATCCCATCTTAAAATACACGAACGTAAAAATCACATCACCAAAATTCTGTCCCATTCACTCTCCCTTAAATGACGAACGAAAAATTCTATACTGCCAAACGCGCTACTCTTTCACGTCTACTGGTACTAGTACTAGTACGAGGACGAGTACAACAGGGCAGGCCAAACTAAGAGCCTCATCGTTGATGTACATCATACGATGTGGCTAAAAACGATGATAACACACCGAGTGGACGGGAAGCTTTCAAAATAAAAGCGTTTTACGTCTGGTGTGACAATCTAATGACAAATACTAAAAAAACAATCTAAAGTTAACAAGGACACTGATGAAAAGTTCAAACCTATTTGTAACATTAATGCCTCCGATGAATCTTTCTCTGGAGATTTCCAAGAATTGGCAGAAACCAGGAGTTCATAATAACCCCCCTTCGGGGGGGAAGTACGAAACTTGCCATAGAGCTAATGGTAAAAATCCCGAACAACAAGATTTCGTCGTTGCGCATATGAAGGACTAGCCTGTTGATGGACATACAACTTTACAGTAGATTGTAGTTGTTGTATATTACGTCTGAGTATTAGTTGGAGCCTAAATAATCTATAATAAAGTTTATTGACGGGTAAAAAAGAAAGCCTGAGGCTTATTGTGGCCCGACTCAGGTACAAACAAATTGGAAAAAAGTAATAATAATAATAATAATAATAAATTAGAACGGAGCAAATGGGTTAAACAAATAAAATAATAATAATAAAAAAAAAAAATTAAATTTAAAAACAAAACAAAAACCATAAAAAAAAAAAAAAACAGAACAAAAAAATAAAAAAAGAAAACAAAACACAAAAAAAAGCAATGACGCGACTCAATGCACGAATTTGTCCAACCGAGCCTTGAACGCATGGACGGACGAGTCCCTCTTCACTAGTCAGTTAATTAATGACATAAAGTTTAATTGTGCTGAGAGGCTAATACGTTACAAGAAATACTAAGTCTTAAGACGAGCGTAGTGTTTTCCCCGTTCCGGTGTAGGGCGCGTATTCCGCGTGACTCTATTAACAAAGGAGAGATAATATCTCGTCTAGACTTATATCCAAGAATGGGAACGCTAGCGACATCTAGGTTAAGGGGATACGAAAACACAACACTCCTCCCAAATTAAATTGAAAATACCAGTTATACAAGTTATGATAATACAATGTTTACATTTTTAAGAGAACAATAACTGGTAAATATTTTTTTTTTTTGTAACAAAAATTTATCACCCGTTACTTTACGGTACAAATATATAAAATAATCATTTTTTTTTTTTTTTTAGTTGTAATACTGCGAATTAGGAACTTTTAATTCGTCATTAATTGTTGAGATCAGATTTAAAGGTTGAGTCTTTTAGGTGGTTTAATATCACGTTTTGATCGTCTGATCACCGGAGTAGTAGGAGTAATAGTTTCTTTAGTAATCTCTAGTCCGGGTGTTTGTGTTATAGGTTTGGGAGTAGGAACTTTAGGAGTACCCATATTACAGGTTGGTTGGTCCGGAACGTTAGAATTGTCCGGTGTAGGAACTGGTGTTGGGGAGATTGTCACGTTGGTTGTTTGAGCTATTGGGCTGACAGGTATTTGACTAGAATTTGGTTCAGGACTTTCTTGGCGTTCAATTAGCTGGTCCTGGTGTCGTTTCCAAATCATTTGGTCAGGAGTTTGTATTCTATAAGAAACTGGTCCTGTACGTTTTATAACCGTAGCTGGTGTCCAACTAGGTTTTACGGTACGATAATCTCGTGCAAAGACTGTGTCACCAACTTCGTAGGTTTTGTTGTTCACTGTGTTTCTTCTTAAAACTTGAGATGTTTGTTTAATTCTTACAGTGGTGTTAATGTCCGGTTTGATTAGACTTAGTCTTGTTTTCGGAGATCGTTTGAGAAACATATTTGCCGGAGTTTCTCCCGTTGTAGAGTGAGGGGTATTTCTGTACGTAAGTAGGAAGTCATCTAGTTGTTGTTGAATAGAAGGAGCTGTTGATGTATGTTTGAGATTCCTTTTCAACGTTTGTACGAATCTTTCGGCTTGTCCATTTGTAGATGGATGAAACGGGGCCGAAAAGACGTGTCTAATTCCGTTAGTGGAGGTGAACTTTTCAAATTCAGAGCTACTAAAGCATGTTCCATTATCGCTTACGATCGTCTCAGCTAGTCCAAAGCGTGAGAAAATGTTAGTGAGGGATTCAATGGTCTGTTCCGATGTAGAGGTTTTGGATATATAGACCTCTGGCCATTTTGAATAAGCGTCAACTGCAACAAAGAATTAACAATTCCTGGATGGTTGCGGTGAAGTTCTTCCAAGACCTGTGGACGACATTTATGCGGGATAACCACCCTCATTCCGCGCATGAGGCAGTTTTGTGTAACAGTCAAGTCTTCTTTTCGTGCATGGTAAAACTTGAGATCCTCATCCTCCTCCATGTCCAACTTATGGGGCCAACCGCGAAGGGTATAGTCCATGACCTTGGACAGCAGGGGATCTGTGCGGGTAGCGGATGCTATAACCCGGCTTGTTACAGGCAAACAACTGAGTTGATTGATTTGGATCAATTCGGCCCCATCGTCTTTGTCTGTGACCGTGACGGCAAGAGGAAGACGCGACAGTGCATCAGCGTTGGCATGAGAGTTCCCCGGTTTGTACTTGATTGTGTAATTATGCGCCGCGAGCATAACTGCCCATCGTTGAATACGAGAAGCGGCCAAAACCGGAAGACCTGTGTGATGCCCGAAAATCTTCGTCAAAGGGCGCTGATCCGTAAATAGAGTGAAATGTTGTCCATAAAGGTAGGAATGAAACTTCTTTATTCCAAAAATAATAGATAGAGCCTCCTTTTCTACTTGAGCGTAATTTTGTTCCGTCTTAGTCATAGTTCTAGAGGCGTAAGCTATGGGTCGTTCATCTCCATTTGGCATAATGTGGGCCAACAGTGCACCTACTCCGTAAGGTGAGGCATCGCAGGACAAAAGTAATGGCCATGCCGGGTTGTAATTAACCAATACGTGGTCGGAAGACAAGTCAGACTTGATATCGTCAAACGACTTTTGACATTCTTTTGACCAGATCCACGGAGTGTCTTTATGCAGTAGGCGGTGTAATGGATACAATTTTAGACTAAGATTTTGGATGAACTTTCCATAGTAATTTTCGAGTCCAATAAAGGAACGTAGTTGAGATACATTTATTGGAGGGGGTGCGTTCTTGATAGCGTTTATCTTCTTAGGCGAAGGATGTAGACCTGTAGCGTCAATTATGTGTCCTAGACATTCTAATGAGTCCACAAAGAATTGACATTTCTCCTTTCTTGCTTTCAAACCGAATTCTGCCAGACGAGTAAGTACTTTATCTAAATTGTCTAGATGGGCTTCGTCGGTTTCGCCAGTTACTAGGATGTTATCTTGGAAGTTACTTGTGGATTTCAGTCCAGAGAGAACTTGTTCTAACACCTTTTGAAATATGGCTGGCGATGAAGCAATGCCATAAGCTAACCGATTAACTCGGTAGAGTCCCTTTGAGGTGTTTATCGTTAGGAGTTTGCTAGTTTCTTCGTCTACTTGCACTTGCATAAAAGCTTCACTTAGGTCGATTTCTGTATACCTTGTTCCTCGTGATAGTTGTTCGAACATTTCCTCAATGCGAGGCATCGGGTGCTGTTCCACTTGCAAAGACTGGTTGACAGTGACTTTGTAGTCGCCACACAGGCGAATAGTGCCATTTGGTTTTACAATAGGAACGACTGGCGTAGCCCAATCGCTGAAATCGACTGGTGAGAGTATGTTTTCACGTTCAAGGCGTTCTAATTCTTGTTCTACTTTCGGTCGAAGAGCGTAAGCTACCGTACGGGCCTTACAAAAGATGGGTTTAACGCCCTCGCGAAGATGTAGATGCGCTTTGAAAGACTGTAGTTTCCCAATTTCAGGACCGAACACATTCTTGTGCTTTTCTAATATTGCCCGCGTGGGTTCGAATCCCATCTCCGTCGCCAGTTTGTTGTATATTACGTCTGAGTATTAGTTGGAGCCTAAATAATCTAACTATAATGAGCTAATAAAATAACTAGTCAGTTAATTAATGACATAAAGTTTAATTGTGCTGAGAGGCTAATACGTTACAAGAAATACTAAGTCTTAAGACGAGCGTAGTGTTTTCCCCGTTCCGGTGTAGGGCGCGTATTCCGCGTGACTCTATTAACAAAGGAGAGATAATATCTCGTCTAGACTTATATCCAAGAATGGGAACGCTAGCGACATCTAGGTTAAGGGGATACGAAAACACAACAGTAGTAGTATCTATACTCCTTGGTTTTCGTTCCAAAACTTGGCATAGATCTCCGTCGTTAAAAGAATAATGGCGAGTATGTGAGTGGACGTAGAAACACGATGGAATTCTTATATTAAAGATACTGGGAATCAATTTGTCCATACTGTTTTAATTTAACCACGGAATTCTCTCACATATCACAAGAAAACATTAATGACTATCGTTTAAATGTTTTGTAGAAAACTAGAAACCATCGCAAAGCCAACTTCTTAGCCAAGGCTTAATGTACACCGCGGCTGCCCGCGCCGACAGATCGCGCGCGAGCCATTTTCGCTCCCAAAATCACAAGATAAAAATAGTGCTAACCCGGAATATGGGAAATTAATGCGCGTGGGCGCTAAACATTGGGGTAACTATTTCTTTGGGAGTTAAGCGGTGTATAAATCCGCTGAGCTTTACCGCGAAACTTTGTTGTTACGGGCTTTTTAACCAGTTTCGTACTTCCCCCCGAAGGGGGGTTATTATGAACTCCTGCAGAAACGTATTGCAATGATTTAAATTTTGAAGAGCTTGAAAACGAACTGCTACATTTCAAGCATTTCGTGAAGAATGAAGAAAGCAAAAACCCAGAATTCTTTCATTCCTTCAATCGTACCAATAATATCATTTCAACTTTTCCAAACTTAGAAATTGTTTTGAGAATTTACTTGTGTTTGCAATGCAAGAGGCGAGAGATCCTTTTCAGCTTTAAAAAGAGTGAAAAACTACTTAAGAACCACATGAGCCCAGGAAAAATTAAGTTCTTTATCTTTGATATATATTGAAATGGATTTACTAAACGACTTCATAGACTATGAACAGATAATTTTTAAATTTCTTGAGTTGGAAAGAAAGGAATTTAACTATTGATTTCAAAAAGAAATTTAAATATGCAGTCAAGTGTTAAGTAAAAAAAATATAAAAAATAGTTTGTCTCTTAGATTCTCTTAAACTGGTCTGTTGGGGGGCTGGGGGCCCGGAACTAAGGCCTTGCCTAGGGCCCAAAATCTTGCTAATCCGGCCCTGATTAGTGAGCATTACTGGTTCTGGGGACCAATTTATTAATTGCGAATTTATAGGTTAACTTAACTTAGGACCAGTTTAATTTTGGTCCAAAGAACTAGTTTATGAAGCATCCTAATTTTTAAGGCTGTCCACGATAGGGTAGTATTCAACTTCTCTAATGGAGAATACTTGTGATTCTTGTGAACGGCGTGGAATTGCCTAGTACAGCCTACTACACGTATTTGATACTAAGGCCTAGAGGTCCGTGCACTCGTGCTATAAAACTCGCGGATATTTTAAACCCTGAAGATCCTCAAGTTTTTGGTCTCTTGACAGCACGTACAAATCTAGGTTACATAAAGACCTAGGATTGGGCGTGCTGACAACCGATGCTGTAACAGAGTATATACATCGAATAAGCTGTCGTCCGATATAGGTAGTTGCCTATCCTATAGCGCGAAAACAAACTTCCTCACGCGCTATCTTTCTCCATGGTTGTATCATGGAGGAAGAATACGAGCTATGGGCTCTATAGGAGAGTCCGACTAATAGGCGCGCAGCGCGAGGCGCAAAAAATGGACACGGTGGCGCCGCCAGACGGCGAGTAAAGTAACTAAAGTTTGAAAAAAAGTCGAAAGTTAGCTAAAGTTTCACATCAGTAATGTTGTAATCATTTTATTCGTTCATTCATCAAAATTCAGAGTTATTTACAATAAAAAACTTACGAAAATAAAAAGAACTTAGCAGACAAACTTGTTTTTTACACGTTATTGCGCAAAATTTTTTTTTTCAAACTTTAGTTACTTTAATCGCCGTCTGGCGGCGCCACCGTGTCCTTTTTTGGCGCCTCGCGCGCCTATTAGTTGGCCTCTCCTAGGCTATAACCAAAGAACTTGGAACATATAGCCCCCTAGAATTACACATCCACGCTCGAATTTTTCAATTTCCAAGCCCACTTTTTTTTTAACGATAACTTTATCATTCGTTGGTAACGCCATCTATAATGCTTGAGACGAAATAATTATCTGTCGTCTGCTTTGCTGAAGCTGAATTTTTCTCATTTGCTTTAATTGCTTATGAGCCGGGAGTGTGGCGCACTCCTGTAAGCCAAGCGTCTGGGCGGCAAAGTTTGAGGGAATACGACACATGTCGGCGATCCTACCCTATAGGTGCCGACTGCCCCGTGTCCGCCGGAGGTGACTTGACCCCCACACCCCGTCCGTCACCTCCCAAGTAAACCTCATTTCCTTCCCCTGCTTACACACATACTGAACCCTGAATAATCGCATCCTTGCCGCGGACGTAAGAGCCCACTTCGCATTGAAACCTCAAAAAAAAAAAAAAAAAAATAATTGCTTATGAATTTGGGCGCATAGACGCGGTAGTGAAAATGTTTTTAAATATTGTTTTGATATTATTTATTGTGAAAAGTAGGCCTATAATATTAAATATGTTTTGAAGCAATTGTAGGCTTAGCTGTTGTTATTATTGTCCTTAAAATAATATCAATTTGGTAAGCTTTTTTCTAACAGCTTCCATTTTCATTTTTTCATTAAAAATACGAATAACTTTGGGAACTAGAAAGTTCAGATAATGTTTTCATCCAATTTCTTGGGAAAAATGTTTTCACGCATCAGACACCTTTTTACGAGGGATTAAATTTTGAGAGCATTTTTTTTAGAAGCAGTACCACCATCATTTTCAAGGTTTTGCATCCGCAGGCTTTTTTTGGTGAGATCAAGAATTTTCACTACGCTCTCCGAAGGATATATTAAACTACCATGATCTCTAACAATTAATCCTCTGGTCGACTTGGTCGTAATGCAGTAGTCGTGAAAGCTCTTTCATTGATTGCATTTGAGGACTTTGTGCAGTTTCCGTACACAAATCCAGCCAAAATAGTGTCTCTCAATAGGTTTGACCCATCAAAATATAAATGTCCTCTGTTAGCTTTGAGAAAATTTGTTGTCACAGTATTATCACGAGCCAAGACATTTGCACAACCAGAACCCTCAACCAGAAAGGCGTTCTTATAAGCTGCTTTAAATTTTAAAATCGTGGGATTGTTGTTTCATCCACCTTTTTGTCTTACTACTCCGAAAAAATATGGTTTTGAGACAGTTTGTACGTTGGAAGGTAATTGTTGTTTTGATTAAAACAATATATTAGTAGATATCAACAGATTTTGATGACCCTAAACTATCGCTTTTTTTGCTAGCCCGACTATGTTTTCTATAATTAATGATTAAAAGTTTGAAAACACCGTTGGAGTTTCTCAAAAATTTCTTTAATAAAATATAATTCCATCTCTTAGGCGTGGGTTTGTGGGTACACGCAAAAGTAATGTAGAATAGCGGTTTTTGCCCAAGTGACAAAAAACTTATTTTGGTGACTTTCCGATAGTCAGATATTTGAAAGTGATTGCTAACAGGGTTGCCACAGTACCTGGAAAACCTGGAAAAGTCAGGGAATTTAAAAATGGGTTGAAAAGTCAGGGAAATTGATTTAAGTGAGTAAAATTTCTGGGGATAAGTCTTTATTGAAAGAGTAATGAAAGTTTTCTCCTCATCCTCTCTTCTTAACACAGAGTGAACTCTTGAGCAATCCTTAAAAATGCTGTCTAGAATTGTTTTTGTCAAGTAAATGCCTTTAAAAAACCTCTTAGACTGTTATTAATAGTTAAAATGTTTTTTAATCATTTTAAGGTAACAAATACATGGGAAAACTTTATGTAGAGGGTTTATTTAATTAAAAGCACTGAAAACGTGCTGCAAAAATTTACGTTTTCGGCCTAAAAAGGTCATGGAAAATCTAAGAAAAATGTCAGGGAAAATCTAAGAAAAATGTCAGGGAAAATCTAAGAAAAATGTCAAGGAAAATCTAAGAAAAATGTCAGGGAAAATCTAAGAAAAATGTCAGGGAAAATCTAAGAAAAATGTCAGGGAAAATCTAAGAAAAATGTCAGGGAAAATCTAAGAAAAATGTCAGGGAAAATCTAAGAAAAATGTCAGGGAAAACCTTGAAAAGTCAGGGAATTTGGTTCTGAAAATTCTGTGGCAACCCTGTACAAATCGCGGTATTTTTCCCTGGAGACCAATTTGATTTTCCAATGGCATTGAGCCATTTTACTTACAAACTGGACTGATCAACCGGATATCTTTATTTGAGTTGCAGTTAAAATAATGGAAAATTGTGGAACAATTTTCGCGCTTTGCTTACTTATGCCAGGAAGACTGTTCCCATCTGGAACTCCATTCCTACCGAAGTAGTTGGCCAGCCCACTCTTTCTCTATTTAAACTCAAATTACATGAGTAATTCATTATGAATTTTCGGGCAGAAATACCTGATTTTATGTAAGAAATCTAGCAGTAATCCTTAGCGGTAGGATTTGTCTCGTAATTTGAATTTGAAGGTAGTAACGAGTCATATGACTAACGAACGTGTTACTTAGTTATTGCAATAGTTAGCTGTTGGTTAAAATTATCAATTTTGAGTCAAAAATATCTGGTTTTGGCAAAATTTAATCGTGAAATTTAGCAGTAACAATTAGTTCTGTCTTAAAAGTTGAATAACGAATAAGTGAGTCATGTTATGTTATGTAACAACTAGTGTTGCGTAGTTATTAGTTATTAGTCTATTTTACGGTGAAAATAATGTCTTATTTACATAATTTAAATAAGGTAATTTAACTTTTGCAGGTGTATTTAATCGTATGATCTGGTTTGAACAATATCTTAAACATTCAAGATGAATCAATACGATTCAGAATCAAACTTTGCCGATGTTGGCTTGGATGCTTTTGGGGAAAAAGAAGTCAGAAGAGGTACGTTCTCAATTATTCTTACAAGGTGGCGGCAATAACGGGCGTGGGAAATAAAAAATAAGTGAGTCATGTTATGTTATGTAACAACTAGTGTTGCGTAGTTATTAGTTATTAGTCTATTTTACGGTGAAAATAATGTCTTATTTACATAATTTAAATAAGGTAATTTAACTTTTGCAGGTGTATTTAATCGTATGATCTGGTTTGAACAATATCTTAAACATTCAAGATGAATCAATACGATTCAGAATCAAACTTTGCCGATGTTGGCTTGGATGCTTTTGGGGAAAAAGAAGTCAGAAGAGGTACGTTCTCAATTATTCTTACAAGGTGGCGGCAATAACGGGCGTGGGAAATAAAAAATAGGCCAAATAGGGGCTTGGCAATTAGGGCTTAACTCCGCCCCCAGCGCCATTATGGTATGTTTTTTTACAGAGTGAAAGCTATATAAGCCCCTCCTCCTGGTATGTTTTTAGCACTAGTGGAAATTAGCCTGACGTTTCATGACGTAGCAATGCCAATTCCCTATAGGTCAGGGGAAAGTCTGTAGGGCTGTGCGAATTGTACTTTTTAAGGTATTTGTCGAATACCAAATAGCCGTGTTTTCAGGAGCCATTTCTCGTCTCGGAATAGGAAAATGACTAAATAGGTTAAAAATTTGACTAAATTTCAATTTCTATAAAACTATCCAGCCAAATTTCACTTTGCAGTGTATGAGCTCTTCCATGATGATACCATACTTTTTAATAGGTATACTGTAGTGATATGTTACAAGGAAGTTTACTTACTATAGTTAGCTTCACAGCGACTATTAAGTTGATAATACCCATTACCCCTTTAAACCTTGGATTATCCTTGTCTGTGAACCTCTAAAGACTCAGTGGCTCATTCCAGATATAGCTTCCTAGATCACGCGACTTGGTGAACGCGTGTAATACTTAACAGAGCCACGTCAGAATTTTCAGGATGTGTCTGACGAAACCGCTCCATCGGGTGGTCGCCCTGGTGGAGCAGAGCGAAAGGCCTTGTGGTGGCGGAGGGGGCCCGAGTTCTGTGTGCCGGTTAGGATGGTTCCTTGGGTTCGCCCTTGGACCGGACATTCCCCATTTCCCCTGCCCTATTCCGCGAACGTTTTTCTCGGCCGCCTCGCCCCTGTCCAGGTGTTGCTATGGCTCATCCCCGGCTCTTTGCAACCCTCTGCACACTGAGAAACTAATGTCAAAAAAACAATAGTTTTCACCATGTTTTTTATTGTTTAATGCTGTTATCCAGAAAAAAATGTAACAAGCCTTAATATATACAGGTAGTCGCTGTTTTTTGAAATTACATTACCTTAATTTTAAATATACAGCAAAACATTGTTTTTTTTATGTTAACGACTGTGGAAAAAACAGCTAGTTTTTATTTCTCAAACGGAAGTGCAGGATATGTTATTATTAATAGAACGTTGCCGTTTTCCGGGAAAAAAAGGATTCTGCCGTGAAAAACACAGATAGTTACACTATTAAGTATAAATTTAACGTATACTTTACTGTATAATCCACCGTAAATTAAAGTTTTGCATACTATAATTTGAACATTAAGTACTTTACTTTAAACCTTGAAGCACTTTATTTTAAACCTTGAAGCACTTTATTTTAAACCTTAAAGCGCTTTAATTTAAACCTTGAAGCAATATAACCTAATCTAACCTAACCATGCTAAGCCTTATTATTTCTAAAATTGACCGAAAATGTACAAAACGTGTAAGGCGACACTCTGAAACGTGTTAAGCTAGATTCCCACTTGACCGAAAAAACACGGCGGAAATCACGCAGTCGACGGTAGAAATTTTAACTTACGCCGGCGTCCGGCGGTAGACCGTTCACACTACGACTGAATTTTGAGTTCGGCGGTAGATATTTTTCGATCACGTGACAGATGGGAGTGTTTTCAACGACATCTATTTCACACTCTGAATAAAATTATTAAATATGGAAGATCTGTCGGAATCTGAGTTTTGTAGCGACACACTGAGAATTTTAAGTGTTTGTAATTATACATTACTTAGTTATTTAATGTATAAAAGCTATCGTCAGAGTCAGGAAAGACGATTTTGGGTACGTGATATATTTAAAAGGCGCCAAGAGCTAGGTTACCAAGCTACTTTAGTCAAAGAAATGCGAGAATTGGACAGCCAAAAACATTTCCAGTAAGCCTTGGCTTAATAATTTCTAGTGTTTAATTTAGTTTGCCTATGTTCAATATCATGTTTTTAATAGGTTCTTTAGAATGAATCGAGATGAGTTCGATGAGCTTCTTGCATTAGTAAGACCTCTTATTTATAAACCTGACTCTAGGTTTCGCAAATCTGTAACTCCTGAAGAAAAGCTCTCATTAACGTTAAGGTAAAATTGATTTGACACTTGACAAGTTGACAGTGTTGGCCCCAGTACCATGGTGGAGTAAGTCTACTTCCTTGGTGCCAACACTGTGATGTGGTTGTTAATTTATCATGCATTAGAAAACACATTTATAATCATCTTCACATTTATAAATAATCAGATATCTAGCAAGTGGCGACATGCAAATAAGTCTGTCCTTCGCTTATAGACTTGGGACCGGTACAGTTAGCAAGATAGTTAATGAAACATGCCGAGCCTTGTGGATCGTTCTTTCACCAATCTACTTGACGGTACCCAAAACGCCTGAAGATTGGAAGCTTATAAGCAGTGAGTTTCTGTCTCGATGGAATCTTCCGCACTGTGTCGGAGCCCTTGACGGCAAGCACGTCAACATTCAATGTCCTGCCAAAAGTGGTTCATTATACTATAACTATAAAGGAGGGTTTAGTATAATTCTCATGGCCTTATGCGACGCAAAGTACAAGTTCACCATGGTGGACGTTGGTGCTTTTGGAAGCCAGAGTGATGGAGGGGTCTTTTCTCGATCCAAATTTGGAATAATGCTTAGTAGAGGGCTGCTTTCGCTTCCTGACCCAGAATGCCTTCCAAATTCAAATCAAACATTTCCATATTTCATCGCAGCGGATGAAGCGTTTCCTCTAAACAAGAACATAATGCGGCCTTATGGAAGGAGAGGTTTAACATTAACTCAAAGAATTTTTAATTATCGTCTGTGCCGTGCGCGAAGAATTATCGAGAATACTTTTGGTATTTATGCAGCCAGGTGGAGGATATTTCACAAAACCATCCAAGGAAAGCCAGAAAATATAGACGAAATAATCAAAGCCACAATTTGCTTACATAACTTCATAATAACAAAGGAGTCTTTGAAAAACGAAGATCAGAAAATGTATGTACCCTCCACAAACTACGTTGATCGAGAAGGAATTAATGGTGAAATCATCCCTGGACAATGGCGAACTGAAATAGGACCTGCAAATGCTATCGTACCTCGACATAACATTCATCATTTAAACCGGCACAGTGTTAATGTAGGAAATATTAGGGATACTTTAGCTACATATTTATGTAACGAAGGGAAAGTGTCGTGGCAAGTGGAACGTGTAACCAAAGGTTCAGTCACACCATAAATAGGCAAAACAACTTCTTTCTATCTTGGCAAAGATTTTAACGTATTTATTTTTGATAACTTTCAATAAAGAAAATGAGAAACTGTTTTTAGAGCCAGAAATGAGGAACAATTATTTCATTAACCAGAATAATCAAACTTTATTGTTTTTCCAAATTATAAAATATTTTTTCTATTTCAAATCTTGCTTGGATTTGATCGTTCTTGGAAAGGATACGAAATCTGCCCATTAAACTATTGAAATAGTAAAAGCTTTCGTCTTTTTCAGACGTTTGAGTTGAGGCTAGTTGAGCATAAATGGTTTTCTCAGATAATTTTAACATTTTATCAAATTTGATGTCCATCTCAGTTTGTTTTCTTTTCCTTTGAGAGTTTGGGTGTTTTGCGGGTACATCAATGTCGTTCTTGCCCTGCAGTTTTGGGGACCCAACAGGTTTAGTTGAAACGGCGCCTGATTTTTTGGCGAAAGCACTCAATGCCATGTCATCATCTGGATCTGACGAATCACTGACAAAATAAAAGTCTCAGATGCGAGTTAGTTCTAACATACCGTTTAAATATAGACCAACATACATGTTGTCATAGCAATGTTCAATAGAATTGAATATTTGAGTTGCCATTTTATCTTGAGACTCTTCTGTCTCTTCGTCCTCTTCCTGACAGTCTTCCCTGACCGGTGCAACTGACGAACTACTTGAGGCCAGAGAATGACTAGATTCGTCTTCAATATTGGTTGATGTTCTTCAAAATAACAATTTAAAATTATAATTTAATATTTGTTTAAGTGTAATTTATCTTAATGTAATAACACAAGGCTTCTATGAGCAGGTTATTGTGATTAACAGCTCTTGGAAGCCCATGTAACTTATAAGGCCGTTTGGTTGTAGGATTACTCTCGTGATTCCATGGTTTGTTTTAAAAAAGAATCAAGAATAGTAAAAAGCTTCCACTTTGGTTGTGTAATTTCTTCAGCTCCAGCCCCGCTTTTTTTCGCTATATCAATAGGTTTTTTTTCTTTCCTGTACCGGTCCCTTATCGCTTTCCATGTGTTGTAAGCCTCAACACCTTTTAAATAGAATAGTTAATTTCAATATTCATACATTTCAAATGGCGTTTAGGAAGGTAAAATCAAAAGTGTGCTTACCAGATATTTTAAATAGGGCACCAATAGAGTTCCAGCGGTCGTCTTTCATAGTCGTATCTTTGTACCACTTGTCGCTCAAATCGTACAAGTACGGATATTTCCTTACCTCCTCAATAAAATCTTCTTTGTTAACCTCTAATCTCTTTTTACTTACAACTTCACTACTCTTTCTTGGTGGCATGATTGGGAATTGCGATAAGCCTTGGTCACCAAGTTCTATTGTGAATGATAGCTCTCAAGGAAATGCCGGCTATCTCGCGTATGCGTGCGCACTTTAATTTATGACGTAGCCAGTGGGATCATTTCATTGGCTGAGACACCGGCGTAACGCCGAACACGACCGAAAAAATAGAACACAACTTACGCCCGGCCGAACGGTAATTCCGTCGGGCTCGGCGTAAAGATTTTTCTGTCGAACCCCTTTCTGCCGGGTTTCCGTCGTGTTTTCGGTCGAGTGGGAATCTAGCTTAGGCGACATTCTTAAAAGCGTTACGCGACACTCTTGGAGTGGCGTCGCTAGGCCTTTTATGGGGGCTATAGCGCCCCCAAATTTCAAAGTTAGCCCCCTCAAAATAATCCGAACACTAACTTCTAAATCGTCGACTTTAGTTACAGTTAGAGAAATTTCCGCTTCAAAAACGTCGTTAGTGTCAAACTGTTCCAAGTCCTCGCACTTCCAGGGATTTTCTTTTCTTTAAATATGGTAGAGTAGATTAGGTCAAACGCGTTTCTGGTGCTCGAAAAACTCTTCGTGAAAAGAGATTATTAAATTTGACGAATACGTCTGTATCTACTGCTGGGATATTAGGGCCTCCAAAACTAATTTAATACCCGATGCATTTATACTAACTTATAACTTTCTGCCTTTTTCAGAAGTTATTAAGTCGGTGAAAATGACCAACTTACCATGCAGTTTCACGCTGGATTTTAAGTCGATCAAGTGGCCAACTTTTTATGTAGTTTCACATTGATGCGAGAACTACCCTTGCTTGTTTGAACTGTCCTCTTAAGTTCTCTCAAGGTTGAACCTTGCTAAGCACATAGCGCTATTTGCTGATAAATCAACCACTCGGGAAGGTGTCATACGACACTCAGAAAGCGTTATTTAAACTCGGAAAGGTGTTATGCTGCACCCTTTAAGGAATTGCGCAACACTCATATGGGAGTAAAAATTAACTTTTAGTTCGATATAAGAGTTAAAAATGTGTTAAACTGAAACTCTGTAGCACCATTTTATTCTTATCTTTGACACTAATTGCTCAAATAAGTGTTATTAAACCCTTTCTGGGGTGTAAATGAACACCTGTAATGGTGTCAAATTTGGACCCATATAAACTACTTTTAAAGGTGTTAAAGCACACCGCATTTTCTTAGAGTGTATAACAGCAACCAGTATAAATCTACCCTAATGGACAGTCCGTTAAAAACAGCTAGTCGTCTTATATAAATGACAAGTTGCATCTTAACCAACAGAGCTTAATGTTTTTAATAAAGGTTTGAGTGCTTTTAGTTTAACAGCAAAGAGCGTCTTTATCAAAATAAGCTCCGGGATTTAAAACTGTTCTAAGAGCTGTTATTTTTACAGCAATACTATTTTTTAGCGTACTATAAGAGGTTTGAAACAGCATGATGTGTTTTTATTTTCACAGCAAACCACGTTTTAATCCACAGTGCTTAGTGAGTTTAAAACCACATATTTTGCTGTTAGTTTTACAGCAGCAGAAATTTTATGTAACTGTGATTTATTGGTAGTAATACAGCATATAGTGCTGGTTTTTTCATTGACCCCTACAATATAATCAGCGGTTAAGACTGTCTTTGAAACAACCTCTGAAGCGGTTATTTTAAAAGCTACGAACGCCCCTGAATACACGAACAATTAATACTTAAAAATGTTAGTTCCACTGTTTAGAAAAACAGTATTGTTGACGGTATTAAAAACAGGGAGGATGTGCAATTAAATTAACATCATCTTGATGGCATACGCTATTGCCATTACCATAGTGTTTATTTTACAGCATTTTTATTCTGTGTGTGGGGCCGCGGATACATTAGGTGTAATCTAATGCTTGGTCCTGAGCAGGCCTGGGACAAATTAGCAGTTCCAGTTTCACTCTTATGGTTCTGGCAGGATAGTTATGGGTTAGGGAAAAGTGAGGTTCAATGGTCAATTGTGTACCATTTCAGCGAACCGGAGCAAAACCAAAAGTTTGCCCTGGGACTACCCATAATCCTGGATTATCAGTCCCAGGCTTGGTCTTGAGTCTGGCAGACTTTTCGCAGTCCTGACTCCCTAATTCCGTGTAAATTCTCGTGACTGGCATTGTCATAAACCAATGATATACGGCGTTGTTCATATAAAATCTGATTTCAGGGGCATTAAGGCACACTTTTCGTCAGCGCAGTTTTGGGGCAGATTCCACTCCCCAACCCCGTCGGTCGGACTTTTCCTGTGTTAGGGTGTTTCTGAGTCCCCGGTGTCCGCCCCCGTGGTCAAATAGACCCAGTTCCTACCCGAAAGAATTCAGAGACTGAATCTTAGCTGGTTTTAAACTAGACAAAACGTTTACGGAACGGTACGCACTCCTGACAATTAGTTTTTCAGGGCAGAACAATATCGCGTTCTGAGCAGGCCCACACTGACCATTAGATTACACCTATTCTTTGGGCCGTATGGCACTGTTGTGCACGGAGGGACCTCTCCCCCTTCCCCTCGAGCCTTCTGCCGCCTTAGTCCGTCCCCGTCACCAACCACCTTCTGACTGGGCTCGCCGCTGATGGCGTCCCGCTGACCGAACCCGCGTGCCTTGACGGCTGTTCCGCAGGTACATTAGGGAATATGATGAACGACAATTGGTGGAGGGGGGCGCTGATAAGGTCCACCAGCTAGGTGCAGCGCCTAATCAAATGTTCTGACATGCCGAGTCGCGTCATCTAAGAGGCCATGGTCATTAAACATTCACTTTCATATTGTTTTATCCGCTATAGAATAGTCGGTTTTCGAAACTCAATAGGGACCGTCCATAAACTACATCACACTCTTATTGAGGGGGGGGGAGGTTGTAAGTTTGTAATGGTCCGTGACAAGGGAGAGGGAGGGGTTCTTCGATGCGATGCGTGACGTCACATTTAACATAAATTTTATTACGAAGTCAAACTTACGCGTACGTGTAGCCAATTTTAATAGTGCATTTAAAATAAACAGGCCAGTTCAAGGCACTATTTAAATTGGCTACACGTACGCGTAATAACTGCTAAATGTGGAGTACACGTAGTGTCAGCTTAAACGGACTGTAAAGAAGGCATGGGCGGGTGGGTAAAAATTATTTCAAGTACGTCAGAGGCACCACGTGACCGAGGAGAGGCGTGGGTGGTTCAAAGAAGCTTAGTTCGTTTTATTTCGAAAACTACCACTTCATGGAATTGGCGCTGCAATCTGGCGAAAAACAACCTTGACTAGATTTTAAGTAGTCCCACTCCATGAGGAGTCTTTGTATCTTCCCTTACAAAAATCTTCTTAAGAGTTCTAAAGGAATTTCTTTGGAACCCTACGGAGCCCTTGGGATCATTTTCCAAAGAAACTATTTCCAAAGACTTCCATGGAATTTCCTAAAGAATTCTTGAGATAAATTTCCAAAGAATGGCTTGGGATTATTTTCTAAAGAAAATCTTTAGGAATTCTAAAGATAAATTTCCTAAGAAGGTCTAGGGATTATTTTCTAAAGAAATTCTTTAGGAATTCTAAAGATAAATTTCCTAAGAAGGTCCAGGGATTATTTTCTAAAGAAATTCTTTAGGTATTCTAGAGATAAATTTCCAAAGAATGTCTTGGGATTATTTTCTAAAGAAATTCGTTAGGAATTCTAAAGATAAATTTCCTAAGAAGGTCTAGGGATTATTTTCTAAAGAAATTCTTTAGGAATTCTGGAGATAAATTTCCAAAGAATGTCTTGGGACTATTTTCTAAAGAAATTCTTTAGGAATTCTAAAGATGAATTTCCTAAGAAGGTCTAGGGACTATTTTCTAAAGAAATTCTTTAGGAATTCTAGAGATAAATTTCCTAAGAGGGTCTTGGGATTATTTTCGAAAGAAATTCTTTAGGAATTCTAGAGATAAATTTCCAAAGAATGTCTTGGGATTACTTTCTAAAGAAATTCTTTTGGAAGTCTAGAGATAAATTTCCAAAGAATTTCTTGGTATTATTTTGTAACGAAATTATTTAGGAATTCTAGGGATAAATTTCCAAAGTAGGTCTAGGGGTTGTTTTCCAAAGAAGTTCTTTAGAAATGCTTGAGCTAAATTTCCAAAGAATGTCTAGGGAATATTTTCCAACGAAATTCTTTAGAATTCTTCAGATCAATTTCCAAAGAAGGTCCATGGTTTATTTCCAAAAGAAATTCGTTAGCATTATTGAGATAAATGTCCAATGAAGCTCTAGGGTTGGTTTTCCAGAGAAGATCTAGGGTTTATCTTCCAACGAAATTCGTTTGGAATTCAAGAGATTAATTTCAAAGGGCCAGATATATTGCAATTATGCTTTACATATAATTATCTCAAAATATTTTTACCCAAATTGTTTAGCTAAAGTTTTCCTAGATAGACATTAACTTGATGGTTAAAAAAATTAAAAAACGTTTCACGAAGGCTTGTCCCGTAGCTAAGGCTAGGCAAGCGCTGAAATGGAATGTTACATTTACCTATTTTTTTGCCTTCAATAATCCGTGAGGTGTTTATGTAAAGGATAAAATAGATTAAAAGTAAAATAAGAGTAATTAAAATCGTTATGTTTAGATTTACAGGGAATCTAAGCTGTCAGTCGGAATTTTTGCTTAATTCTCTTATGGCATGTTTTATCTTTATTTCGAGCGTAATTAGAGTCCAAAATAAATATTTTTTTAAAAACATTGTGGAGGAAATTAGGTTAAACGCGTTTCTGATACTCGAAAAACTCTCAGTGAATATACATTATTAAATTTAACAACGACGTCTGTATCTACTGCTTGGCCGTTAAAGCCTCCAAAACCCACTTAGTACCCCATACAATTGCACAAGGTTTAAAACCTTCTGCCGTTTACGGATGTTTTTAATAAGTCGATTAAATGTCTGACTTTTAAAGCAACTTCACTCTGCATGCGAGAACTTCCCTCTCTATAAGGGGTGTAGTTCAGCGTATAAGAACTACACTTCCTGTATTGGGATATGGTTCTGCATGTAAGAACTATCCTTGTTTCAAGTGGCTAAATTAATTTACCCACTTCTCTATATATTTCCCAAGAACATTCCAAAGATATTTCCCAAGATAATTCCAAAGATAATTCCAAAGATATTTCCCAAGAAAATTCCAAAGATATTTCCCAAGAAAATTCCAAAGATATTTCCCAAGAAAATTCCAAAGATATTTCCCAAGGAAATTTCAAAGATATTTCCAAGAAAATTCCAAAGATATTTCCCAAGGAAATTCCAAAGATATTTCCCAAGAACATTCCAAAGATATTTCCCAAGGAAATTCCAAAGATATTTCCCAAGAACATTCCAAAGATATTTCCCAAGAAAATTCCAAAGATATTTCCCAAGAAAATTCCAAAGATATTTCCCAAGAAAATTCCAAAGATATTTCCCAAGAAAATTCCAAAGATATTTCGAAAGGAAATTCCAAAGATATTTCCCAAGAAAATTCCAAAGATATTTCCAAAGTAATTTCCAAAGAAAAAGAGGCCAATATTCCCCAATTTCCTAAAGAACGCCTTAAGGATTTCCAAAGAAATTTCCCAAGGAATTTTCTTAAGAGTTCTTAAGAAGATTTTTGTAAGGGTTGGCATCACGTAATTACTGTCTGTGACGTATTTCAAATAATTTTTACCCACCCGCCCATACCTTCTTTGCAGTCCCTCTAAACTCTATAATGTCACTGTTTATTCGCCACTACCATTAGCGTGGATGAATCGGATCCTCCTTCCGATTGAAACACGGTTTCGTTTCTTTCGCACATTTTTGAAATTTGAATCCCAAGCTCGATTAGACTAAGATTTTCGTGTGACAATGTCGAAAACTATTTAGTGTGCCCCTTTAACTAGGCTGTATAGTCTGCTACCACGAATTTTCTCGTGACGTCACACCCTCCTATCTCTTACCTCGGTTTTGGCGACCATATTGGAAGTCGTCAGCTTAAGCACTACAATTTAGGCCCCCAATATTGACGTCACGTTCCAATATGGTCGCCAAAACCGAGGTAAGAGATAGGAGGGTGTGACGTCACGAGAAAATTCGTGGTAGCAGACTATGGAAAAATTTTGGAAGCTTATAAAAAAGCACATCCAGACATTAAAGCTCTAAAGCTCAGAGGCTAATGATATTTGCAAATAAGCTTAAAACGGATGTGAACTTTGACGTTGGGGGGTTTAAAGATATGTGACGTAGTTTTTAGGGGAGGGGTCTGAGAAAACTTGACGAATCGTGATCTGGGGGGGGGGCGGTGCGTGACGTAGTTTATTGACGGTCCCTTATTTGGTATTCTAGAATTTTGAAAACCATTATTCTATTCGTCGGTGCGAATAGTAAACCTCAATTTTGTCCGACCAAATAGTAACGAATAATCTGCACGGCCCTAGAAGTCTGGAAATATTATATACTAGCTGTTACTGGTGGGCGGTCGCTCGCGTGTAATGAGAACTTCCATCAAAATGACATAAAGAATGGGTAGATTTTACTGGTTCGACTAGGAGCGAAGGCACTCGGCGTTGCCCGTCAGCCCCTAGGGTGACATTTTTATTACTTTTCATGCGGACATTATTCCAAAAAGAAGCGTTTTTAAGTTTCTGGCCACCATTTAAAAAGATAGCAACAAATCGAACCCGAAAGTCCATTCAGCCCGTCTATAGGTTAAAGGAAAGCAATGTACTAAATATTTGCGAAATCGGTTGAAATGCGCGGACTTTGTTGCATAGAGAAGATTTTTTTACATTTATGGGCGCCATTTATTAAGATGGTGGCGGATTGGGGGAAATCTTTCTTAGTACGTGCCTACTACCCATGAGTAACGTTCCTGCAAATTTTCAGCCTTCTAGCGCAAGCCGTTTGGGCTGGGCGTTGATTATCAGTCAGTCAGTCAGGACTTTGATTGATACTGGGGTGTCCATGGTCAACGCGTTTTTTTTGGGGGGGGGGGTTCTATAGCCAGTCAGCCCCTAGAAATGTTTATATCGTGAACAATTATCGATGATACTTCGATTTTTTTCAATATATCGAGATAGTAATCTTAAAAATATCGATGTATCAAAAATCGATATTCTCCAGTTTTCCTATGTATCGTCGAGAAAATATCGATATTTCGATGTAAATCTTTGAGAAAATTTCGATATTTCGATGTTATTGTCGAGAAAATAACGATATTACGAAGTATATCGGCGAGAAAATATTGATATTTCGATGTATATCTTAGAGATAATGTCGATATTTCGTTCTATATCGCCGAGAAAATATCGATATTTCGATGTGTATCGTCGATGAAATATCGATATTTCGATGTATATCGTCGATGAAATATCGATATTTCGATGTATATCGTCGAAAAAATATCTATATTACGACGTCGAGAAAATATCGATATTTCAATGTATATCTTAGAGATAATGTCGATATTTCGATGTATATCTCAGAGATAATGTCGATATTTCGATGTATATCTCAGAGATAATGTCGATATTTCGATGTATATCGTCGAGAAAATATCGATATTACGATGTATATCGTCGAGAAATATCGATATTACGATGTATATCGTCGAGAAATATCGATATTCCGATGTGTATTGTCGAAAAAATATCGATATCTTAGAGAATAATGTCGATATTTCCATATTTTGTAGAGAACAATTAAGGCTTTCACGGTGGTAGTGTTCCATATAATATAATACCAGGTTGGGATGAGACGGGAATATATAGGCCGCGCGGTTGTGACCTACTAGTCCTCTATAGTTCCCCTTTTGGACACATGAACTTGATGGTATTAATAAATGTATATTGGGTGTTAAGTGGCTGGAGGAACAGTTTGTGGGTTACCTGAACGACTGGAAAGTGGAGATTAAAGAAGCCGATGTCAGCAACGAGGAAAAACGAAGAATGATTATGAGCATGAACACTCTGGACCCCGTCATCGCTACAGGTAAATAAGTACAATTTACAGGGTTGCCACGGAATTTTCAGAACCAAATTCCCTGACTTTTTCTGAGATTTTTCCCTGACCTTTTTCTTTAGATTTTTCCCTGACCTTTTTCTGAGATTTTTCCCTGATCTTTTTCTGAGATTTTTCCCTGACCTTTTTCTGAGATTTTTCCCTGACCTTTTTCTGAGATTTTTCCCTGACCTTTTTCTGAGATTTTTCCCTGACCTTTTTCTGAGATTTTTCCCTGACCCTTTTAGGCCGAAAGCGTTAATGTTTACAGCACGTTTTAAGTGCTTATAATTAAATAAACTCGATCTATATTAAGTTTTCCAATGTATTTGTTGCACCAAAATGAATAAGAAACATTTTAGCTACAAATAACAGTCTTAAGAAATTTTTAGAAAACATTTACTTTACAAAAACAATTCTAGACAGCATTTTTAAGGATTGCTCTAGAATTCCCTTTAATAAGAGTATTTAGTATTTTGGAAATTGATGGGTAGAGTGCGTATTACCAAAAGTGGATGAGGGGAAAAGTATGAAAATGGCCAAAAGTCGCAAGTCATCAGAGTTTCGCCGCAGTTGACCGTTTTATTGGCGTAGCTATACTGGGCCTGTTCACTCCCTTAAAATAGGTCTTGTGTTAATTTGCGGTACGCGGTTACCTTCGTCTGCTATTGTGTATGCTAGAACTTCCTCGATTTGTGTTTGTAGTCAGGACAGAGTAGCTGGTAATGTTCTGAAAGGTATTTGAAGGTATAATATGGAGTTAAGTAAGGTTTTCGAAGCAATAGAAGAGCATATAAAACTAGATACGTTTAAAAATAATCTCGGTAATTTAGCTATAGCGTGAGCAGCTTGCGTCGTGATGCGCGTGATCGAGTGGGCTATGGTTAAACCAAGGAGCATAAATGTCCGAACTACTTTCAGTCGCGAATTTGCAAGTCCATCAGTCACTAGTAAACTAAATAGTTATTGGCGAAACTTTGATGTCCGCGTTTTTTAACACAGGCTCTATGGCCATTGTCATACTTTCCCTCTCATCCACATTTGGTATTACTACGTTACTTCTGGTTCATCAAAAGTTCATAGACAAAAACCAAAAGTATACTTTGTTCAGGTTGCCTAGCCTTTGGCTGTAGACGTCGTGAAAACGATTGTTATTACGACGTTACTCATGATAATATTAATTATTTTTAGTTCATTCCATCGTTGCGGTTGTGAAATTTCTGCTGAGCAAAGGAGCGCCTTTTGTATGCACTGATAAATTCAACACCGATCTTTTGGAGCATCGCTACGGCAAATATTGGAGAGCCGATGTCAACAGATAAAATTTTAAAAACTCTCGCGTCAAATTATATATTGTAATTAATCACGGATTAAATTTTCTGGTTTGCACTTCAATATAACTTGTGATGAATTAAGTTTAAGTTCAATTAACACGCGATGACCCTATTATTCCTATAAAGTCTATATCTATATAAATCAAATTCCTGACTGACTGACAGACTGACTGATAATCAACGCCCAGCCCAAACCGCTTGCCCTAGAAGGCTGAAAATTTGCAGGAACGTTACTCTTAAGTAGTAGGCGCGTACTAAGAAAGATTTTTCCAATCCGCCGCCATCTTAAAAAATGACGGCCAGAAATGTAAAACAATCTTCTCTATGCAACAATGTCCGCCCGTTTCAACCGATTTCGCAATTATTTAGAACACTGCTTTCCTTTATCCTATAGACGGGCTGAATGGTCTTTCGGGGTCGATTTGTTGCCATCTTTTTAAATGTCGGCCGAAAACTCAAAAACCCTTCTTTTATAGTGTCCGCATGAAAAGTAATAAAAAATGCATCCCTAGGGGCTGACGGGCAACGCCGAGTGCCTTCGCTCCTAGGGTGCTGCAAAAATATTAGTCATCAGTAAAGTCTACCCATTCTTTACATCATTTTGATGAGAGTTCTTATTTCGCGTGAGCGACGCCGCGGGTAACAGCTAGTCTTATATAAAAAATGTATTTCACGAAATCTTGTCCATGATAAAAGCGTGTTCTTCCTCACGACCATCCATTTGTCCACCCGTATTCACTTTTCACGTGACTTTGTTATAGCGCCCTAAATTCAAAAACAAACGCTAAACGAAAATTAATGATTCGTTAAAGGGCCCTGAGCTTGAGTGCAATGCGCCGCCATTGGTTTAGTGGCGTCTGCTAAATCGAACCTCTTACCTGTACGGAATTGGTTGAATTCTCACAGGCTGAGAGAGGTAAGAGTAAGGTAGAGGTTCGGTTTAGCAATCGCCACTAAAGCAACCAGTAGTCCTGTATTGATAAACAGATTTATTCTAAGTGTTTATCTGTTTGTTTTAAATTATTGTTTTGACCTATTATTGTTTTGACCTAATAGTTTATCTATTCAATTTGTTTTTTATATAAGTTTTCCTTTATCACTGTTTGGGTTTTTACTCGCAGTGTGGTTTTGGACGCGAACTAATAAAGACGTTTAAAGTTATAATTGTCGTTTAAATTATTGAACTAGATTAAGGACTAGTTGCCATAGTTTAGGTAAATACAAACAAAACATGGTGTCAGAAGTGGGATAACCTACGTTCTCGTGTCTAGCTGTGTGTTAATTGTTTACGCGATGGACGGTTTAAAGACTCCACCAGAACTCAGTTTCGCGGGTAATGCAGATCACGCGTGGCGCGTTTTTCTCCAACGATTCGAATTATTTGAGTCCGCGACGGGTCCGTCCAGCGGGGCGCGGTCGGACTCTCAGAAACTTGCGTTATTTCTCCACGTGGCTGGCCATTGACGTTTACAACACTTTTGAATTCAACACCGAAGTCCCGCGGTCCTACGCCAACACAGTCGCAAAATTTACAACGTACTGTACGCCGAAAAAACGTGAACCATACGAGCGGTACGTCTAACACGCGTACGTCGTTGCCGTCTACAACAGGAGGGCGAAACCATTGACCAGTATGTCGTTGATCTTCGGACGAAGGGCAAGTCGTGTAATTACGGGGATCTCTTGGACTCGTTAATTAGAGATCAAATAATCTACGGTGCCAGCTCTAAGTTGCGTAGAACTCTTCTCGCGGAGGATAATATACCATTAGACAAGACTATACAAGTGTGCCGTTCGGCGGAAACGGTATCCCAGCAGATGAAGAGTTGGGTTGACGCAGCACCCGGGAATAGTTTGGTGGACATGGTAAGCCAGCCGGGTCCTCGGGGCAAAGTACCACACAAATCGCCGACGCACGCCGAGACCTCACACCACAAGCATAAGTATAAAGGGCATAGTACAGCGCCACCACCGACCTGTTTTCGTTGTGCCGGTACGCATGAAAGAAATCGATGTCCGGCGTACGGACGGACATGTCGGAAATGCAATGGACGAAATCATTTTGCCGTGGTTTGTAGAGACAAAACACAAATTCACCAAGTAGAAACGAATGGCCAAACTGACAGCGATGACGATTTCCTAATCGATATGATCAATGTCTCGGTCCGAAGTCGGTCTCCACAACGCGATTGGATCGTTCCCGTTTCAGTTAACGGGGTGACCATCCCTTTCAAGTTGGATACGGTTGCACAGGCGAATTTGGTACCTCGAGCGTATTGGAAGGACATGAAACCACAACCTGAAATCAAATCTACGACCGCACGATTACGGGCATATGGTGGTGCTAATATCAAAACGTACGGGGAGGTGAGAGTCCAGAGTAGCGTCAAGAATAGGACGGTAGCCACAAGCATGGTGTTAGTTGACGATACGGAGCAACCTATTCTGGGACGAGTAACTTGCGTTGATTTGGGCCTGGTGAAACTTGTATACGAAGTCGTTCAAGACCAATTCAATATGAAAGTACAACAAGACGGCGTAAACCTTGAAGATTTACCAGTTGAACAGCCAGCTAGAGAACAGATGCCTAAGGGAGATCAGCTATTCAAAAGTAAAATGTTAGCAAAGTTTCCGGAAGTATTCAAAGGAATTGGCTGTTTGGAGACCACGTGCCGAATACAGCTACGAGAGGGTGCGGTTCCTGTTGTCATACCGCCCAGAAGAATCCCGTTTGCACTTAAGGATCGGTTAAAAACGGAACTGCATCGGTTGGAAAGTCAGGAAATAATTCGGAAAGTCTCAGAGCCAACGGAATGGGTGAGCCCGTTAGTTATTATTATTGAAAAGAACAGAAAGGGATCAGCCACGGACAGGTCTGAGTCGGGGTCAGGAAAGACAGGGTTACGTTTGTGTTTAGACCCGACAAAAACATTGAACCGGAACATACTACGAGAACATTATCAAATTCCAGTCAAGGAAGAGATCCAAGCTGATCTCGCCGGGGCTAGATATTTCTCCAAGCTAGATGCCGCATCAGGATTCCATCAAACTCCGCTGGAACAGGACAGTCAGCTGCTAACGACCTTTAACACTCCGTTTGGACGGTATTGTTTTCAACGGTTGCCGTTTGGGATTGCTTCGGCCCCGGAAATATTTTTTAAAGCATTCAGCCAATGCCTTGATGGGTTGCCTAACACAAGGCCACTCCATGATGATGTTCTGGTCTGGGGTCATTCACTGGAAGAGCATGACATTCGATTAGAGGAAACCTTGCTGCGGTTAAAGAAGGCTAACGTGACCCTGAATGCTGACAAATGCGTTTTTCGGGCCACAGAAGTCACTTATATGGGTGAAATCATATCAAGACAAGGGATAAAACCAGATCCAAGAAAGACCGAGGCAATATTGAAAATGTCTACACCCACAACCAGATCGGAAGTTTTACGAGCGTTAGGAGTTGTAAATTTCGTTGGGAAATATATTCCGAATCTTTCGGCCAATACGGTTCATTTACGCAGCCTTCAAAACAAAAATACCAATAACGCAATACAACCAGAACATCTTCGAGAATGGAATTACGTCAAGCAAGTTTTAACGAAAGAACCGGTCCTATGTTTTTATGACCCATGTAAGCGCACTAAAGTATCTACCGACGCATCTCAAGATGGCCTCGGGGCAGTACTAATGCAGCTACACAAAGATGGATGGCGACCTGTAGCATATGCTTCTCGGGCTTTAACGGACGCACAAACTCGTTACGCCCAAATCGAGAAAGAAAGTCTGGGGTTGTGGTTCGGTTGTCAAAGATTCCATAATTATATTTACGGAACCCATTTCGTCTTAGAAACGGACCACAAACCGTTGTTGGCGATGACCAAGAGAACTCTAGCTGAAGTACCACCACGTCTTCAAAGGATTTTCCTGAAATTAATGAGATATCAGTTTTCGCTGGAGTATACACCAGGGAAAAGCCTAATACTGGCGGACGCGTTATCTAGAGCGTGCTCTCCCGCCAAAGAAGGGGACAACGACGTGAGCAACGAAATTCAAGTCCACGTGAATGCCATATGTAATGCTCTACCAGTTAGTAGTTCAATGATGGATCGGTTAAAAGAAGAAACTTCAAAGGATGAGGAGTTAACCAAACTACAGCATCAAATACGGACGGGTTGGAAGACTCAAGACAATAGTACTAACAGTTACGCGGCAATGAAGGCGGAATTATCAGAGGCCAATGGCCTTATCCTCAAGGGCAGTCGCATTGTCGTTCCCAAGTCACTGCGGGAACGCATGTTAAGGGTCATTCATGATGGACACATGGGCATAGAAAAGTGTCGGAGACGGGCTAGACAGGCGATATATTGGCCCAATATGAATCAAGATATTGAGAATAACTGCAAGCGTTGTCCGACATGCAATGTTTATCAAAACACGCAACGTCAAGAGCCATACATTTTAAGAGAAGTTCCCGAAAAGCCGTGGGAAAGAGTAGCCTCCGATATTTTTCATCATGCCGGCAAAAATTATTTGGTAATTTTCGACGCTTACTCAAACTTTCTCGAAGTAGAGGAAATTAGATCAACCACAGCCCATGCCGTTATCTGCAACATGAAACGAACGTTCGCTCGACATGGCATACCGTACGAAGTATTATCCGATAACGTTCCGTTTGACTCGTTCGAGTTCAAAGCATTTGCAAAAGACTACGATTTTGTCAACACAAAGTCAAGCCCCAAGTATCCTCAGTCGAACGGTTTCGCCGAAAAGGGTGTCCAAATTGCGAAACGGTTGCTTAGAAAAGCGGAAGATGCGAAGTCAGATTTCCAACTGGGTTTATTAAGCTACCGAAATACGCCGCTGGAAAATGGAAAATCGCCGGCAGAACTGCTAATGGGCCGACATATTCGTACGAGACTCCCCACATATCAAAAGGAAACGGCAAGACCACTCCCTATGAAACGAAAGCAGAAGTCTCAAGGGAAAGATTTGAAACCCTTGAACTCAGGGGTAACAGTCAGAATTCAAAATCAAAATGGACTCTGGAAGGAAAAAGCCATGGTTGTGGGAGAGAAGGCTCTCAGATCGTACGAAGTCGAAACAGAAGGGGGTAAACGATTGCGTAGAAATCGAAGACACCTTAAAGAAGTCGATGAGCCGTTTCAAAGAAACAGACGAGATGATTGTTGTTTTGAAAATTATAATCGTTCGCCGCTAAGAATGAGTCTAGACGACGAGGAGGACTCTCTGATTTATAAAATGCAACCGAACGTTGATCCAGTAGAACCAATCAGGGAACCTATAGAACCAGATGAGGATTTAAACACGCCGCATACTGAACCAGAGGAACAATGGTTCGAGACATTAGCACCCATCGCTGAGGCAGCGTCACTTCCAGATACAGTACCAGACGTTGATCCAGTGGAACCAATCATGAATCCTCTAGTCAGATTTGCTGATTCAAAAACAACAATTTCCAAACCAGAAGAACACGGGGTCGAGATAGAAGCATCCATCGATGAGGCTCCTCCATTTCTCGACGACACACTTATTGTACGAAAATCGAAACGCAAGATCAAGAAGCCAGACAAATTAAACATTTGATATTATATACGTTGCACAAAATATTCTTAAAGTAATTGTTATGGGAAAAGAAAGATGTATTGATAAACAGATTTATTCTAAGTGTTTATCTGTTTGTTTTAAATTATTGTTTTGACCTAATAGTTTATCTATTCAATTTGTTTTTTATATAAGTTTTCCTTTATCACTGTTTAAGTTTTTACTCGCAGTGTGGTTTTGGACGCGAACTAATAAAGACGTTTAAAGTTATAATTGTCGTTTAAATTATTGAACTAGATTAAGGACTAGTTGCCATAGTTTAGGTAAATACAAACAAAACAAGTCCTCGTTTTTTATACATATTAAATGCTAATTATTTAGTAATAAGAGATCATTTATTTTATTAATATTTTTCCTTTTATTATTAGAAAAAGGCCTTTCTTGTAAGGTTATAATCTTATGTTGACTGAAATACTTATCACTTGGTAATACTTCGTAACTTTATCCGGGTAAAGATTGTTAAGCTTGCGATACAAGCGTTTATATTTGAAATAGAAAAGTTCCTCAAGTTTATGTTTGAGACGATAGCCTGGTTTCGAGATTTACTAGTACTTTATGCTAGTGCATTATTTGTCCTTGGGTTCATTTTAATACGAAAAAACACGCGTCGCTCTGTCACCGCCAAGTGTACTGGTACTAAAGACATGAGGTTTTCAGTATAGAGTGTGAAACGTTTCACAAGTGCAACGCGTTTTACGTCTAAAAGTATCGTCTATCTACTCGGCGAAACAAAATGGCATCCTTACCAACTTTCAATGAATTTTGTCAATCGAAGTTTTGGGTAAGTGAATGTTCATTAAATGGGTAATTAAACGTTCGTTCGTTTAATGGGTAATTAAACGTTCATTCGTTAAATGGGTAATTAAACGTTCGTTCGTTAAATGGGTAGTTAAAAGTTCGTTAAATGGGAAATTAAATGTTCCTTAAATTCATAATTAAACGTTCGCCAAATGGATACGTTTTGGAAAAACCGAAAAGGTTGGTAAAGTAAACATTAGAGGCCCGAGATGATATGAATTAAAATTTGATTTGTTTTTCGTGTCCGGTATGTAACAGAGTGAGCCAAAAGTTAAGTAGGTCTTAGGCGGTAGTTAAAGGTTTGACACTAATCGGGTTTTGTCATTCTCTTTTAGTGCAGTTAGAGATAATTCAAGTTTAGTACAGTCATGCTGGCGAAGCAAGGATATTGATGAGAGGATAGTGTTTACACGCCAACCCAGTTGTGAACATAAAAAAGTAATGCTTTTTCTAAGGGAAGCTAAACCTAAAAACGGTAATTTCACCGTACAAATGGGTGTCAAATGTTATCTACACGGGCTTACTGACCTGTATAATAACTCTTTTTATTACGTTTGAATAGTTCAGTAGTTTAAATTTTAACGCATGCAATTTCTTGTCTATCAAATATGGTATAAATAAGACCATACGAAAAACCAAAACGACCAAATTGACAATGTGGTCTTTGGATCTTCTTAGAAATCGCCGGAGGAATGGGCACCTTTTTCCTCGAGGATGTCCTATTCCTGGATGAACTGGTACGAGCTCACCAACAAAATGCACGACCTACCTCCCTCACTTCGTGACAAGTTCTCATTAACGAGTGACAAACTTATGGAACATATCTTATGAACTTATGGTCTGGAGGACCAGTTTGGAAAAATCCTTAATTCGAAAGTACATGCCCCCAACATTCAAATTCAAGTACGAATACAACCAGGAATTACAATACAGACGGAACAGATGAACTCGCCAACGGTTCATGATGGATCACCTTTCCTCCAGGCAGAGTATCAACGTAATTGGACGCTAAAGAGAAAAGACCGTACGCTTCGCGCAGTGTGTCAAACCCACCCCGAAGCCCAGATCAACAAGTACCGGCAGTGCCCAGGCGCTTTCAAACGAAACGGTAACTTGTCTAATCTAAACAAATCAATGTAACATAAACCCATTCAGAAATAAAAACCATCTACATACAGAATTAAATATTTAAGAATCGACAATGTTCTTTTCAAAATGACTTGTTATCTGGAAATGTTTGTAACTCAATACGCGGGTAAAGAAAGTCTGATACGAACGTTTACATTAGAAATAGAAAAGTTCCTGAAGTTTATGTTTGAGACGATAGCCTGCTTTCGAGATTTACTAGTACATTATGTGTCCTTGGGTTCATACGCACAAACACACGTCGCTCTGTTATTAGAGTACCGTATCATTGACGCCCGTCTAGTGTACTGGAACTAAACTAAACACATGTGGTTTTCAGTATAGAGTGTGAAACGTTTCACTATTGTACAGCGTTAGTTTTACGTCCAAAAGTATTGCCTCTTTTTTCGGCAAAACAAAATGACATTCTTACCAACTTTCAATGAATTTTGTCAATCGAAATTTTGGGTAAGTGAACGTTCGTTAAATGGGTAGTTATACGTCCGTTAAATGGGTAGTTATACGTCCGTTAAATGGGTAATTATACGTCCGTTAAATGGGTAACTATAAGTCCGTTAAAGGGAGGGTGAAGTAGAAAATCAAGTGATTTTTTTATCGATTCTTCTACTATTTATAAGACCAGTCTGCATAGTCAAACATTCAGGAAACACTTCCGAATGGTTTTAAAATTCAAATTAGGTTCAGATTTTAAGGATAATTTTAAAAAAGGACCTACGACCAATCGCGTAACGCCTTGCCTTTTTATTAACAAAATTCTCGTGGCACGCTCCATGTCTCGTGCCACGATTGTCACGTCGCGCGCGAATTAATCTCGTGATAAATTTCATTCGACACGGAATCATTCGGAAGTATTTCCTGAATGTTTCACTATGCAGATTGGTCTTGTAATTAGAAGAAGAAATGATAAAAAATCACTTGATTTTCTACTTCACCCTCCCTTTAAATGAGTAATTAAACGTCCGTTAAGTGAGTAATTAAGCGTTAAATGAGTAATAAAACGTCCGTTAAATGAGTAATTAAACGTCCGTTAAATGAGTAATTAAACGTCCTTTAAATGAGTAATTAAACGTTCGGTAAGGGGTAATTAAATGTTAGCCAATCAGGGCCGTCGCCAGGGTAAATTTTTGGGTGGGGGGCGGTAAGGCACTCTTTTTAAAGACCGAAAAGGTTGCTAAGATTAAAGGTTTATACATAGCTTACGTCAACGTTCGAAGTCTAAAATCACACCTTCGCATGATGTTGATATTGGTTAGATAGTTCTCGTTTCGGTTTGGAATTTTGATTTCCCAACTTGTTTAAAATAAAAATATTAACCTAGTTGAAAGTCAATTTAAGCTTTTCTCGAATTAAAACCGTCCCATTCCAAATTATGTGTTTCGAATACGCCGTAACGACGATGTTTGCAAAAGGGTAATTTTCTCTCTTGTTGTAAGTTCGAAAGGGGCTTAAAATATTAGTAAAAACTCAATATACAAGCCTATAAACATAATGGGAAATTGCCGTAAATACTCGATATTATATAATTTGCAAAAAGTCTTCCAAATACGCCATTACCCAACTAGTCAAATTCACGTTGAATGGCAAAATCCCGGTTTATTTTCAGGACTCTAATCTAACGTGGTACACGGATAATTCGGACTTGACGCCGTGCTTCCAGAAGACAGTTTTGGTGTGGTTGCCGTGCGCTGTCTTATGGCCGCTTTCTATACTACTTTTCAAAAATTTCAAGCGAAAACGTGACCCCTTTTCAAACCTCGACATGACCAAAACGGTAAGAATTAGAAGTAAGCTTTGACAAGCACGCGTCACTCAAATTCGAGCGCTTTTCAGGTTCTAGCTCTGTTACTGGCATCCTTAAACGCCTTCCAGTTGGGAAGACAACTTTATCTAGGCGAAGTCGAGACTCTCGACAATTTGGACACAGTCATAAAGTTCGTGACTTACGTAAGGATTACCAAAATATGTTTGGACCAGAGATCAGGTTTCTACCTGAATTGAAGTGCAAACATCGGTCTACTTTGCAGGTGTTGGCGGTTTTTCTCTTCATCTACGGTCGACGAATGGGAACAGTTTCTTCGGCAATTCAACTTTTGTTCTGGTTTCTATCGACAATCTGCGAAACCATTTCTTACAGATCGGCCATGATGAATCGCTCCTTCGAAGTGAGTTACCAGATTGACAAGGCACCTCTCAATTTACAGTTTTTAACATGAAGTGGCAGGATATTCGAGATGACATCTGTGGCTTTGTAACGGAGACATTGGGCTACTCGCTCGTCATAGCCACCCTTGTGCTGAACACACTAAGTGACAGGCGTCCACTGGACAAAGAGGACTTTGAGGGGAAAGAAAAGCCATTGGTAAATAAGTCTATATAAAAACTATTATGATGAAAGTGACAATGTGGTCTTTTGGATCTTGTTAGAAATCGCCGGAGGAATGGGCTCCCTTCTCCTCGAGGATGTCCTATTCGTGGATGAACAGGTACGCCCTCACCAAAAAATGCACTCGGCTTTTGATTCAACTTTTGTTCTTTTTATGAACGACACAGTTTTATGTGGAAGGGGTGGAAAAAGACACTAGAACCCTGGGACGTCTACGATCTTAGCATTTCCGACAAAGCCGCGACTGTCAAACGCAAGTTTGACAAGTATTGGCAATACACACCAATCCACCGGTAATAAAGGGCAAACGCATGGTGATGGCTTTACACAATAATAAATTTTTACAGAAGCAGCGACAACATCGATGGTGGTGACCAACTGAAACGAAATGCCAATTCCATTGGGATGGCCTTGTTTAAAACTGTCTGGCCCTTATTCTTGGGCGGAGCGTTGTTGCAAATTTTCTCCGACGTTGTAGGTTCCATGACCGCCCCAATACTCAGGTTACAAGCACATTCAAAGGAATGTACGCTACCAAGAAAGTCGTTGACATACATTTTTTCAGATGGATACTCGAGTATTTGTCGAGTGAAGAGCCACAGTGGAAGGGCGTCTTCTACGCCTCATTATTTGGGCTAGCTGGGGTAGCGCAGTCTTTACTGTTGGAAGGCAGCGCCTACTTCCACACGAAACTAGGAATTAGGCTTAAATCACTAACAACGTACGCGCTCTACAAAAAGGTAACAAGCTAGAGGACGGTAGCGTGACCCCTTTATAGATCAATCTTTTCGAACACAATTATGCTGGGTCGAGTTGCAGTCTCATCCTTAGGTTATTAATTACCAAGAAGTGGACAATGAAAGTTTATTGTTTCGTTAGACGCTTCGCTTGTCGAGTGGCGCACGAGGCGAGCTTTCCATGGGTGCAATACTGAACACGATGTACATCGACACCGAAAGATTTCTGTTATTGATACCGAACCTCGGCCCCATTTGGTCAGTGCCGACGCAGGTCATCTTCTGCACGTTCTTCTTGTATCAGGAATTGGGTGCCTCAGGATTGGTCAGTTCCGCCATAGTGGTAATTTTCCTGCCCCTCTCCTACTTGACCTCGTGGAAAATTAAGAAATTACAGGTCAGATCGTTCAATAAAAATATTTGAAGTTTTGAAAGAAGAGAACGAAGATTTTAGGTGGAATTGATGAAAGTGAAAGACCAAAGGATAAAACTGACGAGTGAAATCTTGAACGGGATTCGTGTCTTGAAGTTCTACGCGTGGGAAAGATCCTTCCAAAGAATGGTCGAGAGTCTGAAGGAAAATGAAATAGTGTTGTTGAGGAAACAATATAATTTAACCATAGTATCAAACTTCATGAATTACGCCTTAAACTCGACTGTAAAAATCGATGGAGGTAGCGTTTAGAAATTAGTCATTTCAGCATAAATTTCTCGGCTCTCCAGGCGATCCTGGCAAGTTTCGCCGTCTTCGTACTGAGTGACGATGACAACGTTCTGACTTCAGCGAAAGCCTTCGTCTCATTTCAGTTGTTTCGGACGCTCTGCATGCCAATAAGATTTTTTAGTGACTCGATTAACGCCTTAATAATGGTAAAATATCAATGGATGTTGTCGATAAGTAACTCTCCTGAAATATTTGCAAATTCAGATCAAAGTTTCCGTTTCGAGAATAAGTGATAATTTAATGAGCGACGAAAATGAAGAATATAGACTTCGAGTCCCGGTAGACGAGGGAAATTTAAGTAAAACTATCTGGGCCCCGTTTCCCCTCCTTGAACGTGGACGTAATTTCTTCTTTATTGGCAGGTATCGAAGTGACGAAAGGAGCATTTCGTTGGAAGTCGGGAGAAGCGGAATTTTTGAAGGACATCGACTTGAAGGTGTCGCGTGGATCTCTGGTGGCCGTGATGGGTCCGGTGGGTTGCGGCAAATCTTCGCTCTTGTCCGCTCTGCTCTGCGAGATGGAAAAGGTGACAGGCGAAGTCAGGGTATCGGGCGCTGTTGGATACGTCAGTCAACAACCCTGGATAAGGAACACCTCACTCAGGAACAATATCCTCTTCGTGGACGACATGGACGAGGTGAAATACGCTCGAGTGATCAGCGCCTGCGCCCTCCAACCCGATCTCGACAACCTGCCCGCGGACGACGAGACCGAGATCGGTGAAAGGGTAAGTTCCTTCAAAGACTGGTTCTTGGCGATTGACTTCAACAATCCCTTCTTCAGGGAATCAATTTAAGCGGTGGTCAAAAGCAAAGGGTCAACGTGGCCAGAGCCATTTATCGAGATGAGGACATTTATCTGTTGGATGACCCATTGGGTGCGCTCGATTCGAATGTGGCCAAACACCTCTTCGATCGAGTCATCGGCCCAAACGGATTGCTGCGAAACCAGGTTGGTTCGAAGCATTCTATGTATCGAAAAACGCTGAGCTATCAGCATTCATGTTTATCCATTTAGACAAGAATTCTAGTGACGCATAATGTGACGTTTCTGCGAGAAATGGACGAGATTTTGATTATGAATAAGGGACGAATTGTGGCCAAGGGGAGTTACGACGAACTCACGAGCCCGGGAATGACCACTGACTACTTCGCCCATCAGGACAGCGTATCGATCTTCCCACCTACGGAAAAGTATCAATGTCATTGTAGAGAGTTGGGTCAACCCTCAATACTGCTTTCAGGCTGCTTCAGGCGGCGTGCCATTCGCGCGTTACACTCGGAAATGTTGAGGGCTGTTTTGCGTTCGCCTTTGTCCTTCTTCGACAGTACACCGACTGGGCGTCTCCTAAATCGTTTCTCACAAGACATTGATGTTTTGGACAAGCAACTGCCCAATTCGCTGAGAGTAGTTTCTTTAAATACAATACAACTAGCAGTTATTTCCATTTCAATAATCATCGGTATACCGCTTCTCATCGTTCCCCTGATGGTTATCGCTACCGGATTCGTGTTTCTTCAGGTAAGAGCGTAGCCTGCGGCTAACAAATCTTTTAGAAAGTCAAACGATGCCGAGCGTGCGGGAATTCAGCGAAAAGTATCTGAGTTTTGCAATTGAATGTAGCGCTTTTTCGTGGCGAGCAACGTGCAGTTGAGAAGAATTTAAGCGACGAGGAACTCTTTTCTCTTCTCACACGCCTCGGACTCGGTGGCTGGAACGACGCTCATCAGAGCGTGCCACGCCACCAAGAAATTCCAAGAGCAGTTCCTTGACTTAATCGACCATAGTATGGCCGCGTATTATGCCATGAACATGTGTGAAAGGTTTGCGCTTTATAAGAGACACGAGACAATTCCAACTTTGAAAAATTTTCCTATTTCAGATGGCTGACAGTTAGGTACAATATTTTGAGTAACGTCTTTCTGTTCTGCGTCTCCCTCTTTTCGGTTTTGAGCAAAGGCCGGGCATTATCACCGGGAATTGTGGGATTTGTCATGACGAGTGCTAACTTGGTACGTCGAAGTTTAATTTACTTAAAGCCAAGGATGATATGGGGGCGGATACGAAATCTGACAGAAATGCGCGCCGCAACTGCGGAAACGATTGGGTCTGGTGGGACACTATAAATCGAGGAGGAATGCTCGGGACGAAAGGCAGGTGGGCTACTTCAGAACTAGACAATTTTTAGCGTCATTGTGTCGCCCTAATTTTGCATACATATACCAAAGTTATTTTAAACTGTTTCGCTCATAAATAAAATTTTGCAACTGATACGCTAAATTTTATGTAGACTTAATAATTAATAATTATTGTTTTGAAGTTGTTGCTAAAATTATCGTATACGTAGATGACGCTGCAATAGGGAAAAGCCGGTTGGGATTTATTTGAAGTTTTGAACGCGCTAGACGCGTTTGCTAGAGTTCTTACTTTCGGTTTCAAGGAGGATTGTAACATTAATCATTTGATTAAAATATTGGGAATTTAAACTATGGCGCTAAATGATCATTCTTATGCGTGAAAGAAGAAAAGATTTTATAATAAAAAGAGATTTTTACGAACATAGTGAAGTTATGTTTGTTAGAACCAAGTTCTGGAGAAAATCTAGTATAGGGAAAAATATACCTAAAACTTTTAATATTCCTTAAAATATAACCTAAATTCATAACTTTTAATATTCCTACCACTATGCACCTAAATTCATAACCACATAAATTTTAAACTGTCACCGAGGAACGCTACTCCTACCACAATAGCAGTATAGAAACTTTCCCCCTAAACGAAAAACCCCTACGAAAAGTTGAAAACATGTTTTGAAAAAAGTCAGTCGCGAAAGCGTTGAGGTAAAGGTAGCGGTCTATTCGACCACACCTGAAAGATATGCGTGTTGTTTGTTTTAAATCGAAATAAAGTTTGTTTTTTGATAATCTTACTAGTCAACAAAATTTCTACACCTTTTATACGCGTGCACGAACAATGTTTGGTTTCATCATTTCCTCGTAAGCCTACGATATAATTATAATCATTTCCAGACAAATACTACAATTCTGCTTTTTTCAAAAAAATATCTCCTGGAATTGTTGAAAATAACTTCTCATTCAGAGAATTTCCAAAATAGGAAGGCCACCTGAGCTATAGGTAAGTAATTCGTGTGAAACTTACTTCGATTATTAAATGTTTTCTTCTTTGGTGCATAAGAATGATCAAAGGTTTAATCTTACAATCTTTTAAATCCTTGAAAGCGGAAGTAAGAACTCTAGCAAACACGTCTAGCGCATGGACGAAACAATACTGAAGGACGGATGGCAGCCCATAGAGCCCCATACTAAGCGACAAAACAACCAATGTTAAGCTTACTTCCCCCTTTTCAGCCCCAAAACGGAGGGGGGTTATGAAAAATAGTGAGTCAAATCCCGGAGAAAGCTAGCGCCATCTAGACAAAATAAGACGTTAACTGCTTCAAAAAAAATAAAAATAAAAGATTTTTGAAATTTTGCCGTAACTTTGCAATCACAAATTTTTAAATTGCATGAAATTAAAGGTATGTTCTTATTATACTCTATATGTTTAATCATAACAATTAAAAGGCTATTCAATGTATTTTTAATTAATACAACTTCTTCTCTTTAAAATCGGCATTGATTTTATTCTAAATTTTGTCCAAGGCTTAAAGAAAATGGGCAGGAAAAAAATTTGTGTTTACAAGCTTTGCAACAGCGATTCGCGATACGCTGATAAGGTTTATATGAAAGGAGTTAAATTTTTCCCATTTCAGTTTTTGAAATTTCGAACCAGCCTGAATCCGTTGAACAATGATTACTGACTTTTTTGTCACGTGCCTATTGTCGTTACCCCAGTTTTTCAGAACACTGATTCCCCCATATGCCCCCCACTCTCCGGTTTGCTACTATCTGCCGCTAGAAGGCGAATTAACAAGTATTTTTCAACTTTCTCCCGCTGCCATTCGTCCTTCAGTATTGTTTCGTCCATGTCTAGCGCGTTCAAATAAATCCCTACCGGCGTTTTCCTATTGCAGCGTCATCTACGTACACTATTATTTTAGCAACAATTTTGAAGCAATAATTATTAAATGTTAACTCTATATAAAATTTAGTGTATCAATTGCAAATTTTATTTATGAACAAAACAATTTAAAATACCTTTGGCATATGTATGCAAAATTAGGCCGACAAGATCGCGCTAAATAGTGTATATTTCGGAAGTAGCCCACTTGCCTTTCGTCCCGAGCATTCCTCCCCATTTTTAGCGTCCCACCAGACCCAGTCGTTTCCGCAGTTACGGCGCGTATTTCTGTCAGATTTCTTATCCACACCCATCATCCTTGGGTAAAAATTATTTGAAATACGTCAGAGGCACTGTGGGATTCTGGGGTCGGGCACCGGAGGTCGTCAGAAAAGAACTGAACTGATTCAACCGAACTAGATAGGGGAGGGGGAATCGGAACGACAGTCTTGGACACGAGTTTGAGGGAGAGAGTAATACCTTGGAATTCTACAGGGCCGGTAGGCCCTTGTAGATATGACTTGATACTCTTTTGTAACGTTAAAGCAAAATTCACATGCTTTTACCATTTTTCCTATGGAGATTAACATGGGGTTTTTCGTGATATTTAGCCACCTCTAACTGAAAAACTAGAGCGAAGTTACTTTTCGGAATACTCTTAATTTAACAATTATGTATTCAAGGTGTGCTATCGGCTAGTTTAATTTAAATCAATTAACTCTAAGTATGTTAATTTTAGTTAATTCTGAAAGTACGTCAAAATTACTTTTGAGTCAGACTATCTAGCAGTAGACGCTGACAGATTACTATTTCATCCGAGCTTGAGCACCTTTATATGTATTTTCTAATTAACTGTAGCACCCTTAATAAGAAATAGGTCGTTATCAGGTCGAATTTTCGTCTAGAAAAGTAATTCAGGTAAATAATTACAGTTAACAGAGGTTTTTATATCATTTAAAGTAAGTTTTTGAACGTTCTTTACGGCCAAGGCTTAAGTTGTATTTTAGTTTGTCTATGTAATATAGTATTTATATAGTCTTTCCCCTTTCAAGATAAAAAAAGCTCGTTTCCAGCTCTGTATTCCAAAAATACGCAGTCTGCTTCGTTTCCTGCTACAAACAAATATATGAGGACTGAGGTATACAGGGTTTCATTATTTGTTAATCTCACCAAAATGCTACTAATTGTGAAGGTGTGTGATATATTTCCTTAAACTAAACCAATGTAGAGGAATTTCCATGTTTACATCAGCACAGATTCTCTCAACGTAACCACGTTGGAAACGGAGAGTTACGTGTGAGGTATACTGGGTTTCATTATTTGTTAATGGTTTAGAAATCAACGGTAGTGTTTTCACCCTGTGAAGAATTCAACTTCAAAATATTACAGGAAAGATCACAAAATGTTCAATGTGTTTTCCTACGGCAGTCAAAAGAGTGGTGTATAGGTTACTGGTTAGCGCAGTTCACTCAACATTCTCATTTGAGGACAGGTATATGCGGTTTCATTATTTGTTACTCTCACTAAAATGCTACTAATTGTGAAGGTGTGTGATATAATTCCTTAAAACTAAACCAATGTAGAGGACCAGATTATTCGTTAAAACAATTTTGGTCCTATTGAATCAGTTATACTGTGATGTTACGTTATCATTTTATAAACTATTTGTTACCAACAGTGGATTGTTTAATTCATAAGTAACAGTGGTGCTGGTTAATCCAGGAGGACAGTGTCATTATATAATTTAATTAGTCAAATAATTTTCATGTTTACATCACAGATTCTCTCAACGTAACCAAGTTAGAAACGGAGGGTTACGTTGTTTGCTATTTCCACAGTCCACGTTGCCGTTTGTTTATTGGTTTAAATTGCTATGAATTGTATAGGTATTTGATTTAATTACTGGTATTCAAGCTAAACTATAGAATAACATCATTCATTAACATATTGTATAGATAATCTTTACCACAAACCTAGCACAGGATATGATAAAAATTTAACGCAATGTGTTGGAAATAATAAAAAACTCCTCTAAACATTAGAGTTAAGGTGAATTCTTTATTAAAAGTCATTTTATAAGCTTAATGAGCACTGACGACAAGTTAATTTCAACGTAATTAAGTGTAATTAACGTGAAATTAAACCCCGAATGTACATTTTTTTTGGATGAAAACTCAGATAACTCTTAAATGATGTCCTTGATTAAGATTGTATCTAACCAAGCCGTTGGTAAAGCCCCATGTTTTCTCTTTCACACTTAAGCTAATTTAAATTATCTCGAAAGCACCTTAATAGGCGCGAAATTCAAAAGTTTAGGGTAAAATAAGAATCGAAAACTCCACTAAAAATTGCAATTAAGGTGAAGTATACATTTAAACTCATTTTATAGCCTAAATGTACACTGCCAAAACACAATCCTACGTTAATTTTAACTCAATTAAATATAATTAACGTGAAATTAAACCAAAATATACATTTTTGGATAAAAGCTCAAATAACTTTTAAATAAACTGTTTAAACTACCCAAAAGTTTAGGGTACCATAATGATGAATATATGGCAAAAATATTAAACTGCACTAAACATTGCAAATAGGGTAAAAAATTCAAATAAATTTTAAGCTTAATCCACTCTCACGAACCACGCTCAAATTAAGATTAAAACATCACAAGTTTTTCGTACAGCCACAGTAGTTTCCTATTTCACTTTCAAATTCATTAAAATACATCAAAAGCGCATACATTAAAATTTTAGGGTAATTGCAATTTAAGTTAATATTTTATTGAAACTTTTATTATAAAATAAATCCACACAAGATAAACAAGATAAGCCGTTAAATTAAACTCAATCAAGTATAATTAACCTAAGAAAAACATTAACATGTACAAAAATGGGCCAAGCCTCGCTTCGTGCCCTCTCCGCCCTAAAAAGTTCTGAGATCCCATGTAGAGCCAAGTCTGCCTTTTGTTCTCATTCAATCGCCAATTGAACAATTATGTTATAAATTAAGTCCTTTTCCTAATTAATAACCAATCTTCTTTGACTCTATCATTATTATACATCTTTGTTCGTATCAAAAATATCGTGACTTGGCAATCGCAAGTAAGTAATATTAAAAGGAAGTCGAAGGGATATTCACTAAATCGTTTATGGTCGAGGGGATATGTACAAGTTTATAAGATGAGTCATGCACAACCCTATGTACAAATTATATGGTGAGTTATGCATAACCCTATTTACAAGTTTATAAGGCGAGTTATGCATAACCTTATGTACACCTGCGCTTGCCAAGTCACGATATTTTTGATACGAACAAAGATGTATAATAATGATAGAGTCAAAGAATATTGGTTATTAATTAGGAAAAGTACTTAATTTATAACATAATTGTTCAATTGGCGATTGAATGAGACCAAAAGGCAGACTTGGCTCTACATGGGATTTCAGAACTTTTACGGCGGAGAGGGCACGAAGCGAGGCTTGGCCCATTTTTGTACATGTTAATGTTTTTCTTAGGATCTCACTTCTTTTTGTAGACCCTCTCGTTATACTTCGGTAGTTATATTAAAACAAGACCCTCTCGTGGTACTTCGTTTGCCAATATAATCGCTAACGTTTGTCCATATTTACGCTGAATTACCCCTTTCGACCCGCAGAGAATATGCAATAAAGATTGTACGCGATATCCTAATAAAAGAATGTAGCATCAGTTACGACACATTTCTATTAAACTACTACTCCTATTAGCTTTAATATATATTTAACTTTCGGTTAACTTTGGACCATTACGTCCTTTCATCAAGAACACACACTATTTCTGTTGAAAAGACGGCAGCGCCATCTAGTTTTAAAATAAAGAACTAAAGAACAATTTTATAAAAAATTCGGGATGTTTTAATTTTTCTGTGCTTTATAAAATAAATGAAAACTAAATCCTGAATTTTAAGTTTCTATCTCCTCTAGAAGTACCTTAGAATTTTGATGATCGGTGAGTGAGTGAGTGAGTGACAAAATAAGGTAAATTTCACCTGCGATATTTCGAAAAGCATATAGGGTAGGAACTTGAAATTTGGAAACAATAGCTAGGATTGACAGTCCTCGCGGCAAGCAAAATTTCAGACTTTCACCTATACCCATCACGAAGTTACAGTGGGCTTAAAAGTGCCACGAGTTGCTTCGAGAAAAGGATGTCAGTGCTCGACTTGGCTGGGAGCACGGCAGTGCTCCCAGAATGTGAAAGATTCGTGTTTTGGGTAAATTCATGGATACCTTATAATTAAACTAACAAATCTTTCACCCAGCCTCCATTTTCCTGTTTAATTCTTACGATTAATTAAATTGTCATTTAAAAGCTTTTTTCCCCATTTTGAAAAGAGAGCCATTGAAAAGGCGTGATATTTAAAAGTTTTGGGGCAAAGTAGTGATTGTTCTGCAAGAGTCAAACAGTCACTCCTCTAAAGTTTGCAGAATTTCTTGTTCAAACTCGTATAATAAACTGAAATAACACTAGTAAAAGAAGATAAGCCGTTAATTTCAACTTAATGATCATATTTAATTAAAATTAATCGAAAACAACAGGTTTTTTTTGGGTAACTATAGATAACCCTTAACTGAAATAACAAAATAAGATTAAACTACGCCAGTTGTTCTTTCAGCCTAAATGTTTTCCTATTTAACACTAAAATTAATTACATTATCACTATAATGCATTAATAGGCTCCAAACACAAAATTTTAGGGTAAGGAATGTGTCAAAATGAAACTTTTCCATTTAAATTTTAATATATCATTAGCATAGTTCGCCAAATCACCAGCAACAATTTAATCTGGCAACATTCAATGTAATAATGTTGCCAATAAAACAAGGGCGTCTAGCCCATAACTAAGCCATATCACTAGCCATCTCTCGCTATCCCTAATTCAATAAATTTTCTTCTACTGAAATACCACCTAGCATACCAGTCAAGTGGGGGGAGCAACAGAAAATTTTAAAGCACAGTCTTACGATAAGTCTTGGAATTTGGGCCTCAAATTACAACCTCTAATCGAATCCGTTTGGTACACATCAACGTCAACGTAAATGTTCAATGTGATTACCATTGTGGTGCAGGCACTCTTCATCTGTCCATGTCTTTCAATTACTTTACAAGCAACGAACTCATGACGCAGGAAGTCCAAGTAAATGCCTTCAGAGATTTTCTTATCAAGAAAAAGGGTCCGATAATTTGGTTTCCAAGAATGCCCTCCCAAAAATGCACGTTATGAAGGTTTAAGGTACCATCCTTAAATAGCCTCGTCAGAGAACAGTACCTTTCTAAAAATAATGGATCGGCTTCAATTAGTTCACGCAAAGGTTTTGCCGTTTTGGGTAATCCTCGTAAACATCATGTTCAATTTTCCCTGGTTTGAATACACTGGCATTTTGCTAAAAGACGAGACTAACTAATTAAATTCGGTCCTAACTGCTACGTAACGACGATTAGTTTTCACTACGGCCTTTTTTCTCGGTTCCTCAGACAACTCGGACCTTCTGCTTCAAAGTCATTCCCAAAGAAACCTTTATGTTTTCTTTATTTTGTTCATAGTTTAAGGTTAGGGGGCCAACCTTTATTACAATGGTTTCTTTTTTCGGTATTTGTGCCTTTTTAACAGGCGTATTGTTAAAATTGTAACACTACAGAAATTGTATTTCAAATGGGACCGGCAATACCGCAACGCTGAGCCGAAAAACTGGATGGTAATTGTTTGGACCTATAGGGTCAGGACATTGGAGGACCAAACATACCGTGGTGTCACGTGTCGAATGTTAAAGCGACCTTCACCACTATACATACTATGACCTGCTGCTCAAGCTGACAATCTTTGAAAACTCAACTTTGAGGAACTTCCGGTCTTTTTAGATATAAAGGGGCTTTCAGTGTCGCTAAGTAGTAGAATTACAGTAGTTGGTCTCGTTTCCTAGCAAAATGCCAACTTATTCTAACCAGGAAAAATTGGGCAGCAAGTTTATTTTGGGTGAAGGTCGCGGTAACATTCAACCATAGAGAATTTTACACATGTGTAAAATTCTCTCTGGTTCAACTAAAGGTAGTGCTTTATGCCGAACGGTCTCCACACCGACATTTGGGTGCGAGGACTTTCGTCATTTCGATAGTGCAAGATCGTGAACGTAGAAGAGACTGTATAGTCTGTAATGAGGATACAGACTTTGACATCGTAGAAAGTTTTGAAGCCAATCTCATGCTTGTAGTAGAGCGGTGGAACAAGAAGTTGCACTAAGCCATTCTACTGTTCGTGCCAGTTTACAAGGGCATTACTACAGGCATAATCATATCCCCCTACATCAAGCCTTAACGGACGAGAAGTACCTAAGACGGCAATACCATTAGTCTTGCCATGCGTCATGAGTTTAGTGGTTGCAAATGTAATGCAAGACACGGACAGTCATCTGGAAGAGTGCCTCAACCACAATGGTAGACACTTCGAATATTTACGTTGAGTTGTTTACTAAACAGTTTAGAGGTTGCAATTTGAGGCCCAGGTTCTAAGACTAATCGTAGGACTGTGCTTTAAAATATTTTGTTGCATTCACGCATATTCTCCTGTATTCTTTGTGTATCTTGCCACTCGTTGTCACTTAAATACAATAAAACATGAATTCTAAACATTTATTTACACCCTGTATAATTTAGCACGACATCACCCGTTGGCAGTATTGGGGGTTGTACATAAAGGAAGCTGTTGGTCTGATCTCGACAACACTGTATACATATACAGTGTACGAAACAAATATTTTTCTTCCATATTTCAAATACCGTCGTTTTTAAACTTTTCATAAATAAAGTACAACACAATATGCTTATATAGACATCGTCTTCAAGCTCTTCTACTCATGATGCATTTCCTCAAAAATTCTCATTGATATATGTTTAGAGTGTACACAACAAATAAAAAAATTTATTCTACATTTCAAATACTGTCATTTTTGAACTAACTTCATATATAAAGTACAACATTATATGCTTTTCGAAAACTATGTTATTGGATATGAGTTCCTATAGTTAACTATACTTAAGTACTTCTTTAAGCTATTAGAAATAGATCAACCCCAAATGTATGTCGGTACAAAAAACATGAAATTATTCAAATTTTAATTACATTAAGACTGAAGGGACAGATATTATAAAAAAAACGTCTTGGTTTGGACCAAGGCCGAAAAAACAAACGATATGTCTGAGGTTTATCAGTTGACTGAAGTTTCAGATATTGCAATTTCTTTTTTAATTACTTTTATTCCTTTAATCCTTAATCAATATTTAATTCAATCAACTTATTTTTACTGTTAATCGATCTATTCCCTCTAAATTAATTTCAAAAATTACATATCTACGCTTTTTCAAGAATAATTCCATTTTCCGAAAACATTTTATCATGAAATTAATTATTTTGAAGGGATTTCGTGTCGATGATTACTAAGTTGGAAGCACAGTTTTAATTCTTGTTGCCTTGACAAATTTTCAAGTTTGCACCAAAAAAGTTTAAATCTGTTGTAAGTTGCTGGGAAGACTGATGTCAAGAAATTATGATAAAGAATTTATTTTGCTCAAACTAATTTATAAACTTATGTTGTCTACTTAAGACAAAGCAACAACCTCGGTCCTGTCTTGTTTCTTTTAGTAGGTAGCTCTCCTTTTATGCACTGGAAAAATATGATATCGGTGTAAATATAACCAAAGGAAAGGGTAAAGTTTACATAAAAAGAAATACTTCTCAGTTCCGATGACTTGTTATTTCCTGAGGAAATAAAATGGTTGAACACATCATACCTTACCAGAACTGCCATGGACCGATCGTACACAAATTACATAAGGAGAAACTAAAACACTGGGGCGATGCCGCCATTGGGGTCTTCTCCCTCTCGCCTAGAAGCACCGCTAGAGGCAGTGCGAGTTGACTTTCCTCCCGCCTGTAGTGAACTTTGACACCGTCTGACGATGGCCCTTGGTGCAAGGAAGAATACCCCAATGGTCTCCTCGCCCCTGTGTGTTTTCGGAAATGGTCTCTACGCCTGATAAAATCATTCCGCGTAATACGTAACCGGTGTACAAGTAACGCCAACAATGTAGTAAGGGGTGATGACGTTCCAAATCTAGATTGAGTTATGGCCAAGAAGCTTTGAAGTTCGGAGAGGGAAACTGCAGTGCAACCTTTCCTTCATAGTCGCGACAAAAAAATGTAACATTTCGATATTCGAAGTTAAATGTATAAATTCGCGTCCCCAATATATGCATCCACTATCAAATATTTACATTTTCCTTTCGAGTTATATCAAAGATCGCTTGCTCTTTTTAGACACTTCGTATAATATTTCAAATATTCAATATTCGTCACCCAACACGTACTCCCTTCAAAATAATTAATTTCATGATAAAATGTTTTCGGAAAATGGAATTATTCTTGAAAAAGCGTAGATATGTAATTTTTGAAATTAATTTAGAGGGAATAGATCGATTAACAGTAAAAATAAGTTGATTGAATTAAATATTGATTAAGGATTAAAGGAATAAAAGTAATTAAAAAAGAAATTGCAATATCTGAAACTTCAGTCAACTGATAAACCTCAGACATATCGTTTGTTTTTTCGGCCTTGGTCCAAACCAAGACGTTTTTTTTATAATTTAATAAAGATTTTGAAAGAAATTAAAAGAGCGTTATTAATGATACAGAAAGAAACTAAAGAGTAATTAACTTAAAGATAACATGGTGTCAGAAGTGGGATGAACAGGAGGAAGCAGAATTTAACGATTAATTAACGGAAACATAACAGGCACGTTACAAAGGAGAGGCGTGGTTCGAAGAAGCTTAGTTTTATTTCGAAAACTATCGCTTCCGGGAAATGGCGCTGGAATCTCGCGAAAAAACAAGGACTAGGTGTCCAGTCCAACTCTATGTAGAGTCTTCCTATCTTGTCGTCACGTGGTGCCAGTAACGTATTTCAAATAATATTTACCCGCCCGCCCTTGCCATCTTCACAGTCCCTTTAAACTAATTATTGAACAGCTAATTAAAAATCTGAAACAATTGACAAGTTCGTGGGCTTCTCTCGAGACGAATATTGTGGCTGTTGAGCGAATCGTCGAGTACTGTCAATTAGAGAGCGAAGGCAACTGGGACAAACCCGAGACTCGTGTGCCACTTAATTGGCCAGAACGTGGTGAAATCGTACTTCAAGATTACAGCACGAAATACCGCGAAGGATTGGACTTGGTCTTAAAGAATATCACCGTGATGATTCAACCGGGTGAGAAGGTGGGCGTGGTGGGGCGGACCGGGTCGGGAAAGTCCTCCTTGACCTTGGCACTCTTCCGGATGATCGAGGGTGTGCAAGGCTACATCGTCGTGGACGGAGTTGATCTGTCGACGGTTGGCTTGACAGTCTTGCGATCGCGAATGGCCATCATCCCGCAAGATCCCGTCCTTTTCTCGGGCACACTCAGACTGAACCTGGATCCCTTCAGACAGCATGATGACCAGCGTCTGTGGTCCGTCCTCGATCAATCGTATCTGAAAGCCTTGGTGACGTCTTTCGAGAAGGGTCTCGATCATCCGGTGGCCGAAGGAGGTAGCAACCTGAGTGTCGGACAACGTCAGTTGGTCTGCTTGGCTCGCGCCTTGCTCAGGAATAGCAAGATATTGGTCCTGGACGAAGCGACGGCCTCGGTCGACATGGACACCGATGATCTGATCCAAAAGACCATTAGAAAGGAGTTCGCTTCAGCCACCGTTATCACCATCTCCCACAGGATAAACACCATCATGGACTACGACAGGTATGTCATATCCCGTAATAATTATAAGTTTAACAAAAACGTCATGTTCACTGTGTAAGGGTAAAACTTGATATGGATGGTCAGAACTTTAGTAAGTTTCATCATGGCGTCACGCGTCAAAATATGGGGGTTCTGTTTCTTGGCTTATCTCACTTAATTGGCATCCCTTTTAGTGGTTAATTACCTAGCTATATTCTGATTTTATTTTGTGTTTAATTACCGACTTATATACCGAATATATTTTGACAGGGTGATGGTTTTGGACGATGGTCGAATTGCCGAGATGGATTCTCCGCAAGCTCTGTTGAAGAACGATCAGACGCTCTTCTACAAATTGGCCAAAGACGCTAAACATTAATTTTCTCTAATTACGGATCGACCTTCTTAAATTGTTCCAATGATAATTTTACTCGAATAAACGACGTCAGTGTAATTTCACTTCAGCGTGTATGTAACCTTTGATTGGACGGTCATAGATAAAGCATTTATTCTTGTAATTCATCGTAGTGGACTGAACAAGGATGATGGGGGAGGATGCGAAATCCGCCAGAAATAGGCGCGCAAACTGCGGAACGGCTCAGGTTGGGCGGGACGCCAAAAATGGTGTACGAATAGTCGGACTCAATTGTAATTGGTTCGCCTGTAGCCTTTCTTGAAGACTTGAACAATAACAATTGAGTCCGACTATTCCGCCCCCATTTTTGCGTTCCACCCTACCTGAGCCGTTCCACAGTTAGTGCGCCTATTTCTCTCAGATTTCACATTCCCCTCCCATCATCCTTGGACTGAACGCCCAAGCCACAATGCAAAATTAAGTATATAGGCCTAGTCAATTAATAGCTAAGTTTAAAAAAGGATTCATATACATAATTCCAACACAAAGAATCTCGACCGCAAAGATCCCGACACTGAAATATCATTTACTTTTTATTTAAGTATAGTTAATCTATATAAGAGATAAAATCTAAAGGGCAAAGTTTTGTGTTTTGCCACACAAATAGCCATCAATTGAAACGCTGTCGTATGAATTGAACGTTTTCGATTCGTTATGCTTTTTTTACGGCAAACGTTACGTCCTTGAGGCTGCGCGATCCCCGCCAGTAGATGGATTCACCTCTTTTTCTGTCGATTTCATAGGCTTACCCCTGATCCATAAGGATGTCACCGCCCACTTTGGCCCACCACTCGGTTTACATGCAAAAAAAAGGTCTGCTACACACATGTGGCCTGTAAATTGGTTTTCTAAGGAATTTTTATGTATTGGGATGATTTTGACGATTTATAACCTATCGGGATTTTGGTGTCGGAATCTTCGCTGTCGAGATTCTTTGTGTCTCGGGATTCCGTCCAGACACCTTAAAGAGTGCCGTAAGATTTCTATGTTACTGCTGATGTGTTCATTTCAGAGAAAAGGGCGATTTCCCCTTACACCCAAAGTGTGAAATAATTCTGTTGAAAATGGAAAGTAGTTTCGTGAGGGAATAGGTATAACCAGCTCCAAGGCGAGGAATATATTCTGATGGTGCGGGTTATAGTTTGTGTACCCCATTAAATCTAATTCCCTTTTTCACCCAAATAACCCTAACATCTGGAACACGATAGGTCGCAACACTCAAACATTTCTTTCAGCGTATTTGTCCGCACGGGGTTTGCTCTATTTCGTCAGAAAATCCATCAAAAAGCACCGTGTCATTTTCGAAACAAGTCGATCAGTACCCAGGCGCTTTCAAACGAAACGGTAACTTGAAGGCTAGCTTTAGACATCGTCCACCAATCTAAACAAAACTATGTAACATAAACCCATTACGAAATAAAAATACATCTTAAAACAATATTAAATAATATTGTCGACAATATCCTTTCCAAAAAGAGTTATCTGGAAATAATTCGTAACTCAATCCGCGGGTAAAGATAGTTAACCCGTTTGATGCAAACGTTTACATTAGAAATTTGCATAAGTTAATCAAGTTTGTGTTACAGATGATAGCCTCGTTTCGAGATCTACAAATACATTATTTTTACGTGGGTTCATTTTTGTAAACAAAAACAACACACGTCGGTATGCAAGGAGAATACCATCTCCCACATTCTAGTGTATTGGTACAAAACTATAATCACATTTGGTTTTCAGTATCGCGTGTGAAAGGTTCCGCGAGTGTAACGCGTTTTACGTCTAAAAGTATCGCCTCTCTACTCAGCAAAACAAAATGGCATCCTTAGATAATTTCCATGAATTTTGTCAATCGAAGTTTTGGGTAAGTAAATAGACAATTTCATTATGATTATTGACATGGGCGAGGAGACCTTTACGGCGCGTAGGGGTGCGTGAAGGAGCACCGCTAGAGGCAGTGCAAGTTGGCTAGACTCCAGACTGTAGTGAACTATGGCTCCACCCAGGGTTGCCTCTTGGCGAGTCGGAAGGAACCCCTCCGCGCTGCACCTTAGTTTCTCTAAGAGTATTTAAAAGAATGGTCCATGTTTGTTATATTGGTAAATAATTCAATTATCGGCTCTTATGGCACCCCAAACATTCTGGCTGATCTTCTACACAAAAATCTCGCCTTTCCAATTCAGGAGCCAATCAAAACTCGCAATTGACGAGGGCGGAACTAAAACAAGCCATTGCTAAGCTTATAGAGCAAGTAAACTCTACTCATCGCTAATGGGAGCATCCAGTGGCATTTTATTAAACTAATCCACAGCCGAGACTTGCTTTAAACGTTCGTTATAAGTGGGTAATTCAAGGTTCTCCAATCAGGGCCGTCGCCAGGATCAAATTTTAGGGGAGGGGCGCGATATGGCACGTTTTGCAAAAACAGAAAACGCTGCTAAGGTTAAAGGTTTACACATAGCTCACGTAAACGTTCCAGGTCAATTCATGACGTTGATAACATCGTTGACATATTTGGAATCAGTGAAACTTGTCTGATCAAAAATACCCCGGATTCAGATTGCGGTGGTTAAGCCTTATTGGGCAATTCTTTGTTTTAAATCTTGTTAAGCGGCCAGCGATAATTTATCTTTAGTATGATCAATTACGCTACATACGTAAGAATATTGTTGAGGTGTACCGACTGGATATTGTTTACAGGTCAATCATGTTGTCAATAGAACCCTTAATAACGGTGAAACAATTCGTTATTTCAAATTTTAACGCCAGTATTATTCAGGGAATTACGTGGTTAGATAGTCCACTTTTCGGATCGGAGAGGTCGTATTTGGATTTCCCAACTTGTTTAAAATAAAAATATCAACCTTATTGGAAGTCAATTTTTGGTTCAGGCTGTGTCCAGAATTAAAACCACCCTGTTTCCGAATTAGATATAACTAATGCGTTTGCAAAAGGTTGATTTTCTCTCTTAATACCCTGATTATAAATGAAAGTTCGAAAAGGGTTTAAAATATTAATAAAAAGTGCCTTTGAAAAGAAAGCCTCGAAAGTAGAGGTGTGCGGTTAACCGTTTCAATCGAATAATTCGATCGAATACCGAACCGAATAATTCGATTCGGTATTCGATAAGCCTATTTTCACTATTCGATTCGAATATCGAATACCGAACTGACTATTCGGTTAAAGTTCGACTACCATAAATTTTGGTCCTTGGCACTAGAGAGACCCACCTTATTTAAAAAAATATCATCCCAATTTTATTTGTCTCCCATCAAAAACTACCAGCCAGTGCATAGGAAAATTTTAAGAAATACTTGACCACCAATGAGGCGAGGTATTTTGAAATTTAGGAGCTTCTAAATGTTCTTCTCCTTGCTTTGTAATTTTATTGGCGAATATTAGGGTTACTACCCGATTAACCGCGAATAGTTGGCCTAGAATTCGCGAATATTAGGGTTAAATATTCGCGGTTATTAGGCTTACCCTTACAAAAATCTTCTTAAGAGTTCTAAAGGAATTTCTTTGGAACCCTACGGAGCCCTTGGGATCATTTTCTAAAGAAACTATTTCCAAAGACTTCCTTGGAATTTCCTAAAGAATTCTTGAGATAAATTTCCAAAGAATGTCTTGGGATTATTTTCTAAAGAAATTCTTTAGGTATTCTAGAGATAAATTTCCAAAGAATGTCTTGGGATTATTTTCTAAAGAAATTCTTTAGGTATTCTAGAGATAAATTTCCAAAGAATGTCTTGGGATTATTTTCTAAAGAAATTCTTTAGGTATTCTAGAGATAAATTTCCAAAGAATGTCTTGGGATTAATTTCTAAAGAAATTCTTTAGGAATTCTAGACATAAATTTCCAATGAATGTCTTGGGATTCTTTTATAAAGATATTCTTTAGGAATTCTAGGGATAAATTTCCAAAGAATGTCTTGGGATTATTTTCTAAAGAAACTCTTTAGAAATTCTAGAGATAAATTTCCTAAGAAGGTCTTGGGATTATTTTCGTAAGAAATTCTTTAGGAATTCTAGAGATAAATTTCCTAAGAAGGTCTTGGGATTATTTTCGAAAGAAATTCTTTAGGAATTCCAGGGATAAATTTCCAAAGAATGTCTTGGGATTATTTTCTAAAGAAACTCTTTAGAAATTCTAGAGATAAATTTCCTAAGAAGGTCTTGGGATTATTTTCGTAAGAAATTCTTTAGGAATTCTAGAGATAAATTTCCTAAGAAGGTCTTGGGATTATTTTCGAAAGAAATTCTTTAGGAATTCTAGGGATAAATTTCCAAAGAAGGTCTAGGGGTTGTTTTCCAAAGAAGTTCTTTAGAAATTTTTGAGATAAATTTCCAAAGAATGTCTAGGGAATAATTTCCAACGAAATTCTTTAGAATTCTTGAGATCAATTTCCAAAGAAGGTTTAAGGTTTATTTTCCAAAGTAAGGAATTCTTGAGATAAATTTCCAAAGAAAGTCCATGGTTTATTTCCAAAAGAAATTCGTTAGGAATTATTGAGATAAATGTCCAATGAAGCTCTTGGGTTGGTTTTCCAAAGAAGATCTAGGGTTTATCTTCCAACGAAATTCGTTTGGAATTCAAGAGATTAATTTCCAAAGAAGATTTATTTTCCAACGAAATTAGTTAAGAATTTTAGAGATGAATTTCAAAGGGCCAGATACATTGCAATTATGCTTTACATATAATTATCTCAAAATATTTTTACCCAAATAGTTTTCCTAGATAGACATTAACTTGATGGTTAAAAAAATTAAAAACGTTTCACGAAGGCTTGTCCCGTAGCTAAGGCTAGGCAAGCGCTGAAATGGAATGTTATATTTACCTATTTTTTTATTATTTTTTTTGCCTTCAATATTCCGTGAGGTGTTTATGTAAAGGATAAAATAGGTTAAAAGTAAAATAAGAGTAATTAAAATCGTTATGATTAGATTTACAGGGAATCTAAGCTGTCAGTCGGAATTTTTGCTTAATTCTCTTATGGCATGTTTTATCTTTATTTCGAGCGTAATTAGAGTCCAAAATAAATATTTTTTTAAAAACATTTTAGATGAAATTAGGTTAAACCCGTTTCTGATACTCGAAAAACTCTCAGTGAATATACATTATTAAATTTAACAACGACGTCTGTATCTACTGCTTGGCCGTTAAAGCCTCCAAAACCCACTTAGTACCCCATACAATTGCACAAGGTTTAAAACTTTCAGCCGTTTACGGATGTTTTTAAGTCGTTTAAATGTCTGACTTTTAAAGCAATTTCACTATGCATGCGAGGTGTAGTTCAGCATTTAAGAACTACACTTCCTGTATTGGGATATGGTTCTGCATGTAAGAACTATCCTCGTTTCAAGAGGCTAAATTAATTTACCCACTTCTCTATATATTTCCCACGAAAATTCCAAAGATATTTCCCAAGAAACTTCCGTAGACATTTCCTAAGAAAATTCCAAAGACATTTCCCAAGAACATTCCAAAGATATTACCCAAGAAAATTCCAATGATATTTCCCAAGAAAATTCCAAAGATATTTCCCAAGAACATTATTCCAAAGATATTTCCCAAGAACATTATTCCAAAGATATTTCCCAAGAACATTATTTCAAAGATATTTCCCAAGAACATTATTCCAAAGATATTTCCCAATAACATTATTCCAAAGATATTTCCCAAGAAATTCCAAAGTTATTTCACAAGAAAATTCCAAAGATATTTCCCAAGAAAATTCCAAAGATATTTCCCAAGAAAATTCCAAAGATATTTCCCAAGAAAATTCCAAAGATATTTCCCAAGAAAATTCCAAAGATATTTCCCAGGAAAATTCCAAAGATATTTCCAAAGTAATTTCCAAAGAAAAAGAGGCCAATATTCCCCAATTTCCTAAAGAACGCCTTAAGGATTTCCAAAGAAATTTCCCAATGAATTTTCTTAAGAGTTCTTAAGAAGATTTTTGTAAGGGATAACTATTAGCGATTAATCGGGAAGGAAAAAAATTACCAAGGCCCAACTATTCGGTATTCGATTTGAAATAAGCTATTCGATTCGGTATTTGATAAGGAAAATTTTTTGGTATTCGATAACCGGTTCGATACCCAAAAAGTGGTATTCGCACACCCCTACTCGAAAGAGTAACTCAGGTCCTGAAGAAAAGTTGAATCTAATCCTACAAGACAAATAAATGAGCACAATCCCGGTTTGGTTTCAGGACTCAAATCTAACGTGGTACACGGATAATTCAGACTTGACGCCGTGCTTCCAGAAGACAGTCTTGGTATGGTTGCCGTGCGCCGTCTTATGGCTACTCTCTATACCACTTTTCAAAAACTTCGAGCGAAAACGTGTCCCCTTTTCAAACCTTGACCTGGCCAAAACGGTAAGAATTAGAAAGTAGGTTAAGCTGCCAAACAGGCGTCACTCAAATCCGAGCGTTTTGCAGGTTCTAGCTCTGTTGCTGGCGTCCTTAAACGCTTTCCAGTTGGGAAGACAAATTTATCTAGGCAACGTCGAGACTCTCGACAACTTGGACACAGTCATAAAGTTCGCGACTTACGTAAGGATTTCCAAAATATGTTTGGACCAGAGATCATGTTTCCACCTGATATAGATAGTTTACAGGCTAGGAGGATTCATACCATTTGCAAAAGGAGGCCTGGCTTTAGACTCACCTACTGAGTCAGCCCTCCTTGTGTAACACGTGAAGCCTGGCCTCCCTGTGTAAATGGTATGGATCCTCCTAGGATGTAAACTACGTATAAAGTGCAAACGTCGGTCTACGTTGCAGGTGTTGGCGGTTCTACTCTTCATTTATGGTCGCCGAATGGGAACAGTTTCTTCGGCAATTCAACTCTTGTTCTGGTTTCTATCGACAGTTTGCGAAACCATTATTTACAGATCCGCCATGATGAATCGCTACTTCGAAGTGAGTCGAGGAACCTCCCATGAATTACGTCACACTCTCATGGGGGAGGGGTTTCTAAATTTATGACGGTCCTCGAAAAGGGAGGGGTTCTTCCATGCGTGACGTCACATTTAACATTAATTTTGTTAGGAAGTCAGTAAAAGCTTAAACCACCTAACCAAGGACATGCAACTGAATAGGGAGCTAGGTTTGCAAAGAGCAACGCCTGACCCTTACAAAAATCTTCTTAAGAGTTCTAAAGGAATTTCTTTGGAACCCTACGGAGCCCTTGGGATCATTTTCTAAAGAAACTATTTCCAAAGACTTCCTTGGAATTTCCTAAAGAATTCTTGAGATAAATTTCCAAAGAATGTCTTGGGATTATTTTCTAAAGAAATTCTTTAGGTATTCTAGAGATAAATTTCCAAAGAATGTCTTGGGATTATTTTCTAAAGAAATTCTTTAGGTATTCTAGAGATAAATTTCCAAAGAATGTCTTGGGATTATTTTCTAAAGAAATTCTTTAGGTATTCTAGAGATAAATTTCCAAAGAATGTCTTGGGATTAATTTCTAAAGAAATTCTTTAGGAATTCTAGACATAAATTTCCAATGAATGTCTTGGGATTCTTTTATAAAGATATTCTTTAGGAATTCTAGGGATAAATTTCCAAAGAATGTCTTGGGATTATTTTCTAAAGAAACTCTTTAGAAATTCTAGAGATAAATTTCCTAAGAAGGTCTTGGGATTATTTTCGTAAGAAATTCTTTAGGAATTCTAGAGATAAATTTCCTAAGAAGGTCTTGGGATTATTTTCGAAAGAAATTCTTTAGGAATTCCAGGGATAAATTTCCAAAGAATGTCTTGGGATTATTTTCTAAAGAAACTCTTTAGAAATTCTAGAGATAAATTTCCTAAGAAGGTCTTGGGATTATTTTCGTAAGAAATTCTTTAGGAATTCTAGAGATAAATTTCCTAAGAAGGTCTTGGGATTATTTTCGAAAGAAATTCTTTAGGAATTCTAGGGATAAATTTCCAAAGAAGGTCTAGGGGTTGTTTTCCAAAGAAGTTCTTTAGAAATTTTTGAGATAAATTTCCAAAGAATGTCTAGGGAATATTTTCCAACGAAATTCTTTAGAATTCTTGAGATCAATTTCCAAAGAAGGTTTAAGGTTTATTTTCCAAAGTAAGGAATTCTTGAGATAAATTTCCAAAGAAAGTCCATGGTTTATTTCCAAAAGAAATTCGTTAGGAATTATTGAGATAAATGTCCAATGAAGCTCTTGGGTTGGTTTTCCAAAGAAGATCTAGGGTTTATCTTCCAACGAAATTCGTTTGGAATTCAAGAGATTAATTTCCAAAGAAGATTTATTTTCCAACGAAATTAGTTAAGAATTTTAGAGATGAATTTCAAAGGGCCAGATACATTGCAATTATGCTTTACATATAATTATCTCAAAATATTTTTACCCAAATAGTTTTCCTAGATAGACATTAACTTGATGGTTAAAAAAATTAAAAACGTTTCACGAAGGCTTGTCCCGTAGCTAAGGCTAGGCAAGCGCTGAAATGGAATGTTATATTTACCTATTTTTTTATTATTTTTTTTGCCTTCAATATTCCGTGAGGTGTTTATGTAAAGGATAAAATAGGTTAAAAGTAAAATAAGAGTAATTAAAATCGTTATGATTAGATTTACAGGGAATCTAAGCTGTCAGTCGGAATTTTTGCTTAATTCTCTTATGGCATGTTTTATCTTTATTTCGAGCGTAATTAGAGTCCAAAATAAATATTTTTTTAAAAAACATTTTAGATGAAATTAGGTTAAACCCGTTTCTGATACTCGAAAAACTCTCAGTGAATATACATTATTAAATTTAACAACGACGTCTGTATCTACTGCTTGGCCGTTAAAGCCTCCAAAACCCACTTAGTACCCCATACAATTGCACAAGGTTTAAAACTTTCAGCCGTTTACGGATGTTTTTAAGTCGTTTAAATGTCTGACTTTTAAAGCAATTTCACTATGCATGCGAGGTGTAGTTCAGCATTTAAGAACTACACTTCCTGTATTGGGATATGGTTCTGCATGTAAGAACTATCCTCGTTTCAAGAGGCTAAATTAATTTACCCACTTCTCTATATATTTCCCACGAAAATTCCAAAGATATTTCCCAAGAAACTTCCGTAGACATTTCCTAAGAAAATTCCAAAGACATTTCCCAAGAACATTCCAAAGATATTACCCAAGAAAATTCCAATGATATTTCCCAAGAAAATTCCAAAGATATTTCCCAAGAACATTATTCCAAAGATATTTCCCAAGAACATTATTCCAAAGATATTTCCCAAGAACATTATTTCAAAGATATTTCCCAAGAACATTATTCCAAAGATATTTCCCAATAACATTATTCCAAAGATATTTCCCAAGAAATTCCAAAGTTATTTCACAAGAAAATTCCAAAGATATTTCCCAAGAAAATTCCAAAGATATTTCCCAAGAAAATTCCAAAGATATTTCCCAAGAAAATTCCAAAGATATTTCCCAAGAAAATTCCAAAGATATTTCCCAGGAAAATTCCAAAGATATTTCCAAAGTAATTTCCAAAGAAAAAGAGGCCAATATTCCCCAATTTCCTAAAGAACGCCTTAAGGATTTCCAAAGAAATTTCCCAATGAATTTTCTTAAGAGTTCTTAAGAAGATTTTTGTAAGGGGACACTGGCGCCGCGAAGCAAGTTTATCACCAAACCTTGTAAAACAGTGCAATTGGCGATAAATTGCGGTCGGTAGACTACCATTGCCATTTGTAGACGCGGGTTTAACACGGCTTTGAACGTCCATGGGTAGGTGGTCTGAGGTAAGAGGCCGATTGGCTCTCTTCCGTTTCAGAAGAAAAAATCACAACATTCGAAAGTCTACGGTGGAAAAGGCCTCTACAACAATTTACCAAAATGTTTATTCCATCATCAAGCAGAAAATTTAAGCCATGATCTCGTACTTGCGTGTACATGTAGCGAATTGAATCAGCGCATTTAAAATAAACATTCCAGTTCACTGCGGAACTTCGGTAGCTAGCTACACGTACGCTAAAGTATTGCTAAATATAAAGACGCTGTTTATTCGTCACTTGCAACAGCGACGATCCCCCTTCCGATTGAAATGGTTTCGTTTCTTTCGCATATTGTTGAAATCTGAATCCCACGCTCGATTAGACTAATTTTTTCTTGTGACAATGTAGAAACCTATAAAGTGTGCCCATTTAACCAGGAATGTATGGAGGGGCTGGAATGGCTAAGAGGGCTCTCGTTGTACCCTTGATGGTGGAAACATGAGGCGAGTCCCTTTTTTTTGAGAAGTGTAGCTCCTCCCCCTACGTCTGTTTAGCTGTCTACCGAAGGCGAAAAATGTCATGACTCGTTAAAAAAGGCATGGCAAAAATGACCTTTTAGATTTTTACCTCTCCGAGTGACGTATGTCACGGAGAGGTTCTAATTTCGACGTGTGTGTGTGTGTGGCTGTTGTTATTGACTTACACCCCACGTGACCGCGTTCGCAGTTTCCAAATCGGAGCAAACGTGTTCGCCATTTCCGAACTGCTTTCAAAAGCCTCGGAAATGGCTCCTCTACTTGAGTTCTCACACCACCATCTTCTAATCTTTGTCCATCCCACACGGACACCAGTCTGTACATACTGGCTTCTAATCACCACCATCTTCTGGTCTTCGTCCATTCCACTTGGACACCAGTCTGTACATACTGGCTTCTAATCACCACCATCTTCTGGTCTTCGTCCATTCCACTTGGACACCAGTCTGTACATACTGGCTTCTAATCACCACCATCTTCTGGTCTTCGTCCATTCCACTTGGACACCAGTCTGTACATACTGGCTTCTAATCACCACCATCTTCTGGTCTTCGTCCATTCCACTTGGACACCAGTCTGTACACCTGGCTTCTAATAACCACCATCTTCTTCTCTTCGTCCATTCCACTTGGACACCAGTCTGTACACCTGGCTTCTAATCACCACCATCTTCTGGTCTTCGTCCATTCCACTTGGACACCAGCCTGTACACCTGGCTTCTACTCCATCGTCATCGTTGGGTTTAAGACATTCGCGGCGATCAGCTAGGGTTACGAGAAACGTCTAGCCTCCCTAGGGTGGGATCACCACCAAAGGTTTTCGCAATTGCGGTTGTTCTTGCTTTTAGCTGTAGATCGACACCCTTATATACTACCTATTTGAGTAAGGCAAAGCAACCGGAGTATGCTTCATTTCAAACGCCAATATTAGTCAAGTCTCTCAAGAATGTCTAATTGTTCTTTATCAACGCGATGTAACGCTCAATAAGGCGAACAACTAACGAAGAAAATATTTAATATTAATTATATTTATTTTAATATTTAAGATAATCTAGTTTCTCAACTCAAAATTAAAACGGAAAGAGTTAAAAATTAGCCTATGTTTTAGTCTGTGTGTGTCCGTCCGTTAGTGCACCGCGTTAGCAGTTCGCTTTGTTTTGTGGAAAAAAATCCTACAAAACCTTAATATTTGGTTTTCTCATAATGTATAATTAATATATGGAAATATTTTTCGTAATTTCGATGCCTTTAGTGGTTTTGTAGCTATAAAGCTCTGTTTCATTTTGATATGCCAAGAATATTTTTTATTATTATTATTTGAAATCGATGTTTATATATTACTTAAGCTATACTACATCTGTTTATAGCATAATTTTTTCTAAAGTGATTTCAAGACGAACGCATCTATATTGGTCAAATGAACTTTTATTTGTCAATAGGCCTATCGAACCAAAGAGTTAACGCTTGGGTTTGGTTTTCGTTTCTGTAATACAGAGACATTAACGGTTCAGAGTGAGCCGAAAGTTAAATACACTTTTAAATAATTAGGCTTAGACTTTATAACCATGGTGGAAATCTGGGCCGCGTTCAGAAGAGCTCAGCGCTGTTAGCAGTGTCCTACAGAACGGGATTTTGTTATTGAATTTTGACGTCACGGTGCTCAGCGCTGAGCCAGCACGGTCTTCAAGGAAAATAGTCGGGTTTTTGGATAACGTGACGTAAAACGCGTAGTTCTCAGCTTGGCGAAAAAAGCATGGAGGAATTAATACAAATAGCTCTTGCTGATTATGATGGGATTAGAGCTATTTAATTAGCGTGAAACAAGTTGATCACGCGAGAAGTTTAAGAGACATGTTAGTTTCTAATTTTAATTATAAAAGTTGTTGTTATCTATCTCTTAAAATATGTTATCATACAATTTTTGTTAAGCCTTGGTACCTTGCACGCTTTATTGCGCTAGCGTCATTTTTAAAACACCGATGACCGGAGAAAAGCTATGACCAAGGTTCTTAAACTCGCATCCGCTTATATAGGTTGGCTTATAATGGGGGGTAATTTTTCGGAGTTTTGGAACGGATGGTGGGGGGGCACGACACCTATGTTTTCCCTAGGAGAGACGTCACTGAATGTCTTAAAAAATAAAACAAGACGTAGCGTTTTTGCCCTCGATTTTTTTCCATTCCCCTCTCCTCGCCTCTCCCATCCTCTTCCCGAGAGTCTCGAGTAGAGTACCCGTCAGCTTTGGGCCTTCGGCTCGGCCGCCGCTCGGGTTCAAGTCCGTTGCATTTCATATTTATTAAAAATTGATTAACAGCGTTCAACCAACGTAAATAAATAAATAAATAAGTATATTATTTAGTATTTAAATATGAACTTTTCACACTGTCCATGTCACGTTAATTTTAGACTGACAACCAATGTAATCTAATTTCTAAAGTGTAGTTAACCAAGGCTTAATTCTTACAGGTTGATATTTTGTATTTGATTGGGAATTTCCTAAGGCAAATAATGCCGAGTTTACACTGCGCTGTTTAGCAAACCTCAGTTGAAGCAAATAAATTTTTAAAATATCCTATGGTTGTGTTTTATTTAATATAGTAAGGTATCAATTCACTTTTAATATCTCAGTTTAAGCAAACACCCTTTTTAAGTCCTAAGTTCAATAGAGACAGACAAAGTCATACATACTATGGGCCCGCCTTACACGTTTTGGAGCTAATCCTAGACATTCAGCTACGTCACTCACCCCGTGCAGGCTCGAGTGCGACGAATTTCGGAAGAAAGCCCAAAGTTTGAGAGAGATAGTCCCCCCTTGAGCTATGACGACAGAGCTCACAGGTAAACGTTTTCCAAATCCGCTGTCTTTTTTGGTGAGCTCTGCTGAACGCAGCCCAGATCAGAGAAAGGTCTGATCGCAATCGGATTATAGCTTCGTGTTTTCATGCTTTTTATGGTGCCCATTTACCTTCAGTGTGTGTGGCCACAAATTAGCTTTGGTGTTATGTAACGTTAACAGTCATGTTGACAAACTAAGAAAATCGTTGAGGTGAAACGAGAGGATAGTGTTTACATGGCAACCCTGTTGTGAATATGGCTTTGAACATAGAGGGTATACAGTTGAGGAGTAGAAAATTGGGCCCTTACAAACACGTAAAGGTAATATCACCCCAAAGTTTTATCTCTTCATTTCCCGTTTTTCCCCCATCGGATGATTTTAATGTGTACAAGTATATCCTTATTGGATGTAAAATATCGTCTGATTTACAGTATATTTGCTATGCTTTGTATACTGCTTTAATATTTCATAAATTTTAACTTCACTATTTGCTCATAAAAAAAAGAAACATTTCCATATCTGGGTAAATAAGTTTGTAAGTAGTCCTCTTCTAGACTCGGAGAGGTAATATTTTGGTTTTCCCAACTTGTTTAAAGTTAAATGCGCTGATTCGCCGCCGTTCGCGTTCATATTCGATTCTCTCAGCCTAGGCAGAGGACCTAGGGTAGAGGGTGCCTTAAAACTGCACTTTTTCATCGGAATTTTTCTATATTTTTTAGATATTTTAGGAATCTAATTTTTACATATATTATAAAATCAAGTAAGAGCTATCTTTTGAAACTTATTTCATAATTTTCCGTCCATTAGTTTTGCTGCAATCGTTATCGAAACATTCGAAGTTTCTAGCGGCGAAGTTCGAGTTTATCCGCTTCGAATGTTTCGATAACGATTGCAGCAAAACTAATGGACGGAAAATTATGAAATAAGTTTCGAAAGATAGCTCTTACTTGATTTTATAATATATGTAAAAATTAGATTCCTAAAATATCTAAAAAATATAGAAAAATTCCGATGAAAAAGTGCAGTTTTAAGGCATAGTTTCCCCATAGTAATGTATTAAGACGTTTGTCTCGGATGCGAGCGCCCCCTACCCGAGAATTGCCGCACTAGCGGGATTTCGCTACTTTTCCATTAGCATAGGGCGCCCACGAAATCGGACGGCCTTACAGGCGACGGAGGAGATGATCTAAGTAGGCCGTGGTCTGCCTATTGCGCCAGCGTCCCGGGTTCGATTCCCGGGTCTGACCTGAAAAAATTTTAATTAAAATTAAATCTCTAACCGAGCCCAGTTACCCCAATGGGTGGGTTGTGGTAATATAAAGTTCCTTTTAAGCTAAAATCTGACGATAACGAAAGTGAAAACTCCGGCCACAAGTACTACTTCTACTACTACTACTATGGCTCGGGTCAAACTAAGAGCCTATCGTATACTACGATATGGCTAAAAAGCACATTCAGACCGTAGAGTTCTAAAGCTCAATCAGTTGCTAACGATATTTGCAGAAAGCTTAAAAGTTTTAAGCTTTAAGTTTTAAGTTAAAACGGAAGAGAATCTTTGACTTTAAAGCCGACCAAAACATTTCCGAGTGGCAAAAGGGGTCTCTTTTCAAATTAAAGTTGCAAATTAAAACAAATCATAGCGCGTTTGGTGGGGTTTGAAGAAATGTGACGTGGTCTTTAGGGGAGGCGTCTGAGAAAACGTGACTAAGAATGATCAGGGGGGACGGGGTTCAGAAAATGCCTTTCTTTTGCGTGACGTAGTTTATGGAGGTAGCTAACAACTTGACAAGGCACACCTAAATTTACAGTTTTTAACATGAAGTGGCAGGAGATTCGAGATGACATCTGTAGCTTTATTACGGAGACATTAAGCTACTCGCTCGTCATAGCCATCCTTGTGCTAAACACAATAAGCGACAAGAGTCTACTGCACAAACAGGACTTTCATGAAAAAGAAAAGCCAATGGTAAGTCCATATAAAAGAATATTATGGTCAAAGTGACAATGTCAAAAGTATATAGTGTAAAAAGGTCACTTCGTTCAAACTTGCTCGCGTCGTGTAATATCAGAAGCCGATTAGGCTTTACACATGAAGTACGTAACATGTGCCTTGGGGAGCTACACGATATTCTCTAAGTTCCTAGGAAAGAACCTCCCCTTACGCGGAGGGAAATAGTTCAGTAACGTGGCTCCTTCGGATCCTTCCGCCTAAAGAACCGATTTACCACGTACCTAAATTCGAGAACTACTATAAAGACTGAGTAGGGTATCTAAAATATTCTTTAGATAAAACTGTTCACAATACCAAAGATTATTTGGGAGTATTAAGGCGTTAAAATGTTATCAATCTGGGTAGCTTTTGCTTGGACTATTTAAGACGCCGTGCATCTGTTTTTTACGAGGAATGTTTTCTGTTCTCGCGGTTACGGCGAGCTCAGCCGCCGGCGGCTCGGGAATCGGGATACCGCTGTTACCTAGACAAGGCCTAGTGTAGTTTTAGAGTCTATTATTATTCGCAGAGCTATTTTTCTGTTGAAATTAAGGAACTAGTATAAATATTGAGTAGAGTGTCTGAAATATTCTTTAGTTAAAACTATTCACAATACGAAAGATTATTTGGGAGTAAGGCACGAAGATCCTATCAATCTGGATAGCTTTTGCTTGGCCTATTTAAGACGCCGTGCATCTGTTTTTTAACGAGGTATTTTTCTGTTCTCGCCGTTACGGCAATCCCGGCCGCCGGCAGCTCGAGATGCGCCGCTCGGCCTCAGCCGCTAATATCAAGCCAAGGCTTAGTGTAGTTTTCGTGTCTAATTTTATTCGCAGAGCTATTTTTCTGTTGAAATTTAAAGACAAGTTGGGAAACCAAAATAAACCTCTCCGAGCCGAGACGAATTTACTTTCCAAACACCGGTCCGCCAGCCAATGAGACAAACCGGAAATACATAGTTCTAATTGGCGAGATATTGCCATGATCATTTGTAAAGTTTAAAGTGTTTAATAATTTCCTGCGTATCCTCAATAACTCTAATGAGGACCTAATATCAATCACTTAAATGTGTATTTAACTTTCGGCTCACTCTGAACCGTTAAGACCTCCTATAAGAGGACATGAAACAAGGTCAATTCTGGTTAGAATCTAGGTTATCTTATCTCATAGACCCAGTCGTTTCAACACGTATGGAGAGATGAAGTATTTACATTCTAATTATTTAATAAAGCTAAAAGTTACGTTTACACTATATATAAATGTAGTAAAGATGAATTAAAAAGTAAACACCAAATTTTTAATGTTAATATCAAAAGATGTTCTTGGAATATTGAGATGAAACAGAGCTTTATAGCTACACAACTACTAAAAGAATCGTAATGCCGAAAAATATTTAAGTATTTCCATTTAATATTCTGCAAAAAGAAAATATTATCGTTTCGTAAGAGATCTTTTCATCCTACTCGCTTTATATTAACTTTGATATGCGTGTAGTGTTTCGATTCAGATGCAATCTTCATTACTCGTTCTATATTAACTCTCACTTGTGTCAGTACATAGAAATAAGTTTATCTTAAATAATTAATTAAATATAAATGATATTAATTATTTTAATCGCCAGTAAATAACTTTAAAAATAGTTAAATCGTTCAAAATAAAGTTGTTCCTATTATCTTTCGAAACATTGCTAATATTGACGTTTAAAGTGAAGGGTACCCCTCTTGCCCGCTTTCTTCAAATTTTGGGGTATATATACGATTCGTTTCCTATATAATCTATATCTATATAAATCAAAGTCCTGACTGACTGACAGACTGACTGATAATCAACGCCCAGCCCAAACCGCTTGCCCTAGAAGGCTGAAAATTTGCAGGAACGTTACTCATAAGTAGTAGGCGCGTACTAAGAAAGATTTTTCCTATCCGCCGCCATCTTAAAAAATGACGCCCAGAAATGTAAAAACTCTTCTCTATGCAACAAAGTCCGCGCATTTCAACCGATTTCAAAGATATTTTGTACACGGGTTTCCTTTAACCTATAGACGGGCTCCCGAATGGTCTATGGGTTCCATTTGTTGCCATCTTTTTAAATGGCGGCCAAAAACTAAAAAAACCCTTCTTTATGGAATAATGTCCGCGTGAAGAGTAATAAAAAATGTCCCGACGGGCTGACGGGCAACGCCGAGTGCCTTCGCTCCTATGGTGCTACAAAAATATTAGTCATCAGTAAAATCTACCCATTCTTTGCATCATTTTGATGGAAGTTTTTATTACACGCGAGTGACGCCGCGGGTAACAGCTAGTAATAGATAAAAACGCACTTGCGTGAACCGATGGTGGAAGCCCTGCCATTGGGAGGCTAGACGTTTCTCGTAACCCTAGCCGCTCGCCGCGTACATCTTAAGATGGTGGAGTAGAAGCCAATGTTACAGATTGGTGTCTATGTGGTATAGACGTAAGACCAGTAGATGGTGGTGTTTGAAGCCAATGTTGCAGATTGGTGTCTATGTGGTATAGACGAAAGTCCAGTAGATGGTGGTGTTAGAAGCCAATGTTGCAGATTGGTGTCTATGTTGTGTAGACGAAAGTCCAGTAGATGGTGGTGTTAGAAGAAAATGTTGCAGATTGGTGTCTATGTGGTATAGACGAAAGACCAGTAGATGGTGGTGTTAGAAGCCAATGTTGCAGATTGGTGTCTATGTGGTATAGACGAAATACGAAGAACAGAAGATGGTGGTGCTTGGAAGCCAGCAAGTACAGACTAGTGTCCATGTGGAGTGGACGTAAACCAAAACTGGTGGTGTGGGAACTCAAGTAGAATAGCCAGCGGAGACAAACACAATTTTCCAAGTTTCCGTGAACTGTCAATGCAGTCCGGAAATTGGGAACACGTTTGCTCCGATACGCAAACTGCGAACGCGGTCACGTGGGGTGTGACAGACAGACACACACGTCCAGTGCAATACCTCTCCGTGACGTCATCGTCACTCGGAGAGGTAAAAATCTTATATTTGGTTGAAGACTAAGTAAATGTCTCAAAACATTTCGAAACTTGAGCTTCAAAACGTTGAATATTTTATAACGACTACGGAACGGTACCGCAAATTCGCCTTCCGGGCCTCCCGGTTATAACGACGGCGAGGTCGAGTCGAGGTCCCATGCAAGAAAATAGTAGCCTATTGGTCTGGCATTAAAGAGGTTATCTATGGTAGGGGGCTCATGATTGGTTAAAAGCTTTTTGTTCGTCTGCTTAGTTTTTACTTCGGGAATATCATGAAATCCATGGTCAAAGCTATGGAAAAGTGGGACTTACGTACTTTATGTGTGAAGCATAATCCGCTTTTGGTAATATGAAAAGCCCTTCTTTATCCCAGAATAATATCGATCCCAAGCCGTGAATAGTCTCATAAAGTACCGGATGCTAGCTCGACTGCTCGAGTACCAAACATTAACGTTTGTATCGCCAACATCATGTACTACTTTCTATAAACCTATGAGGTGAAGAAGCTCTTCCCTGATTGGTTAGTTCCTGTAGGGGATTGAGAGGAGGGTAATTTTCTTATTTCAGTTTACATGTCGCCTTCGCCTACCGCCAAAGGCAGTGTTGGGTTCTCCGCGGGGTTTATAAACTGATTAGATTAGCGGAGTTGTGTAAATGAGAATTCGAGTTTTTCCTATTTAAAACATAACATTTATTATTTCTTTATCGTCATGATTAAAACACATAGTTATACCAGGAGTTCATAATAACCCTCCCTTCGGGGGGGAGTATGAAACTGGCCATAGAGCTAATGGTAAAAATCGCGAACAACAAGATTCTGTCGTTGCGCATAGAAAGGATTAGCCTGTTTATGGACATACAACCTTACAGTATATCGTAGTGGTATCTATGCTCCTTGGTTTTCGTTCCAAAACTTCCGTTGGCTGGGATCTCCGTGGAAAAGGAAAATGGCGATATGGTGGATGTAGAAACACGTTGCAATTCTTATATTAAAGATACTGGGAATAAATTTGTCCAAACCGTTTTAATTTAACCACGGAATTCTCACTCACACATATCAAAACAAAACATCATTGACGATTGTTTAAATGTTTTGTAGAAAACTAGAAACCCCGACTAAAAGCCAATTTCTTAGCCAGGGCTTAATTTTCACCGTTCCGACAGACACAGACGCGAGACATTTTCGCTCCCAAAATCACAAGATAAAAATAGTGCTAAACCGGAAGTGTGTAAGTTAATGCGCGTGGGCGCTAAAAAATGGGGTAACTATTTCTTTGGGAGTTAAGCGGTGTATGAATCCGCTGAGCTTTACGGCAAAACTTTGTTGTTACGAACTTACGGGCTTTTTAACCAGTTTCGTACTTCGGGTTATTATGAACTCCTGATTATACATAGTCATTTGTTTACGCGAACGTTCTGCCCCGTGGCTAGTGACCGACTCCCCTTTATTACCGGCAGGGCCTCGCTATTTATAGTGGTAAGTTAAGATGGTGCCCTCTATCACTACAAACTGAATCAACTAATCAATTAATTTCATGATTACAACAGGCAGGGAATTGTTAATGAAGTGTACTTTTTGTTTTATATCTACACACTTATGACAATATGGTCTTTTGGATCTTGTTAGAAATCCCCGGAGGAATGGGCTCCATTCTCCTCGAGGATGTCCTATTCGTGGATGAACAGGTAGGCGCTCAACAAACAAGACGACCCAAGGGCTCGTAATAGTAGCCACATCGTACGAGTGAATAGCCCCTCCATACTCTACCCTAATTAGTGGATAACCCCTCTATACCTTACCCTAATGAGTGAATAGCGCTATCTTTTACAATTCTTAAATGATTTACCGTGCATAAAATCATAGTGAATAGCCCCTCGATGCCCTACCCTAATCAGTGATAAAATTATTACTCGTATAAATTTACTTATGCTGTAATTGTAATATTCCGGCGAATCAAAGAACAGATAGTTTTAATGATTATCCCCTCGATGAGTTTACATCATGCCTATGCACACTTATGGCATCTTATAAAATTTCTAACATCTGCTAACATGGACCTATGCCCAGAACCTTTTGAAAGAGAAAGTTTAGTTATAGTGATTATCTCCACGATGAGTTACCTTTAGCAATGCTAAAATGATCAAACGCATAACGCTCATTTAACTTTACAACACAAGCTTATTCCAACCAGAAGGGGATAATAGAAGAAGGATGACACTCTGTATACTCTTAATGCTTTAGTTATGTAACGTCATTCTTTCCAGGCTCCCCCTTTTAGTTTGCTTTTCCGCTCATCAAACTACAAATGGGCATCGCACCGTAAGGTGAATTCTATAATTGTTTGGCACTAAATCCCCAGCAATCATCCCACAAACCTCGTCTTGACGTGGGACAAAATGCACAAGCGCGTCTTGCCAAATATTTAAACGCTAATAGAGTAATGATGAGGGAACTATTTATCGTGTATGTGATTCGGTTTAGTAACCTTGCTCTAAGTGTTCCAATGTTGGGAAGAGTGACGTTACACTCACCCAGCTTTGTGGTACACTTCTCTCGAAGAGAAGTATTATATACTTCTGTTCCAACGCATACTTATCGCATCTTACAAATTTGATAGTTTTAGTGATTACCCCTCGATGAGTTTACAACATAGACTTATGCCGACGCATACATATCGCATCTGATAAATTTATAACATGAGCTTAGGCCTAGAAGCGTTTGAAAGAGAAAGAATTCGGAAAAACACCCAACTTTCTTTGCGTAAACCCCGAACTTTTTATTGTTCTTAGAAAAGTCATGGCTTAAAGTATGAAAAATTTTAAAGAGAGAATGAAGTTTTTCGTTTCAAGTAAGGCAATGTGATAAATTTGTGTGTTCATAAAAGACTACAGATATTACTATTTGTTCATTAATATTTTCACAGTGAATCGGCATTGTACTGTTAGAGATAGATCATAAGCCTTTCACCTTTAAAATCACCAATTAAAGAAAAATATCACCTTGACACAATTTATCCCTTTTCACTCTAAATGCGTTCATTAACATGTGCGTTGTACATTCGCATTGCACTGTTATAGACAAATTACAATCCCCACCCTTTGAAAATCAAAAATCCCTTTTTCACGCTCCCTTTAAAAAGACGAACGATACTTCTTCTTCAGAGTTCAGACCAAGCCAAAATAATACTCCCATCGTTAGATGTACATTAAACGATGTGGCTAAAAAATGCACTCGGCTTTTATTTAACTTTTGTTCTTTTTATGAACGACACAGTTTCATGTGGAAGGGGTGGAAGACGACCCTTGAACCCTGGGACGTCTTTGATCTTAGCATTTTTAACAAAGCCGCGACTGTCAAACGCAAGTTTGACAAATATTGGCAATACACACCAATGCACCGGTAATAAAGGGCCTGATCCCTGCAAACACATGGTGATGGCTTTACACAATCATAAATTCTTACAGAAGCAACGACAATTTCGATGGTGGTGACCAACTGAAACGAAATGCCAATTCCATTGGGATGGCCTTGTTTAAAACTGTCTGGCCCTTATTCTTGGGCGGAGCGTTGTTGCAAATTTTCTCCGACATTGCAGGTTCCATGACCGCCCCAATACTCAGGTTACAAGCTCATTCAAGGAAATGTACGCTGTCAAGAAAACAGCTGACACACAATTTTTCAGATGGATACTCGAGTATTTGTCAAGTGACGAACCGCAGTGGAAGGGCGTCTTCTACGCCTCATTATTTGGACTAGCCGGGGTGGCGCAGTCTTTACTGTTGGAAGGCAGCACCTACATCCATACTAAGCTAGGAATTCGGCTTAAATCACTAACAACGTACGCGCTCTACAAAAAGGTAACAAGCTAGAGGACGGTAGCGTGACCCCTTTATAGATCAATCTTTTTGAACACAATTATGCTGGGTAGAGTTGCAGTCTCATCCTTAGTTATTAATTACCAAGAAGTGGACAATAAAAGTTTCTTGTATCGTTAGACGCTTCGCTTGTCAAATGGTCCACGAGGCGAGCTTTCGATGGGTGCAATACTCAACACGATGTACATCGACACGGAAAGATTTCTGTTACTGATCCCGAACCTCGGCCCCATTTGGTCAGTGCCGACGCAGGTCATCCTCTGCACGTTCTTCTTGTATCAGGAATTGGGTGCCTCAGGATTGGTCAGTTCCGCCATAGTGGTCGTTTTCCTGCCCCTCTCCTACTTGACCTCGTGGAAAATTAAGAAATTACAGGTCAGATTGTTGAATAAAAACTATTTGAAGTTTTGAATGAAGACAACGATGATTTTAGGTGGAATTGATGAGAGTGAAGGACCAAGGGATAAAACTGACGAGTGAAATCTTGAACGGGATTCGCGTCTTGAAGTTCTACGCTTGGGAAACATCCTTCCAAAGAATGCTCGAGAGACAGAAGGAACGTGAAATAGTATTGTTGAGGAAACAATATATTTTAACACTATCATCATCATTCATGAATTACGCCTTAAACTCGACTGTAAATATCGATTTAGGTAGCGTTTAGAAATTAGTCATTTCAGCACAATTTCTCGCCTCTAGGCGATTCTGGCAAGTTTCGCAGTCTTCGTGCTGAGTGACGATGACAACGTTCTAACTACGGCGAAAGCCTTCGTCTCATTTCAGTTGTTTCGGACGCTATGTCAACCAATAAGATATTTTAGCGACGCTGTTAACGCTTTAATAATGGTAAAAAGTCAAGTGACGTTTTCTCCAAGTAACCCCCCTGAAATATTTGCATATTCAGATAAAAGTTTCCGTTTCGAGAATAAGTGGGATTTTAAAGAGCGACGAAAATGAGGAATATAGACTTCGAGTCCCAGTCGACGAAGGAAATTTAAGTAAAACTATCTGGGTCCCGTTTCCCCTCTCTGAATGAGGAAGCAATTTCTTCTTTATTGGCAGGTATCGAAGTGACAAAAGGCGCATTTCGTTGGAAGTCGGGAAAAGCAGAATTTCTGAAGGACATCGACTTGAAGGTGTCGCGCGGATCTCTGGTGGCCGTGATGGGGCCGGTGGGTTGCGGCAAATCTTCGCTATTGTCCGCTCTGCTCTGCGAGATGGAAAAGATGACAGGCGAAGTCAGGGTGTCGGGCGCAGTGGGATACGTCAGTCAACAACCCTGGATAAGGAACACCTCACTCAGGAACAATATCCTCTTCGTGGCCGACATGGACGAGGAGAAATACGCTCGAGTGATCAGCGCCTGTGCCCTCCAACCCGATCTCGACAACCTGCCCGCTGGCGACGAGACGGAGATCGGGGAACGGGTAATTTCCTTCAAAGACTGATTCTTGGCGATTAACGTCAATAATCCCATCTTCAGGGAATCAATTTAAGCGGTGGTCAAAAGCAAAGGGTCAACGTGGTCAGAGCCATTTATCGAGATGATGACATTTATTTGTTGGATGACCCCTTGGGTGCGCTCGACTCGAATGTGGCCAAACACCTCTTCGATCGAGTCATCGGCCCAAACGGATTGCTTCGAAACAAGGTTAGTTCCCAGAATTCTTTATATCGAACAACGCTCATCTATCAGCATTCATCTAAATCCATTTAGACAAGAATTTTAGTGACGCATAATGTGACGTTTCTGCGAGAAATGGACGAGATTTTGATTATGAATAAGGGACGAATTGTCGCCAGGGGGAGTTACGACGAACTCACGAGCCCGGGAATTGACACCAACTATTTCGCTCATCACGACAACGAATCGATCTTCCCACCTACGGAAAGGTATCAATGTCTTTATGAGGGGCCGATACTCAGGGTTTCAGGACTGGTAAAAATCATTTTGATGGCACCACAGGACATTTTCGTGGTTTATTTTACAATACGTAGATGGTGCTCTTGTATTTGAAATGTCCATAGTGTCATTTATTTATGCATTAAAGAGGGACGTTGAGGCCTTAGAAGTTAAGACCACAGAGATACAACACCTATTCTAGTTAGAAAACTGTTCGTAGCTAAGTCATGCTGCTTAGAAGGGTTAAAGATTGCCATAGATCTACTTGAAAAAGAGTTGGTTCAACTCTCAGTACTGCTTTCAGGCTGCTTCAGATGGCAGATCTAATATTATGTTTAATGTTATAGCAACCAAGGAACAAATACAGTCAGCGTAACTGCTCAAGTGAAGCTGAATACAAACGAGAAACTTACGAGCAAGGAAGTGCGCAAGAAAGGCAAAGTACGTACTGCAAGCCGAGCAACTAAAGTTCGCTAACTTCATTATTAGATGTTCCCACTTTCAGACCCCACTATCAGTCTACAAAAAGTACTTGAAATCATTTGGATTTTGTAGTTTTATGATAGTGATGGTTGGTCAGTTCAGCTCGATAGCACTGGCTCAAATCATACCTTATTGGCTGTCCTTGTGGAGCGAAGACAGGAGAGAAGGGCAACCAGTGAATCAGCACTTAAGTACCACGCGTATAACGGTGTACGCCTTGTTAGGATTTACCCAAATAGCAATAAGTTGCTTGTACGTTATCGTCTCTAACCTGGGATTTCTAAGGGCCACTCGCGTCTTACACTCGGATATGCTGAGGGCGGTTTTGCGATCGCCTTTGTGCTTCTTCGACAGTACACCGACTGGGCGTCTTCTAAATCGTTTCTCACAAGACATTGATGTTTTGGACAAGCAACTTGCAACTTCACTGAAACTGGTATCCTTGAATACCGTACAACTAGCTGTTACTTCCATTTCTATCGTCATCGGTATACCGCTTCTCATAGTGCCCCTGATAGTTATCGCTACTGTATTCGTGTTTCTTCAGGTAAGAGCTAACAAATGCTTTAGAAAGACAAACGATGGTAAAAAGTATCATCGAATTGAATGTAGCGCTTTTTCGTGGCGAGCAACGTGCAGTTGAGAAGAATTTACGCGACGAGGAACTCTTTTCTCTTCTCACACGCATCCGACTCGGTGGCCGGAACGACACTCATCAGAGCCTGTCACGCCACCAACAAATTCCAAGAGCAGTTCCTTGACATAATCGACCAAAGTATGGCCGCGTATTACGCCATGAACATGTGTGAAAGGTTTGCGCTTTATAAGAGACAGGAGACAATTCCAACTTTGAAAAATCTACCAATTTCAGATGGCTGACAGTCAGGTACAACATTTTGGGTAACGTCTTAATGTTCTGCGTCTCCCTCTTTTCAGTTTTCAGCAAAGGCCAGGCATTATCACCGGGAACTGTGGGATTTGTCATGACGAGCGCCAACTTGGTACGTCAAAGTTCACTTCACGTAAAGCAAACGATATTAAGCTAATTATTTACCAGCTTATTACTAATCTGAAACGCGTGACAAGTTCGTGGGCTTCTCTCGAAACGAATATAGTGGCTGTTGAACGAATCGTGGAGTACTGTCAATTAGAGGCCGAAGGCAATTGGGACAATCCCGAGACTCGTGTGCCACTTAATTGGCCAGAACGTGGAGAAATCATATTTCAGGATTACAGCACGAGATACCGCCAAGGATTGGACTTGGTCTTAAAGAATATCACCGTGATGATTCAACCCGGTGAGAAGGTGGGCGTGGTGGGTCGGACCGGGGCGGGAAAGTCATCCTTGACCTTGGCCCTCTTCCGGATGATCGAAGGTGTGCAAGGCTACATCGTCGTGGACAGAGTTGATCTGTCGACGGTTGGCTTGACAGTCTTGCGATCGCGAATGGCCATCATCCCGCAAGATCCCGTCCTCTTTTCGGGCACGCTCAGATTGAACTTGGATCCTTTTAATCAGCATGATGACCAGCGTCTGTGGTCCGTTCTCGAACAATCGCATCTGAAAGCCTTGGTGTCGTCTCTCGAGCAGGGTCTCGATCATCCGGTGTCCGAAGGCGGTAGCAACCTGAGTGTCGGACAACGACAGTTGGTCTGCTTGGCTCGCGCCTTGCTCAGGAATAGCAAGATACTAGTCCTGGACGAAGCGACGGCCTCGGTCGACCTGGACACCGATGATCTCATCCAAAATACCATTAGAAAGGAGTTCGCTTCAGCCACCGTTATCACCATCGCCCACAGGATAAACACCATCATGGACTACGACAGGTATATCATATCCCGTAATAATTATAAGTTAAACTAAAACGTCATGTTGAAAACAAGACTGCGCTCGATTACTAGCTTTTGCAGCTTCATCTTAAAGAAAATACTTGAACTTTACGTAGACTTAAGATTTAAACCGTTCACTGTGTAAGGGTAAAACTTGATATGTATGGTTAGTACTTTCATGAAGGCGTCACGCGCCAAAACATAAACCTTTATAATTTCTTGGCTTAACTAACTTAACTCGCAGTTAATGGTATCCCTTTTAATGGTTAATTACCGACTTATATACTGATTATATTTTGTCAGGGTGATGGTTTTGGACGATGGTCAAATTACAGAGATGGACGCTCCGCAAACTCTGCTGAAGAACGATCAAACGCTCTTCTACAAATTGGCCAAAGACGCGAAACATTAATTTTCTCTAATTATGGATCGACCTTCTTAAATTGTTCAAATGATCTATGTAATTTTAGTAAAGCAGTCTTTGAGTGTATGGTCATAGATAAAGCATTTATTCTTGTAGTTTATCATAGTGGATTTATCAAGGATGATGGGGGAGGATGCGAAATCTGCGAGAAATAGGCGCGCAAACTGCGGAACGGCTCAGCTTGGGTGGGACGCCAAAAATGGGGGAAGAGTAATCGGACTCATTCTAAAGGGTTCGTCTATAGCTCTTCTTGACCAATTGCCAATGTGTCTGATTATTCATCCCCCATTTTTGGCGTCACACCCAACCCGAGCTGTTCCACAGTTAGCGTGAAGGTCGATTTCTATCAGATTTCGCATCATCCTTGGTCTTATGTTAACAATTGATGATAAAAACTGGCTGTTTAGTGAGACAGTCGATATCGCACGCTGACGAAGAATACGGCACATCCGAGGATTCCGATTGAAACGCAATTACAAAATATTCCATTCATTCCAACGCCACCATTGCTTTTCAATCCTTTCATGGATTTTAGCAATAAATTATTTTTCTTATTAAACCATGATACGATAAAATGTAGTTGACTAATAAATAATACACTGCGAAAAAACTTTGCATTTTTGTTGCCACTTAACTCACTTGGGCAATTTGGATTGGGAAGACGGCTCTTTCACAGCATATCCTTAGGCCTTTTATAAATTCAGTGCCAAAATGAACCCCAAAACCCATAAATTTCTGAACCTATTCACCCTTAAAGGGTCTGTAAAGAAGGCATCGGCGGGTGGGTATACGTCACAGGCACGTGACTGAGAAAAGGCGTGGTTAAAAGAAGCTTAGTTGGTTTTATTTCGAAAACTACCACTTCAGAGAATTGGCGCTGGAATCTCGCGAAAACCAATGACTAGGTGTCCAGTTCCACTCCATTTCGAGTCTTTGTAACTTGACGTCACGTGGTGTTTGTGACGTATTTCAAAAAACGTCCGTAGCGAGATAATTAGTGCGAGCATCCCGTCCGCGTATGAGACAGTGAGTTTAGCTTTAGTTCAAAAGGGGCTCAAGTGGGCATTAATTGCTGGCACTCTAGTAATCACATTGGCATGTCCACTTCTGTTCAAAGCAGGCTTCGAAATAAAACAAATTTAAAGTCAAAAACCAGTTTATGAATTCGATGGACCACTTCTTTTATTTCAAACCTCGGGCCTCAGTGGCACTAATGACTACTTTGAAAATTCCAACTTAAATACGTATGTTAAGGGGAACTGGTTCTTGAAGTAGTCTAATTATTCAAGACACCAGGAGTCTCTAGTCTGAACATAAGTTATAAGGTATGTTTTATAGGTATGACCCTACCTATACTTCGTAATGTTAGAGATTTAATGAGAGCTAGTTCGAGAATTGCAGACTACACTCGGTTTTGAAGTCCATATTCCTATTTGGTCTGTATAACTAAGCCTTTGACACCGCCTCACCAAGCGTCACTTTACGAGAATCTATGACCTACGTCACATAATGACAAGCTCTCATTAACGAGTGACAAACTTATGGAACATATCTTATGGTCTGGAGGACCAGTTTGGAAAAATTCTTATTTCGGAGCCTGGTTCCAAGGGAGCGATAACAACACATGCCCCCAACATTCAAATTCAAGTACGAATACAACCAGAAATTACACTACAGACGGAACCGATGAACTCGCCAACGGTTCACGATGGACCACCAAGACAACCCCATTTTCCTCCAGGCAGAGTATCAACTAAAACAGAAATGACGGAGTAATTATTTACATAAAAAATGACCTCACATTTATAGAGTATGAACTAAACGTTATTGGTGCCACAGTCAAATGCGTAGAAGTAAAAATGCCCAACAATATCCTATATAAAATAATAGGATGCTACCGATCCCCTAGTAATAATGCCACAGAATTTATTAGCGACTTAAGTAGTAAATTATTCGAGTATGCTAACGTTGGTAATATAGTTTTAACTGGCGATCTTAATATCGATTTATTGGCCCCATTAGAGAAAACTGTCTCAGAATATTTAACTTTACTACACGATCAGGGCTTTTTTTCGTGCATAAATAGACCAACTAGAGAAACTCAAACGTCCAAAACATGCATAGATCATATGTTTATTAAACATAACCCAGATATTGAAATTACATCCAGTATACTTAACTCTAAAATTACGGACCACCACGCGATATTAATTAACATTCCTCACATACGTGAAATAAAAAAAAAATTTAAACAATGTAAAAATAATCAAAGAGATTAACTATGAAAACTTATTTAAAAATATTGAGAAAGAAACATGGAGCGAAGTTCTTAACCAGAACGAGCCTAATAATGCCACTAATACTTTTATAGAAATATTAAAGAGAAACATTGAACTAGTAGTAACAAGACGGCCCAAGGGCTCGTAATAGTAGCCATATCGTACGAGTGAATAGCCCCTCTATACCCTACCCTAACGAGTGGATAACCCCTCTATACCTTACCCTAATGAGTGAATAGCGCTATCTTTTTCAATGCTTAAATGATTTACCGTGCATAAAATCAGAGTGAATAGCCCCTCGAATCCCTACTCTCTAAACAGTGATTAAATTATAACCGTATAAATTTACTTATGGTTTAATTCTAATATTCCGGCGAATCGAAGAACAGATAGTTTTTAGTGATAATCCCCTCGATGAGCTTACAACATAGACTTATGCCGAATTTGCCGATGCACACTTATCGCATCTTATAAATTTCTAACAAGGACTTATGCCCAGAAACTTTTGAAAGAGAAAGTTTAGTTATAGTGATTACGCATTTTAGTGATTATCCCCTCGAATTACCTTTAGTAATGCTAAATGATCAAACGCATAACGCTCATTTAGCACTATGTTAGCTCTATCTAAACCCACATTTGAATTAACCGCCAAAACGTTCCAGTCAAACATAACATAGATGACGATAGCTACCGAACGAGAACGAAACACATGAGCGCGGTAGGAAACGGGGAAAATCGTTTTCTATTTAATTAGCACATACATAAAAAGAAAATAAATATAAAAACCCCAAACATACAAATTCATAAGTATCCGACCCCACAGATAAAAATTCAAAAGTATCCGACCCCACAGATTAAGAGGTACCCCACCCCACAGCACCCCGACATTTTAGAGATAGAAATAAATAATAAAAAACTCGAGGTTTTTATCAAGTCTCAATGGTTTAGTGGTTAGAATATTTGTCTACTGCGCCAGCGTCCCGGGTTCAATTCCCGGGTCTGACCTGAAAAAATTTTAATTGAAATTAAATCTCTAACCGAGCCCAGTAACCCCTATGGGTGGGTTGTGGTAATATAAAGTTCCTTTTAAGCTAAAATCTGACGATAACGAAAGCGAAAACTCCGGCCACGACTACTACTAGTACTACTACTACTACTACTATTACTACTACGGCTCGGGTCAAACTAAGAGCCTATCGTATACTACGATATGGCTAAAAACGAAACATATTAGCTACTCTCATAAAAAACAAAAATTAAAACCTTGGATAACTTACCCTCTGATTACATCAATAAGGAAACGAGACTCCCTAGCTAAACGTTTGCAAGTCGAACCATTTAACACTGCCTTAGAAAACCACTATAAGAAATATCGGAACAAATTGACACAACTAATAAGAATTGTTAAAAATGAATATTATAAAACCAAAATTAGTATGTGCAATCGCGATCCAAAAACGATATGGGAGACTATTAATGAGTCCACAAATCACAAGAAAAAATTTAACCCCATAGAGAAAATCATATATAAAGACCAAGAATATCAAAGTGACAAACAGGCAAAGGAAATAGCAAATTGCTTTAATGTGTATTTCTCCTCAATAGGTGAAAATCTAGCAAATGACATACTATCTAACAATAACGACCCCTAGCAAAATCTTAATACTAACAATAACAACCCCAAGTCTATATTTTTCTCGCCGATAGATTCGAGAGATATCACAGCAATAATAGCATCCTTAAAAAATTCGAAATCTAACGGGCACGACGACATAGATATTAAAACTTTAAAAAAACTGAGCCTATACATATCAAGGCCACTCTCACACATAATAAATTTATCACTCGAAAAAGGAATTTTTCCGGACATACTAAAGAGAGCAATAATTATACCGATTTTCAAAGCTGGGAACAAAACCGAAATTGGAAACTACCGCCCAATAGCTCTTCTCAGTAATATCTCAAAAATATTCGGAAAAGTTATAAAAATTCAACTAACTAAGTTCCTAGAAAACTCTAATTACCTATCCAAAAACCAATATGGTTTTAGAGAAAAACTGAATACGAATGATGCTATTTTAGAACTTACGAGTACATTATATAATGATATAGATAAAAACAAAAAATCTATAGGGATATTCCTTGATTTAAAAAAGGCTTTCGACACAGTCTCACATTGGATACTTCTTCAAAAACTGGAGAAAGCGGGAATACGTGGAGTGGCTCACGATTGGTTTAGAAGTTACTTACACAAAAGGGATACCATTGTAAAAATTAACAAGAGCCTAAGCTACCCCTGTGAAATGAAATACGGTATACCCCAGGGTACAATAATTGGACCAATATTATTTTTAGTATACATAAACGACCTGTGCTCGACTGAAATCGATGGCAAATTGATTTCATTTGCAGACGATACTACCCTATTGTTTAATGCAAACAGCTGGCCCGAAGTTCTAACTAAAGCCCAAAACTCTCTAAATAAAATCTGCGTCAAACTCAAACAAAATTTATTAACCCTCAACACTAACAAAACCAAATACATTTGCTTTTCCTCGAGAACGATTAAAGATCTACCTTGGGACATAGTGGTACACAAAAGCGGTCACATGGGAAACCGCTCAACTTGTACCTCGGACTGTTTGAAGTTAGAACGAGTTGAGAAAATTAAATACTTGGGAATCATAATAGATGACAATTTAAGATGGCAAGAACAGATAACTTATACCACCAGCAAAATTAGATTGAGCCTATATAAATTCAGAATAATCAGAAACTTATCTAAGGATAGTCTACCATGCCATAATACAGTCAATCATAGCCTACGGGATAATTGGTTCTTGAACCACTAGAAATCCTGCAAAGGAAAATCATACGAACCTGTTTGAGGAGAGATGCACGATATTCGAGCAACTTGCTTTTCAAAGAATTTCAAGTTTTTTCTCTTAAACACTTATACGCTAAAGAAATACTAATGTACACTTTTAAAAATAGACAAATTATGGAACCACCAAAAACATATGTAACGCGATTTGTGGAAGAAGGTAATTTATTGACTACAAAACCTCAAAAAAGTATTGGACAGAGACACGTTTCGTATTTAGGCCCTAGATTATATAATATGTTAGAAATTAATATAAAATTATGTACCAACCCTCAAATATACAAGAAGAAAATAATAGCGTGGCTCTTAGGAATTGAACATACTACACTAAAAAACATGATGCATAATTAATAACCAAAAGTACTAAAATATATTGTTATAATATTAATAACTATTATATCATTGTAACCGTTTCGATATGACGTTTTTCTCGTTATCAACTTGCTTAATATGCCATAATTAAGTAATTAGTATAAATACATAATTTTGTAACCCTGCCACGCACGAGCATTATACTCATGTGGCAAGGGATAATGCAAAAATATTTTGTTAACCATATCCTGTACAACATTTTGGGCATTAATAAAATAATAATAATAATAATAATAATAATAATTGTACGCTAAAGAGAAGATACCGTAGGCGTCGCGCACTGTGTCATTTTCGAGTCAAGTCGAAAACCCGGCCACGAAGTCCAGATCAACAAGTACCGGCAGTGCCCAGGCGCTTTCAAACGAAACGGTAACTTGAAGGCTAACGTTAGTCCACCCTAAACAAAACAATGTAACATAAACTCATTACGAAATAAAAACCATCTACATACAATATAAAATATTCAAGAATCGACAATGTCCTTTCTGAAAAGACGTGTTATCTAGAAATATTTGTAACTCAATACGCGAGTAAAGATAGTTACGCGTCTGATACAGACGTTTACATTAGAAATTTGCATAAGTTTATGTTTTGAGAAGATAGCCTGGTTTCAGGATTGACTCGTACATTATTTGTCCTTGGGTTCATATTCACACGCAAAAACACAGTCGCTCTGTCATTAGAGTACCTTTTCATTGACGCCCTCTTTCACAGTCTAGTGTACTGGAACTAAACTAAACACATGTTGTTTTCAGTATAGAGTTTTAATCGTTTCACAAGTGTAAAGCGTTTTACGTCCAAAAGTATCGCCTCTTTTTTCGGCAAAGGAAAATGACATCCTTACCAACTTTCCAAGAATTTTGTCAATCGAAGTTTTGGGTAAGTAGACGTCCGTTAAATGAGTAATTAAATGTTCGCCAATCAGGGCCGTCGCCAGGGTCAAATTTTAGGGGAGGGCCGCGGCATTGCACTTTTTTACAGACCGAAAAGGTTGCTAAGATTAAACACACATAAAAAGAAAAAAAATTAAAAAAAAAGTGTCCGACCCCACAGATAGAGAGGTACCCTCCCCCCATCTCCGACACTTTAGAGATAAACTAAATGATGAAAACTCGAACGTTCTATAGAGTCTCTATCGTTTAGTGGTAGCGTGTCTTATTACTGCGCCAGCAACACGGGTTCAATTTCCGGGTGCGATGTGAAAATATTTTAATCAAAATAAAATCTCTAACTGAGCTCAGTTGGTGGGTTGAGGTTCTATCGAGTTCCTTTTAAGCTAAAATCAGAGAGGATTTATAGTAGGGAATGGAAACTGAGGAATATTATGTAGCTTAAAAATCACGTGATCAACAAAACTGGCCAGGTCTATTTCCGGTATAATTTTTATGGCTCCTCCCTCTAGGGTGGTTCTAGGATGTTTCGGGAGGGTCTCTAGTAGAGATGGACACTACCTTTTTAGGGAAAGGGAAACGTCCGACTTAAAATAACTCCAAATGTCGTAAGTCGCACTCGAAATCGCGAACCCTTATTGGGTAATTGTGAAATCAATAGTGATTGAGGGCAAATTTTAAAATTAAAGAAGTGTCATGTCACTTGTTTGAGCTACATTGTATTTAGGACTGTCAAGGGCAAGAGCTTCCACTCCCTATTGTAAATTCTTTCTGCTAAAATCTAACGATAACCAAAGCGACAACCCCGGCCACTACTACTACAACTACTACGGCTCGGGTCAAACTAAGAGCCTCATCGTATACTACTATGTGGCTAAAAAATAAACCTTATTGAAAGTCAGTTTTAGGTTTTTTCTCAAATTAAAACCACCATTACTAATTATAAACGTATGTTTCGAATACGACATAATTACAATGTTTGCAAAAGGTTCAAATTCTCGCTTAATAATTATAGTTGAAAGTTCGAAAAGGGCTTAAAATATACAAGTTCAATCTACAAGCCTAGTAACATTAAGGGAAACTCGGTATTATATAATTTGCAAAGAGGGTTCCGAATACGAAATTACACTACTAGTCAAATTGAAATTGAAGTCGAATGGCTCAATCCCGGTTTGGTTTTAGGACTCTAATCTAACGTGGTACGCGGAGAATTCGGACTTGACTCCGTGCTTCCAGAAGACAGTTTTGGTGTGGTTGCCGTGCGCCGTCTTATGGCCGCTTTCAATACCACTTTTCAAAAACTTCAAGCGAAAACGTGACCCCATTCCAAACCTCGACATGACCAAAACGGTAAGAATGGGAAAGTAAGCTTTGCCAAGCACGCGTCACTCAAATGCGAGCGCTATGCAGGTTTTAGCTCTGTTACTGGCGTCCTTAAACGTTTTCCAGTTGGGGAGACAACTTTATCTAGGCGACGTCGAGACTCTCGACAATTTGAACACAATCATAAAGTTCACGACTTACGTAAGAATTTCCAAAATACGTTTGAACCAGAGATCAGGCTTCTACATCGGTCTACGTTGCAGGTGTTGGCGATTTTCCTCTTCATCTACGGTCGACGAATGGGAACAGTTTCTTCGGCAATTCAACTCTTGTTCTGGTTTCTATCGACAGTTTGCGAAACCATTACCTACAGATCGGCCATGATGAATCGCTACTTCGAAGTGAGTTACCAGATTGACAAGGCACCTCTCAATTTACAGTTTTTAACATGAAGTGGCAGGATATTCGAGATGACATCTGTGGCTTTGTTACGGAGACATTGGGGTGCTCGCTCGTCATAGCCACCCTTGTGCTGAACACAATAAGCGACAGGCGTCCACTGCACAAACAGGACTTTGAGGAGAAAGATGTGCCATTGGTAAATAAGTCTATATAAAAAACTATTATGATCAAAGTGACAATATGTTCTTTTGGATCTTGTTAGCAATCGCCGGAGGAATGGGCTCCCTTCTCCTCGACGATGTCCTATTCGTGGATGAACAGGTATACGCGTTCACCTACAAAATGCACTCGGCTTTTCTTTCAACTTTGTTCATTTTATGAACGAAACAGTTTCATGTGGAAGGGGTGGAAAAAGACACTAGAACCTTGGGACGTCTACGATCTTAGCATTTCGGACAAAGCCGCGACTGTCAAAAGCAAGTTTGACAAATATTGGCAATACACACCAATGCACCGGTAAAAAAGTGGCTGGTCCGTGCAAACGCAAGGTGATGGCTTTATACAATCATAAATTCTTACAGAAGCAACGACAACATCGATGGTGGTGACCAACTGAAACGAAATGCCAATTCCATTGGGATGGCCTTGTTTAAAACTGTCTGGCCCTTATTCTTGGGCGGAGCGTTGTTGCAAATTTTTTCCGACGTTGCAGGTTCCATGACCGCCCCAATACTCAGGTTACAAGCTCATTCAAGGAAATGTACGCTGTCAAAAAAACAGTTGACACACAATTTTTCAGATGGATACTCGAGTATTTGTCGAGTGACGAACCGCAGTGGAAGGGCGTCTTCTACGCCTCATTATTTGGACTAGCCGGGGTGGCGCAGTCTTTACTGTTGGAAGGCAGCGCCTACTTCCATACAAAACTAGGAGTTAGGCTCAAATCACTAACAACGTACGCGCTCTACAAAAAGGTAACAAGCTATGGCGTGACCAATTTATAGATAAATCTTTTCGAACACAATTATTCTGGGTTGAGTTGCAGTCTTATCCTTAGGTTATTAATTACCAAGAAGTGGACAATGAAAGTTTCTTGTATCGTTAGACGCTTCGCTTGTCGAGTGGCGCACGAGGCGAGCTTTCGATGGGTGCAATACTCAACACGATGTACATCGACACGGAAAGATTTCTGTTATTGATCCCGAACCTCGGCCCCATTTGGTCAGTGCCGACCCAGGTCATCCTCTGCACGTTCTTTTTGTATCAGGAATTGGGTGCCTCAGGATTGGTCAGTTCCGCCATAGTGGTCGTTTGCCTGCCCCTCTCCTACTTAACCTCGTGGAAAATTAAGAAATTACAGGTCAGATAGTTGAATAATAAATATATGAAGTTTTGAAGGAAGAAATCGTTGGTTTTAGGTGAAATTGATGAAAGTGAAGGACGAAAGGATAAAACTGACGAGTGAAATCTTGAACGGGATTCGCGTCTTGAAGTTCTACGCTTGGGAAAGATCCTTCCAAAGAATGCTCGAGAGACTGAAGGAAAATGAAATAGTATTGTTGAGAAAGCAATTTATTTTGACACTAGTATCAGTATTCATGAATTACGCCTTAAACTCGACTGTAAATATCGATTAAATAACGTTAAAAATTAGTGATTTCAGCACAAATTCTCGTCTCTAGGCGATCCTGGCAAGTTTCGCCGTCTTCGTGCTGAGTGACGATAGCAACGTTCTGACTTCGGCAAAAGCCTTCGTCTCATTTCAGTTGTTTCGGACGATCTGTTTGCCAATAAGATATTTTGGTGACTCGATAAACGCTATAATAATGGTAAAATATCAATTGACGTTTTCTCCTAGTGTTATTTTTGAAAACTCTCTTGAAATATTTGCAAATTCAGATCAAAGTATCCGTTTCGAGAATAAGTGGGATTTTAATGAGCGACGAAAATGAAGAATACAGGCTTCGAGTCCCATTCGACGACGGAAATTTAAGTAGAACTAACCGAAAACCGTTTTCTCTCATTGAATGCGGAAGTAATTTCGTCTTTATTGGCAGGTATCGAAGTGACGAAAGGCGCATTTCGTTGGAAGTCGGAAGATGCGGAATTTCTGAAGGACATCGACTTGAAGGTGTCGCGTGGATCTCTGTTGGCCGTGATGGGTCCGGTGGGTTGTGGCAAATCTTCACTCTTGTCCGCTCTGCTCTGCGAGATGGAAAAGGTGACAGGCGAAGTCAGGGTGTCGGGCGCAGTGGGATACGTCAGTCAACAACCCTGGATAAGGAACACCTCACTCAGGAACAATATCCTCTTCGTGGACGACATGGACGAGGAAAAATACGCTCGAGTGATCAGCGCCTGCGCCCTGCAACCCGATCTCGACAACCTGCCCGCTGACGACGAGACGGAGATCGGTGAAAGGGTAAGTTCCTTCAAAGACTGTTTCTTGGCGATTAACGTCAACATTCCCATATTCAGGGAATCAATTTAAGCGGTGGTCAAAAGCAAAGGGTCAACGTGGCCAGAGCCATTTATCGAGATGAGGACATCTATCTGTTGGATGACCCCTTGGGTGCGCTTGATGCGAATGTGGCCAAACACCTCTTCGATCGAGTTATTGGCCCAAACGGATTGCTTCGAAACAAGGTTGGTGCGAAAAATTCTATATGTCGAACAACGCTCAGCTCTCAGCATTCATGTTCATCCATTTAGACAAGAATTCTAGTGACGCATAATGTGACGTTTCTGCGAGAAATGGACGAGATTTTGATTATGAATATGGGACGAATCGTCGCCAGAGGGAGTTACGACGAACTCACGAGCGCGGGAATGGACACTGATTACTTCGCCCATCACGACAACGAATCTATCTTCGAACCTACGGAAAGGTATCAAAGTTATTACTAGGGATGAATCGGTACCGATAACCAGGGCAGATCTAATATTATATTTAACATTTCAGCAACCAAGGAGAAAATACAGTCAGCGTAACTGGTCGAGTTAATCTGAACACAAACGAGAAACTCACGAGTAAGGAAGTGCGCAAAAAAGGTAGTACGTATTGCTACCCGACCAACTAAAGTTCGCTAAACTCGGCAACTTTTTTATTCGATCTTTCCATGTTTTGAAACTTTTCAGACCTCACTATCAGTCTACAAAAATTGTTTGAAATCTTTTGGATTTTATAGTTGTATGATAGTGATGGTTGGTCAGTTCAGCTCCATAGCACTGACTCAAATCATTTCTTATTGGCTGTCCTTGTGGAGCGAAGACCGGAAAGAAGGGCAACCAGTGAATCCGCATTTAAGAACCACGCGTTTAACGGTCTACGCCTTGTTAGGATTTACCCAAATAACGATAAGTTGCTTGTTCGTTTTTGTTTCTAACCTGGCGTCTCTTCGTGCCATTCGCGCCTTACACTCGGATATGCTGAGGGCTATTTTGCGTTCGCCTTTGCGCTTCTTCGACAGTACACCGACTGGACGTCTACTTAATCGCTTCTCACAGGACATTGATGTTTTGGACAAGCAACTGCCCCTTTCGCTGAGAGCAGTTTCTTCAAATACCATACAACTAGCACTTACTTCCATTTCTATCTTGATCGGTATACCGCTTCTCATCGTTCCCCTGATGGTTTTTGCAACTGGATTCGTGTTTCTTCAGGTAAGAGCGTCGCCGGCGACTAACAATTAAAAACAGACGGACATGAATGGAGGTATAGTGCGTGACTCTTCTAGGGCAGCGCCTCTCTAGCGCCACCAATGTTGAAACTTTTTCGACTCAAATCATACCACTAGCAACGAGATATACAAGGCTCATGCGGGCACCAATTTTTTTCCGGACCTTTTAAATCGCCACGATTCTCCGCTAGAGGCGCGTTTAAGTCTAAAAAAATTACATAAACCTCACGTGGCTCTAAGTATCGAACCTCGAGCGAGGGAGCACGCTGCTGGTTTTTATGTGCATTAAGCCTAATCAGTAAGTGTATTAGGAGACTAAGAAGCGCCATCTATCAACCACACAAGTCAAAAATAGATTGGCGAGGGACCCCCCCTTCGAAGCGAGCGTGCATGGGCCTTGAACAGTTCGTTGGTAGTGATCATACCCTTAACATGGTGCACAAGTAGCAAAGTTCGGGGACTTTTCCGCTAGGGGCGACGACTGGCGATGCCATTAGAAGAACCGGGGTTTTAGCCCATCATTCCAGTCCATCTGTGTTTAATGGCCTGCAGCTAACAAATGAACTAAAAAGTCGCACGATGCGCGAATGGCCGAGCGTGCGTCATGTCAGCGAAAAGTATCTCAGTTTTCAAATTCAATGTAGCGTTTTTACGCGGCGAGCAACGTGCAGTTGAGAAGAATTTACGCGACGAGGAACTCGTTCCTATTCTCACACGCCTCCGACTCGGTGGCTGGAACGACTCTCATCAGAGCGTGTCACGCCACAAATAAATTCCAAGAGCAGTTTCTTGAATTAATAGACCAATGTATGGCCGTGTATTACGCCATGAACATGTGTGAAAGGTTTGCGCTTTGTAAGAGACACGAGACGATTCCAACTTTGAAAAATCTTCCAATTTCAGATGGCTGACTGTCAGGTGCAATATTTTGAGTAACGTCTTAATGTTCTGCGTCTCCCTCTTTTCAGTTTTCAGCAAAGGCCGGGCATTATCACCGGGAACTGTGGGATTTGTCATGACGAGTGCTAACTTGGTACGTCAAAGATTACTTCACTTAAGCCAAAACCGATATTAATCTATTATTTAACAGCTTATTAAAAATCTGAAATTCATGACAAGTTCGTGGGCTTCTCTCGAAACGAATATCGTGGCTGTTGAACGAATCGTCGAATACTGTCAATTAGAGACCGAAGGCAACTGGGACAAACCAGAGACTCTAGTGCCTCCTAATTGGCCAGAACGTGGAGAAATCATATTTCAAGATTACAGCACGAGATACCGCCAAGGATTGGACTTGGTCTTAAAGAATATCACCGTGATAATTCAACCGGGTGAGAAGGTGGGCGTGGTGGGGCGGACCGGGGCGGGAAAGTCCTCCTTGACTTTGGCACTCTTCCGGATGATCGAAGGTGTGCAAGGTCATATCTTTGTGGATGGAGTTGATCTGTCGACAGTCGGCTTGACAGTCTTACGATCGCGAATGGCCATCATCCCACAAGATCCTGTCCTTTTCTCGGGCACGCTCAGATTGAACTTGGATCCCTTCGGACGGCATGACGACCAGCGTCTGTGGTCCGTCCTTGAACAATCGCATCTGAAGGCTTTGGTGACGTCTCTCGAGCAGGGTCTCGATCATCCGGTGGCCGATGGAGGTAGCAACCTGAGTGTCGGACAACGTCAGTTGGTCTGCTTGGCTCGCGCCTTGCTCAGGAATAGCAAGATACTAGTCCTGGACGAAGCGACGGCCTCGGTCGACATGGACACCGATGATCTCATCCAAAAGACCATTAGAAAGGAGTTCGCTTCAGCCACCGTTATCACCATCGCCCACAGGATAAACACCATCATGGACTACGACAGGTATGTCATTTCTCGTAATAATTAAGTTAATAATAAGTTAACAAAAACTAGAGATGGCTGATACCAGGCTTAACCCAATACCGATGCAAACATGAACCGATACCGATCGATACCGATATTTACTCACTATGATCCAAAAACCCAATACTTCAACCGATACGGATATTTTAAGTATGACAGTGCCATTTACATATGTATTAAAAATGCTAGGAAAGAATTTAAAGAGTAATTTCGTGAATCATACTACTAAGTACAATGTTTAGAGGTACTTTTCCAAAGTAATATCACGGCTTGTCTTTTTTAACTGAGGCCCTTTTATCTTTAAACTTCTATTAAACTTTGTTATTAGATAAACTAAATTCTGGTACTTTTTATACATATAAGTGAGAAATCATCACGATTGACATTCTTAGAAATGAGATATTATCACTATTAAAGGGGCTGGCCGGAGCTGTTGGGGTGAAGGGGGGGTCAAACTGTTGGTTAGCATATTGCTTTCCCGCCCACCGCGACGGTGGCGCCATTTCTTATGGCCAAAGAGCTAGGTGTTTTCCCCCTGAACTAAGGGCGGACTTCCCCCAACAGCGCCGGTTAGCCCTTTAATACGTTACTGAAAGATTTAAAAATGTCATGTAACGCCATCTAACGCGCATTTTAAACCAGTATCGGTTTAGTATCATATTAAACCAACCGATCTCATACCGGGAAACCATACCGATATGGCATCGGTACCGGTTCATCCCTAACAAAAATGTCAAGTGGAAAACAAGACTGCGCTCGATTACAAGCTTTTGCAGCGTCATCTAAAAGAAAATACTTAAACGTTACGCAGACTTAAGATGTAAATAGTTCACTGTGTAAGGGTAAAACTTGATATGTATGGTTAGTACTTTCATGAAGGCGTCACGCGCCAAAACATAAACCTATATAATTTCTTGGCTTAACTAACTTAACTCGCAGTTAATGGTATCCCTTTTAATGGTTAATTACCGACTTATATACTGATTATATTTTGTCAGGGTGATGGTTTTGGACGATGGTCAAATTACAGAGATGGACGCTCCGCAAACTCTGTTGAAGAACGATCAGACGCTCTTCTACAAATTGGCCAAAGACGCTAAACATTAATTTTCTCTAATTATGGATCGACCTTCTTAAATTGTTCCAATGATAATTTTACTCGAATAAAAGACGTTTGTGCAATTTCACTCCAACGTGTATGTAGCCTTTGAATGGATGGCTCAGAGATAAAGCATTTAATCTTGTAAACTGACAGTAGTAAACACTGGACAGTCAAGCCACGATTCTAAATTCTGTATCGTCAATTTATAGTTATAAGTTAAGCTGAAAAAAAAAGTGGCGTAAGGTTTCAGAGTGAAACACGATTTCCCCTCTAACCCAACATGTTAAATAATTTTGTTGGCTATGAAAAGTGGTTTTGTAAGGGAACAGCTCCAAGTCGAGGAATATTACGCTGCAGGTTAAAGTTTGTGTCCCGGTCCCATCTAATTAACTTCTCACCCCAAAATCTAGTACACGATAGGGAACAACACTCTCAGACATTTCTTTGTAATGCGTATTCCATTTGACTGCTCTGAGATGGCTCTCGATTTGGTTAGAGTATTACGTCAACAAATCAAATATGCAGATCGATAGACGAGATGCTTATAGCGAATTCCGTAGAACTGCTCTGAGATAGCTCGAATTTTATGTTAGTTTATCACTGTAAATCGATTAAAAATGGTTGTCGTTCCATTCTCCCTTTAAATCCTACAACAAGAAAAAAATTTAAATATAGAAAATGCTACTCTCTAATAAAGATACGCGAATTTAGCCATGGACTCCTGATGAACTTAAGGTGGCAACCCTGGATTGCCTATCGTAGGCATAACACGTAGGCTCGGTAGGGTCTTGGACTCCCCGTCACAGGCTTAACTCGTAGGTCCGGCGGGGCCTTGGACTCTCTGTCATAGGCTTAACTCGTAGGTCCGGCGGGGCCTTGGACTCCCCGTCATAGGCTTAACAAGTAGGTGAATAAATAGGCGTATTTCTTTTCGATTAATCTTTAATTCATTCTTCCATAAATAACATTAGATAGGTATAAATTAAAAGAAATTCTAATTTATCTCCGGTTATTTCTTTCCCTTTTTCTTGTTACTCGGTTGTTTGGCGTTGGGGTCGACGCCTCCCATCGCTATCATTTTCTTCTTGAGTTCCAGAAGAATGGCCACTTCGGCGTCAACGGCGCTTTTAATCGCCTTCTGACTTTTCAGTAAACGGACTTTCTCTCCCTACCACCAAATAAACACGTTAATCTCAGCCACACATCTTACTCCATTTTTTAATCGCTTTATATTGACAGTCCTTAAAAAATCCCTTCAAAACTCAACGCAGAAAAACGCAAAAAGTATCTTTCAGGCGACGCTTTAAGCGAGATCCGTTTTAAATTGGGGTCAAAGTAAATCAAAACCCCTGTCGTCTGCTACAATGGCCAAAAATATGTACTGTAGCAGACGACAGACGAATTTCTTCCCGTTACTATCCTCCACGAATCCCGACTCTTCTCGAGATAAGCCTAACGGGAAGAAATTAGTCTGTCGTCTGCTACAGTAAATATTTTTGGCCTTTGTAGCAGACGACAGACGAATTTCTTCCCGTTACTCTCCTCCACAGATTCCCGACTCTTCCCGAGATAGGCCTAAGTTCCTAACGAGAAGAAATTTGTCTGTCGTCTGCTTTAATTGCCAAAAATATGTACTGTAGCAGACGACAGACGAATTTCTTCCGTTACTCTCCTCCACGAATCCCGACTCCCGAGATAAGCCCAATGAGAAGAAATTCCCCTGTCGTCTGCTAGAGTACATATTTTGGCCTTTGTAGCAGACGACAGACGAATTTCTTCCCGTTACTCTCCTCCACGAATCCCGACTCTTCCCGAGATAAGCCTAACGGGAAGAAATTCGTCTGTCGTCTGCTACAGTACATATTTTTGGCAATTGTAGCAGACGACAGACGAATTCGTCGTCCACGAAAAGACCGAGATAAGCTTAACTTCCGGTGGCGGTTGGATATTAATTAAGTGGATTGGAAATTTGGAATAGTTTACCTGTTGCGTTACTTGTTCGGTGATCTTCTGTAGTTCCACAGGGTCAATATTAATCTCGACTTTTTCCGGACTGTTAAGGACAGGACTGGCCGCGGCCTTCTCGCCTTTCTTTTCCGTCTGAGCTTGCTGAAATGATTAGCCAGGATCTTTTAGACAAGGCCCGAGTTATTCGCGATCTCTAAACGTTAATGTTCTTACCCTTTCGGGAGAATCTTGTTTTCCAGCGTATTTCTTCTTGAGTAACTCAACTTCGGCCAGTTCGATCTTCTTGAACAATGGAACGGGCTACGGAATAAATTGTTTGTTAGTAAACAAAGAAACGCCATTCTGAAAGGCAACCTTAGGTCATATCATGGACAAAGAAAGCGCGTGAGGAAATTTGTTTTCACTCTACAGGATAGGCAACTCCCCATCTCGAACGACAGCTTAGGCCTGTATATACTCTGTTACAACATCGGTTGTCAGGAAGCTTAAACCTAGGTCTCTATGTTACCTAGCTTTGTACGTGCTGACAAGAGACAAAAAACTTCAGGATCTTCAGGATTTAAAATATCCGCGACTTTTTTAAGCTCGAGTGCACGGACCTCTAGGCCTAAGTTTCAAATACGTGTGAAATTGCCTAGAGCCTACTACACCTATTTGAAACTAAGGCCTAGAGGTCCGTGCATGCACTCGAGCTAAAAAACTCGCGGATATATTAAATCCTGAAGATCCTGAAGTTTTTGGTCTCTTGACAACACGTACAAAGCTACGTTACATAGAAACCTAGCAATGCGCGTGCTGCCAACCGATGTTGTAACAGAGTATATACAGAATAAGCTGTCGTCCAAGATAGGGAGTTGCCTATCCTGTAGAGTGAAAACAAATTTCCTCACGCGCATCTTTATCCATGGTCATATGGTTTGAAGCCTATAGCCAGGTGGTCACTGTATGAGCTCCCTGACTTTGTTTAAATCATCTCACTTCCCCTGACAATTTGCACGCATTTAAAAATTCCTTTACGTCATCCGTGATTCCTCCCTGACCTTGTTGAAAATCTTAGTCTCCCGTACCTTCCCATTTCAAGAGCCCCGGACTATTCCAGGTACGGAGTGCGTCCATTCAGTTTAGTAAAATGACAGAAACGTACCTTGTTGAGGGGGTGTCCTTCCTTAAGATACTGCGAGAAATAAGAGGTCAGAACTTTCCTCTCAACGGGGAAGTTCAATTGCGAGCGCAGTTCTTGAGCGATACTCGGCATGTACGGATCCATCATCAGAGACAGAAGACACGAGACGTTGGCACTTAAACCCATCACGGATCCCGCTCGCTCTCTGACATTAAAACACCAAACAATTAAAAGCCAATAATACAAAGGCTTAATATAGGACCCGCCCCCCACTTAAAGGGAGGGTGAAGTAGAAAATCAAGTGATTTTTTATCGATTCTGATACTAATTATGAGACCATTCCGCATAGTGAAACATTCAGGAAGCACAGTCTCCGAATGATTTTAAAATTCAAATTAGGTTCAGATTTTAAGGGTAATTTGTAATAAGTACCTCCGACCAATCGCCTTCCTGTTAACAAAATTCTCGTGGCACACTCTAAAACAAGCGCCACGATTGTCACGTCGCGCTCCTAATTTTATCAAATCTCGTTATAAATTTCATTCGACACGGAGTCTGCGTGCCACGGGAATTTTGTTAACAAAAAGGCAGGGCGTTACGCGATTGGTCGGAGGTCCTTATTTAAAATTATCCTTAAAATCTGAACTTAATTTGAATTTTAAAATCATTCGGAAGTATTTCCTGGATGTTTGACTATGCAGACTGGTCTTATAATTAGCAGAAAAATCGATAAAAAATCACTTGATTTTCTACTTCACCCTCCCTTTAACGGATTTAATTTCCCCAGTGCGTTTTGGTCAAATTTGGTAACGAATTGCGACCCCTGATTGATTTCTCAGCTAGAGACAAAAAAAGTAAATAGATATAAAAACAAAAAGTATCCTACACTTTGTTCGTTAATTGGCGCAGTGTAATACGAGAAGCCCTAACTTCTTTATCCCCGCCCCCCAGAACAGTCTCGACCCCTCCCCCTCTGCCGCGTGTGATTATTTACCTTCCCGATCGTGGGTGGGGTGGTACAGGGGGGAACAAACCGTGAATAGGCTAAATATAGTAGCGGATGCTAGCTATAGTACCAAAAATGGACGTTTGGATTTCCACCATCGTGTACTATATACTTTGTTTAATGCCTATTTCCATCAATTGGCACTTTTATCTGATTGGTTAGTTAATTCGTGTAGGCGGTTTGTTAATTAGCGGGAAGAGGGTACTTTGCTCATTTCAGTTTACACGTTGTCTACAGTTAAAGCAAAGCGCGGGTCCAGTGGATCCCCTACAAGTCGACTTTCTTCCTGAAGTGCACTTTTAAATCCCACCCACAAATGCCTCCTGCCGTCGCAAAGCCAAAACTGCAGTTCGTAAGGAAAGTCAACTTGTAGGGGATCCACTGGAGCCGCGCTTTGCTTTAACCTAGAGTCTATAAACCGGCGGCGGCGTTAGAGGCGTGTAAGTTCACAACGAGTGATTAATGTCGTATGTAGTTCTCAGTTGTGAAGTGGTGGTGTTCACAAGATCAGTCCATTTTCGAAAATACTGGTTGAAACCTCTTGAAATTTTAATGTGATTTGCAAAATAATGTTTGGTATTTTTGTGCGAAGTTCAAAATGTTTCTCTTTTCTAGCTTTTTGTAAGAACATTAAAACGAAAATTAACCATAATATAATGGCTTAGTTTCAAACAGTTTACATTTGTTTCCTTCATTTTCACTGGTTCGAATATCTTGAAATTTTAGTGAGAGGGATAATGAAAGGTTTTAAATTATCGTGCAAAATTTCAAAGTTTTGAAACGAATAGTTCTTTTCCTAAAATTTTCCTAAGCGAATAAATAGGTTGTAGGATTATGTACAAACAAAATTTTAATGAATTTTTTGGAAGTGAATTGTTCGTTTGAAAACTTTGAAACTTTGCATCATAATTTAAATTTTAAACCCCTTCAATATGCCTTTCACTAAAATTTCAAGAGATTCGATCAAGTGAAACGGAAGAAACTTTTAAACCGTTCGAAGACCAAGCCCTTTAATTAGGGCTAATTTTCGTTTTAATATTTATTAAAAAAAAACTATAAAAGGAAATTTTTTGAAAATTTCCAAAATAGCCAACGTTGTTTTGCACATCTCTTTAAAATTTCAAGAGATTTGAACCAGTAGTTTCAACATTCTGGCTAAATAACTGTGTTCCTCCCATAGCCGGCCTATGGCTCCTTGGATTTTTCGAGCGAAAAAGCCCAAAATTACCAACACGAACTTTTACATAGGAAAAACATTGGCGTGTGAAGCCAAAAAGTGATCGAGTGGGCTGTGGTTGTAGCAAGGAAGGCAAAAATGAGAACCAGTTAAGGCTAGGAGTCTAGATCCGTGGAGTACAAATTTATAATGACTAGAATTTTAAACTGGTCCCTCCTCAATTTTCTTAAAAGTTCTCAATTGGCCATATGTCTAATCAGCGCCACTAGCGGATGGTCTGAAAACTACTCCCATAGAGACTAGGTATATTTAAGAGGGTTTGCAGAATTTCCGTCAGATGGCGCGGCGTTCGAGCCACCTGGCGGAAATTCTGCAAACCCGCTTAAATATACCTAGACTCTATGGAAGTAGTTTTCAGACCATCCGCTAGTGGCGCTGATCAGGAATAAGGCTAATTAATAAACTGATCCCAGGGACCTGTTATTTAAAATAAAAAAACTGGTCTGAGCAATTAATAAACTGGTTTTGAACCTGTGGACCTGTGCTATTTCCAAGACTGGTTGGCACGCCGGCGTACGCCGGTGATATTTCGGCGTCGCGGCGCGCTGTTTAAAAGTACGTACGGCGGCGGCGGGGTTAAAAACTAGAAATGTGGCGGCGCGCCGGCGTACTATCGGCGGCGTCGGACTCTACTTTAACCAAAGGCAGCTAGGGAATTCTTAATCAAGTGTGTACTTTTTGTTTACATTCTATACACTTTTGGAACCAAACTAGGGAACTGTTAATGAAGTGTACTTTCCGTTCTTATATCTATATATTTTTGGAACCTAACTAGGGAACTGTTAATGAAGTGTACTTTCCGTTCTTTATTCTATTTACTTTTGGAACCAATCTAGGGAACTGTTAATGAAGTGTACTTTCCGTTCTTATATCTATATACATTTGGAAATAGGCCTTATTGTGCCATGCAGAGATTAAAATTTCCCACAAACCAAGGAATTTACTTACCTCTGTTGCGCGTCGCCTTTGATGAGCTCCCAAGGCTTATTCCCTTGAATATGTTGGTTCCCAAAACGACTAATATTCAGAATATGTCGAATGCCGTCTCGAAGTCTAAATTAATTCCCTCAATTAATTAATTAACTAATCTTAATTCAGTTAGTCAGCGTTCAATCGTAGATGGCGCCACGAACTCACTTGGTTTTTTCCATTAGATCGATGTACTTCTTGAGTTCCTTGTCTATTTTGGCCAACAGCAATTGGTCTTCCTCGTTCAATGAAATCGCTGGCATCTTGCCACCAAAATTGTTGTAAATAAACGTCAGAGCCCTGAGTGGGAAGGGCCAAAGGAGCGTAAATACAATTTTAATAACGCGACCAAATGAGCTTTCCAGCCTTCAAATTAACGACTGCACTACACCGGACTAGGCCTAGTACAGTCAAAGTGTGGAACACCCTTTGAGATAGTACAGTGGAAGGTAGGAGCAAGGTCACGTGCACACTTCAACGGGATTTTTGGGGTAAATTTTAGGTTTGAGTTAGTGGTGACGTCAGTGGTCGAAATTTTGGAGGTACCATGACGTCATATCACGTCAGTGGTCGAAATTTTGGAGGTACCATGACGTCACATATTGCTATCTCGGAGGTACCATGACGTCACATATTGCTATCTCGGAGGTACCATGACGTCACATATTGCTATCTCGGAGGTACCATGACGTCACATATTGCTATCTCGGAGGTACCATGACGTCACATATTGCTATCTCGGAGGTACCATGACGTCACATATTGCTATCTCGGAGGTACCATGACGTCACATATTGCTATCTCGGAGGTACCATGACGTCACATATTGCTATCTCGGAGGTACCATGACGTCACATATTGCTATCTCGGAGGTACCATTGGTGTATCATCGTTGTACACACATGCAAATGAACCCCTAAAAAATGATTTCTCAAACTCCATATTTTAGGGGTTCATTTGCATGTGTACAATGATGATACACCTATTTTTTCATGGAATTTCAAGGTGGTCCTTTTTGCCAATAAAATGTTGAGTGACAACCCCCCAAATTGGTTCCTAAATCAAAATTTTGAGTCGATGGCTCCAAATAGGATCCAAATTCCGACTCAGGACCTCATTTTGACGAGGGATACCAATTTTTATACTTTTAAAACTATTAACGGTCACGATATCGAAAGAAATATCAGAAAAGACCGCAAATTTTAGACAAAATACGATAAATTTCAAAATAGCGTAACTTTCAAATTTATATGATTTGAAGCGAATAACTTTGGGTAACTTCATTTTTTAGGTATATCTACCCACAAAAAAAAAGTTTCATTGAAATCCGCCACAAGTGAGCAGCGACGTTTGTCGAAAATGGAAATATTGACCCTTATGGGAATATTTGAGCAATACGCGTGACCGTTTTGTATTACACGGTAAAACATTTGAGCGAATACGCGGCAGCATTTGCCCGAATACGCGGCAATATTTGAGCGAATACGAGATAATATAGCGTAATTAATACAGCTAGACTTTTTGCAAGAATTGCCAATACATTTCCCCCAAAGTAAATCTGAGGCGTATTATGTAGAATGGTAATTATTTACCTGTTAGCGTAGTTTCCCAAGTTGTTTAGAAGCTCGGTGTTATTTTTGGTCATAAGATCGTTCCAACTGAAGACAGTGTCTTGCGACTCTGGACGAATGTAAAGAAGGTAAAAACGGAAAATGTCCGCCGGGATCCCCGTGTCTTGGGCGTCATTACCAAAGACGCCGATACCTCGACTCTTGGAGAACTTTGTGTCCTCGTAGTTCAAGTACTCTGAAGCGGAAAGGAATTACATTCACGCTTATTGTTCAAAAGTCGGGGTAAAATAGAGATGGTGATTCACCATCTTGTTTTCTTATGACGGAACGTGTACCCAAAGACTTTAGATATGACTTCAAACAATAAGGATTTTGGTGCGGGACTGGTAACTTCATAGTCCTATCTAACGTCTTTGAGTCCACACCGGCTGTTCCGTCTTTAAGCAGACGACAATTATTAATTTTGATGAAGTAACAGTATGAAACGCGCTCAATTAAATACGTTAATGAGTTTTAGTCATTTCGGAGTAAATAGAGCCTAAATTACGGGTTTACTACGCGTGCGCATAAGAGATGCAATTCAAATCAAATCCCCTTCCCAAAATTGTAGCAAAAGTAAATAGATCTAAAAACAAAAAGTACACTTCGTTGAAAGTCGCTAACGCCATGTAATACGAGAAGCCCCGACTCTTTCATCCCCACCCCAGAATAGTGTCGACCCACACCCCCTATGCCGCGTATGATTACCTTCCCAACCGTGGAGTGCACCCATGGAACAAGCTGTGAATAGGCTAATAAAGTAGCGGATGCTAACTCTAGTACCAAAAATGAACGTTTGGATCGCCAGCATCGTGTGCTACTTTCTATAGAGCTATTTCCGTCAGTTGGCTCTTTCCTGATTGGTTAGTTCTTGTAGGAGGTTGAGCGGAGCAAAGAGGGTAGAAAGAGAGGGAGTAGAAGGCTTGGCTGGAGTTTTCTCGCTTTGAAAGTTTACCTCTAAGCTTCCGGTGTGCCCGCGCATCTTTCTCTGCCCTCTTATTGGTTGAAATACCGTGAACCGGATATTAGGAGGGAAATATAACAAATAACTAAAAAAGGAAAGCGAGAACACCCAAAATGCCTTGCCAAAGCCGCTAGCTTCAACTCCCCCTCTTTCTACCCTTTTTGAGCGAAGGGTAGTTTGCTTATACATAGTTTACAGGCAAGGAGGATTCATACCATTTGCAAAGGAGATCAGGCAACTTAGAGTGTAAAATAGCAGACGATTTTACACTCTAAGTCGCTTGGTCTTCTTGTGTTAATGGTAGGAATGCTCCATGCATGTAAACCATGTATTTCAGTTTACATGTCGTCTACAGTTAACCAAAGACAGCTAGGAAATTCTTAATCAAGTGTGTACTTTTTGTCTTTATAGCTATATACTTTTGATTGTAGAAACGCAATACGAGTAACGTGTTAACAACATAACAGGGTTCATACAACTTTTGGAAAACAAATTTCCCTGAGATTTCCAGGTTGTTACTCACATACTTCCCTGAGTTTTCCAGGTTTTTCCCCATATATGGAGCATCCTATGGAGCCAATGTTAACGAAGGTGGGGAGGGGGCGAATAGGACTATAACATACTCAAAGGACATCCCCGTATCTCTAGTAGAACCAGAGTTATGAGCCTCCAAAGTTTAGTGTAATGTTAATCCTATGGAGGGAATGTTCATGAACATTTTGCTTAAGTACTTGGTCCCTGATTGACGCAAATTTCCCTGATTTCCCTCAATTTTAGTAAAAATTCTAAATTTCCCTGAGTTTTCCCTGAGGTTTTTGTCAACTATTTATTTCCCTGATTTTTCCACGTTTTCCCTGTTTTCCAGGTTTGTATGAACCCTGCATAAGACGATTGTGTTCTCACCGACTGCGGCTAGATGATTGACGATGGTGTAATTGTCGTTGCTACCCAAACAGGAAGAAGGGAAGATGATTCCGTGGAAGGGAACGTTGTCTTTGGCCATGAACTGGTACAACTTAACATCGTCGGGACTTTTCCACCATTTCTCCCAGTCCGACGTGTAGGCGGCCGTCATTGATAAGTAACCGATAGGAGCGTCAAACCACACGTAAAACACCTGAAACGGAAAAGTACCTATCATGCAATTTAAATGCTATAAGCGCAGTTACGACGACGCCAATCCAATGGCGTCGATAAACTATTTAGGCCTAACACTTCGAAAGAGGCTATGGAATTATATGACGCTGACCTTTTCAGTGAATCCTTCTAAGGGAACCGGGGTCCCCCATTTCAGGTCTCTAGTGATAGCTCTCGGCTTCAAGCCTTCCTTCAACCAGGCGTAACATATCACTTTGGCCGTTGTCGACCAATCACCCGCGGCCGTGGCGCCATCTAACCACGACTTTAAAATCGGCTCTAACTGAAACAAAAAATATGCATACGAAATTTACTAGGGTTCATACAACTTTTGGAAAATAAATTTCCCCGAGTTTCCCAGGTTTTTCACCATATACTTCCCTGAGTTTTCCAGGTTTTCCCCTATATGGAGTATCCTATGGAGCAAATGTTAACGAAGGAGGGGAGGGGGCGAATAGGACTGTCACATACTCAAAGGACATCCCCGTATCTCTAGCAGAACCAGAGTTATGAGCCTCCAAATATAGTGTAATGTTAATCCTATGGAGGATATGTTTACGAACATTTTCCTCAATTACTTGGCCCATTTTTACTTGATCTCCACGTTTTTAGTATGGTTGGATGGGGGCAAATAGGGCTATAACATACTCAAAGGACATCCCCGTATCTCTACTAGAACCAGAGTTATGAGCTCCCAAAGTATACTGTAATGTTAATCCTATGGAGGGGGGGGGGTATGTTCACGAACATTTTGCTCAATTACTTGGCCCCTTTTAGTCGATCCCCACGTTTTTAGTATGGTTGGATGGGCGGCAAATAGGACTATAACATACTAAAAGGACATCCCTGTATCTCTAGTACAACCAGAGTTATGAGCCTCCAAAGTTGGGTGTAATGTTAATCCTATGGAGGGTATGTTTACGAACATTTTGCTTAATTACTCGGCCCATGTTTGACGCAAATTTCCCTGATTTCCCTCAATTTAACTAAAAATTCTAAATTTCCCTGAGTTTTCCCTGAGATTTTTGTCAACTATTTATTTCCCAGATTTTCCCGGTTTTCCAGGCTTGTATGAACAAAAACAAGAATTTCAAAGGATATTTCATGAAATTATAAGCGAATATAGGATTCCATAGGATATTACGTGAAATTATGGATGCATAGATTCCAAAAATATAGGAATTATAGGAATTGTCTCCGGGTGTCAATTTACCTTGGGTAAATCGAGGAATAAATGCTGAGAGGATTTGAGTTGGGGTTCGTGCCGGCAGACTTTGCACCTGGGTTTGATCAACTCGATGGGATTGACCAATTTCTGGCACTTATCGCACTGATCACCGCGAGCGTCATCGTAGGCGCAGAACGGACAAATTCCCTCCACGAAACGATCAGCTAAAAAGCTAATCCCCAAATTGATCCATGCTTTGATCAAATCTTAGGCCTACGCCTACGTTTTTGGATCAGCCAGATCTTACCGACTGCATTGAGTGCAGAAAAGTTGTTCCGTCGTGTCCGTTAAAATGTAACCGGCTTTGTACAGTTTCCAGAACATGTCCTGAGAAATGCTGCGACAAATAATGGTTTTTAATAAATTTGCCATTGAGCATGTTGGCGAGAGTAAATAAATTGTGACTGAGCATGTTATCTAGTGCGCATTAATCGCGATTGAGCATGTTATCTAGTGCGCATTAATCGTGTTTGAGCATGTTCGCGAGAGAGAGAGAGAGAAAGAGAGAGCAATTTAGCTTAATAAATTTGATATCGAGCATGTTCGCGAGAGTAGATTAATCGCGATTGAGCATGTTAGCTACTGTGAATTAATCGCGATTGAGCATGTTAGCTACTGTGAATTAATCGCGATTGAGCATGTTATCTACTGTGAATTAATCGCGATTGAGCATGTTAGCTAGTGTTGATTAATCGTGATTGAGCATGTTAGCTAGTGTAGATTAATCGCGATTGAGCATGTTAGCTAGTGTAGATTAATCGCGATTGAGCATGTTAGCTAGTGTAGATTAATCGCGATTGAGCATGTTAGCTAGCGTAGATTAGTCACGATTGAGCATGTTAGCTAGCGTAGATTAGTCACGATTGAGCATGCTAGCTAGCGTAGATTAGTCACGATTGAGCATGTTAGCTACTGTGAATTAATCGCGATTGAGCATGTTATCTAGAGTAGATTAATCGCGATTGAGCATGTTATCTACAGTAGATTAATCGCGATTGAGAATGTTAGCTACTGTAGATTAATCGCGATTGAGCAAGTTATCTAGAGTAGATTAATCGCGATTGAGCATGTTATCTAGAGTAGATTAATCGCGATTGAGCATGTTATCTAGAGTAGATTAATCGCGATTGAGCATGTTATCTACTGTAGATTAATCGCGATTGAGCAAGTTATCTAGAGTAGATTAATCGCGATTGAGCATGTTAGCTAGAGTAGATTAATCGCGATTGAGCATGTTAGCTAGAGTAGATTAATCGCGATTGAGCATGTTAGCTAGAGTAGATTAATCGCGATTGAGCATGTTAGCTAGAGTAGATTAATCGCGATTGAGTATGTTAGCTAGAGTAGATCAATCGCGATTGAGCATGTTAGCTAGTGTAGATTAATCGCGATTGAGAATGTTAGCTACTGTAGATTAATCGCGATTGAGAATGTTAGCTACTGTAGATTAATCGCGATTGAGCAAGTTATCTAGAGTAGATTAATCGCGATTGAGCATGTTAGCTAAAGTAGATTAATCGCGATTGAGCATGTTAGCTACTGTGAATTAATCGCGATTGAGCATGTTATCTACTGTGAATTAATCGCGATTGAGCATGTTATCTAGAGTAGATTAATCGCGATTGAGCATGTTAGCTAGAGTAGATTAATCGCGATTGAGCATGTTAGCTAGAGTAGATTAATCGCGATTGAGCATGTTAGCTAGTGTAGATTAATCGCGATTGAGCATGTTAGCTAGTGTTGATTAATCGCGATTGAGCATGTTAGCTAGTGTAGATTAATCGCGATTGAGCATGTTAGCTAGTGTAGATTAATCGCGATTGAGCATGTTAGCTAGTGTAGATTAGTCACGATTGAGCATGTTAGATAGTGTTGATTAATCGCGATTGAGCATGTTAGCTAGCGTTGATTAATCGCGATTGAGTAAATAAATTGCGATTGAGCATGTTCGCGAGAGAGTGAGAGTAATTAAATTGCATTGATAAAGATATATTGCCATTGCGCGTGTTCGGCAACGTAAATAAATATCGAATGAAACCAGACGTACTTTGTTTGATGTTGCGTGCTGGTCCTTCCGAAATGGTCAAAGCTAATACTGAACCAATCGTAGATTTCCTTATGCAACTTGTTGTATTTGGTGCAGATCTCTTCGGGAGTCGTCTTCTCCTCCAGGGCCTTGGTCTCCGTCGCCGTCCCGTATTCGTCCGTCCCGCAAATATAAATCGTGTTGTACTGCCTCAAACGACAATACCTGAAAACGCGCGCCAGCGATAATCAATTACATCGTACAAAGCCTAGGCCTAATTGGACCCAAATTTGAATTCAGCAGCGCATGAATAGACTTTTAACGCACCTGGCAAATACGTCAGCGCTGAGAACGGCTCCGATGATATTTCCAAGATGGGGGACGTTATTAACGTAGGGAAGAGCGGAAGTGACCAAGATGTTCCGCTCTCCTTTCACCGGAAGACTGAAAAGGACAAGTTAAATACTTCAAAGGGTGGCCAAGAAAATTTGAAATTATTTTCAGATCACGACGATTATCTGTTAACCATTGATACATGCTAACGCGCAACTCTACAACATTCATCGCTGCAATTTGAGTACAAACCAAGATTAATGAAAAATCCGATAGGACCATCTTTTAAAATTCCAGAACGTTTTTCTTCAAGTTTTGGAATGAAATTCCCTGACTTTTCCCTGACTAAATTACACAAATTTCCATTTGCAATCCCCCTCCCGCTCCATCAAATTTCCATCCAATATATTTTTGCCTGACCTTTAGGTCCATTTTCAATTTCCCTGACTTTTCCCCGACCTTTTAGGTCCATTTTCAATTTCCCTGACTTTTCCCCGACCTTTTAGGCCCATTTTCAATTTCCCCTGACCTTTTAGGCCCATTTTCAATTTCCCTGACCTTTTAGGCCCATTTTAAATTTCCCTGACTTTTAGGCCCATTTTAAACTTCCCCGACTTTTCTAGGGTTCGTACGAAAGTTTTACATTGAAAATCCCTGACTTTTCCAGGTTATCCCTGACCAAATTTTGCTGTAATATCCCTGACCATTTTAAGGTGTTTACCAGAGCCCACTTCATCATTCACACCTGGCTCACATTTAGCATTGCTCGAAGCAATCATGGTTTGACATAGCAAACGAAATCCCTGACATATCCCTGACATTTTCCCCTATTTTCCTTATCCCTGACTTATCCAGGTTCCGTACGAACCCTTAATAATAGCACTTGGACGTAACTTTTGGCCTATTGACGCAACTGTGGCCATAGGTACTTAATTATTACAAGCGCGCTTCAGTATCTAACAATAGATAAGCAGCAGAGCGCATCTCAAAATTTTTTAAAAATGAAAGGAGAGATAGTTACTGACACAGGAACAGTGACTGCTTTCCTCCTCCCTTCCGGTTTAGAATCAGATAACCACGATTGAACCGCCACTTGAATTTCTTCGGCAGTAAACACCGTTTCCGACTGTAACGCCAAAAAATAATAAATGCCTTAAAGCTCGAGTGACATATAGAGCCATATTACCCACTTCCCATGGCATTGCTTTACAAAGGGCTAAATTCTATAACGCGGGTCACGTGGTTCCCCTACAAGTTTACTTTCCTTCCTAACTCCAGTTTATGGGCGGGATTTATACGTGCATTTAACCCGGAGTTCAGGAGGAAAGTAAACTTGTCGGGTGAAGTGATTGAAGTAGGTCATAGATTCAGGGTTAAAGCAACATACGCCTGGCGAGGCGCTGCTGTCAAAGGCTTAATATTGCAGACTAAATAGGACCTAGATGGAAGTCCTGCAAAATTAATTAACCACCGAGTGTAGGACTTCAACTGACTCGCTTCCGTCGTTCTCCCTCGAACTAGCTCTCACTTGTAAGTCACTAACATTACGAAGTATAGGTGGGTCATACTTCAGGGTTCATACAACTTTTGGAAAACAAATTTCCTTGAGATTTCCAGGTTTTTCCTGTATATGGAGCAAATGTTAACGAAGGAGGAGAGGTATGGCAAATAGGACTATAACATACTCAAAGGACATCCCCGTATCTCTAATATGACCAGAGTTATGAGCCTCCAAAGTATAGTGTAATGTTAATCATATGGAGGGAATGTTCACGAACATTTTGCTTAATTACTTGGCCCTTGTTTGTCGAAGCCCTAAGTTTTTAGTACTGTTGGAAAGAGGACAAATAGGACTATTACATAATCAAAGGACATCCCCGTATCTCAAATATAACCAGAGTTATGAGCCTCCAAAGTATAGTGAAATGCTAATCCTATGGAGGGTATGTTTATGAACATTTTTCTTAATTACTCGGGCCCTGTTTGACACAAATTTCCCTTATTTCCCTGAATTTTACTAAAAATTCTAAATTTCACTGAGTTTCCCTGAGGTTTTTGTCAACTATAAACAGGGCCGTCACCAGAGGGGGGTCCAGGTGGGCCCGGCCCACTCTGCATTTGGTTTGGCCCTCCCTATGAAATTCATGGGCGAAAAAATATGGAATAGCTGGCCCTAAATATACTTTTGGTATAAGACAGAATATCCAATTTCTGCGATAAAATGTTAAATGTGATGTGATTGGAATTTTTAAAAGTAATTGCAATTTTCATATAGATGCTTAGAAGATTCTTACCAAAATACCATTTTCACTAGGAGAATGAACTATTTACCTGGAGGGAGGAGGGCACAAAGAAATCTGCTTTTTGTCCTCCACGCAGCTTTTCTTCCTTGTGTGAATGGTATGAATCCTCAATGTGTAAAAAGCAGCAATGTCAGGCTGAGTAATAAGTAATTTTTATAAACTAGAGCTTGTGGCCAGAAGAGCCAAGGTAGTTTAATTTAAAAGCTGGTCGCTTACCATCTTTAACCTTTAAAATCAGCCTTTTATATTTAATGGTCAAATTATATTTTCTTGACAATATGTGCTTCGCTTGTGCATATGCACTTTGAAAGGTTAAAATATCAAAACAGACAAAATCAGAGGTAGTTTTTACTCAAGTCTAAAAATCAGAATCGTATTATGGTCGTCATCATCCCTTCGAAAAAGAAATATTCCGAATCCAAAATTCGGCGGATGGAGCTGTTAGCGAATCGTGGTAGCGAGTAAATATCGCGCGGCTGGGTAGTGCGGTCAAATTGAATAGTTGCGTGGATAGCAATCAATTTTAGACATCCGTCTTAATAGTTGTAAAACCCAATTAAAACCGAAACCCGCTTTAAGATCTAAAAAGAAAGCAGCCTCTTATACCTCACCGTCCTCACGGGTCTTAGTCTTGAAAAGATTCTTTCCGCCTAAACATAACCCGAAAATGGATTGAAGCATGGTCATGATGATGAATCCCCTATTTCAAGCTCGATATGTAGTACAAATGATGGTTAACAGGGTTTGAACACGACCTGGAAATCCTGGAAAAGTCAGGGAAATTGAAAATGGTCCTTTAAAGTCAGGGAAATGTCAGGGAAAAATATATTGGAGGGAAATTGAAAGTCTGGAAAACAGTATAATTGTAACCAGAAAAAGTATTGTGTAAGATTTAACCAAATTCGCGGAGCTCGCTTCCGCTCGCTCCGGTTACGTATGATTTACTTAGGTTAAGTTAAATTTAAAGAATTCGATGGCTTATGCTACCGTCGCGAGTCCTTTAGTTTGTTAAGTCCCCATACTTTTATTGCAATATTGAGTGCAGTATGCCTTTAGTATCAATAGTGGTTAGTACATGAAATTTAAAATCTTCAAAAATTTATTAAAAATACTTGCGGCACGCTAGGAATTGTTTCAGTATTTTTTATGAGCTCCCCATGGTCTAATTAGTCAGAAACCAGTGTTTGTTGAAGGGGTATCTTAAAGTGAAATCCTACCATCTGGACTCTGTAGTCCTACTTTCACAGCGGTTTAACAGAGAAACTCAATTTTCGATTTTCTGGGTTAATTAAGAAAAGGTAATTACCGTGGTAATTAACCACCGAATTCTCAATTTTTATGGAAATGGTTTAAAAGCTCTGGCTGCGCATGCAAATAAAGTCCATTTCTTTGGCCCTCCCGTGGCCCAACCTAAAATTTTTAGCTGGTGACGGCGCTGACTATAAATTTCCCTGATTTTTCCAGGTTTTCCCGCCTTTCCAGGCTTGTATGAACCCTGTATATATGAAAGGAACATATCACTTATAAACTTATGGTTTTATGTAACTATTTTCGTATTGCGTTTACTGTTTGGAGGACAAAAATTTGCTAAGGGTAGTTTTCAGATTCCAGAAAAGGGTCACACTGTAACGAGCCAACTAGGTAATACAGGGCCCTAAATTCCCAACTCAGCCATCCCGATCCAACAACTGCCCTTATTTCCTCTGCTCTCGTCTTTTTATTCAATCGAGGGGAGCAAGGTCAAAGGGCAAAGTTCAAGAGCACGGCACTTTAATAGGCGCCATATTTCGGCTGTTACAACACATTTGGATGAAATTTTCAAATAGAAGTAACGTTTTGGGGGCATTGGGATTTATGACATCACTAGCTGTTACCCGTGGCGTCGCTCGCGTGAAATAAGAACTTCCATCAAAATGATATAAAGAATGGGTAGATTTTACTGATTCGACTAATATTTTTGTAGCACCCTAGGAGCCAAGGCACTCGGCGTTGCCCATCAGCCCCTAGGGATGCATTTTTTTATTACTTTACAGGCGGGCATTATTCCATAAAGAAGGGTTTTTAAATTTCTGGGCGCCATTTAAAAAGATGGCGACAAATCGAACCCGAAAGACCATTCAGCCCGTCGATAGGTTAAAGGAAACCAGTGTGCTAAATATTTGCGAAATGGGTTGAAACGCCCGGAATTTGTTGCATAGAGAAAATTTTTTACATTTCTGGGTGCCATTTTTTAAGATGGCGGCGGATTGGGGGGAAATCTCTCTTAGTACGCGCCTACTACTTATGAGTAACGTTCAAGCAATTTTTCAGCCTTCTAGGGCAAGCGGTTTGGGCTGGGCGTTGATTATCAGTCAGACTTCGATTTATATAGATATAGATTATTGCTACTGACCTCATCCTCGTTGGCGTTTTGTTCAAGAGATGGCGCTGTTTTGACTGGTGAAAGACTGGCAGCTCTGTTAGGCTGCTTGCCACCGCGACTGGTTGGTACTGGCAAATTAACGCTGAGCAACGTTTCCTTCAAGCAATTTCTGTCTTTTCCTTGCAGAATTTTAGAAAGGGATTTTTGGGTGCAATCCAAGTTATGAACAGCTTCGTACCACAATGTTAAATTCGGGTATTTTTCAAAATATTCTAATGAAAATTAATTAGAAATGAAGTAATTTAACGTTAATTGCAATGCAATCATCGAAATTCAGTTTTCGTTTTTTTGATATTTAAATGAGATTCATGTAAGTAATGTTCTGTGAAATTGACAAATGATGGTTCTTTCGTTTAAAGCAGGGCTGTGAGGGTCCAGACTTTTGGGTGTCGGCTAAACTTCGGGTAATAGAAAATTTTACCCGCCGCGCGGGTATCGGGTCCAATTTTCAATTACCCATCCTCGGGTCCTGCAAAATCCCCAAAATTAGCTTTCGGGTCTTTGTTTTTCATTGTACAGTCCAATTAAAAGCTAGATTTCAAATCAGCCGAGCCATTATCCCCCATAGTTAGGTAATTCATTAAACAATTGCCTTAATTAATAACTCGTTACTAATTAAATTATTTAATTATGAAAGGCAGAAGTATTGAAATACGCGCGGTAACCCGTCATGAACTGGACCCGTCAGACTCGGCAGCGGGTATTGGCAAAGGCTTAAAATTGGGACTCGGGTACCCGGTCAGGTCCTAAAAATTATGTTTCGGGTATCGGGTCGGGTACCCGCACACCCCTGGTTTAAAGAAAGCTTAGAACCTGCCTCACTTATTGTGATCAGTGAAAAAGCCCTGACGTCACGCAATTTTTTCGATCTATCCCCCCCAAAAACCGTGAATAATAGAGCGGGCTTACCTTTTTTGAGTTTGGGGTCACTTGCCAAAATGTACAGAGTGGACCAAAGGACCACGTCTAATAGGGAAAGTTGGCTCTTGTTGAGGAGTGCTTTGGGGCCACTGGCTATGGACTCCAAACGTTTTAAACACTGATGAAGTCCAATCTTGACACTATCGCTAATTTTCCCCGCTCCTAACGAACACTGAACTACGTTCAAAATGTACGGCTGAGAAATTCAAATATTTAAGAATAATGACACTTAAAATTCAATAGGGAACGCGATTTGGGAAGGATGACGCTAAACTAAACGCGGGACATGGTTTCCAAAGCAACCGACAGCGGTTATTTTAGGGTCATACTCCCGTACAAGCAAATTATTGGTTACCAAAAGGTGCGAGTTTTCCCATTCTAAGAATTCATCCTGAACTAAATTACGTTCAGCAGCTATCACTAATCTGAAAATTATTTTCTGAGCATCAGAAGCTATTATTCAATAATCCCAAAATATAAAACAGTCAGGGTTCATAAAACCTTTGAAAAACAAATTTCCCCGAGTTTTCCAGGTTTTTTCCCATTTATTTCCCTGAGTTTCCCAGGTTTTTCCCGTATATGGAGTATCCTATGGAGCAAATTTTAACGAAGGAGGGAGGGGGGAAATAGGACTATAACATACTCAAAGGACATCCCCGTATCTCTAATAGAACCAGAGTTATGAGCCTCCAAAGTATAGTGTAATGTTAATCATATGGAGGGAATATTCACGAACATTTTGCTTAATTACTCGGCCACTGTTTGTCGTAGCCCTAAGTGTTTAGTATGGTTGGATGGGGGTAAATAGGACTATAACAAACTCAAAGGACGTCCCCGTGTCTCTAATAGAACCAGAGTTATGAGCCTCCAAAGTATAGTGTAATGTTAATCATATGGAGGGAATATTCACGAACATTTTGCTTAATTACTCGGCCACTGTTTGTCGTAGCCCTAAGTGTTTAGTATGGTTGGATGGGGGTAAATAGGACTATAACAAACTCAAAGGACGTCCCCGTGTCTCTAATAGAACCAGAGTTATGAGCCTCCAAAGTATAGTGTAATGTTAATCATATGGAGGGAATATTCACGAACATTTTGCTTAATTACTCGGCCACTGTTTGTCGTAGCCCTAAGTGTTTAGTATGGTTGGATGGGGGTAAATAGGACTATAACAAACTCAAAGGACGTCCCCGTATCTCTAATAGAACCAGAGTTATGAGCCTCCAAAGTATAGTGTAATGTTAATCATATGGAGGGAATATTCACGAACATTTTGCTTAATTACTCGGCCACTGTTTGTCGTAGCCCTAAGTGTTTAGTACGGTTGGATGGGGGTAAATAGGACTATAACAAACTCAAAGGACGTCCCCGTATCTCTAATAGAACCAGAGTTATGAGCCTCCAAAGTATAGTGTAATGTTAATCATATGGAGGGAATATTCACGAACATTTTGCTTAATTACTCGGCCACTGTTTGTCGTAGCCCTAAGTGTTTAGTATGGTTGGATGGGGGTAAATAGGACTATAACAAACTCAAAGGACGTCCCCGTGTCTCTAATAGAACCAGAGTTATGAGCCTCCAAAGTATAGTGTAATGTTAATCATATGGAGGGAATATTCACGAACATTTTGCTTAATTACTCGGCCACTGTTTGTCGTAGCCCTAAGTGTTTAGTATGGTTGGATGGGGGTAAATAGGACTATAACAAACTCAAAGGACGTCCCCGTATCTCTAATAGAACCAGAGTTATGAGCCTCCAAAGTATAGTGTAATGTTAATCATATGGAGGGAATATTCACGAACATTTTGCTTAATTACTCGGCCACTGTTTGTCGTAGCCCTAAGTGTTTAGTATGGTTGGATGGGGGTAAATAGGACTATAACAAACTCAAAGGACGTCCCCGTATCTCTAATAGAACCAGAGTTATGAGCCTCCAAAGTATAGTGTAATGTTAATCATATGGAGGGAATATTCACGAACATTTTGCTTAATTACTCGGCCACTGTTTGTCGTAGCCCTAAGTGTTTAGTATGGTTGGATGGGGGTAAATAGGACTATAACAAACTCAAAGGACGTCCCCGTATCTCTAATAGAACCAGAGTTATGAGCCTCCAAAGTATAGTGTAATGTTAATCCTATGGAGGGAATGTTTACGAACATTTTGCTTAATTACTCGGCCACTGTTTGTCGTAGCCCTAAGTGTTTAGTATGGTTGGATGGGGGGCAAATAGGACTATAACAAACTCAAAGGACGTCCCAGTATCTCTAATAGAACCAGAGTTATGAGCCTCCAAAGTTGGGTGTAATGTTAATCCTATGGAGGGAATATTTACGAACATTTTGCTTAATTACTCGGCCACTGTTTGTCGTAGCCCTAAGTGTTTAGTATGGTTGGATGGGGGGCAAATAGGACTATAACATACTCAAAAGACATCCCTGTATCTTTATTAGAACCAGAGTTATGAGCCTCCAAAGTACAATGTAATGTAAATCCTATGGAGGGTATTTTTATGAACTTTTTGCTTAATTACTCAGCCCCAGTTTGAAGCAGATTTCCCTGATTTCCCTGAATTTTACTAAAAATTCGAAATTTCCCTGATTTTTCCCTGTTTTCCAGGTTTGAACCCTGAATAGTAATAAATTTCACAAGAAATTTTAAACAACATGCCATTATGACTCACTTGCAAATATTGTTGGGAGAAAATAATAAATGCCCTGGTAGAACTTCAATATACGGGTATTTATTGGGAACACCTTTATCTGTGATTTTACATCAAAAATTAAATTAATATAAATAACTTGATGATGAAACTTCAAGAGAAATTTACAATAGACTTACCCTTAGGCCTCGGCTCTTCAAATGTCCCACTTATATTTTGGGCTTCTAAAGCCAGGGATATTTTAATGGCCAAGAAATTATGGGCTTCCGAATATATAATCATTTTGCTGAGTTTAAATTGCTAATTATTTTACAGTTTCACTAGTAATAATTGGCAAATTTCGGTACTTGAAGTTATGAACTTATAATTTTACCGGCACATGCCACGAAGCCCACGAGTAACGAGAACTGTAGCAGACTATTTAGCAGACGAAGGGTGTTAGTGTGACAGAGACTACACTCCAGAGGATAGGAGTCAAATAGTCAATCCTAGTCATATCCACTGAAGTGGACTCAGTTTGGATATTAAAAACCTGTGCAGTTTACTCCTATCCTCTACAGTGCACTCTGTTTGTATATTAATAACCTGTGTGACTTTCCATCGGCAATTATTAAGAAGTTTTTCTTTTTGATATAGAACGAAAATTCCTTTAAAATTTGGTTTAACATGTATATGTCTCCTTTAATACTGCTGCATGGTGGGCGTTGGTGGCAGATTGAACGGCATTAAAAACAGGCTGGGAAATAAGGATATTTTTTAAACTAGTCCTTTGGACCAGTGACCCCCTAGTGTCTGAAATCATTTACTGGTCTCCGGACTGGTCCCAGCCTTTGCTCTCCAATAGATTTGCAATTAATAAACTGGTCCCGAGGACCAGTAACCCCCACTTCTTGAATTAAAAAACTAGTCCAAGCAATTAATAAACTGGTTTTGGACTAGAGGAAGTGTGCTATTTCCCAGCCTGATTAAAAACAACTTTCTTCAACGTCGTCTGCTCCTGATTCTGATCTTGTTATTATTTTGATTTTTGTTGTGTTCTGGTCATGTTGTCAACGCAAAGATGAATAACACGCGTAATAATTCAAAACTTGTCATTGGAAGCGTACGTAATAAAATTATTAACTATTTAAATTAAGCCTAGAAAGATTTTTAAAGCTTGCTCTTCAAAATTTAATTTACCATCTTGGAGGTTGGTTGGTATTTGTTAAGGCGGTCTGCTTTCAGCTGCAAACCCCATCACGCCTTGCGCCACCCCCCCCCCCCAGCGGGGTCAGGCACCTTGCCATCAGGCCTTAGGTGCCCTTTAATAACAAGTCTTTTTATCGCCCTTGTAACATAACAACAATACTTTTGAAATGCGTTGTTAAAGGGAGAAAGAAATGGTCTGACCCTTTTTGGTTCATTCCTATTTTAGAGGAGGGAACGGTTACACTGGAGGGGTAAAGGCGCTGTACCCATGCGCGGGAAATTTTGGTTGAACGTCATATAGTGCTGCCACCTCTTAGTGGTTTTTTTAACACTATAGTCACTTTAAATGGTTTCAAAACAACAGTATTATACCTTAATTAAATTTTAGAATTGTTGCGCCAAGCTTGAGCGTTGCTAAGCCTTGCATCACACCTTTTTTAATGTAAAAAGCAGACGACATCTAAATAAATGTCTCCACTATAGTAGTAAGTTTGGTTCTACCGAACTTAATCCCTCGGTTGAGTAGTTGTGATGTTCTGAGTAGTACAATTGAACTTTTTCGGTAAATTTTTAAGCCAAAAGTACCAAAAGTACATTTCCAAATACAATTTTTTAACATTAGCGTCTATGGGACAAAAATTATGCCGCTAGATGGCGCCAAAAGCCTTTCGTGCGGGCGGGGGCTCAAACTTTCCAATCCCCAGGGGAAGTAAATTTCTAAACGTAAGAAATGCTATAGGGAAAGGGGCGGGGGATTTAGTTCTGCGTGTGAGAACTACCCTCATTACAAGGTAATTAGCCTTATTGGTGATCAGCGCCACCTACCCATAGCGGCGGTGACTTTGAGAACTACTGTAAGCGGCAAGCCAATCAGATGTCGCTAAAAATCTGGTTGACGTCACTGACGTGGCGCCACCCGGATTTGACAAATATAAGAACATGTATGCTATCTCGTATATGGCCTCATAACCGTTTTCACCCAAACAACCCCCAACCTTAGGAATGTTTCGCATTTAATAAAGAATAATCGAACAGTGCAGGGTGGGAAATAAGGATTTTTTTTTAAACTGGACATTAGTCCAGTGAACCGCCCCCCCCCCCCTTGGCCTATAATAAATAAACTGGTCCACGACCAGGGCGCGTCGTCTGCTAAACTAATGAAGTGGATAATTAAAATATTTGAGTTAAAGCGAATGAGAAGCTTCGTTTGAAAAACCTCTGATTTATATAACAAAAGATAGAATTAATTTCTGTCAATTCAAAAATATCAAGTTTTTAATTGACTCCGATTTCTGCTTATTTGGCCACAATATGCATTTGAAAATGCTTCATATGAAATTATTTAAAATCCTCTTTTTATGAAAGACTAAAAAGTTTCCCGTAGGCTGACGTCACAGATATATTTTTCACGCAAGATGGCGCCACTCTCCGCTAGACCCAGAGTTTAGACTGGCGATAAGCTCGAGACGCCGCGCATAGGATTCCCGCGCTTTTTTCCCCCCTCACGTCATAGTGATGTCATAAAACGGGCGAACAAGCTCGACAAGACAAAATTATTGATATCTCGAAACTGAGTTTTCGTGATTCAATTTCAATGGATTTTAAAAATAGAAACTTTGGTTCCATTATATTAAAAACTTGATATTTTGAAAGTACAGACTCGAAAGTGTAACATAATACCACTTTCGTGGGAAAACATGATATGAAATTATAAATTCGCATTCCCTTTAATGTCTGTACTCTGCGGGTTATCCTTGAATTTTCTTAGTAGTCCCGTGGCCCACAGACCCTCCCCCCTCCGATTTAATTCTTAAACTGGTCATTTTCCCTGTGCCACCGCCTTATTTCCCACACTGCAACAGTGCGTACTGTCTAACTTAATTGTGGTTACGTTAGTAATACTGAAAATTAAAATTACGTACCATGATGGCAGATCACGCCTGCTGGTACCATCAGCATCTCGGAAGCTAGCTCGTTTGACGTTGATGCCGTAGCCAAATCATTCTCGACGCAATTGCGCAAGCGTAAACCGCCCCAAACACCTTCCAAAAAATCGCCGCAAACTAAAACCAGCGTCAGAAATAATAATTTAACTGAGGAACATCGAGCCGTTCAACAAATCGCCCGCTCAATCGGCGGCTCAAGCGATGACATTTTGAGTCAAGCTGTCCAACAAAACGCCATCAACGAGACTGACAACGTTATCGTCCGTTACAATGACGCCGAGATACAAGAAGCGGTTGAAACGGTCCAGTCTAGTTCGATTGACAAAGAATGCGCGTGAGGAAATTTGTTTTTACTCTACAGGATAGGCAACTCCCTATCTCGAACGACAGCTTATTCTCTATATACTCTGTTACAACATCGGTTGTCAGCACGCGCAAAGCTAGGTCTCTATGCAACTTAGCTTTGTACGTGCTGACAAGAGACGAAAATCTTCAGGATCTAAAATATCCGCGGGTTTTTTAGCTCGAGTGCACGGACCTCTAGGCCTTAGTTTCAAATACTTGTGAAATTGCCTACAGCCTACTACACGTATTTGAAACTAAGGCCTAGAGGCCCGTGCACTCGAGATAAAAAACTGGCGAATATTTTAAATCCTGAAGATCCTGAAGCTTTTTGTCTCTTGTCAGCACGCGCAAGGCTAGATTGCATAGAGACCTAGGTTTGCGCGTGCTGACAACCGATGTTGTAACTTAGTATATACAGAATAAGCTGTCGTCCGAGATAGGGAGTTGCCTATCCTGTAGAGTGAAAAAATTTCCTCACGCGCATTCTTTATCCATGCTAGTATGATGAACTTGGACGGAGGATACGTCATTGAAGTTGATGCCGAAAACGCGATTCAATTTGAAGCTCAAACTGTCGTCATCTTGGACGGGGAACCCATGCAGGTCGTCGAGTACACCACCCTGACGGAAAGCGAAGATATCGGGGCCAGCGTCTTGAGGGAAGAAGACGTGGCCGTGGCCAGTGTGACGGGTGAAATATTGGGAAAGGTTGAAGGTAATACAACAACCAACGAGATATTAGAATGCGTCGAACCCCCACCTAAACCCAAGACGGTCATTCGCGAACGAGTGAAACGCGTTCAGGAGGAGGAAACCATTATGATGCCAATTGAAAATATCACCGTCGCTAATAAGTTCATGACCAAGAAGTTACGTTCGTTGGTAGGTATCGTAAAGATGTCGCTACCATTCTGTTATGGGTCATGTTTTTCACCAGTAACAGCTTTAAACAAATTAGCCTTATTTCCGATCAGCGCCACCTAGCCATAGCGGCGGCGACTTTGAGAACTACTGTAATGGGCAAGCCAACCACTCCAGATGTCGCCAAAAATCTGGTGACGTCACTGACGGGGGCACTCTCGGCCCGGGGTCTGACTAAAAATTAGCGCGCGGTTTTAAAGCTCGTTGAAGTTAATTTGAACGTCATTACTTGAATTAAATTACGAAATAGGGACTAAATCGAGCTCCAAACTTCTTTCTTGACGATATCCAACACTTACCTAAAGGTAAAAACTTATTTCACGGAGTTGTTGGAGCTTTTAAACTGGCTTGGCGTGCCCCTTTAAATAAAATAAAGCGGGCTAATTTTTGGTCAGTGACGTCACCAGATTTTTAGCGACATCTGGACTCCTGGAGTGGTTGGCTTGCCCATTACAGTAGTTCTCAAAGTCACCACCGCTATGGCTAGGTGGCGCTGATCAGGAATAAGGCTAATTTAAAAGGTCCTCCGCGCTCCAAACTTAATTAAATTACGAATTTCATTCAATCATTTCTAGCAACCTCGTGAAACTTCGACTTTCAAAATAGTAAAGCCTACGAAACGGGCGTCTCGTAGTAATTCCACGCTTGCCAGGCGCTCTCCTTCACCCGGCGCCACATTGGCGCCACCTCCCGAGGCCCCCGAACCCATTGTTGAAGATCCCGTGGCCGCCGAACCCAATATCGAAGCTCCTGCGGCCGCCGAACCGAATATCGAAGCTGATCCCAGGGCCATACTCAAAGCGAACATAAAAGTCTTTCTGTCCACTGCCGAATGGCGCGCCTTGATGGAGATTGGTTGGTTCTCTTCCCTCAGTTCATTTAACATGGTTCAACTCTTGCGAATTAACCGCGAAACCAACGAAATCGTGCCGGTCATCAGCGTCATCGTTGAACTGGACTGCGCGCTCCGAGTCAGCGTTTTAGGACGGGATATCGCCACGCCACACCCGGCCATCGTCTTCCCCGAAAACATTGAGAACGTGAACGCCCTATACGTTGTATTGAAAGGCCTGAATCGTTTAAATATTTGCCGAGGAAATCCCGAAGTCGATATCATTCAATATTTGATAGAAAGTAAACGGGGTTTTTATAGCGCCGTAACACGAGCTCAACACGATGAAAATTGTCAAAGGTTTGTCAAATTTCGCTTCTACCCTTCTTAAGGCCTGTCCTGAGTGACACATATTGCGCGTCAGTCTGGGAAATAAGGATATTTTTTAAACTAGTCCTTGGGACCAGTGACCCCCCCCCCCGTAGTGCCCGAAATAATAAACTGTTGCCCGGACTGGTCCCAGCCTTTGTTCTCCTATAGATTTGCAATTAATAAACTGGCCTCGAGGACCAGTGACCCCCAGTTCTTGAATTAAAAACTAGTCCAAGCAATTAATAAACTGGTTTTGGACCAGAGGAAGTGCACTGCTATTTCCCAGACTGTTGCGCGTTGCTTGTTTGCTTGATCGGGCTTCTGTCCACATTGGGTTTTCGCTACTCTGCGTCCACACCTTGCGAAGATGCAAATTAATTATAATTCTTGCACGTAGGCTAAGAATTTCGCGCCTTCCCGAGAAAAGCACCAATCACAGACAATAGGAAAGATGGGGCGTTGATTAGTTTAGCTTTTGTCACTTTTTCACAATGGCGGAAGCAGCATGCAGCTCAGTGACTCAGTGGGGTCCCTATTAACGCTCCTAGTATTCCGGCTGACCTTCTGGACACGAATTTTATCTTACCAAAGGCAGGAACCTGATCTGATTGGTTCCTGCCTTTGGCTAAACACTAGCCTGTACCAAGCTTAGCCACTGCGTAAAAGAAAAAGCATCTTTAAAGGACTGCAAAGAAGGCATGGGCGGGTGGGTAAAAATTATTTGAAATACGTCACAGAAATCACGTTATGCCAAGATACAAAGGCTCCTCGTGGAGTGGGACAAGTTAACATCTAGTCCTTGTTTTTCGCGAGATTGCAGCGCCAATTCCATCAAAAGTGGTAATTTTCGAAATAAAACGAACTAAGCTTCTTTGAACCACCCACGCTTCTCCTCGGTCACGTGGTGCCTCTGACGTATTTCAAACAATTTTTACCCACTCGCCCATGTCATCTTTACAGTCCCTTTAAGGGGCAGCAGCGACGGAGCCGCCCTCTGCTTTGATAATCAACCTTTTATTGCAGGTTAACGGAACGCAAAATTTGCGTGGCTTGCGCGAAATTGCGCAACTCCGTTTACTCCTTGGTTTCGCGTCGCCCCAAACTTCAAACGAAGAAGATTCGAAGTTACACGAAAGAGGAATTGATCGACAAAGTCAAGGATATGCGCAGGACGGAAGCCAACTTGAAGCGAAAGATTCAACGCTTGGTTAAAAGACTAGAACTGACCTCCTGTGAGAAAGACAACGACGACGACGACGAGGCCGAGGACAGCGAAGCAAGTGACCAATGTGATAGCGAACAATCCAGTGACCAAGAGGAAAGTTAAGAAGTGTATTGAACTATAAATGGTGGCTTCAAGCCTGAAGCCATCGCTTGAAATTTCAAAAAAGAGTGCGAGATATTTGAACATGTGAACAAAGTCGGAGATTTTCATTAAAGTTGTGAATATTTCTTGTAAAATTCTAATCTGTATTGAACTATAAATGGTGGCTTCAAGCCTGAAGCCATCGGGAGAGTCACTTGAAATTTCAAAAAAGAGTGCGAGATATTTGAACATTTGAACAAATTCTAAGAATTTCATTGAAGTTGTGAACATTTCTTGTAAAATTCTAATCTGTATTGAACTATAAATGGTGGCTTCAAGCCTGAAGCCATCGGGAGAGTCACTTGAAATTTCAAAATAGAGTGCGGGATATATTTGAACATTGTCTAAGAATTTCATTGAGGTTGTGAACATTTGTTGTAAAATTCTAATCTGTATTGAACTATAAATGGTGGCTTCAAGTCTGAAGCCATTGGACAGCAAAAAACTTGGGAGAGTCACTTGAAATTTCAAAATAGAGTGCGGGAGATATTTGAACATTTGAACAATGTCGGAGATTTTCATTAAAGTTGCGAACATTTCTTGTAAAATTGCGAGTTTCAACAGGTGTCCGAAGCGCTGGACGTTCCAATAAAGTAGTGGCTATTGCCTAATTTGTTCCTATTAAGAGTTGACCTTTTTTAAACAATAGGGAGCTAACAACTGGCTATCTCTAGGGGGAAGAGATAGTCTGACGTCACGCAGCCCCCCTCTGGTTGCAATTTTTACGCGTAGAATAGTGTTTCCAACCATAGAAAATATACCAAGATTGATTTCATAGCAATTTTAGTGATTTGCTAGATTTGGGAAGTGATTTGAATGATTTAAAAACCCAGGTGTACGAGGTTTGAATAAACGACGGCCCTCTCGTGTTTATGCCAACGTAGGAAATAGTATTGGAATAGAAAGTTCCTGCATCTTGGAGCAAAGAGAGTTGAATTAGGAAAGGAAATTTCTAAACGCATGACGCGGTGTGACCACATTTATTATAGTTCATAATTTTTAGGTTATTTTCCGTGTTTCAATAAAAGTCGTGAAACATGATGAAATTCCCGTTCAAAACCTTCGTAAATATCTTAAAGTGTTAGTGACAGAATTTTCGTCATCCACAAACTTAAAATGCGAAAAAAATCCTTGAAAAATCTAGTTTATTATGATATGTTTACATTTTTATTTGGTTTCGTAGCAATTTATAAAATTGCAATCAAAGTATTATGTTTCGAAAAGGCCTAGTTAAAATTTTGTTTCGTTTCATGACGTAGTAAGGAGAACGTTACGCCTGTTAGTGTCGCCGCGTTAAGCCTATTTTATTCAGATTCGCGCGGCATTAGACTCGGGAGTCTCGAGCGCTTGAGCCTGGCTTTTCCGCCGTGAGTGACGTATCAAAGAGAAAAACCCGCCAAAAATCTCCGCAAATTTGCTTTTGCCCCCCCCCCCAAATTTCAAGTTTTCGAAGTGTTTTATCTCAGTTTTCCCTCATAAGTAGTAGGCGCGTACTAATTAAGATTTCCCCCCAATCCGCCGCCATCTTAAAAAATGGCGGCCAGAAATGGAAAAAATCTTCTGTATGCAACAAAGTCCGCGCGTTTCAACCGATTTCACAAATATTTAGTACACTGGTTTCCTTTAACCCTTAGACGGGCTTAATGGTCTTTTAGGTTCGATTTGTTGCCATCTTTTAAATGGCGGCCAAAAACTTAAAAACCCTTCTTTATGGAATAATGTCCGCGTGAAAAGTAGTAAAAAATGTCCCGACGGGCAACGCCGAGTGCCTTTGCTCCTAGGGTGCTACAAAAATATCAGTCATCAGTAAAATCAACCCATTCTTTATATAATTTTGATTGGAAGTTCTTATTACACGCGAGCGACGCCGCGGGTAAAAGGCTAAAAGCTAGTGTTCAAATAGAATTCGTTTTTAATAACAGTGAACTTGTGTTTCAAATAACAACAATCAATAATCATGGTGGGTATAGAATGATAAGGTTATTGCTTAGACTGGTAATGTATTAAATATTGGTTGCAAAGGTTAAAATAAAGCTGATCTAGAGGGCATTAGCATCTTTGGCTAAATCGTAGAACATTGATTGCTCATTCTTCAAGAGGGCATCTGGGGAGTCGAATTCTGTAATTCGGCCCTGATCCAAAACCATCACCCTATGAAAAGTTGAAAGGCATAAAAATAGGCAGGCAATCACGTTGGTAAGCCCGTCAAAGAGTTTGGTATACTGACTTGTCGTAATCCATAATGGTGTTTATTCTGTGCGCGATGGTGATGATGGTAGAGTTGGCGAATTCCTTCTTGATGGTCTCTTGAATGAGATCGTCGGTGTCCATGTCGACCGAGGCTCAACAAGGCGCGAGCCAAGCAGACCAACTGACGCTGACCGACGCTCAAGTTGTTACCCCCTTCGGCCACGGGGTGATCCAGTCCCTGCTCCAGTGACGCCACGAAGGTTTTCAGGTGCGAGTGTTCCAGGGCGGCCCACAGTCGCTGATCATCTTGTTGCCCGAAGGGGTCCAGATTGAGCCTGAGCGTGCCCGAGAAGAGGACGGGTTCTTGGGGAATGATGGTCAGCCGCGAACGCAAATCGGATAAGCCCAATCGCTCCACTTCAACTCCGTCTATGACGATCTGACCCCCTACTCCCTCGATTAGGCGGAAGAGCGCCAGCGTCAACGACGACTTTCCTGCGCCTGTTCGTCCCACCACGCCTACCTTCTCCCCGGCTTCGATCTTGACATCTATGTCCTTCAAGACCAAATCCAAGCCTTTTCGATATCTGGTGCTGTAGTCGCGAAATACGATTTCTCCACGTTGAGGCCAGTCGGCTGGCGGTTGAGATTCAGGTTTATCCCACTCGGCCTCGGACTCCAAACGACAGTATTCGTTAACTCTTTCTATGGAAACGACATTTGATTCCAAACCCGTAGCGGAAACGATGAACAGTTTGATCGCCTGTAGAAGCTGTGAAATCAATACATTAAATTAGTACTTAATTTATAAAAATAAAAACTTGGTCCACGTCACAGAAAAGCCTGCACAATTTATTTTTAAAATTCAGGGGAAATTATCATTAACCAATTATATCATAGAGTATATAGTCTTTCATAGACAAGACTCGAGAACGACTTGAATGTAAGGAAAATGGACATCATCGAAAGTATATACAGTGTGGAAAAGATCAGACCAACACCTTCCTTTTTGGACAACCCCCAATACTGCCAACGGTTGACGTCATTTTAGTAAATTATAAAGGGTGTAAATAAATGTTTGGAATTCTTGTTTTATTTCATGCAAGTGGCAAGTTACAAAATGAATATTGGAGAATATGCCTGTACGCAACAAAATGTGTTAAAGCACTGTCCTACGATTAGTCTAAGAACTTTGGTCTCAAATTAAAACCTCTAATACGTTTGGTAAACACTTCAACGTAAATGTTGGATGTGAGTACCATTGGGGTGGAGAGAACCTTCAAGACGACTGTCTATGTCTTGCAATACATTTACAAGCACTAAACTTATGACGTAGGTAGTACGAGTAAATGTCTTCATTAATTGAGAAGAACGGTCCGATTAATACGTTTCTAAGAATGTCCATCGCAATTTTTGGTAATGATGTCGTAAACAGTGAGATTTTTGTTGGGTTCAGTAATGTACGTTATGCCGGTTTAGTGTACCGTCCCAATGTAGCCTCCTCAGAGAACCGTACCTTTCAGATTCAATTAGTTCACGTAAAGGTCTTGCCGTCTTGGGTAATCATCGTAAACATCATGTTCAATTTTTCCTGGTTAGAATAGGCAGGAATTTTGCTAAGACACGAGACTAACTACGGTATTTCGATCCTAGCCGATATGTAACGACGAGCACTTTACACAACGGCCTTTTTCCCGGTGCCACAGACAACTCCGACCTTCTGCTTTAAAGTTCTTCCCAAAGAAATCTTTATGTTTTCCTTATTTAGTCCAAAATTAAGGTTAGAGGATATTGGAAAACCATTTTTGCAATGGCTTTTTGCAGTATTTGCGCCTTTTTAGAAGACGTATTATTATAGTTGTATCACTATAGACCTTGTATTTCCAAGGGACCGGCAATACCACAACGTTAGGCGTATGAACCAGGATGGTAAATTTTGGACCTATCGCCTCACGACATTAGAGGTCAAAACATGCAGTGGTGTCACGTGTCGAACGTTAAAGCGACCTTCACCACAATAAACACCATAACCTTCTCAAGCCGGCAATCTTTGAAAACTCAAAGTTGTCGTATTTTCGGTCCCTTTTACTATACAGGGTCTGTAGTATAGCAGCTGAGTAGTAGAATTAAAGTAGATAGTCTCGTTTCCTAGTAAAATGCCAACCTATTCCAACCAGGACAAATTGGACTGGATGTTTATTTTGGGTGACGGTCGCGGTAACGTTCAACTAGCGGCAGTGCTTTATGCTGAACGCTTTCCACACCGACGACATCCGGTGCGAAGCACCTTTTCCGACATTGGCGAACACTTTCGTGATTTCTGTAGTGCAAGATCGTGGACGTAGGGGAGACTGTACATACAGTCTGTAATGAGGATAGAGAATTTCACATCGTAAGTTTTGAAGCCCATTTCTTGCTAGTAGTAGTAGAGAGGTGGAACAAGAAGCCATTCTACTGCTCTTGCCAGTTTACAGGGGCATCACTATCGGCATTAAAAGCCGTAACCTAATTGAAGCTGACCCATTATTTTTGAGAAAGGTACTGTTTTCTGACGAAACTAAATTTCAAAGGGATGGCACGGTAAACCGACATAACGTACATTACTTGGCCCAACAAAATTATCACTGGTTACGACATCATTAACATCAAATGCGATGGAAGTTAAATGTTTGGGTGGACATTCTTGGAAACTAAGATATCGAACCCTTCTTCTTCGATCACTGGAGATATGCGTCATGAGTTTAGTGCTTGCAAATGTATTTCAAGACATGGACAGTCGTCTTGAAGAGTGCCTCCACCGCAAAGGAAGACACATCGAATGTTTACGTTGAGTCGTTTACTAAACAGATTAGAGGTTGCAATTTTAGGCCCAAATTTTAAGACTAATAGTGGGACTGAGCTTTAAAACTATTTCTTGCATTCAGGCATATTCTCGAGTATTCTTTGTGTAACTTGTCACTCACTCGTATACAATAAAAAATGAATTCCAAACATTTATTTACACCCTGTATAATTTAGTATAGTGACGTTATCCGTGGGCAGTATTGGGGGTTGTCCACAAAGAAGGTGTTGGTCTGATCTTTTCAACGCTGTGTATTGAAAGGAAAAGTTTCGATCAAAAAGGGGATACGGTGACTATTGACAGAAATTTATAATATTTAAAAATAACTAATTTTTGTCTTACTGGTTTCCCCAATATACTACCCCCTTTCAGCCGCGGGAAATGGATACAATTACGAGAGCTTGGCCTATTTATTGCACTCGCAGTTTCACCCTTTTGCGCGTACTGATGACAAAAATGGTAGAATGGTTCCCCGGTATTGTAGTGATAGACCGCTCATAAAAATAGTAAAGATGTTCCAATTCCAAAAATATCCGGTTTCTTACTCTTTTAGAGTTCGTTGGTTTGTTAAATTCAAATTGTACTTTGCGTTTCCTTCCTACTAGAGTTTCGAACCTTTGTAAAAGAATGTCGATGAAAGTATGAAAAGGGCAGAAGAAACTCGATCTAAAAAGGACTGCTGCGTTCGATCAACGAAAATTCAATAAAATCGACCCAATGTGTGTGCTTTTCGCCAAACAGGAAAATTAACAGTCGCGGATATAAATCTCGTAGGAAGGAGTCGATCGAGGTGCGAACAAGTTATTTTGCAAAACCTACAGTCCTTTAACACTAACGAAGTTGTAGAATATCGGTTTTTGAATTGCTTAAGGACCAAAATCTGTTCTTTGGGTTTTATTTTTAAAAGAGTAGCAATTCATCAGCATAGTAACGCGAATCAAATTCCAAAATGGGCCTGTTAATGCATCGTCACGAAGCAACTATTAAACGTATACGTTTTAACGTACCTAACCTAAAACTACATCGTCACTAACTTTCAGTGATATCAAGAAGGAATTTACTATAAGAAGGCCTAAAAAGGCGTCCGGAGCGCGCGTGATAGTCGAAAATCACCCTCATGGGTGGGGGGAGGCTGGAAACCAAGGCGGGACTTAATATTTTATCTTACTCTATGTTCTCCACCATCTATCTCTTTTACTTTTTCGTTAAGCCTTGGTTTGGTTTTCGGAACTCACGAAATCGATTTAGAAACAATTATAGAACGAACGATTTTCACGAAATCCATTAAGTTAAGTTCAAAACATTTAACTAACTTGCTAATGGTAATTAAAAATCATTCTCTAACCGTTTCAGCACCACTGGCAGCCTCCATTTTTAGCCACATCGTATGATGAACATCTACGATGAGGCTCTTAGTTTGACCTGCCCTGTTGTCATTCTAGTAGTAGTAGTGTCAATAGTAGAGCCTTTGGCAGTATAAAATTTTTCGTTCGTCATTGAAGGGAAAGTGAAAGGGAGAGAATTGTGAAGTTGATATTTTATTTTTCGTTCGTCTACTTAAAAGGAAGGGAATTATGATAGTTAGGTTAGGCCAAGTACTCTCCCTTAAAAATTCCTCTCACCCGTCGACAATAAGAGTTTGACCGCTCCCCTCTTTCAACATTCAAAGAAATCGAGGGAAATTTTGAAAGAAAAAGCTAGTATTTACTGACGTTATTTTTAGAATGGTCTTAAGGCACCGGGATATTACAATTATTATGTGTTTTACCGAATTCTTCTCTTTCAAACGCTTCTGGCCATAAGTTCATGTTAGAAATTTATAAGATGCGAAAATTACGCGTCGGGATAAGTCTATGTTGTAAACTAAAACTTTCTGTACGTGTATTAATCGAGCGTTAAGTAATCATTTTAGCACTGTTAAAGGTAACTCGGTCATCGAGGGGGTAATCACTAAAACTTTCTGTTCTTCTATTAGGGTTACTATAGTGTGTGATCATTTTAGCATTGTTAAAGATAACGCCTTGTTTTTAGACTGGTCTTACAGATAATCATTTTAGCAATTTTAGGGGTAGGGCATCGAGGTGCTACTCACTCAAACTTTCTCTTTATGTCGCACTATTATAATTATAACATAAATAAATTTATTGAAGTAACGATTACGGGTAATAATTTTAGCACAGTTAAAAGTAGCGCATCGAGGGGCTATTCACATAAATTTTCTGTACGCCTGTTAAATACGGTACGATGTCGCTAGTATTACGAGCCCTTGGGTCGCCTTGTCTGTTTACTTTGCTCGAGGTTTTTTCTCTCTATAGGGAGCTAACAGTTCTGACCCAGAAACTTCACACCCTTCTATCTCTTATTGGAGTTTCATCCCCCCTAACGGTTGGAAACAGTATTCTATGCGCAAAAATTCCAACCAGAGAGGGGCTGCGTGACGTCAGACTATCTCTTCCCCCTAGCCAGTTGTTAGCTCCCTTTTCGGAATACGTCAATCGCGTCTGTATGACCTATCCCCACGGGATCCAATAGGAAAGCGCAGAGCAATGACGGGCATGAAAGGGGTGGGCTTACTTGTCCACTAACACCGGCGTAAGAGTAGAAGCGTAAAATCTAGTGACTTAGGCATTCTTATAGTAAATTAATTCTTGGTGGTATTTTGCTTCACTTTGCTTGAACAATCACAAATTGAAACCAATGCGTAAAATTATGTCTCGAGATGCTCTTTCACGATTCAGTAACTAACGGTCTTTTTATATCGTCCACTTTAGCATTGTTTCATTATCACGTTGGTATCGAGAGTTAAACGAAAAACCAACGGATATTTTAGCTTGTGGAAATGAATTTGATTTCCTCGCTTTGTCTTCATTGATAGAGCCAAAAATAAGTAGGGGAAAGTGTCGGACTCTCTCCTTCGTCTGTGCAGTGAGCACAGAAATATTTGTGCTCCCTGGTCTGTGCCATGCATTTGGAGGGAAGAATGCTCACTCGCGAAATCTGTTTCATCCCCCTCGCCTATTCACCACGTTCCTAAGATAATTTGTGATATTGCGCGTGAAGAAATAGTGCGGTTTTATTTTACATTTTTGACTGAGGCTAACCGTGGCCATTGCAGTTTATCATCACAATTTAATTTGATTGTATTAATTTTGTTTGCTAACACTGATGTTTTTTACTAATATTAAAACGTTTTAGCTTATAATGAAAACCCAGGGACTAATTTTCAATGAAATTCTAAAAGATTTTAACTATGAGTTTTCGAATTAAATGATGATTTCAAGAACATCCGCGGCATTCTTAATTTAATTTTGGGGTGCTAACGTTTTAAACAAACTTTAACCTCGTTCAAACGCGAAAATAACACTAAAGAAAATAGAACAGAGAGCGGAGGTTGTGACTCTTCCTTGAGATGCGCCTATGCCAAATCCCCCCGTTTAGTGGCGTACGAGCGTTACTACAAATCTGATTGGCTGATACCATTTTAAACACTTGAACGTCTCGAAATGCATGTCAAGCTAAGGCAAAGGCAGGAAAATATGGCATTTTCCCCTATTTATTTTTGGTAGGGCTTACCCGATCGGCATTAGCCAAGATCATTCCTACAAAATCAGCCGACAGAGTCCCTCTGCTCAAAATTATGAAAATTGCGGTGCAAAACATCAAGCAATTGCCCAAGATATTGTCGCGTACTGTCAGCCATCTGGAAAGAAATTGCATTTTATTGAATTGCGAAAAGGAGTAACGACTTTGAAAGCTCGCTTTGCTTTGTATCCACAGCGCGTTCCAACCCATAAGTAAAAACCAAGTGTAGAAGCTCACACTTCAAAACGAGAAACACTCAATTGAAACCAGACTTTTCTGACGCAATCAAAAAATTACCTTTGCGCCATGTTCATCATGTAGTTAGCGGCAGTGCATTCGTCGATCAGTTTCAGGAAGTGTTTTTCGAAATTCTCTACGGCGTCGCACGCCCTGATGACAGTGCTGCCAGCCACTGATCCTCCCACGTGCGAAAACAAGAAGGAATTTCTCAAGCTTGTAATCCGCTTGAATTGACGATTGCTCGACATCAAGAAACGCTGAAAAAGCCACGGAAAATTTTCAGTTTCAGAAGCAATTCTCCCCAGGAGTGGTTGCGGGTATGCCGTGGGTGAGAAGTGCATGCTTTCTACACTTTTATCGACAAATTATATACGAGCTAAATTGCCAAAATACTTTAAGCGGTTCAGTATTTTAAATATTTGTTATTTTAATTTCGCGGAGCAAATGCTGGGTGGAAGTCTCAAAATTACAGTCGTGACGCCAAGGGCTCTTTACCGTTGCTTAAAACAAGTTGGAAAACCAAAATGTTACCTCTCCGAGTCAAGACGACAACTTACAAACTTATTTACCCAGATATGGAAATGTTTCTTAAGTTAAAATTTATGAAATATTGAAGCAGTATACTAAGATAGCAAATATACTGTAAATCAGACGACATTTTACATCCAATAATGTTATACTTGTACACATTAAAATCATCCGATGGGGGAGAAACGGGAAATGAAGAGATAAAACTTAGGAGGGATATTACCCTTACGTGCTTGTAAAGGCCCAATTTTCTACTCCTCAACTGTATGCCCTCTATGTTCAAAGCCATATTCACAACAGCGTTGCCATATAAACACTATCCTCTCGTTTCACCTCAACGATTTTCTTAGTTTGTCAACATGACTGTTAACGTTACATAACACCAAAGCTTATTTTTGGCTACACACACTGAAAGTAAATGCGTACCATAAAAAGCATGAAAACACGAAGCTATTATCCGATTACGATCAGACCTTTCACTGGTCTGGTCTGCGTTCAGCAGAGCTCACCAAAAAAGACAGCGGATTTTGGAAATGTTTACCGGTGAGCTCTGTCGTCATTGCTTTTCTCCGGTCATGGGCGTTTTATAAATGACGCTAGCGCAATAAAGCGTGCAAGGTTCCAAGGCTTAACAAAAATTGTATGATAACATATTTATAGAGATAGATAACAACTTTTATAATTAAAATTAGAAACTATCATATCTCTTAAAATTCTCGCGTGATCAACCGGTTTCACGCCAATTAAACAGCTATAGTCCCATAGAGCTATTTGTATTAATTCCTCCATGGTTTTTTCGCCAAGCTGAGAACTATGCGTTTTACGTCACGTTATCCAAAGAGCCGACTATTTTCTTTGAAGACCGCGCTAGCTCAGCGCTAAGCACCGTGACGCCACAATTCAAAAACAAAATCCCGTTATGAAGGACACTGCTAACAGCGCTGGGCTCTGTTGAACGCGGCCCAGATTTCCACCATGATTATATAATCTAAGCCTAATTATTTAAAAGTGTATGTAACTTTCGGCTCACTCTGAACCGTTAACGTCTCTGCATTACAGAAACGAAAACAAAACCCAAGCGTTTACTTTTTGGTTTACTAGGCCTATTGACAAATCAAAGTTCAAATAATCGAAATGGTAGCGTTCTTCTTGTTATCAATAACGAAAGGATTATGCTTTAAACAGATGTAGTATAGCTTAAGTAATATATAAACATCCATTTCAAATAGTAATATAAAAAAATATTCTTGGGATATCAAAATGAAATAGAGCTTTAAAGCTACAAAAGTACTAAATGCATCATAATTACGAAAAATATTTCCACATATTCACTTTATATTAAGGATAAAGGGAAAATTATGCTTCTGTAGGATTCCTTTACACATCAAAGCAAAACGAACTTCTAACGCAGCGCACTACTGTAACAACGGACGGACACACACAGACAAAAACATAGACTGCTTTTTAACTCTTTCCGTATTAATTTTGAATTGAGAAACAAGATTATCTTAAATATTAAAATGAATATAATTAATATTTAATAATTTCTTCGTTAGTTATTCGCCTTATTGAACGTTACATCGTTTTAAAAAAGAACAATTAAACATTCTTGAGAGACTTGACTAATATTGGCGTTTGAAATGAAGCATACGCCGGTTGCTTCGCCTTACACAAATAGGTAGTATATAAGGGTGTCGAACTTCAGTCAAAAGCAAGAACAACCGCAATTGCGAAAACCTATCGTGGACAACCCACCCTAGGAAGGCTAGACGTTTCTCGTAACCCTTGCTGATCGCCGCGAATGTCTTAAACCAAACGATGACGACGGAGTAGAAGCCAGGTGTGCAGACTGGTGTCCATGTGGGATGGACAAAAACAAAGACCAGAAGATGGTGGTGTAGAAGCCAGGTGTACAGACTGGTGTCCATGTGGTATGGACAAAAACAAAGACTAGAAGATGGTGGTGTTAGAAGCCAGTGTGTACAGACGGGTGTCCATGTGGGATGGACAATGACCAGAAGATGGTGGTGTTAGAAACCAGCAAGTACAGACTGGTGTCCATGTGGGATGGACAAAAACAAAGACCAGAAGATGGTGGTGTTAGAAGCCAGTTTGTACAGACTGGTGTCCATGTGGGATGGACGAAGGCCATAAGATGGTGGTGTTAGAAGCCAGTTTGTACAGACTGGTGTCCATGTGGGATGGACGAAGGCCATAAGATGGTGGTGTGAGAACTCAATTAGAGTAGTCATTTCCGTGACTGTGAAAGCAGTTCGGAAATGGCGAACACGTTTGCTCCGATTTGGAAACTGCGAACGCGGTCACGTGGGTGTAACAACAGACACACACACAGACAGACAGACACACACGATCGTTACAGAACCTCTCCGTGACATACGTCACTCGGAGAGGTAAAAACTTCCTTTAACAATCACATTGCAAGTTTTGTAACCGCTTGCAAGTTTCCCAACGTGGCCATAAAAGCCTTGGCTATCACTAAATTAATCGACGCAATTACCATAGTTTCATTCACGATTTGTTACTAAATACCGACTTGGATTCAGTACAAACTAAAGAACTGAGACTGTAATACTAATTACTAAGTATAACGATGAAGATTAAGCCCAGAAATAGTAATTGGGAAGGGTCAAAGACCCTTAGATCGAACAACCCACTATATCTCAATAGTGAAGAGTGACTGAAAAAGTATGATTAGCGGTCTAACTTTTTATAGTAAAGAAAACACAGGGTTTAAATCCTCTATTCTACCTTACACCGTGCAGTAGAAACTCGGGTGGTCCCTTAAATATGGGGGAGTATTATAATATAAATTGTCTATTAAGTTTAAGAAATGTCTACTATAATAACCTTGCCTATGTTTAATGCTCTATTTTTAATAGTCTCACTTGAAGAGCTCCAAGCTATGAGATGAAACCAACTCCTGGATTATTAAAGATCAAAAGCGGTTATCCCTCACCCCATAAGAATTCCGTGTTTATCAATTGAGAGTGATAATGAATAATTACTTATGACCGGAGACTGAAATCAAGTTCCTACCTGAAGTAAAAGGTATCCAACGGTCACAACAATGCAGGGAATTATGAATAATGGTAAAAATATTGCAGTTCCTATGGGGTATACAAATAAATATATCAATCCCCAATTGGTATGTCTTAACATTGAAGGTAATTGCTGGTCAAGGGCGTCGATATCTTGGGAGAAACGGTTGAGTATCCTTCCAACGGGAGTCGTGTCGAAGAAGGACATGGGGGAGCGAGATACGCTTTCGAGCATTTTCCCATGTAGACAGTTTGCCGCTCGAAGACAGCGAAAGGCGTTCATGATTAAGTTCAGAAATGTCATAGTGGCTTGGCTTAGACCAAGAATAACTAACACTGCTATACGGGTTGCCTTTAAGTCTGGGTTTGCTTTAAACTCTTCCTTCGAGTCCGCGCACCACAGAGACAGCCAGTACGTTGACACTTGGAGGATCGCGCAGAATGTTATACCATAGGCTTGAAAATAGTGTTTGTATTGTGATCCTACAAATCCAACAGGAAAAATTTGTGTAAACAGTTTTAATTCTCATGTTAGGCGAGTCAAAACTCCCTTCGTATAATAAAGGGTGCCTACGTTTCCTTCTTTGAGCGTCTCTTTAGTCACGAGTTTTGCCTCATCTTCATCCGAGACTTTTCCTTGAGATGCAAGACGAAATCTCTCATCTTTGATAGTTAGCCTACTATGCCTACAAATATTTCATTATCAAAATTCATAAATTAGCAAAGCGCGTTCAAGAATGGAGTTTGTATCTTAAGAGGAACAGTAAGAGAGCCATTTTGTAGCCTCTGCGAACCGATCACAGTCTGGGGTGTAAATCAAGTTCAGTTTAGAAATCCAATCTCCTATACAGTAATTACGAGAGGTATATCTGTGGTCGGTAAATCAAGAGTGCCTTTAGTTAGTAACTAATATTCCCTGTCAGTGTTGACGCTTCGTACCCATGGCAGAACTACTCTCCGAAATATGGCGGTAAGTTCCGTATAGTATCTCTAATTTAAATTTTATGGTCCGACCTTGGGCTACTCCCAGCTGATGTGATTAACAAATTAACTCGGGCTCACTCGCCAGTACCACGTGACTATCCGCCAGCGCCATCTATTAAACTACACGATAAGCTATTACGTAACACCAGCGAGACGCAGGGAGAGACAAATTGTACAGTGAAAGGCTAGAGCTTTCCGATCCTCTTATAATACAGAATCAATTCATAAGAAATTTAAAATAAGGTCTCTCTCTAGAAACAGTATACGCGCCCATGGCGTTTGTCCACGAATAAAATTGTTCGGATAATTTTAACATTACATAGTTAATGTTTTTGACTTAAATCTTTGTGGCTTTTACACTACTTACTGGCTGTAGATATAATTCGAAATTTACTCACGACGGTTCTTCTTTATTCTCGTCGGTCATGTGTTGCGCGAAATAATCTCTGGCCATCCCCTGACGATTCATGATTTCATCATAGGTTCCCCTCTCGATGATTCGTCCGTTGTTCATGAAGAAGATCTCGTCCACTTCTCGGATGAAGCTCAAGTTGTGCGTCACCAAAACTCTCGTCTGTAACAAATTTCATTGCTATTTAACTACGAAACACAAGCAACTTTCAAATGTGAGCCACTCGAAAGGGTTTATTTGTGATAGCTAGAGATATAGCGTCAAATAATTTTGAACTCTTTTCAAGCCGCTATAATTGAAGTTGCAATTATTTAAAGTCAAATCTATTTAGCTTAAATAAATATATATTTACACAAGATGTCAACTGAAATATATTTAACTGCTATCGGAATTTAAACGAAAAGACACGTCGACATCTCAATTACATTAATGGACTCTTAGCGCTTTTGTAGAAAATATAACAGTAGCGATATTTACTTTTTTTCGAAGAAATCCCTTTGGTCCGATGACTGCGTTGAAGAGGTGTTTGGCCACGTGCGAGTCAACCGCCCCCAAAGGGTCATCAAAGAGATAAACATCGTCATCGCGATAAATTGCTCTGGCCACGTTGACCCTTTGCTTCTGACCACCACTTAAATTGATACCCTATCGTGTAATATTATTAAAATAACACATTACCAAAGACATTACTTAAGAAAACAACCATCTATGGAACTATGCATGAAATGTAGGGTACAATCGATAGGGCTTTGGAGTACGGGGCTTTATATTTTTAGCCACATCGTTTGATGTACAACTAGCAATGTTTGTATTAGTTTGACTCGGTGTGACGATGTAGATGTAGAAGAAGTAAAGTTCTTCTTTTTAAAGGGAAAATGAAAAGAGGGATTGATGATTTTCAAAGGGAATAGATAACAGTGCATTGCGATTTGAGAATGTAGTATGCAAATATTAATTAACACAGAGTGAAAAAGGATAAATTTTGTTAACGTTGTATTATTCATTCTTTGGTGATTTTAAAGCAAAGCACGGGTCCAGTGGATCCCCTACAAGTTGACTTTCCTTACGAACTCCAGTTTTGGCTTGGCGAAGGCAGGAGGCATTTGTGGGCGGGATTTATAAGTGCCCATATAAATCCCGCCCACTAGGCTTTGCCAAGCCAAAACGGGAGTACAGGAGGAAAGTCGCGTTGTAGGGGATCCACTGGACCCGCGCTTTGCTTTAAGGGCAGGGGATTATGATTTATCTATAACAGTACAATGCGGATGCGCTGTGAAAATATTAATGAATGTCTTTTATGAATACGCAAATTAGTCACATTGCCATACATAAAAAGGGGAATTTCATTCTCTCTTTAAAATTCCTCACACTTTAAGTCATGACTATTGTAAGAATCCGAACAACTCTCTACTACAAAAACTTCGGTATTTACTTGGGGAACAAACTAGAGTTGGGGGTTGTAACAGTATTTTATAGACTCTCCCTTTAAAATAGCACTTCCCCTTTATTTTCCTAACCTGGCTGGTTTTAAAAATTCTACCCATGACGTCAATGATGACGTCGACGAAAAACCCGAACAACGTAAACATCGTGAAGATGGACCCACGAGTGGTCCACGTGTTTGTGCGCGAAAGTAAAACGCGCTCGCGCTATAAAAAGGGTCCCCGACCTTTGTTAACCCTCTCTCTCTGACTTTCACCTTGGTCCTGCTTGGTCGAACTACTGTTGCTGCAGCCCTTGGGCTCGACGCCCTCGGGCGTGGACCTTTCGGGGCCACGCCGCGGTTTTTCTCGTGAAGTCCCCGGACTTAAAACTACGCGCCGGTAACCTGGACGATGCTACAATTTCGCGCCGGACGCTTTTGTGCGGGTCATCATCAAACTCGTAATTATAAACTGAACTATATTTTTATTTAATTAAACCCAGCCAGGGTTACGAACTATTTTTATTTCAAATCAATAAAACTATTATTATTTTTATTATTTCAATGACGACAGTTTTATAATTTTAAAAAGCATTAAGCTTTATTTTATTTGATTATAATTTCCTTTAAATTTATTTATCCCCTAGACTTTAAAACGAACCACTTTAATAAAGTTTTAATTTATTAAGTTCATAATTATTTAATATATCTATTATTATTCTTATTATTTATAAAAACTGTCTCAGGGTTTTACCTAATTCTTTCTCTTTCAAAGGCTTCTGTGCATAAATCCATGTTAGAAGTTCATAAGATGTGATAAGCATGCGTCGGCATAAGTCTATGTTGTAGACTAAAAAAATTCTGTACGTGTATTAATTGAGCGTTATGTGAGTGGTCATTTTAGCACTGTTAATCGTAACGCACCGAGAGGATAATCACTAATACTTTCTGTTCTTTTATGTATATAACCACACGGAGTAAAAACTAGTTCGTGTTTTCTCTGTTTCACTTACGAAATGTAAAAACATCAGTAGCGCAAGGGATGGAAAAGTACCGCTCGAGTAGTGTAAAAAACGTAGGTTTGCGATAGCGGGAAAAAGTCAACGCTAAAGAGACCTAATGATGGACACTTAAAGTCGAAGATTATCTGCTTACGTACTCTTTCTCCGATCTCCGTTTCGTCGTCAGCGGGTAGCTGGTCGAGGTCCGGTTGCAGGGCACATGCGCGTATGACGTTGCCGTATCTTTCCTGGTCCATGTCGTCGACGAAGAGCATGTTCTCCCTGAGTGAGGCGTTCTGGATCCAAGGTTGTTGAGTGACGTATCCCACTCGCCCGGCCACTCTCACCTCCCCCTCTACCTTCTGCATCTCGGAAACCAGAGCGGACAAGAGGGAAGACTTGCCAGAACCAAGGATTATTTAAAATGTCTAAGGATAAAACGCACACACAGATCTCTATAGTAAGGGAATGTTCTCTAGTTGTTCCGAAATTTTAACCCATCCCCCTCTTCTCCACCTACAGTTTTGGTGCGTCAAACGGAAAAGAAATACCGATATGGCGCCACCTATCTTATTATCACGAAAGCATAGACGAAAGAGAGATAGTTTTCGAAAGCATGCTGTATAGTTCTATTTCGAATTGCTAACGGTCGTTAAGAACATTTAGTTCAAGATTCAACAATGAGGTTAGTTCCTAAAAATCATAATTTAATTTTAATAATAGATTAAAGCAATAATCCTTGATTAAAGCAAACATTCAGTTCAAGAATATATGAGGTGAGTTTACACTAATTTAGTTTAGTAGGCAAGGTTTTAGTAGATCTGCTAGAGCAGGCAGAGAGCGACAAAACTTTCAAGAATCCGGTCACGTGTTGACGCTTCAAAATATTGGCTTTCCGGTTTGCCGATTGTGCCCGCTAGGTAGCGTTTGGAACATCTACCTTCGATATTTCTTTCTCTGCGTTTTATCCTTAGACATTTTAAATAATCCTTGCCAGAACCCACCGGTCCCACCACGGCCACCAACGAGCCGCGCGACACTTTCAAGTTGATGTCCCGAAGAGACGCCGCTGCCGGATCTTCCAGGTTCCATTTAAACGTTCCCTTCTTAATCTCAATCGCTGAAATTTTCATTGAAATAAACTGATGTTAACATTGATCAAAGTTGACCAATTGCGAGTACAAAAATATCCGAATACAATCTAAAAGCAAAGTGCAACCATTCCTCTTTAAGACCAACATCTTATTTAGCTTATTTTACAAATAACATTTAAAGGAGAATTGAGTAATTTCCGCCAAAAATTGATTATTGTACTAAGACAGAACTTCTTTTGACTCGCGGGATAGTCGTAGTATTGGAATAAACCTATAATTATTGTGTTAGGATATTTATTTTTTATAACAGTTCCCCAGATGGGTGTGTTAAGTTCTGAAGAAGTTCCTTCTATTGCCTCTTTCTCGGTGCTCAAAATCGCGCTTCCACTTTGTGCCCAGTTGCCCACAACAAATTTTGAACTTAAATTCATGCGCTTGCTGCCGGAAATTTACAAGCGATCCATCTCCTCTATTTAAGTCCCAATTAATTGGCATACCGTGTTGGGCGTCGCTGGCCATCTTCTCCACGTAACGCTGGGTTTCTCCACGACTCAACAAGTTTGTAATTCTTCTTACTGAGACGTGAGTCTGTAAAGAATTAGTGAATTTGCGTCATTTTAAATGTTTTAACTAAAGGGAAGTCCACGTTACGTTCGTGATGGAAGATTATATTTTCAAAAACGATACTTCTTTGTTGGGAAAATGTTTTGTACTAAATTAATGACAACAACATTTCGAAACTTTCTTAAACAATTAAAACGAAAAGTCTCAATCAAGCAGGCGAAAGGGCGCCAGGTGAACCCGTGCCCCCAATTTCATACCCCTTTTAAGCCGTTTCCCTTAGATTCGCGGAAATTGCAAACAATCACGAGAGCTACGCCCAGGTCTATTTACTATCCGCGGTTTCTAGTATTTTCTGCGTACTGATGACGAAAGCGAAAATATAGTTCACTGAATTGTAGTACAAATGCCGAGCGGAAAAATAATCTTCTATTAAAGGGAGGGTGAAGTAGAAAATCAAACGATTTTTTATTAATTCTTCTACTAATTACAAGACTAGTCTGCTTAGTGAAATATTCAGGAAATATCAGCTCCGAATGATTTCAAAATTCAAATTAGGTTCAGATTTTAAGGATAATTTTAAATTAGGACCTCCGACCAATCGCGTAACGCCTTGCCTTTTTATTAACAAAATTCTCGTGGCCCGTTCCGTGTCGAATGAAATTTATCACGAGATTTGATAAAATTTGTGCGCAACGTGATATGGAGCGTGCCACGAGCAAGCGTTTTTCGCAGAAACCAATTTTTGGCTTCTACTCACATCGTTAGGGTTAAGATGTACGCGGCGATCGGCTAGGGTTACGAGAAACGTTTAGTGTCCCAATGGCAGGGCTTCCACCAAAGGTTCACGCAATTGCTGATTTTCTCATCATTTATTGTGATTAAATCGCCTTATATACCCTAATTATTTTTAAAAAATTATTAAAGCGGCAGACGCTTGAATTCAAACGTCAACAATAGCTATGTTTAAAATGATTTTACGAAATAAAGTTTCTTAAAACGATTTAACTAGAATTAAGGGTAATTAATGATGATTTAAAATAATTAATATAATTATATTTATTTAATTATTTAAAAAAACCCTCTAAATTTCGTTTCGACTAGGACAGGTTTATTTTGGTTTGCCAATTTGTTATTAAATGACGTAGCTAAAACTGACTGTGATTGGATGAGAGCTCGACGTGCATTGACTGCTACGACAATAACGTGGCATCCACGTACGAAGGTGGGAAACCGAAACATTTTGTTATATTCGTCATACTTTTGATAATAATACTCAAAATTATGTACCAGAACACACCAAGTAGTTTCAATTAACTTTTCAAAAATCCCAAAAATTTCAAATATTTAGTAGAAGCAGGAGTTCATAATAACCCCCCTTCGGGGGGGGGAGCACGAAACTGGCCATAGAGCTAATGGTACAAATCACGAACAACAGGATTTTGTCATTGCGCATAGGATGGACTAGCCTGTTGATGAACTTACAACTTTATGCTCCTTGGTTTTCGTTCCAAAACTTTCGTTGGGTGGGATCTCCGTCGTTAAGAAAAATGGCGACTATGGTGGACGTAGAAACACGATGGAATTCTTATATTAAAGATACTGGGAATAAATCTGTCCATACCGTTTTAATTTAACCACAGAATTCTCACTCACACATATCACAACAAAGCATTAATGACGATCGTTTAAATGTTTTGTAGAAAACTAGAAACCATCGATAAACTTCTTAGTCAAGGCTTAATTTCCACCGCGCCGACAGACACAGACCAGAGAGAATTTAGAAGGGGAGTGGAAGGGGTGGTTTGGAATGTAGCGCAACGTCGTCTTCTAACCGTTATCTAGGCAGGTCGATTTCCGGTATGATGCGTTTGTAACAGAGAGATTTTAGAACATGTGACCGGAAACTCGCCTACCCCAAAAAGCTCAACGCGACATCTTGTTTGGGTGTCATCACGTTTAATAGAGTCAAAGGGGGGCCTTCTACTCCCCTTCTAAATTCTCTCTGCACAGACGCGAGCTATTTTCGCTCCCAAAATCACAAGATAAAAATAGTGCTAAAGCGGAAGTGTGGAAGTTAATGCGCATGGGCGCTAAAAATTGGGGTAACTATTTCTTTGGCAGTTAAGCGGTGTATGAATCCGCTGAGCTTTTCGGCGAAACTTTGTTGTTACGGGCTTTTTAACCAGTTTCGTACTTCCCCGTTATTATGAACTCCTGGTAGAAGCAGGAGCAGAAGCTAATAGAAAACTATAAGAAGTCTCTGAGATCGGGCCTTCCTTCGCTTTAGCTGTAGAGCGAGTATCTTCCCCTCACCCTCCTTTACCAGGCAGCCATTGCCAGCCAATCAGAAATGAGAAAGCCCAAATGCCGTACGTCATCAAAACTATTTGCGATTGCACGCACCAAGTGTTGGAAACTTACCACAGTACGGCCATAGAAATCAACAGAACTATTTTTTGTGCCTATTTATGCATGTACCTGTGCTGCGGTCTCTAAAAAACGCATCCGCGCATTGGGGGGGGGGGCTTACGCATACCCCGATCTTAGAGACTTCTTATAGTTTTCTATTAGCTTCTGGTAGAAGCAAATAGTTGATTTATCTTTTGACCCTCCCCGACCCTGTTCTTACCAGAACTAAGGTGTTTATTAAATCTGGAAACGTAAGCATTGACGTCGCTAATAATCGTACCAACTGAAAGGAGGCGATTGCTTTCCTCGCTGTGAGAACGTTATCTTCGTCGATTAAAACGTACATGGCGAAACACGGTGTAGTGATCTAAATATTAAGAAACAACATTTGTGGGAACTTAAAATCAATATGGACGTAAAAGAGCGTGTAAGCCCTGAAGATGAATAGTTAAACAAAACGAGATCAAAACGTGTTCTTATTTCATCCCTGAAATGTCGAGCCTGGCGAAAAGGTATACTTCAAAGGCATCTGCTTTTTTGAGTAGAGTGAGATCTAATCGAAGCTGATATCTCTACATCTCCATATGTCCCCATCATGGATAATAATAATAATCCAATTCTTACAAAAAAATTTACATTCGTACCAAAATCGGGATGAGAGTAGTTATGAAACCGTTTATTCCTTTGAAGAGGCCTTGCTTCTTCAAGATTGCAATTTCTTTCTTCCGGATTTCGAGAACGATTCTGTGGAATGATCTCTCCCAGGCGTACAACTTCAAGACGCGGATTCCGTTCAAGATTTCGCTCATCATTTTCAGTCTGTTGTCCTTCAGCTTCATCAGCTCAATCTAATAAACGATATAATTACAGAAACCATTTACCGAAACTAATGAAGTTAAAGTTAATATTCGCCTGTCGTAGTTAACACGGGTGTTCCAAGAACGTAGTTATATTTACAAGAACCCTTGGGACGTAGGTTCAGCTCTTCGCGATTATATGCCAGAATCCAAGCCCGCTAGTTTCGTACCATCCACGCTTACTTAAAATTAGTACATGTTTTGTTCAAGAGAGGGCAAGAAGTAGTATAGCTAAATACAGAAACAACAAGTTAGGAAAACCAAAATATTACCTCTCCGAGTCAAGAGGTCTACTACTACAAACTTATTTACCTAGATATGGAATTATTTCTCTTTTTTGAAGTAAAAATTTACGAAATATTGAAGCAGTATTCCAAGCATAGCGAATAATACAGTAAAGCAGACGACATTTTACATCCAATAAGGATAAATCTTGGACACATGCATATCAGTCAATGGGGAAAAGATCAGGAAATGAAGTCTTTGCTTCAGCTGTTTACCGTATATTCTGATAGCTACATTCACAACTGGTTTGCAGTGTAAACACTATCGTCTCGACTCACCTCAACAATATTCTTAGTTTGCCAACATGAATGTTAACGTTAAATAACACCAAAGCTAAATTGTAGCTAGACGCACTAATAGTCAATGCGCACTATAAAGAGAATAAAAAGTCTGTAGCTACTACCCGTTTACCATTAGCCCTTTTACTATTCTAATTGCCACCATGATCTTTTCTTCTATTATAAAATCTTAACCTGATTATTTAATAGTGTATTTAACTTTCGGCTCACTCTGATCCGTTGATGCCTCTTCATTTCAGACACGAATATCAAAGCCCAAAGTTTACTTCACCTCAGGCCTCAATTATTTACTCTTTGTTCCACTAAGCCTATTACGGATGATACTTAATATACCCGCCGGAGTCTAGGTCTTAGTTTTCTTCATGAAATCACTAAACCAAGGATTATTCTATATACAGATGTAGTATAGCTTAAGTAATATATAAACAGCCATTTCAAATAACAATATTAAAAAAAATCTTTGGAATATTAAAATGAAACAGAGCTTTAAAGCTACAAAATACTAAATGCGTCATAATTACGAAAAATACTTCCACATATTCACTTTATATTATGGAAAAAGGGAATATTAAGGTTCTGTATGATTTCTTAACACATCAACACAAGGCTAACTGCTAACGCGACGCACTAGTGTAACAATGGACGGACACACACAGACAAAAACATAGACTGCTTTTTAACTCTTTCCGTATTAATTTTGAGTTGAGAAACAAGATTATCTTTAATATTTAAATAAATATAACTATTTTTAATTATTTTAATCTTCAATAATTAACATTAATAATAGTTAAATCGTTTAAAATAAAGTTATACCTATTATCATCTCAAACTTTGCTAATATTGACGTTTAAAGTGAAGGGTACCCCTCTTGCCCGCTTTCTTCAAATTTTGGGGTATATATCGATTCGTTTCCATTATAATAGTAAGGAAAAAGCGCGATTGCGAAAACCTTTGGTGGCGATCCCACCTTAGGGAGGCTAGACGTTTCTCGTAACCCTAGCTGATCGCCGCGTATATCCTAAAACCAAACGATGATAATGGAGTAGAAGCCAATGATACAGATTAGTGTCTATGTGGAATAGACGGAAGACCAGTGGATGGTGGTGTTAGAAGCCAATGATACAGATTGGTGTCTATGTGGAATAGACGGAAGACCAGTGGATGGTGGTGTTAATAGCCAGTGTAAGTGCAGACTGGTGTCCAAGTGGGATGGACAAAGACCAGAAGATGGTGGTGATTAGAAGACAGTATGTACAGACTGGTGTACATGTGGGATGGACGAAGATCAAAAGATGGTGGTGATTAGAAGCCAGTAAGTAGAGACTGGTGTAAGTGTGGGATGGACAAAGACCAGAAGATGGTGGTGTGAGAATTCAATAGAGGAGCCATTTCCGTGAATGTGAAAGCAGTTCAGAAATGGCGAACACGTTTGCTCCGATGTGGGTGTAACAACAGACAGACAGACACGATCGTTACAGAACCTCTCCGTGACATACGTCACTCGGAGAGGTAAAAACCATGTGACAAGGAGTCAAATAAATCGCCGTCGACCTCTTTTTCCTATCTCTCACTGTAGGAGTTTTGGAATTTCGGTTTAGAGTACAACTTCACCCAACAATTCGGCTCAATTTCTACTCGCTGGCTGTACTAACCGAATTTTCTTTTTTGCCACATCGTATGATGAACATCTGTGGGCGCCTGGAGACTAGGCCGAGGCGAAGTTCTTTGGACCTGAGCCGACAGTTCATATCCCCCATATCATCATTCGCCACAGGATTCACTGCCGGCTATGCCTGCACTTCAAGTACAGCTCTGGCTCGACATGGATCGGCAGAGACAAGCCAAGGAGTTTGTCCCGGGTCCTTCCATTGTTAGGGCAAAGAAAATGCTTTCCCTCTCCAAAAGCAAATAGGTTGGTTACCAGTTTCCACACTGGACACTGCCGGCTAAATAGACACCTGCATTTATTGGGTATTGTTGATGACCCACTTTGTAGGTTCTGCAGGGAGGCAGAGGAAACCTCCTCCCACAGCCTCTAAAGCTGCGACTACCTCGCGGCCATGAGGTTTGAGCATTTCGATATGCATTTTATGGAACCTCACCAGTTCTCTACTGTCTCGGCCAATCGGATTCTCCGTTTCATCGAGGAGACAGGACTCTATGCAGTCTACCCAGCTCGTGGTGCACAATATACCTTTGGTATCGGTGCTCGACGTGGTGACGCGTCACCCCTTTCAACATTAACATTAGGTATAAGTTTGACCTGCACTGTTGTTCTGGTTAATTGTCTTCAGCGGCGGCGTTGTGCTAGAGTACCGTTTTTGGCAGTAAAATTTTTACGTTCGTCATTAAAGGGAGAGTCAATTATGTTTGCTCGTTATATTAAGGAGAGGATTAAGGGATTGCCATAATTTAAAGGAAGTTGTTATACGTTAAATTTCTGTCACCCGTCGACAATGAGGACTTCACGCTTTCAATCCCGCTCCCCTAGTTCAACACTCAAAAAAATCGAGTGGAATGCTTAAAGCAAAAACAAGTATGTACTGTTGTGATTTTTAAAAGTCTTATGGCGGTGTTTATTATTAGACGTTACGGGTATTTCTCTAGAAATCGAAAAGAATTTTAAAAGCTAAAGAAAGTATATACTATAATAATTGCTAAGTGACAAGAATATGTTCTTTAGGTTTTATTATTAAAAGCATTGCAAATTAACGCGTATCAAGTATTAAAAAGGGCTTGCCAATACCACGTCATGAAATGGCAGTTAAACGTATGCGAAATTTTTCAAAAGGCTTATGATAATTCGTTGTTAACATTTCATTGATGACTTAAACGGAGATGATTATTTATTTACGCGTATGGTTCCGATTACGGTCTAGTGGTGTTTTGGTTGGATAACAATTACCTGCAATTCTTTGGATTTCATGGTGCTGAGATAGTTCAGTGGAAGAAGAACGACAATAGGTACAACGCCAGCAAAAGCCGAATAGCCCAGTTCTTGATGCATGAAGGTGAAACACAGTACTGTTTGTACCGGGACCGACCACAAGAGGCACAGTTGTGGCGACAGAATTTGGAATCTGTTGGTGTCGACGTACATCGTGTTCAGTAATTCGCCCATTGTCAAGTCACGTCGATCACTGCTCGTCAAGCGAAATGTCTGCTTCGACGAATATCATTAATAAGAACTATTGTCTCGCTATCAAGATAACTTACCTTTTTGTACAGAACGTGCATGGTGGCGGATTTGAGTCTCAGTCCCAGTTTGGTATGGAAAATGGCGCTGCCTTCTTGCAACAAAGATTGCCCGAGACTGGCCAAACCGTAGAGGCAAGCGTAGAAAATCCCCTTCCACAAAGGATCTTGACTCGTCGAGTAATCAATAATGGAACTGAAAACGCAAGTTTGTAAACTGGTTAACTCGGTTCCAGAGTTTACTTGATTCATTCAATCGTGGCCAACCACTTGCAATTCCAACCTCTTTTAAAAACACCCCCAGAAACAGAAGATGTTTCTGCTCGCGTGATTAGACCTTTCTCTAGGCTTCAGTATGAGCCATCAACCAACTAACAGCAACAAAGGAACTTAATTTCACTTAATCCCGTTCTTTTTATTTGAAATGAATCTCATATTTTTGATTCCCATAAAAAATCAGTTAGGATGACTGAAAAAGTGAAATTGTTTACCCTGTCATAAGGGCAGGAACTACAGACACTACGTCGGACAAAAACTGAAAGACCAATCCAGCAATCAAGCAAGGCCCGATTGTCCTCAACAAGGGCCATGCGATTGACTCGCTTTGACTTTTTCTTCTTTTTCGTTCTTCCGAAAAGTTTCTCATTTCCATTTCATCGCCGTCATTTGTAGTCTTAACTCGGAGCTTCCAATGATTTTCGAAAATGCGCGAGGCAGTCAGCGCTCGCTCCGCGTCATTCAAGTCGTACACATCCGATGGCTCTAAGCTTTTCTTCCAACCTTTCCACAGGGCGCTACAATTTGTTCAAAATACAATGAGCCGCGCTGCAATAACATCTTCAAGTAAGAACGCACGATTTACCTGGTAAGCCATGAATGTACCAAGCGCGAACAAAACGACGCATCATCTTCCCTCGATTTCTTTAGGTTTGAAAATAATCATATAATATAAGGAATTGTAATAGAAAAACCCGCGCTGTATTTAGCATGGGATATATGGAGCGTATAATGATTCCCATTTAAACCTTTTTGAGAGCTAAATCAAGAACGACAAGCGAGAAGGCTACACCAGGGTCGAACTTACACAACTTATAATAAAAATGTATGGAGTATTACCATTTTGACTTCGATTGCGTACTCATGTTTTTCGTAGCTCGGAGAGGTGTCACTCAGTGTGTGTAATACGAGGGTAACTACTACTAAAGGGTAAATTACCGACTCAATTACCAGGCCGAAATAGTCGTCTTTGTCGTTCTGAAAGGTTTCACGTTTATATATTGCCTTAAAGGGAGGGTGAAGTAGAAAATCAAATGATTTTTATCGATTCTTCTACTAATTATAAGACCAGTATGCATAGTGAAACATTCATGAAATACTTCCGAATGATTTTAAAATTCAAATAAGGTTCAGATTTTAAGGATAATTTTAAAGAAGGTCCTCCGACCAATCGCGTAACGCCTTGCCTTTTTATTAACAAAATTCTCGTGGCACGCTCCATGTCTCGCGCCACGATTATTACGTCGCGCGCCAATTTTATCAAATCTCGTGATAAATTTCATTCGACACGGAACGTGCCACGAGAATTTTGTTAATAAAAAGGCAGGGCGTTACGCTATTGGTCGGAGGCCCTTCTTTAAAATTATCCTTAAAATCTGAACCTAATTTGAATTTTAAAATCATTCGGAAGTATTTCCTGAATTTTTCACTATGCAGACTGGTCTTATAATTAGTAGAAGAATTGATAAAAAATCACTTGATTTTCTACTTCACCCTCCCTTTAATACTATTATAAAATGTTAAAGAAGCCTTGGATTACTGGTAAATAGTAATTCATGATGGTGGATCTCAGAGTGACAGTTTGCGATAGTGTTAAGAGGAACCAAAACATGGTCAGGATCCCGGACAACGCCGTGCCACCCCCTCTGCCATAAATGACGAGGAATAACGCCAAGATCTGCGATACACGACTTCAATTAAATTCAACAAAACGTGACGGATTGTTTTAAATTGTCTTACGTAAGTTACAAATTGAAGAACAACCGCCAAGTTGTCAACTACTTGAAAATCGCGGTAGTATATTTGTTTAACAAATTTCATGACGCTAATTGCGGCCAGTAACAAAACCGAGAGCTGAAAACACAAATCAAAATTAGTACCTACGTTTTAGGTATCATAGTGTCAAGAACGCGCGTCCTGCTACGGCCGATGTAAAATGCCAATTGCATTGACAATGATGCTCTGCGTTCGTTAGATGCAAAAGGACTTACACTTTTCGTAATGGAAAGATGAGAAAAACGGACGCTGCGCCGCTCCGACTTGGCGATCAAAGCGACTTCCAGTGGGAGGAAGAACCAGAGTATCGCGCATGGCACCCAGACCAGGATGGTCTTTTGAAAACAAGGAGTAAAGTCAGGATTATCAGTGTACCAGGTCAAATTGGCGTCCTGTTTAGAATAATGTGCATGGTCCATTATGAAAGGAAAACCTCATTTTTAGGCTATCAAATGCCATTAACAGAAGCCTAGTAAACAACAAGTAACATACCCAAAATTTAGATTGACAAAAGTCATCAAGAGTAAATGAATCCATTTAAAGATGAAAAATACTAAAATGTTTGCTAAATTGGATTTGGGGAACTTGTCTAACAAACTATTCGCCGTGATGTTATCGAGCATCCAACTAAAACTTCTATGGTTTCCAATAAACCGTAGCGATGGATGATAGCGTAAAACCTTCAAACCCTACATTAAAAGACCTTGATCGAAGCTGGCTGGCACAAAACACAAGTGTATTTCAGAACGAATACGTCTACATTAAAACCGAATGACAAAAATACCAGACTTTAGGCGTTAAAATTTGTCATACGCTTAAATTATGAACCATACATTTTCTAGAAGAAAGACTGTCCTTAGTGTAAATTCGGAAGACTGTATAATAATCTCACGATGATTCGGCATCGTTGATAACAACTAAAAAGAGAAAAATTTATTTATAAAAATTTATCCTTCCGAAGATAGCCTAATCTGAGATGAATCTGAGCCTTCATTTAAAATTGAGTTAAGAAACGTTAGGCCAATCACATAACGGAGAATTAAACAATATCAAGGCTGTACATACATACACCAAAAGCCAAGATAGCGGCTCCCTTTCTAAGGAAGATATCAGTACCGGATTAAACAATTGGGCTTCTGGGCATAAGCGTTTTAGCCATGTTTTAGCCACATCGTAGTATACGATGAGGCTCTTAGTTTGACCCGAGCCGTCGTAGTAGTAGTGGCCGGGGTTGTCGCTTCATTATCGTTAGATTTTAGCTTAAAAGGAATTCGATGGCACCTCAACCCACCCAAAGGGGTAACTGAGCTTGGTTAGAGATTTTATTTTAATTAAAATGTTTTTTGGTCGCAGCCGGGATTCGAACCCGGGTCGCTGGCGCAGTAGACAGACATTCTACCCCTAAACCGTAGAGACTTAATAGAAACCCCGAGTTTTTTATCATTTATTTTATGTCTAAAATGTCGGGGTGATGTGGTTTGGGGTACCTCTTAATCTGTGGGGTTGGATACTTTGAACTTTTATCTGTGTGGTCGGATACTTATGAATTTCTATGTTTGGGGTTTATATATTTATTTTCTTCTTATTTATGTGCTAATTAAATAGCTAACGATTTTCCCGTTTCCTACCGCGCTCCTCATGTGTTTCGTTCTCGTTCGGTAGCTATCGTCATCTATATTATGTTTGACTGGAACGTTTTGGCGGTTAATATAATGAGGTTTAAATAGAGCTAACATAGTGTTAAATGAGCGTTATGCGTTTGATCATTTTAGCATTGCTAAAGGTTATTTGAGGGGATAATCACTAAAATGGCTTATCACTATAACTAAATTTTCTCTTTAAGGTATAGAGGGGTTATCCACTCATTAGGGTAGGGTATAGAGGGGCTATTCACTCGTACGATGTGGCTACTATTACGAGCCCTTGGGCCGTCTTGTTTTATTTCGTACCTGACAGTATAATCAGGGAGTAAGGAACGTTAGAGGGAGTGTTGATCTAATGCTAAAAAAACCGTCATACAGTGGCAAATGGGAAAGAAAGTGGGGGGTAGGAATTTTATCTCCGTTCCTCAATTTTAGCTAACGCGCAGGTGCGAGTGACGTCGTTTACTACCGCCAGCAGAGAGAATTTAAAAATTCTCTCTGCCGCCAGCGCCAGCTTCCGCTTCCATCGACTGCTGCCCCACTCACTCTGTTCAACCTAGTGGTCGGCATTTGGATAGGATAATATCTGTTTGTTTTATCTTTATCCATAATTTGAAATTATCCACGGGAAGTCTATGATTAATGCAATGTAATCACGAATAATTATCTGATTATTATTCATGAATAACTGATTAACCAAAATTCTGTAGATTATCTTGTCCAAACGCCGACCACTAGTTCAACCAACAATCAACGTCTGCTGGGACAAAGAGAGTATAGGGGAGGAGTGGAAAGAGGGGAAAATCTTGTTGCTCTTTTCTACCGCGCATCTTCAATGCGCAGTACCGAGGCATTTCCGTTTGAGACATTAAATAGTATCGTAGGTGGCGCGACTGAGCCGGAAACTCCCTCGTACCACTAGTATAATTTAGGGGCAACATTGTAATTTAGCCTTGTGGAGCGGGGGAGCTTCCACTCCTCCCCTATACTCTCTTTGGTTGGGAGGAAACCGAGGCTTAATAAAAATGCCAAATTGTTTTTGTAACGGTTGTAGGAATGATTCAAGGTATTCGCTTAAAAATATATGAAAGGAATATCCTTCCACGCGTTTCCAAAGCCAAAAACCCAGATAGAAAAATGTAAAAGATGGATATTAGCTTGTGCAAGACCGATTTCCACTAGCTTCTCTTCACTTTCAATAAATTTCAAGCTTTGTTTTTGGTTTGGGAAATGGTTTGAAAACAATATTTACCATGTCTGGTCTTGTTAAATACTTAGGGTTACTTGAACAATTAAAAAACAACACTTCCGTGGACTGGCACTTATAGTTAACCATGGCAGAAATTCAAAAACGACCTTCCCCTTCTAGTTCAAAGCCGGTTTTTAAATTTGACGCATGCGCGCGGACACCGCGATGAGTCCCCGAGTCAGCGCCAGAGAGAGACGATTTTAGCCAGGAAAGCGAACGAACGCGCCTATTCACTTTAACACTCCCTCTCAAGTCTCTCCTCCCTGGTATAATCTAATGGGTGGGCTCTTCTCTTTGTTAAAGAATCCGGGGTCCTTGATGGTCACGCTACTACTTTTGGATAAAGTCAGAAGTCCATTAAATTAGCCAAGAAAGTAAACAATTACAATAGCTGGTATAGCGTACGTCTCTGCTGGGGTAAGAACTCCTTCTAACTCCATGGATGGGGGGTTAAATTTTTCCCCCTTTCCTAACATTGTTAGAAATCTCGAGCTCCTCTCTAGGAAGTCTTTTTCGACGTGAGCGGGGTGTGGCTTCTTCAGCCCATAAACGCTGGATCCATAGAGCTGGATCTCTAAAGGGTAGATTTTTTCTTTATATAATTTAGCAGACGACGCGCCCTGGTCAGTGGTCATGGACCAGTTTATTTATTCTAGGCCAGAGGGGTCGCTGGCCCAATGTCCAGTTTAAAAATATCCTTATTTCCCACCCTGGGTAGTATTATTGCCGTGAATATAGTAGTTGGTGTTGCAGGATTGATAACTTGAAAAACAGGTATGTAATGCAATAGATTGCTTAAATCAATATAATTGATTGCTTGCTCATTGTGAACTATGACATTATTATTTATTATACCACGTGACACGTTGGGCCAGCGGACAAACGTCCCTTTGAGCCCTGATACTTATTAAGAAACAAATAAATCAAGTAGTTGTTCAAAATGGATCCGTCCACGTGAAGACACATGTCTAGTCTGTACGAGAGATTTGCGTCAACGTGCGCCAACGTTACAGTTGTTACTACACGAAACAAAGAAGCTAGAGAGATATAAATTTGGTTGGAGTATACGTCGTAAACCATACGGAGGAAGGCTTTCATTCACTCTATAGTGACTCACTTTCTGTTACTACTACTTGACATTGCTACAACATATCCGTTTGTGCCTGAGCTTTGTCTTAATTGTTTCGTTATGTTTACAAAGAATTAGTTTTAAATAACAGTGCACTTGTGTTTCAAATAACAACAATAATAATATAGAATGACAAAGTTATTGCTTAGACTGGTATTGTATAAAAGATTGGTTGCAAAGGTGATCTAGAGGACATTGGCATCTTTGGCTAAATCGTAGAACATTGATTGCTCATTCTTCAAGAGGGCATCTGGGGAGTCGAATTCCATAATTCGGCCCTGATCCAAAACCATCACCCTATGAAAAATTGAAAGGCATAAATAAAGGCAATCACGTTGGTAAGCCTGTCAAATAGTTTGGTATACTAACTTGTCGTAATCCAAAATGGTGTTTATTCTGTGCGCGATGGTGATGATGGTAGTGTTGGCAAATTCCTTCTTGATGGTCTCTTGAATGAGATCGTCGGTGTCCATGTCGACCGAGGCCGTCGCTTCGTCCAAGATCAGGATCTTGGTGTTTCTCAACAAGGCGCGAGCCAAGCAGACCAACTGACGCTGACCGACGCTCAAGTTGTTACCCCCTTCGGCCACGGGGTGATCCAGTCCCTGCTCGAGTGACGCCACGAAAGACTTCAGGTGCGATTGTTCCAGGGCGGCCCACAGTCGCTGGTCGTCTTGTTGAACAAAGGGATCCAGATTGAGTCTGAGCGTGCCCGAGAAGAGGACGGGCTCTTGGGGAATGATGGTCAGTCGCGATCTCAAATCGGACAAGCCCAATCCCTCCACTTCCACTCCGTCTATGACGATCTGACCCTGCACTCCCTCGATCAGACGGAAGAGCGCCAGCGTCAACGACGACTTTCCGGCGCCTGTCCGCCCCACCACGCCCACCTTCTCCCCGGCTTCGATCTTGACATCTATGTCCTTCAAGACCAAATCCAAGCCTTTTCGATATCTGGTGCTGTAGTCGCGAAATACGATTTCTCCTCTTTGAGGCCAGTCGGCTGGCGGTTGAGATTCTGGTTTCTCCCACTCGGCCTCGGACTCCAAGCGACAGTATTCGTCAACTCTTTCTACTGAGACGATATTCGTTTCCAAACCCGTAAATGAAGTGATAAAGTTTTTGACCATTTGTAGAAGCTATAAGATCATTAATAAAATTGGTAATTGATTGTAGAAGGTAAATAATCACTTCGCACGAAAGAAATGCCTTTTGGTTTAATTTCACAACTCAGGGACAAATTTTACTAGCCTGTCAGCTTAAACAATATGATATTATACAGGCTGGAATAGATCAGACAAATGCTTTAAGTACAATGTATCCATATTACTCGTGAAATTATCTCCCTCATTTTTAATTATTACTAAAATTTTACACAAAGTAATGTACTCGGTGTTACAGGTCTGACAATTAACACACCGTTTTTATTATTTGCGGCAGTACAGCAACATAAGTGTTCCACCATGTATAATTTGTGATGGATCAGCTAGTAAAGTTTATTCTACGAAACGTTCCCAGTAACCCTTCGCCATTCTTATGGGACTCTCCCGAGTTTCCACTCCAGTATAATAGAGTAATAATACCCACTCCAGGGGAGTAGAGGAATAACTCCCTGAATCACGTTTGACCTTAAAAGAATAGAAATCCCTGATTGCTGGTAACTATCAGGCAGTCATGAGTCATGATTCGGTGTTAGTAGGTCGTGGTAGATAATACTCTAGCTCGAGTTCCCTAAAAGCATTTTAGAATTGTATTCATCTCCAATAAGTTATGTTTCTAAGGAACAAGTCAGTTCTTTCATTAAAATCATTATTTTAAACTTTAACCAAGTGTTAATCTTATTTAATCTATGACCGCGTGTTAGTTATGATGTAAAATATCTATGGCGGTTACAGCAATTAGTGCTAAACTGATATTTTAGGACGACAAAATATTGCTGAACTTAATTTCGTCCTAGAAATTACTGTGTTTTTACTCACATAATCAGCATTAGCCAAGATCATTCCCACCAAATTGGTTGACATAGTCTCTCTGTTCAAAACAATGATAAAAGCTGTACAAAACATCAAGCAATTACCTAAAAGATTGTAACGTATTGCTATCCATCTGAAAAGGAAGAACGCGTTTTATTAACAGCAAATAGAAAGAGGAATACAAATTATAGGCTTTCATTGCATTTAAATTTCATTCCCGGTTTGCATTCGAAATTCGACATAACATATATGTGCAATTTGTTTTTCTAATTACCAACACTGAAAGTAAGTGCGGAAGATACCTTTGTGCCATGTTCATCATGTAATTAGCGGCTGTGCTTTCGTCGATCAGTTTCAGAAAGCTTTCTTCAAAGATCTCTACGGCGTCACACGCCCTGATGACAGTGCTTCCAACCACCGATCCTCCCACGTGCGAAAACAAGAAGGAATTTCTCAAGCTAGCTATACGCTTCAATTGGCGATTGCTCGTCATGAAGAAACGCTACAAAGACCGAAGATATATTTTTTAAAAGGCAAATATAAAAAATAATTCGCGCAAAGAGAGAGCGGTAAGATCTGGCTCCTCTCAAATCCGATTTTCTTACGCGCATCTTCAAATTTCTCAAGATCGAGTGATACAGTAATTGCTTGTAAGAAACGAGTGAAACAGAGTCCCTACCTGAAGTAAAATGTATCCAATAGTAACGGCAACGCAGGCAATTAGGAATAATGGTAAAAAAATTGCATTTTCCAACGTGGAAAGGATTACAAATGTTATTCCGAAAACGGTCTTTCTTAACAGTGGAGGTAATTGCTGGTCGAGGGCGTCGATATCTTGGGAGAAACGATTGAGTATCCTTCCAACGGGGGTAGTATCGAAGAAGGACATGGGAGAACGAGATACGCTGTCGAGCATTTTCCCATGTAGAAAGTTTGCCGCTCGGAGACAGCGAAAGACGTTAATAATAGTGAAGACCGATGCCATAATGGAGAAGCTTAGACATAGAACAACAAAGACCGCTATACGGGTTGTTTTTAAGTCTGGGTTTTCTTTTTGATTTGCTTTGGTGTCCGCGCACCACATCGACAGCCAGTACACAGACGCCAAATTAAAGAATGCACCACTGACAATAAGTACAGCGAAGATACCAATCCATATTATCCCATAGGCTTTAAAATATTGTTTAAATTTTGAAAGGGATATCTGCAAATGCGAAAAAAAGCAGAAATGAATAGAGAACGTGTTAAAGGCTTTTTCCAAACACAATACTTTGATTGCATTTTTCTAAATTGCTACGAAACCAAATAAAAAAGTAAACATATAATAATAAACTAGATTTTTAAAGGATTTTTTTTCACATATTAAGTTTGTGGATGACGAAAATTATGTCGCTAACACTTTAATTATGTAGAATTGAATAAAAGTGGATGCGTCTCCGGTTCATACTCCCTTTCTTGATTAAACAGTATATGTACATACATTTCCTTCTTCTAGCGTCTCTTTCGTCATCAATTTCGCCTCATCTGCGTCCGACATTTTTCCTTTGGATGCAATATGAAATCTTTCCACATCAGTATTCAACTTTCTGCGAAATAGTACATTTCAGAGAATCATTTCAAACGAACTCAAAATTAAAGCAGTCAATGGCAAGCAGTACACATTTACATTGAGTCGACATTGTGTTGCTCAAATATTAAGGTGTAACGAGATATTGGCTTTTAATTGGTGTTTTAGAAGGGTGTACCTTGTATCAGCAGTTCCCTGTAGAGCAGTTTGTAAAATATCAAACGCGATTCCTAACAGCAGCGATGTTCAAAACAACGGTTTTAGAAGTAGCGACAGCTGTTTTGGGAAATGTTAAACTAAAGTTTTGAACAATTCTCAACCCTATTGTTTGCATTACCTATTAAGTACCAGTTGCATTAAGCCGGGTTACGCTTGGTTAGTTGAACTCCAACTATATTATTTCAGGTTAGGTTTGGTTATTTTAACTCCAACTATATTATTTCAGGTTAGGTTTTTTATTTGAACCCTAATAGTATAAGGACTGATAAGTTAAGGTTTGATTTGGTTTGGTTATTTGAACCTCAATGCGTTGCCTATATACGCTATATCAATTGAACAATTCTCAACGCTAGAGTTTACCTTACCTATTAAGTAGAAGATCATTGTACGCTAACCTTACCTGACCTAATACTATTCGGCTTGGAATAAAAATACAAACACTGACCCTTATACTGTTTTGGTTCAAACCTAACCAAACAAAATATAACCTGACATAACCTAACCAAATCATCATAGACGACTATAGTTTTTCATTTATCGGTTGTACTGCTCTTTTGGGAACTGCTGTAACTATACGCCTAATTGTTAACGAGAAAGGCTGTATAAGGAACTGACGTAAAAGGTAAACTGCGTTTTCGGGAAGCCACTATTTGGGGAACTGCGGTTATGAGGACAGCTATTATGTTATCCGCTCATGCAGGAACTGTTTATATGAGGGCTTCTCAACCTAACTTAATCAAACCCAATCTAAACTAATAGAATTGGTGTTCAATAACAAAACTTCAACTGACCTAACACTTTTGGGGTTCAAATAACCAAACCAAACCTAACCGTACAAAATTTAACGTGACTTAATTAACCAAACCTGGCGTAATGCTATTAGCATTCATATAACTCTCTAAACGACTATTGTTTTTCACATCCCGTTTGCACTGCTATGTAGGAACGGCAGGCCGCCTTTACGAGAACTGCTGGAGACTTACGGAGACAGTCACGGGAAACAGGAGAGTGCATGATCGTGACAATTAAAATTGATAATGATTATGAGGAAGATATAAAGGTCGACGAGAAAAACTACATTGCCACGAGTAAATGAAATAATTAGTTGGAAAATGAAAATGCAAACACTGGCAACTATTGCGTAGCAGCGCCAAATTCCTGCAAACAGGGTTTAAGTTATCAACTTCGAAGTTCGAACATTTGCAAATTATGGGCTTTAGCACAGGGTTTTTTAAATATAGGCCACTGCTAAACCCGTTTCGTATATTTAAAGTTGTTCAAATATGTGCAAGATATCTCATGGTCAAAATAGGATAGGGATCGAACCGCACCTTTACGCTACATGCCGGAAGTACGTAAGGAAAAACACTGGGCACTTAGCGCATGCCAAATGTATGACCTTTCTTCCGATGTTTGACTTTGTACACAATCATTATATTGTAAATATGTACATATTTACTCACGAAGGTTCTTCTTTATTCTCGTCGGTCATGTGTTGCATGAAATAATCTGTGGCCATTCCCTGACGACTCATGATTTCGTCATAGGTTCCCCTCTCGATAATTCGTCCGTTGTTCATGAAGAAGATCTCGTTCACTTCTCGGATGAAGCTCAAGTTGTGCGTCACCAAAACTCTCGTCTGTTTGAGGAGGAATTGGTCAAGCAACGAAGATATTACATAAACAGGCTCAACTTTAAGGGTGTGAGATCAAGAGTCATATGGGGTAATTACGCCAGGATATATTGATGACATTTCGAATTTATACACTTAGCATTTTTCAAAAATCTTAATTCACCAGTATACAAACTGCTACTGAAAATTTAACTTTGTGACCAGATATAGTGAAAGATCTTGAATCGATTTCGTTAATTATAGTGCAAGGCAAAGAAAAAAAGGTCCGTTGAAGTTTACAACGATCGTCAAAAACCTCTTGACGTTTTTTTACCACGAAGTTTCCCTCAACTCGGCCCTTTTCTAACGAAATATATTACTTTATACAAAAACGGATTTATGTAAGAAGAACGTTGAACGTAGCAAATTTCCTACCCATCCTCGACTACTTTGTATGTTTCGATGGGAGTGGCTTATAATTTCAAAACTCGCGCTCGCCATCTATCGGCCTCATTGTCTTATGTTTTGGGCTTTAAATATAAAAGTTAATTACAATAATAACTTATCAATGTACTACAATAATAATTTTAGTACAAAGAAAGAAAAACAAGATACTTTAAGAAAATATTTAAAGAAACATCGTTTATGTATATTCTAAAGTTCAAAACTTAATTCCACTAAATCGGGAGTTATATCGCATTGTTGTCCCTTTACTTTTTGTACCCCTGGCACTATTTCGGAAAAAATATTTAACCACGAAAATAAAGATAATGACATTTTCGATCACTAGAAGTCGCTTTATACAGAATTTGTGGGTGGACTCAAAATATAAGCAGACGAAGTTTCTCAATAATGTATGCGAGGATGGTACCAGAGGCTAACGCTATGATCCGACGTTCTTAGTACATAAATCCGTTTTTGCTTTATATAAGACTATAGGCTTTTTACTTTATTACGAAGTAGTCCATTTGTTCCTATGACTTCGTCGAAGAGATGTTTGGCCACGTGTGAGTCAACTGCCCCCAATGGGTCATCCAAGAGATAGACATCAACATTTCGATAAATTTCTCTAGCCAAGTTGACCCTTTGTTTTTGACCGCCACTCAAATTTATACCCTATGATAAAGAGCACCTAAATTATCACACTGCAGTTTTTTTAAGTTTTTCTTCCAAGTTAGAGATCCACCGTGTATCATATGTACATTGGGCGTATATTAACTATCATTTTCCCATTGATACGTACTCTTTCTCCGATTTCCGTCTCGTCTCCAGAGGGTAGCTGGTCGAGGTCTGGTTGGAGGGCGCATGCGCGTACGACGTTATTGTATCTTTCCTGGTCCATGTCGTCGACGAAGAGTATATTCTCTCTGAGTGAGGCGTTCTGGATCCAGGCTTGTTGAGTGACGTATCCCACTCGCCCGGCCACTCTCACCTCCCCCTCTACCTTCTGCATCTCTGAAACCAGAGCTGACAAGAGGGAAGACTTGCCACAACCCACCGGACCCACCACGGCCACCAATGAGCCGCGCGACACTTTCAAGTTGATGTCCCGAAGAGACGGAGCTGCCGGATCTTCCAGGTTCCAAGTAAATGTTCCTTTTTTAATCTCAATTGCTGAAATTTTTATACAGGAACCTTATGATTGTATTAATGTATAAATGCTTATCGACTCCTGGCTCAAAATTTGACATATTTACAGAGGGTAGCTCAAAAATTACAATAACCAAAAAGCCTTAAATAATTTAAATTAATTACACTGTTTGACATTTGGCTTTGCAAAAGCAACGCGCATTGGCTAAAACATTAAAGCCATATCACACTCTCATCACTAAGGTAATACGTTAGTATTTATACATATCTAAGCTAAATTATATACACACAACATTTTCTAACAAATTACATCATCAATTATAAAATTTCTTCCATTCTCAAGTTCACGTTTGTATCCGTTTGACGTTAAATTGGCCTGAGCATCTCGTTCAGTCGCGTAACTGACTTACCATCTTTTGTGTCACTAGCCATATGCTCCACGTAATCATTGCTTTCCCTACGACTCAACAAATTTGCAATTCTTCTCACTGAGACGTGCGTCTGTAATGAATCACTTACTATTTTGGCGTCATTTCGAAAAGCTTTCATTAAAAAATGTGAAATTAAATTATCAAATATCTAGCTTAGCAAAACAGTTAATAGTCTTGATCTTTTTTAAATCGATTTTTTACAACTTACAATTTAAATAAAATGATGCTTTTTATGGATTATTCATAAAGCTAAAACTCGCTGGGTCTGAAATTGTAAGATTGGCTCAGTGTCTAGGGGTTCGCGACCTAACTTTGAGTATCTCCACCAATCCACTTATAAAACCTAAGCGGGTGTGTGCTCAAGTTTCATCCTAATCAGATGAATGGTATGTGAACGCGTACGGGACAAAAAAAAAAACTTTCGATTTTGTAAAGAGTAATTTCGGTTTAGAGGGGGAGTGAACTGTTTATCCCCAACGTTGAGGGCAACTTTGTATTAGAGAATACTATTTGCCCCTGGAAAGGAGATATCACTAAGCAAGGAGATAGAGGCTTATGACGTTGCCATATATGGGAAAGAAATTACTCTAGACAGTATATAGATAAGATTCATCTTTTGACCTTCGTTTCAATCTGCTTGACACTATTCTTACCAAAACTAACGTGTTTATTGTTTCCGGAAAAGTAAACATTGAGATCATTAATAATCGTGCCAACTGCCAGGAGACAAAGGCTTTCCTCATGGTTAGAACGTTATCGTCGTCAGTTAATACGTACACGGCGAAACACGGCGAAGTTATCTAAATATTTAGAAACAATATGGAAGTAAAAAAGAGAAAGTAAGCCTTGGGGTTGAATATTTAGTTAAAAGGACCAGATGATGATTAATGGACCACAGCCATTAACGGCTAAAAATAATTTGCCGTCTATCTTTGTTCTCAGTCCATCGCTACTTACTTTTCTGTAGCTTCTTGTGTGACTCGATTAGAGACAACGGAAACTCAACTGGGATTCACTATGACCAGGTCCAGCAATGAATGGTGGGGAGTTGGAATGGCTAAGGTCAAATCATAATAGACGTGAAATGATCTTGGAAACATCTGGCGTGGCTTATTTTATGTTAGCGACGTCATAGACTGACGAAATACGATTATTTCCCGCTTAAATATTTTCATTGGCTGCCAAAAAGTGAAAATTCTTCTGCTAACTCCACCCTCTATCCGCTCGGTCCCTAGTTTGAAACGACTAGACATTTACCGCCTTCAGGAGATGGCTAACCAGAAGACGGGGGAGCCGGGAGGAGCTACACTTTTCAAAAAAATAATAAATAAATAAATAAATAAGGCCTCACCATATGTTTCCACCATCAAGGTAACACCGGGAGCCCCTTTAGCCATTCCAACCCCCCTCCATACATTCCTATGACATATCCCGCAAACTCATACGATACGCGATGCGTTTGGACAATAATACACCGCGCTCTCTAATTCTTTTCAATACATTTAAAGCATACATAAATATAAATATAAGTTCATACCAAACCCGGTATGACACACGTAATAAACAGGTTGATTGCTTGGAAGGGGGCTTGTTTCTTCAGGAGTGCAATTTCTTCTTTCCTGATTTGAAGAACGCTTCTTTGAAACGATCTTTCCCAGGCGTACAACTTCAAAACGCGGATTCCGTTCAAGATTTCACTCATCATTTTCATCCTCTTGTCCTTGAGTTTCATCAACTCAACCTAATAAATAAATGCGAGAAGAACTCCCCGGTGGATATGTTATAATTCGAGTCAATGTTTCAAACGGAATTTCCTCCATTATCAAGAACGACAATATACCCAAAGCCCTGTAAGATCTACTCTCTGGGGATTTTATATAATACTGCACAAACCGCCATTGCCCTTGTGAAGCTACTAAAACTGCACGGAAAATATTCCTGAGGATATGGCCAGCATTACCCTGTAGTCCCCTCTCAAAAAGCGATAGGAGGAGCCATATATTCGCTCCACTAGTGTGACGTAAATTTTATAACCAGTAAGAAGCAAACCTTGGTATTTGGACGTGCTAATTGGTTACTTGTAGCGAGCTGCTCGTGCTATTTGTTGTTGCGTCCGTCAGCTCGGTAGTCGAGTTGGCTATACTGCCACTAAATAGGCTCTTCCTATTGCCGAGTTAGAGGCGAACTAGGGTAAGCCTGTTAGTTATTCATGTTAGTGAATAAATTCATGTCGGGGGTTATTATTTATATTATGCATTATTTACATAAATCATTTCTTCTATTATCATAACCTAAAGCGTAAAAGGGGTACTTGGTGTACTCTAACCGTTGACCAGCAACTTTATCAGGTTTACGAATTCAATCAATTGGGTTTCTGTTGGATAAAATTTACCTGCAATTCTTTGTATTTCTTAGTGCTGAGATAGTTCAGGGGAAAAAGAACCACAACAGGTACGATTCCAGCAAAGGCTGAATAGCCCAGTTCTTGATACATGAAGGCGAAACAGAGTACTGCTTGTACCGGGACTGACCACAAGAGGTACAGTTGCGGCGACAGAATTTGGAATCTGTTCGTGTCGACGTACATCGTGTTCAGTATTTCGCCCATTGTCAAGTCACGTCGATCGCTGCCCGTCAAGCGAAATGTCTGCTTCGACGAACCTCATTAATAATAACTACCACTTCAGTATCACGATACCACTAACTTACTTTTTTGTACAGAACGTGCATGGTGGCGGATTTGAGTCGCAGTCCAAGTTTGGTGTGGAAAATGGCGCTGCCTTCTTGCAATAAAGATTGTGCGAGACCAACCAAACCGTAGAGGCAAGCGTAGAAAACACCCTTCCAATAAGGATGTTCGCTCGCTGAATAATCAATAATCGAACTAAAGATAGAATTTAGTTAAATATATTTCTCGATCTATTATGGGTCGTGTCGTTAGTTTTAAACTCATGCAGCGTTGCCAAGAGCCCGTAAGCTCAACTTCTGTTTCATCAGTTCTTCAATTTAACCAACCGATAGATAAAGGAAGGTTTATATCTGAGAAACTGCACATTTCTGATCGCTTCAGGCTTTTGCAAATAGGCAACTGACAGCGATGTAAGAACTGATTTACCCTTTTGGCTTTAATTCTAGATTTGTGACTGCTCTTATGTAGGAAAAATAGTAAAAGTATTTACCCTATCAAGAGAGGACAGCCGAAAGACACTATGTCGGCCAAAACTTGAAATACCCCTCCAAAAATTAAGCAAGGTCCGATTGTCCTCAACAAGGGCCAAGTGATCGACACGCCTTGACTTTTTGTTCTCTTTCGTTCTTTCGAAAAGTTTCTCATTTCCATTTTATCGCTGTCACTTTTGGTCTTAGCTTGGGGCTTCCAGTGTTTTTCAAAAAGTCGTGAGACAGTCAGGGCTTGCTCCGAGTCATTCAAATCGTACACGTCCGATGGTTCCAGGTTTTTCTTCCAACCTTTCCACAGGGCGCTACAGTTCAAAAATGTGAAGGATAAACTCAAAAGTAAGAATTAAATTACAACCAGCTTCGTTCGAACAGCTCCTTCAATTATGTACCCTAATACATAAGGACAGCAGATTTACCTGGTAAGCCATGAATGAACGGCACGAGAACAAAACGATGCATCATCTTCCATTGATCTCTTCAAGTTTTAAAAATAATCTTTCGGTTAAAGATGTGTTCTGTAACTATAAGACTTCGACACTTTGTAATGCTAAAGTCTTGTTATTTTATATTGTATACAATAGAGATATATTGTGCACTACAATTTACTAAATCAAAAATTTCGACTAATCAACCAGTTCTTGTTAAATAGTGTCGAACTAATATACTAAAACTTGGGATAAAATTTATTAGAATATTACCGATTTGTTTTCCATTGAATACTTATTTTTCCCGTTGTGCTGCGTAGTGTCAGTTAGTGTTTGTAATGCGAGGGTTACTACTTCTAGAGGGTAAGATACCAACTCAATTACCAGCTCAAAATAATCATCTTTGTCGTTCTGAAAATTTTCGAGTTTTTGAAATTTTAATGATAGTATTTAAAAGGTCGCGTAAATCAAGATTTCTGTAATAGCTAGGTGTGGCTAGTGGTGGAGAGGGAATGATAGCTTCATACGCTTAAACTTCTATATATCTATATAAATCAAAGTCCTGACTGACTGACTGACTGACAGACGGACTGATAATCAACGCCCAGCCCAAACCGCTTGCCCTAGAAGGCTAAAAATTTGCAGGAACGTTACTCATAAGTAGAAGGCGCGTACGAAGAAAGATTTTTCCAATCCGTCACCGCCATCTTAAAAATGGCGCCCAGAAATGTAAAAAATTTTCTCTATGCAACAAAGTCCACGCGTTTCAACCTATTTCACAAATATTTAGTATACTGTTAAAAAAAATTTAACTGTTTGACACCTTTAGAGGTGTTTCCTAATGCATCCCCAGCAGCACCCCTATTGGTGTTTAAAAGCACCATTCGAGAGGATGTCAATACGCACCTTTCAAAACGGTGCGAAATAATACCTTCTCTGAAGGTGCTTTTTATATCCTGTGAGGTGTTTTAATCACTTTGAATAGAGGTGTATATTAATACCAGAAAAAGTGTTAATAAACCCTTTAAAAAAAGGTCTTTTTGAGACTAATTTGGTGTTTTTAAATTCCATTGACGTTGGTGCTTTTTAATTCTTGTTAGGTTTAAACCATCATTCTTAATAGAGGATTATAATTATACCAGAAAGGTGTCTATAGACTCTGTAAAAGGTGTTTTTTGAAATTATTTTTTTCAAAACACATGAGTTACCATAGATTAGTCTATCAAAATAGCTGCTCAAAATCTGCTTCTCAAATCCAGTGGATTAAGGGTAAACGTTTTTCTGCTGTAAGCCTCTTTCAACCGTGTAAGAATTGATATGCGTGTGAAATGGTTACTTTAACCTTTACTTAATATCCTCAATAGTTCTGTTTAAGGACCTGATTTACATCATTCAAATGTGTATTTAATTTTCGGCTCACTGTGAACCGTCAAGACCTCCTCAAAGACACACGAATTCAAGGAACCAATCCGAACAACGCTTACCATAACATTTCGTAGTAACATTTAGTGAAACTAGGAAAGCTAAATTTCAAGTTTACACTGTATATAAATGTAGTAAAGCTGAATTAAAAAGTAAACAGCATATTTTATATATTAATATAAAAGATCTTCTTGGAATATTGAAATGAAACAGAACTTTATAGCTACAAAACTACTTAAAGAATCGTAATGCCGAATCATACTTAACATATTTTCATTTAATATTCTACAATAAGAAAATGTTATGGTTTTTGTAAGAGATTATTTTATCCTACTCGCTTTATATTAACTTTGATATGCGTGTAGTGTTTCGACTCAGATGCAATCTTCATTACTCGTTCTATATCAACTTTCACTTGCGTCGTTCCGAAGAAAGAAAATTATCTTAAATATTTAAATATATATAAATGATGTTAATTTTTTTAATCGTCAGTATTTTACCTTAATTCTAGTTAAGTGGTTTTAAGAACGTTATTCTTAAAATGTTTTTAAACATAGCTATTGTTGAAGTTTGACTTCTAGCGTAAACCGTTTACACAATTTTTGGAAATTTAGGGTATATAAGGCGATTGATTCACAAATGGTAGGAATAAGCGCTATTGCGTCAACCTTTGGTCGAAGCCCTGCCATTGGGAGGCTGGTCGTTTCTCTTACCTTAAGCCGATCGCGCGTACATCTTAATCCCAACGATGATAATGGAGTAGAAGCCAATGTTTCAGTTTGGCGTGTATGTGGTATACACAGAAGACTATATGATGGTGTTGTCAGAAGACAATAAGTACAGATTAGCGTGTATGTGGTAAATACCATTAGAAAAACAAGTGTGGCGATAGATTAATGAAGTAGAATTTTTACCTCTCTCCGAGTGACTGGACGTGTCTGTGGGTCTGTCTGTCACCGCGTTCGCAGTTGGCAAATCGAAGCAAACGTGTTCGTAATTTCCGGAACGCGTTCGTATACAGAAATTCGGAAAATGTTACTTCGTTGCTATATCCATCTTATTTAACGTCAATCATTAACTATCCGTTACACCTTCATCTGCTGTCTAACAACCAATTGTTTCACCCAATGCTAACAGGTATTTAATGGTTTCTAACAACAACACCATGCACTAGTCTTTCGTCTACACCACATACGCCACACGTCCACACGTGAGACATGAGAAACGTCTAGCCTCCTAATGGCAGAGCTTCCACCAAAGGTTCACGCAATTGCACATTTCTTATCTCTTAGTGTGAATCAATCACCTTATATACCCAAAATTTACAAAAGTTCTGATATATGTAGGTGTTTCCTAGAAGTATAGCTATGTTTAAAATTATTTTAGGAATTAAATTTCTTAAACCTACCTAATTATAATTAACGTAAAATACTGACAATTAAAATAATTCATAGCACTTATATTTATTTAATTATTTAAGATAAACTTCTTTCTTTGGAATGACAAAAAAGAGAGTTTATATAGAACGAGTAATGAAGATTGCATCTGAATCGAGACACAACACGCATATCAAAGTTAATATAAAGCGAGTAGGATGATAAGATCTCTTCCAAAAGGATAAAATTTTCTTTTTGTAGAATATTAAATGGAAATATTTTAAATATTTTTCGGCATTACCATTCTTTTAGTAGTTGTGTAGCTATAAAGCTTAGTTTCATCTTAGACACACAGAAACGTCCAGTGTAATACCTCTCCGTGACGTCATCGTCACTCTGAGAGATAAAAACCTGTGTCAAGGGGAAATTTAAGTGATAATTTTAAGAATTACTCTAATTCCAAGAAATTCCAGCATATTGAACTCTTCGAGAATTATTTTCCAATGATTGAAAAATCAAAATAAGTATAAATTCCTTCAAATATTAGAATAAGCTAGTCCTAAGAAATGTAAAATAATTTAGATTTTTAAAATCTTTGGGTTATTTTTAGGATGCTTCACTGTGCAGGTAGAATTAGTAGATTATTTCCCTCTAAGCTCATATCAATAGCCTTTCACTTAAAAAGACACCATATCAGCTTAAAATGTGTTAAGTAAAGCCTAAAGGTGTTTATTCGCACCATTCGAACAGATTTATATTAAAAACACTATTTCCGTTTAAAAAACAATTTAATAAGGGTCAATTAACACCTAAAAGTGTGTCTACGTACCAGTGAATCACAATTTCCTTAAAAAATACCTTAAAAGGGTCAACGAGCACCTTTTTACGAAGAAAACAGCATTTCAGTTAAAAAAAACTCCAAAAAGAGTGTATAAACACCTCAAGGTATTTCCGAACACCCATGAAACACCTTTTTTTCTAACAGTGTACACTGGTTTCCTTTAACCTATAGACGGGCTGAATGGTCTTTTGGGTTCGATTTGTTGCCATCTCTTTACATAACGGCCAAAAATTTAAAAACCCTTCTTTATAGAATAATGTCCGCGTGAAAAGTAATAAAAAAAATGCATCCCTAGGGGCTGACGGGCAACCCCGAGTGCCTTCGCTCCTACACTGTAAAAAAAAGGGGTTCTTCAAGGGTTTTCAATAGAACTCTTACGTTCTAGTTGGAACGCTACAGGTTCCCAGACGTGGTTGAAGGTTCACAGTAGAACAGAAAGGTTCTTAGCAGATCGTATCTAATTAAAAGGGTTCTTGTAATAACGTGTGGGGTTTTAATAGATCCTTGAAGGTTCTTGAAAGAACATTTGGGTTCTTGCGAGAGCCTTCACGGTTCGTGAGAGAACATTCAGGTTCTCGATAGATCCTTGAGGGTTCGTGAAAGAACATTTCGGTTCGTGAAAGAATACTGTTAGATAAAAAGGTTATTCATGGGTATTTCGAAATTTCTTGAGGTGTTTATTTACTCTTTTTAGAGTGTTTTGTAACTGAGATGGTGTTTTCTCCGTAAAAAGGTGCTAGTTGACTCTTTATAGGTAATTTTAAAGGAATTGGCGATTCACTGGTACTTAGAAACACCTTTAGGTTTTATTAACTCTTCCAGGTGTGCTTTAATCTGCTGGGTGTTTTTGTTTCAGTTGGAATGCGTTCTATCAATCGGTGCTTAGAAAAACGGCACGGTGTTAATTGACCCTTATTGAAATGTTTTTAAACGGAAATATAAGCCGCGTTTACACGAGCTTGCACAACCGTTGCCAACGCATTGGAGACGATTACACAACCGTTTATAACCGAATCAATTCCGAATCGCATTGTTGTTTGACATAAAACTGTTTGAATGGTGGGGATAAACACCTTTGGGCTTTACTTAACACTTTTTTGCTCATATGGTGTGTTTTTAAGTTAAAGGTTTTTCGATATGAACTTAGATCGTGAAGGGTGAAGAGAGAAATCATCTATTAATTCTACCTGCATAGTGAAACATTCCAAAAATATCCCAAAGATTTTAATAATCAAAATTAATTTATAATTCTTCGGACTACCTTATACTAAATATTTGAAGGAACTCATACTTATTTGGGAAATAATTCTCGGAGAGAGAGAATGTCTTCAAATTAGAGGAATTCATAAAATTACTTGAATTTTCCCTTAACACAGGTTTATCCTCTCAGAGAGACGATGACGTCACGAAGAGGTATAACACTGGACGTGTCTGTGTGTGTGTCTGTCTATCACCGCGTTCGCAGTTGGCAAATCAGAGCAACCGTGTTCGCAATTTCCGGACCGCGTTCGCAGTTAACAGAAATTAGGAAAATTCTACTTCATTACGCTATCTCCACACTTGTCTTTCGTATGGTATATACCACATACACTCAAATCTGTACTTATTGGCTTCTGACAACACCATTGGTCTTCTGTGTATACCATATACACGCCAATCTGGAACATTGGCTTCTTCTACATTATCATCGTTGGTGTTAAGATGTACGCGCGATCGGCTACGGTTACGAGAAACGTTTAGCCTCCCAATGGCAGGGCTTCCACCAAATGCTAACGCAATTGCTCTTATTTTTATCATTTGTGAATTAATCGCTTTATATACCCTAAATTTCCAAAAATTGTGAAAACGCTATACGCTAGAAGTCAAACGTCAACAATAGCTATGTTTAAATTCATTTTAAGAATAATGTTTCTTAAAACGGCTTAACTAGAATTAAGGTAAAATACTGACGATTAAAAAAATTAATATCAGTTATATTTATTTAATTATTTAAGATAATCTTCTTTTCTTTGGAACGGCACAAGTGAAAGTTTATATAGAACGAGTAATGAAGATTGCATATAAATAGAAATACAAGGTTAATATAAAGCGAGTAGGATGAATTGATCTCTTACAAAATCATAACATTTTCTTATTGCTGAATATTAAATGAAAATATGTTAAATATGTTTCGGCATTACGATTCCTTTAGTAGTTTTGTAGCTATAAAGCTCTGTTTCATTTCAATATTCCAAGAAATTATTTTATATTAATATTTCAAATTTGGTGTTTACTCTTTAATTCAGCTTTACTACATTTATATATAGTGTAAACTTATACTTCATGGTTGAGTGTTTTTAAAGAGTCACCAAGAGACAAAAATTGAATATCATTGTCATGATTGCAACCTAACACTGTTAAGATAAGAACCTCTATGAGGTGGTCATATGCTATAGGGAGTGTACGTTTGTCAGGGAGGGAAAGAACATCCGACGTCATTTTATACCTCTACTTACGGGAGCGTTTGTAGGCGCGATGCTGAAATTCCCCCGTTACCGGGATGGAATCGAGGTAAGAGATATAAGCCTATGACGTGGCAAGAATGGGTTTGCCCTCTCCCTATAATATATTTCCAACGGATTTGAAACAAACGAGGGTTCTGAGTCAAAATAAATCAGGTTCAGATTTGAACTAAACCGGAGTCAGAGTCGAGCTACACGGGTTCTGGGTTGACTGCAACACGGTTCTTAGGCTAACTCGACAGGGTTAAGAGTCAAACTCGACAGGGTTCAGAGGCAAACTCGATAGGGTTCAGAGTCGAACTACACAGCGTTCTGATTATAACTAAACAGGGTTCAGAGGCAAACTCGACAGGGTTCAGAGTCGAACTACACAGCGTTCGGATTATAACTAAACAGGGTTCTGGGTCGAACTAAACCGGGTTCTGGGTTTAACGCAATACAATTCTTAGCCGTACGAAGCGGGGTTCAGAGTCGAACTCAACACGGTTCTCAGTCAAACTACACATGGTTCCGATTACAACTGAACAAGGTTCTGATGCACACGCCACATGATTCAGGGAGGAACCTAATACGGTTCCAAAAGAAACTAACTTGGTTCAAAGAAAAACCCCAGCTCGGATCGTAGATGAACTCTTTAGGGCTTTATAGAGAACTCATATCAAAGAGTTCTTTGTAGATCAAAAAAGGGTTTAAAATAGGGGACAAGCGTTAAGAACCCTTTTCTCGGCAAAGTAGAACCTTTTTTTCTTAGAGTGTAGGCTGCTACAAAAATATTAGCCATCAGTAAAATCTACCCTTTCTTTATATCATTTTGGTGGAAGTTCTTATTACGCGCGAGCGACGCCTAAAGGAACAGAGCCTAGTAGAACATAATATTTGAATTACTTTAAGTTGGGATGCGTACGAGCATACTCAATGAATTACATTTAAAACTCCTTCTTTTCAATCTATTTAAACAAAGCAAAAACACACAGATTATAATCATAAAAGCGATTTAGTCGTTCACACTCGCAGCTAAAACGCTATTGCGCAAAGGCTGGTCTGTTGATAACCACACCTACCTAAAAATGGAAAACATCGTCACTAACTTGGAAATAGTATTTCATGATGGTGGACCTCAACGTAATCGTTTCCGTTAGTGTTAAGAGAAACCAAAAGAATGTGAGGATTCCCGACAAAACCGGAACACCCGCTCGGCCATAAATAGTGAGAAATAACACCAGGATCTGAAACACGAAATCTCTCAGTTTATTTCATTATGTTAGTTTATTTCATCAAATGTAGAGCACTCGAGAAGAATTTCACAAATTGTCTTACATATGTTCCAAATTGGAGGACGACCGCCAAATTGTCAACGACTTGGAAATCGGCGTAGTAAATTTGTTTTCCAAATTTTAAGACGGTAAATGTGGCCAGTAACGAAGTCAAGAGCTGAAACGACAAGTTAAGAAGAAGCAATTATATTTTATAAACATTTTACGAAGTTCCGTCAGTTTCGAGAAAAAAACTCAAGAACTAAAGCTAAAGGTTCTCACTTGACCGAAAAACTCGAAAACTGGAAATTTTACTTTACGCTGGCCGTCAGCGGTATCGTTCTCACTTGTAGCGTAAGTTAAACAAGCGGAACCTTTATTATGTAACGTGACCATTATCGATCGTTCGAGAGATCTAAACACAGAGGGCTCTATACTGAAGTAGTTTAAAAGATAACAAACAAAATGGAAGACCTCAGTGATGCCGAGTTCTCGAATGAAATTATAAATACGTTATGTATTTATAATCACATAAATTTAGTGTACTTTGTGTACAAACGCTATCAAGAGAGTGCTACTAGGCGGTTTTGGTTAAGGGATATATTTAAGAAGCGGCAACATCAAGGATACCAAGAAAATTTGGTGAATGAAATATCCACCGTCCGCGTATTGCGCAATATGTTGAAATTTCCCGGGACATATGATAGTGATGTCACTACAACGCACATTTTCATTGGCTGACATATACGAGTTACTCCGGGAACGACCGAAAAAATAGAACACGTTTTAAGTCCGACCGAAACGGGCGGACGATCGTCCCGAGGGATTTATCTAGAAGCGTTTCCTAAGTTGCAGACCATAGTCTAAGAAATCCAGTCCGCTCCTCCAATGAAGGTTCCCGGAAGAAACCACTCTACGTCATAAACCCCAACTTTGTTTATATCAAACGACTAAAAGAAACATTTCCTAAAACGTCGTTCGCAATACTTCCCGGCTGAGGAACTTTTTGAAATTCTAAATGATCAAACTTCAGATGGTACTAACAAGCACTGTCGGTAACCAGTGAACACGTGTAGAAAGGAGAGTCTCTGTCTCACGCGCACCTACCTCGCTTCACGTGATCCGTTAAGAAGGAAATTCGAAAGGGTAATTATGAAAAGATGGATAAAGGCTCTGTTGCAACGATTGTGCTGAACTACGATACCGAGCCACAGCTCGGGAGTTGACAGAGAATATGGTGTGTGAGAACGCGAGCATCATGCTTTGACAGATGTACATTCATTTCGTGTCCTGGAAAGGTGCTCATTGAGTATAGAAATGTACTTACGCTTTTCAAAATGACTAGATGGGAGAAACAAAGGCTTCTCCGTGGGGCCTTGGCTATCACAGAAACTATCAACGGAAGAAACAACCATGGTATTGCACACGGCACCCAGACTAAAATTGTCTTTTGAAAACACGGTGTAAAATCAGGATTATCAGTGTACCATGTCAAATTAGCGTCCTGTTTAATAAAAATGTACACGCTTTATGATTCAACACAAACGTTGAATATACCCTATTTTAAAGCTTGTAAATGTTACAATCAGAGCCCTGGTAAACCTAATATAAACATGTAACCTACCCAAAATGGAGATTCACAAAAATCATCCAAAATGTACGAAACCATTATAAATTCAACAAAACCAAAATAACTTGCGCTAGTCTCTGTTAGAATTCAAACGCGAACTAACATTTGGACCGTTTTTCAAATAACCACTACACTTGCACCTCGAGTGTCGTCCGTGTATCGCAGGTGTGATGAAACCGCGTGCTTCTACATTAGAGCTGTAAAACTAGCATAATTATAAGAGATTCACACGCGACTGAAAACACGACAGAAACCCGTCAGAAATGGGTTCGACTGAAATATCTTCACGCCGAGGACGGCGGGACTTCCGTTGGTCCGGGCGAAAGCTGTGGTCTATTTTTTCGGTGGTGTTCGGCGTTACGCCGGTGTCTCAGCCAATGAAATTATTCCAACGACTACGTCCTTTCAAGAGCACACACATACGCGAGATCAATTGATAACCGCCATTTTTAGAGCTATTACAAGTAGCGGTTGACCAAGGCTTTTCGGAAACATGCCACCAAGAAATAAAATGAAACTTAACCATATCTTCTCAAAGAAACCTCACTCTTAATTTATAGAATACGAATGATAAGCAATCGCAGTTAGCAGAGTATACTTCACAATCTCTCCCCTTTAAAGATTTTCTTTTTTTTTTTAAATCGACGAAAGAATAGTTATGTCTCAGAAAACGAAGCAAACCGTGTCAAGGATGCAAATATCAGTCCAGATTAAACCCTCGGGGATTATAGGCGCAAGCCTTTTGAAAGCGAAGACCTATCGCTTGTTTATTTGAATATTTCGAGCCCATATGATCCTCTTTTGGATAATGGATAATTTAGAATAAATAGCAACGAGGCGTCAAAATGTTTGTCAAAATATTTTAAAATAATTTCATTAATTCATCTCAAAAGAATTTTTTAAAATTCTCCGTTTTCTAAGCCTTAATTTTTTCGACTGTATAGAGAAAGTAAAATCCTCTGTACTCCACGCGAGTGTTCTACATCAAAACAAGACGGCCCAAGGGCTCGTAATAGTAGCCATATCGTACGAGTGAATAGCCCCTCTATACCCTACCCTAATGAGTGGATAACCCCTCTATACCTTACCCTAATGAGTGAATAGCGCTATCTTTTACAATGCTTAAATGATTTACCGTGCATAAAATCAGAGTGAATAGCCCCTTCGATTTCCCACTCTAAACAGTGATTAAATTATAACCGTATAAATTTACTTATGCTGTAATTCTAATATTCCGGCGAATCGAAGAACATAGTTTTTAGTGATAATCCCCTCGATGAGTTTACAACATAGACTTATGCCGATGCACACTTATCGCATCTTACAAATTTCTAACAAGGACTTATGCCCAGAAACTTTTGAAAGAGAAAGTTTAGTTATAGTGATTACGCATTTTAGTGATTATCCCCTCGAATTACCTTTAACAATGCTAAAATGATCAAACGCATAACGCTCATTTAACACTATGTTAGCTCTATCTAAACCCACATTTGAATTAACCGCCAAAACGTTCCAGTCGAACATAACATAGATGACGATAGCTACCGAACGAGAACGAAACACATGAGGAGCGCGGTAGAAAAATCGTTATCTATTTAATTAGCACATACATAAAAGAAAATAAATATAAAAACCCCAAACATACAAATTCATAAGTATCCGACCCCACAGATAAAAATTCAAAAGTTTCCGACCCCACAGATTAAGAGGTACCCCACCCCATATCACCCCGACATTTTAGAGATAAAAATAAATAATAAAAAACTCGGAGTTTCTATCAAGTCTCTATGGTTTAGTGGTTAGAACCACTGTCTACTATGCCGGCGACCCGGGTTCGGTTCCTGGGTCTGACCTGAAAAAATTTTAATTATAATTAAATCTCTAACCGAGCCCAGTAACCCCTATGGGTGGGTTGTGGTAATATGAAGTTCCTTTTAAGCTAAAATCTGACGATAACGAAGCGACAACCCCGGCCACTACTACTACTACGACGGCTCGGGTCAAACTAAGAGCCTATCGTATACTACGATATGGCTAAAAAAAAGGTTATCGCTTGGAACGTTTTTAATTTTACACCGAATTTTATTCCCGTAAAATTTAAGAAAGGGCACCAAACCCCTGACCCTGTGCCGGACGCGTACGCGAACGATGAGAGAGAGAGAGAGAGAGAGGGAAAACGAAAGTGTGCGGGGGAGAGAGATCGCTAGCATCAGAGAGAATTTAGAAGGGGAGTGGAAGGGGTGGTTTGGAATGTAGCGCAACGTCGTCTGCTAAACGTTATCTAGGCAGGTCGATTTCCGGTATGATGCGTTTGTAACAGAGATATTTTAGAACACGTGACCGGAAACTCTCCTACCCCAAAAAGCTCAACGCGACATCTTGTTTGGGCGTCATCACGTTTAATAGAGTCAAAGGGGGGGCCTTCCACTCCCCTTCTAAATTCTCTCTGCTAGCATACGCGATGGCGATACGAAGAGAGAGGGAACCCAGAACTACATGCCTCGTATATAATTCTTAGGATCGGAGGGAAACGAAGCTCCGCATAGAGAGAGAACTGCCTGCTTGGTATATTAGTGAGAGGGGGCATCCCGCTCGGAGGAGAGAGAGGAAAGAAATGTAGTTTAAATCTCGCGGGCTTTTTTGAGTGAAGGAAACAAGATGATAACTTTCGTGCACTACTGCACTTTGTGCGCGTGATACATCAGATTATGCTGGATGGTTAGGTTAGGTTTCGTAAAATAGAGGGGACGGTTTGCGGTCATAGTGCCTTCTCGTTTAGGGTGTAACCGATTCGCTTATAAAGCTGTGGTTAGCAGGTCAAGAAATAATTGAGACAAAATTAGATGGCATAAATTCTATCTCTTTATTGATAATCCAGGTTCTGTTTAGGTTAGTATTTGTATATGGAATAATATTTGCTTATGGGGTTAGTTACAGTTTAGATTTTAATGATGGTTTTGGTCTATTTACATATGTAGAGTACTAAATAAATGGGAAGCGCCAGTAGGGAATGTCCGTACTAAATAATAATTAAACACTAAACAATTAGATGTTGAGAGCCATGTGAACAAAGTGTCTTGTGCCCTAACTAAAACGGTGCGCGACTAGAGCAATATAAACGCGGGAATTCACTATTCAAACTTAACCGTTAGAGGGTCGGAAAGTCGACCGTCTATCTTGCCGATGACAGGTGTTAGCCACTCGGGTGTTGAACGAGATTCCCACTGACTAGCTTCTTGACTAGTTACTCTAACTGATTGACTAACGAACTAACTAACTCAGTTCCTGAGGCTGGCCAGGCTATATATACTTTCCCCTTATCTCTAGTTCCGCCTATCTAGACAAGGGGGCGCTCAAGTAGTGCAATAGAGCTCCCTCTAGCTAGAGACTCCATTTTATTAGAATGGATATAGGCCTAGGGTTAAGTTCATATGATTTGGAGCCTGAATGGGTAAGTCTATAGCGTTATTATGTTGTGTGTGAATTTGCCCAAATGTAGCTGTCCGCTACAAGGGGATCCAGGATATTGTATTAGATACATTAATTGATTCGTATGGTTTTTAAAAATTATACTTTAGTGGGGTGCACAATTTAGTTTCATTAATATTATTTGAAATGTGACGTTATTAGAAAATAAAGGTCCGTCCACACTATGGCTTTTTTTCGCGTCGCAAGCTACGTAACGCTCGCGCGCGCGGTACGTCGCTTCACTGTTAGAAAAATGAGTCCAATGACTGTCCAAATTTGCACAAAGTAATCCAAATTTGGATGGCAAGTGATGAAAGGGTCCAAAAATGGTAGCTTCAATCCAAAAATGGATGCTTTCGATTCTTGGTCCTAAAACTATCCAAATTTGCACAAATAGTCCAAATTTGGATGGGAAGTGATGTAAGGGTCCAAAAATGGTAGCTTTAATCCAAAAATGCATGCCTCCGATTCTTGGTGCGAAACCCATCCATATCTCAACATAAACACCCTAGACTCGAACAAAGAGGGGTTAAGGTATATAAAAAGGTTAAGGTAAAAATGGGGAGCAAAATGATATTTGAGGATTACCTACATAAATATTTACCTATTTCTCAATAATCAATTCTCTTTATTGATAAGCAATTGCAGAAGTTAAAACAAAACACAGACACGTAGATACAAAGCCTCTCCCCAGAGAGTTAAAAATCTACTCCACCTACAATATTTCTGAGAGTCACGCTTGAAACATCTTTTGGTTATTTACCTCAAAACGACTTCTTTATTCCGTTTTTATTAACTAACGATATCAATAATACATTAACTTTGGAAAGAGCTTCATGTCTTTACTACTCGCTTTATATAAACTATGAAATGTATCCAGTGACCCAATCTTTCTTACTCGTCCTATATAAATTTTGACTACAGATTTTAAGGTTAAGAAGGTTTTTCTCAAATATTTCATTAAAATTATTTGATATTATTTATTTTTATCGAGAGTTACTTATTATACCAGAAGGGAATAAGAGAGAAGGGACACACTTTATAGCTCCATAATGCTTTACACTCGTAACAACAGTCTTACCAACCTCAAATCAACTACCCTTCACTGATTGGCTATCTAACTTCTGCCTTAGCTGTGACGTCACATAAGAAGGTGACGTCTCGGTTGACGAATAAAAAGTAGTTTTGTTTACAACTTTACATTGAAGGAGATAAAAATGGCCGAATTTCATGTTGATAAACGAAATCAAGCTGTGCAATTAATTTAGATACACGGGTATTGAAAACATACCAAAATCAGATAATTTGAAGGTAATAAATAGATGAAAACTAATTATTCTGAATTAATATTAAAAATACAAATTAGTTTCAATAAAATACATACTTGAGGTTATAATTACACAAGAACGAAACATCGACAGCCCTAAGCCTTTGGAGAATGAAAATCTAGCAGACAAATGGGCCGATACCGCGGAGAACTTAAAGAACTATTTTTGCAGTAAATTGGTTAAAAGCTGTGTACTTGCGCAAAGTTTTCGCGGTTTTCTTGAGGTTGGTCGGACTCTCGTTACCAAAGCAGGCTCTAATGTCTCCCTTCTCTCTTATTCCCTTCTGATTATACTTTTAGTTGTATCGTTTTAAGAGAGGTTTTCCCTATTATCATTTGGACCTAGCTATTATTGGCGTTTGACTCCTAGAATATGCCTCTTTCGCGAGTGTCTAAAATACCAGAAAATGGTGTAGTTTGATTGTGGATGACAGAAAAGAGAATAGTGGTCAGTGAACCTCCGATTGTACAGTTTTCCAATATTCCGCTAACTGTGAATACGGTCCGGAAACTGAGAACACTTTTGTTCAGATTAGGAAATTGCGAAAGCAATCCCTTGGGGTGTAACAACAGACAGACAGGCACAAACACACACACCCTGACAGATGGATGTGTTGAAAACAGAACCTCTCCATAGCATACATCACTCGGTGAAGCAGAGAATCTAGCATCCATATTGGCTACGTATGAACCCAATATTGTTCGACATTTGTCCAATGTAGGTTAGGTGTTACACCAATATGGGCTCGATATTAGTTCAATATGGGCTCGATATTAGTCCAATATGGGCTCGATGTAAGTCCAATATGAGCTTGATATTAGTCCAATATTGGCTTGATATTAGTCCAATATTGGCTTGATATTAGTCCAATATTGGCTTGATATTAGTCCAATATTCGCTTGATATTAGTCCAATATTGGCTTGATATTAGTCCAATATTGGAAGGATACTAGTACATTTTTGCCCACTTGCGTAAAAATTGGATAAAATCCTGACCATTTCTGGGTAATAATTGATCCCTTAAAAGATGATTCTGGATCCAATTTTGGATGAGACTCCAAATCTGGCTTATCATTTGACCGTCCTTTTTTGGACACAAATTACGTTATCCAAAAATTGACAAAAAACTGTGCTGTCTCAGAGTCAGCCGTTTGGATCCATTTACATCCAATTTTGGACAAAATTTTTTAACAGTGTTCGCTCAGATTGTTTACACTATAGAAATTCGTTATGGTAAGAGAGCCCTCGTTTTGACAAACTTCGCAGCATATCTGAGAGCTTCAATGGCTGAATATTATATCCGGGTTAACTTCAGACATTAATAAATAATAAAACTGAGAAGGGGGTTAGTCAACAATATTGAACATGTAGGGAATCATCATAAAGCTCTTTATATAACTAAAGTTTTGGATTAAATGATGGCAATTACCAGTTCTTTCTCTCTGCAAAAACTTCGCGAACATATTATTAATATGTTAAGTAATAAAAACGAAATTGTTTGTTGATTTCCACTCGTTTACGAGAAACACTAGGCCTATTAACCGGAGACATATTTGTTTTCTGGAAAATTTCTCGAATACACTACGCCTGCGCCAACCAGGAGACCTCTGATTGGCTGCGAGGCTGCGATCTTTGCGAAAATCTTTGACATGCCAAAGATTTTCGAGAGGTTTGCAAGGCCTTGCGAGCTTAGCTTTGGCGCGAATTTCTGTAGTGTAAACGATCCGAGCGAAGCGACGTACCGGGCGCGCGAGCGTTACGTAGCTTGCGATGCGAAAAAAAGCCACAATGTGGACGGACCTTAAGGAGATACACGATTGTGTTTCAGAAATGTATTTTAGTTGCAGGATTTATTTTCATTATACCTTTGGGGGATCAACTATATGGGGGTGGCACGTGAGCCGTGTAAAATTAGTATTAAGGCCCAGCCCTTGGGCCATCTTGTTTGAAACGCAATGTTTTCCGGTGAAACATTTTGGCTAAAGGTAATATTCCATTGAGGTTATATAAATATAATAATCCAATCGCTGAGATATTTAAAAGCAAATGTTGAATAAAAGAATGTTTTTAAGAGATTAAAGAACAAGATATCTTTAATTAATCGTCACTCTTGAAAACTCACAAATTTACCAAACATTACCCTATTGATTAACAGTAAATTATTATAATTCCATCTCTTTTGTAAACTGCCCTCAATGAAAAAGACCGTTTCGTGGGGGGGGGGCGCTGTATTATTTGCTTGATATGGAGGATAGGGTTAAGACGGAACATGAAAAAATTGTCCCAAGAAATGTGGTAAGACATGTGGTGGTACATAATGGGCGATTTCGAATCGGTAATGTTTACTGACATTATGCCCTAAGGGGCACCGTTTACAAGCTATGAGTGCTTTACGGATTACCACTTAAATTGATTGTGTTTGTCAATCAGAAAACGTTTAAGGAGCAATGCTTGCCAATAAGAATCGGAGTAAGAGTGAAATAATCGCTACCTTGATAAACATTTAGAGATAAATTATAAAAATATAACCATTTAAAACTTGTTAAATTAATTTTTCTTTCATCAAGGATGAGTCAGTGTACGAATACACTCCTGGCATATGGAGAGAGAAAGATATGGAGTGAAAATCTCATACCTATAACGTTGCCTCTGCACCCCACCTGCGGCACTGTAGTCCTCCCAGCATCCTCGGCGTTTTGTTAGGGTCGTACAGTAAAGGACCCAACCTCTGTCTTAAAAAGAAGCTAGTTCTCATACAAATATTTTTTCGCTACGCGGCAGCCCTTAAAGGGACTGTAAAGAGGTCGGCGGACCGTTCAATTTTTTTTTTCAAGAAATCTCACCCGGCCCATCCTCCCCTCTCTTGTGATTGGTTGAGTGCCGCCCTGCTTCGGCGTTTCCCCAGTACTGACCCGCGAGAGTCCCAGACTCCCGCTGCGTTTGCTAGAAGGAAAGACTTTCGTTTTGCTCACCCCCGGGGATTGTGACGTCAATAACGACGTTTTCAAAAAAAAAATTCCAACGGTCCGCCGACTTCTTTAGGGTAGGGACTTAGGGTAGGAGAGTTACGATGTTGCATTCCCAAACTCATTTGTTCCTGGTTAAACCTGCGTTAACAAAGCGCTATGCGTAGCACGCGTCCTGCAACATATCGCCGAATTTTACTAAGGCTTGGTACCTTGGTTATAAACTCGCGACACCCTCCGCCACAGTGCCAGGCGTTGCTCTAAGGAAACCTACTGGTCTGAGCGTGAACTCGAACGCCATCTGGCGTTGACTCTTGGCGCGAAGCAAATAACCACCCCCTCCCTGTGTTGGTTCTATGCACGCAATTATGGAATGGTCTATACTGTTGATTTTTAAGTAATATATCATTCGCTATTATTAAGAAGAGGCAGATCATTTTTGTGTGAAAGAGTCTCCAAGCAATCCTTCTTCAGTTCCCTTTAAGGGCACCCTACACGCTCAATAATTTGCGCAAAAAACGTGGGGCCCGTTACTTAAGTAACAAAGTATAAGTAAAACGTTATCCAGACTAATCTTTGTGCAAAGTTCAAATATAATGCTACAATATGTTTTAGGAAATTGAAAATCGTTTGCGGTAAATTTTGGACAATATTTGCGTAAAAAACTGAACATATAAATTGAGGGATTTTTTATTGCTCAAAATGTTATTCAAAATACGAACAAAATTTCGCACTCGAACAAAACTAAAGTCTGTGCATTTAACGATTTATATGTTATGTTTGGTTAATAGAATTGTACACGGTCCATGGACTGAACATCAACTTTTTCATTGTGATAAAATATATTCAATATAATTGAATAAATCGTGTGGAATATAGTCAATATATTTGTAAAATAAAGTTTAAAATTTTTGTTCTACATATTGAGCTTTCAACATCATGATACATTTTTATTTGCACAATTTGTGAAAAGTCTTGGGTATAATTTATAAGATGATGAATTTTATAAATGTCCCCCACTTAATTTGTGCAAAACATTGAGCGTGTAAAGGCCACTTTAAAATATTGCTCACCTCTAATCTTATCACGTCTCATTCCCATGTGTTCTAAAACAAGTTGGGAAACCAAACTAAACCTCTCCGAGTTGAGACGCAATTAATAAATAAATATAATTGAAATTAATTATTTTAATCGTCACACCTGCGACACTTAAGCCATGTTCACACTTACACGAGAAACCGATTCGAAGCGATTCAAAACTCTTCCAAAGTTAAGTGTGAACGAAACAGTTAGTCTAGAAACTGATTACAAATGCGGTTTCTTGAAGTTGCTTCGCGAACCAATTTAAAGCGACTTTGGAAGTTAGTTTCCATTTTCTCGGGGTATTTCACCTAGGATGAGGTTAGTTTTCATTGTATTATCACCGGATAGCAGACAGCACCAACGAAAGCTTAAGCAGACAGCATTAACAGGAGCGTATTAAGGTTTGATCCAACACTGCTGAAATCGCTTTGAACTGGTATTAAATAGGGTTCCAAAACTGCTCGGTCAAGCGAGTTGTTAACCGACTCCCGTGCAAGTGTGAACATAGCTTTAATGATTAGGCACAGTTTAAATAAATTTTAAAGCTGTAAAAATGCAGGTTAGATTCTTAAAAAACCTCATGGAGACAGGGGCGGTGCCAAAGACTTTTTAACGTTCAAGACGCTTAAAAAACTCGGGCAGCCAAACCTGGGTAGATTTGCTTTAGTTAAACGAAATATCTCAGTGTATTTTTTGATTCGGTTCGGACTGGATCAGTGGCGTTACTTTTCTCAGTCTTATTGTTGATTCCAAGTATTGATTAGTCGATGATGGAAGACTTATACCGTGCCTTACGCCTTGCCATGGACAACAACGACCATAATTCGGTGTCCATCGTGCTGTTTGAAAATCGTGGTCGTTTGGACGCGCCATATTTCGGTCGGACTCCCTCGCAAAGAGCGTTGATACTCGGTGACGTGGCCGTGGCCCTATTGCTGATTCAATACGGCGTCAATATTCACGTCTTGGACGAGAACGGAGACACGCTCTTACATTTGGCCGCCGAGAGGAACTTGACTGAGGTTGGCCAGGCTTTGATAAGACGCGGCGCGCCAATTGACGCTCGTGGCTCGAAGAATAGGACACCTTTGTTAATTGCCGCCAAGAAGGGACATTTAGGTAAATTGACTTCAGTATTTTGGGAAAAATATTTAAAGGGAGTGTGAAGTGGAAAATCAATAGTTTTTTTATCGAATCTTCCACTAATTACGAGACCTGTCTGCATAGTGAAACATATGAGAAATACCTCCGAATGATTTTAAATTCAAATTAGTATGAGATTTCATGGATAGTTTGAAATAAGGACCTGCAACCAATCACGAAACAAAAATACCTAAAGACTATAGTTCCCTAGGGGTTTTTTTTGGGGTAAGGACAGAAGTAAATAGGGTAAAGTAGGTATCTCCAGCTTTAGCTAATTTAAGGCGTCCTTTTCCCGTAAGAACACAGTTTGCAGCGAAAAATTTTAATTCATTCAATCAAAGAAGGCAACTAATCGAGATAAATTTTACTTCACGCGACACCACACGGTCATAGAGCTAACTAAAATCGTTCAACCAGGGGCAAACTAAAATAAACTATTTTCGGGGAAGTGTATTCATCCGCGAGCTCCCTCTAAAAACCGCGATTCTTCGAATGCGCCAAAAAATACAAAAAAAAAACCATAACTCGACTCCTCCCGAAACCCCCTTTCGATACAAACTTGTGACTATTTACTTCTGGTATGGGTAAATGTTACGTTTATACATGGTAAGGGCCTGTAGTGTTAGCGCTATGGAGTTTTACACTCCGGAATCGAACCTTTTTAGCCACATCGTATATATACGATGAGGCTATTAGTTTGTCCCGCGAGCCTGGGTGTGGTGGTCGTAGTAGTTTTTCGCGATTTGGAATGTGTTCAGGGTTACCCAAAGAAATAGTTAGTCAGAGCTAACTGAAGAAATGGTTATTTTATTGCTTTGGCAGTATAAAACGTTTCGTTCGACATTGAAGGGAGAGTGAATGTGAGAGAATTGTGGTGAGGTGATATTTTTCGTTCGTGTATTTTAAAAGGATGGGGATTATAATAGTAAGTGCAAGCATACATTTAATTGTACAGGTAAGGTTAAGCTTTGTGAAATGTGGTTTACGTTTGCTCCATATATTTAAAGCTAGAGAGAGAGAGGAATTTAGTATTGGCTTAATTTAAATGGAAGGTTTAATACTCCCTTTAAAATTCCTGTCACCCGTCAACAATAAGGGTTTCACGCTTTTCATCTCACCCCCCCGATTTCAAAATTCAAAGAAATCGAGGGGGATTTTTAAAAAGCAAAAGGAACTATATACCGACGTTATATTTGGAAAGGTGGTGTTTATTACTAGAAGTTACGTCGTTTCTCCATAAATCGAGAAGAGTTTTAAAAGAAGGTACTAGCTTGGGGCAGCATTCCTTCCCTTTCATTCTTGTAAAAGCTTCAAAACGAAGAGACGTTTATTTTTTTGGTGCTAAGATATTGCGGAATATTTTTTTAACTTCTTTTAACAATTATTTAGTAATTTCTTATTATAATTAATAATTTCTTGTTGTTGTTGACGTTCGTTTAAATTGTCGTGTGTGCGCAGTACATTTTTATCGTTTCCTAGTTCGAATTGAGGAGTAAAGGATTGAACAATCACAGTAGGTTAGGTAAGGTATAGAGGGGTTATCCACTCATTAGGGTAGGTATAGAGGGGCTATTCACTCGTACGATGTGGCTACTATTACGAGCCCTTGGGTCGCCTTGTTTCTTAAACTTTTTCTGACGCTTACGTTGACCGTGTTTGGTGTTAAAGGGACTGTAAACAAGGCATCGGTGGGTGGGTAAAAATTAATTGAAATACGTCAGAGGCACCACGTGACCGAGGAGAGACGTGGGTGGTTCAAAGAAGGTTAGTTCGTTTTATTTCGAAAACAACCACTTCATGGAATTGGCGCTGCAATCTGGCGAAAAACAAGGACTAGATGTTAACTAGTCCCACTCCACGAGGAGTCTTTGTATCTTGGCATCACGTGATGTCTGTCTGTGACGTATTTCAAATAATTTCTACCCACCCGCCGATGCCTTCTTTGCAGTCCATTTAATTTTAATCTACGTCTCTCTTGAACTGTCTTCAGATATGTTACAATTGCTGTTATCAAACGGGGCTGAGTTGAACGCCACGGATTACCGCGGCCGAAGCAGTCTGTATTTGGGGGCATTACGCGGTCACAAGGAAGTGGTAAGCGTTTTGATAGCGACTGGAGCCAACCCTGATCTCTGCGACGACAAAGGCATCTTGCCCGTCGCCATTGCCTACAGAGTTCGCAACTTGGATATCGGAGATTTCCTCGTTCGGACCGGATCTGCGCTACCACCCGTTAGTACCATCTTAGTACCCATTCAGATTTGACCGAATAATAAAAATAACAGAAGGTTAAGTTATTCTTATCTATATCTATATAAATCAAAAGTCCTGACTGACTGATAATCAACGCCCAGACCTCTTGCCCTAGAAGGCTGAAAATTTACAGGAACGTTACGAAGGCGCGTTCTGAGATGTTTTCAATCCACCGCCATCTTCAAAAATGTTGCCCAGAAATGTAAAAAATCTTCTCTATGCAACAAAGTCCGCGCGTTTCAACCGATCTCGCAAATATTTAGTACAATGGTTTCCTTTTAATTTATGGACGGGCTGAATGGTCTTTTGGGTTCGATTTGTTGCCATCTTTTTAAATGGCAGCCAGAAACTTAAAAAACCCCATCTTTATGGAATAATGTCCGAATGGAAAGTAATAGAAAACGCATCCCTAGGGAGTGCCTTCGCTCCTAGGTGCTACAAAAATATCAGTCATCAGTAAAATTCTTTATATCATTTTCATGGAAGTTCTTATTACACGCGAGCGACGCCGCGGGTAACAGCTAGTAAACCTATTTATTTATCAACTTATGCGACTACTTGCAGCAAAGGCTTCCGGCATTGCCCTTCAGACAATCGGGAAATTTTTATTATATTTCGGGCCACCATTTTTCAAAGTACAATAGATGGTATATTGTCTAGTTTAATGCTAAATTATTCCTAAAGTATCCAATCAAGATATCAGAATGAAATTTAATTTCTTTCTAACCTCATTGATTTGTCCTATAGACCCAACCAACAAATCTTTTGAATTCTTATAACGGCTCAAATCTCGTTCTCGGGTTTAGAGGTGAGAAAGGGATAACCTAATTGGCTTGATTTTGCCATGCGCAGAACCTGTTTTACCCCAATAGTCAGACTCTATCCAATTAGAAAAATTAGAGATTTATTTTCGTCGCTCAACGACAGATGGTACTTCAGTCAAATTTGTTAGTCACGTGATCCTATCACTTAGATGGAGATGAGACCAGGCCAACTTGTTTATTTATTTGTTGGTTGGGTCACAATATCAGCGCTACGCTATTTTACCTGAAAGCATTTTAATTCCTGGTCAGATGCCTTTGCCAAGAGCCGAATTGGAATGCGCCACCTTGAAACCGCGTCAAAGCGTCTTAGAACGTTGTCTGGAACTGACCGAATTGAACCTGATGTCGCAACGTGACTTGGACGCCTTGTCCACCGGCGAACTGGTTTGGCGAATGGAGAGGGATCGAACCATGAACGAAACGCAAGGAAACCATACGCGAATCAAGCAATTGGAAGAGCAGGCCAAACTTATAACGTCCGCCATTAATAAAGTCCGAATTGAGATCGAGGTCTTGACCAATAAGCGGGGATACTTGGAACGACACAATGATCAGTTGAAAGGACAGTTGGACGAGTTAAGTAGACAACCGGATGAGAACGCTGCATCGAGCCAACCTACTTCAGGATCTTAGATGAATTGTACCGATTAAACACAGGACTATGGATCTCGAAATTATTCGGATGATCTTAAAACGTGACAAAGGCTTAATTGGTTGTCTAGTAGCGGTTGTTACCTACCCCAACAGGGTTTTAGCTTTAAATTAGATTACAGATATTAATATGTAAACGAGGCTTCCCGAAATTTTTAATATATTGATAATACCCAGAGTTTTAGCTTCGAAATTAACATTTAATTTCTTAAAACGTGACCAACGGTTTACCGATAGATATTTATTATATTAATTTTAACCATTATAAGAATATTTGATATATATTTCATTAAAATAAATTGCCTTTTTTAAGAAACGTGTTGTAGTTATTACACTACATAACACCATAGATATGTAGGTACCTTTACTGGCAGCAAAAGCGCCCGGCGTTGCCCGTCGGTACAATTTTTTTAACTGTTCGGGGCGTTGGGCCACCATTTTGGAAGATGGCACTATATCGAACCCCAAAAACTTGTATAACACTAGCTAGATTATATGGAACCAGATTTCATTAAGTTGAGAACGATGTGGCGACTATTATGTATTACAGGGCCGGATTAAGCAACTTTGCATCCGGGGCCCGAGAAAATGTGCGCTCCCTTAATTCGAAAAAAAAAGGAACAACAAATGTTGCTAGGAGGGAATCGCGTAACTCAATGCGCGCCCCAACAAGCCTCTCACCATGAGCCAGTACCCCCTCTCCCCCTATAATCCGGCCCTGACTATAACATACTCAAAGGACATCCCCGTATCTCTAGTAGAACCAGAGTTACGAGCCTCCAAATTTGGGTGTAATGCTATTCCTATGGAGGGTATGTTTATGAACATTTTGCTTAATTACTCGGCCCCATTTTACTCGATCCCCAAGTTTATAGTATGGTTTGATGGGGGACAAATAGGACTATAACATACTCAAAGGACATCCCCGTATCTCTAGTAGAACCAGAGTTATGAGCTTCCAAAGTTGGGTGTAATGCTTTTCCTATGGATGGGGTTATGTTAGTGAACACTTTTCACGATAACTTGGCCCCTGTTTACTCGATCCCCAAGATTTTAGTATGGATGAATGGGGAACTCAATGCGCCCCCAACAAGCCTTGCGCCCGAGGGCCAGTACCCCCTCTCATCCTTTAATCCGGCCCTGATGGCACAGCCTTTGGCTCATCTTGTTATCCCTCTTGACTCTTTTGTGACGCGAATGAAACTGAGTGAAATGACGCCCAAGTCGAGGGGTTAGTCACTTGAATAATCAGGTGTACAAAAACCACAGAAATCGATTATATGATTTCTAGAATACTCAGTAATCAAAATCATTCTTGTGGGTAATCAAAGGTAATCAGAAATCTCCGATAATTACTGGAAATCACGTGAAAACTTGAAATTTACTAGTAATATATTGTAATCACGGTAATCACACTTTTCGTGAAATAATCACACGTAATCAATTGAGGAATTCGAAAATCCAAAACAAAAATCATAATCAGTTGAAATTGAAATAATCACTGCATTCATCGTAATTCGCAAAGAATGCAGTGGTAATCACGGCATTCACCAAAAAATCACCGGAATTCATTGGAATTTAAACAGGAATCCCAAGAAATCTGCGGCAATAACGGGAAATCAGTGTAAAGATTATGGAAATCACCGAAAATAATCGTAATCAAGGAATTCGTTCAGTAATCGTTGGAATTCACCTAAAAATTCCGAAATCAGTAATCAGGTGTACAAAATTTTGGCGAATGACTAGCCCCTCGGCCCAAGTATAGTTGACGATTAGTATGAGGCAAATTTTCCGAGTATCATGCTCCATTAAGTTCTTTTTTCGACTTTGCTTATTTTATTTCGTAACTGGAAATATAAAATGCTATTTGTGTTAAACACGATATAACCATTAATACTCTATAGAAACTTCGAAGGAACGGAGGTTAAGCTGCATACCAATAATATGGTCTATGGAACATAGCTTGACGCTAAAACAAAGTGGATAAAATCAATAGGTAGATTTTTATCGGCAGTCATTTGAGACGTAATAAGGAACAAATGGTTATGCTGAGCACATTAAAAGTTTATTCGAGTTATCGTTTCAGATTGGCTTAACGCTTAATTCATTCAATCTCGTTCTTCAACGTTACTTTCAATCCACATTACACGTATCGCGTAAGTCTTCAGTGTGATGTAGGGGTTTCTATGCTAACCTTAATACGAATTCTATCCAAAAATTTATAATCCAAAATCCCGCTTGTGGATCACGGCTGCTTCAACGTTGCAGTCTCACATTTTTATTGGCTGAGTGAGTGAAGTGAAATCTCGGGATTGAAAACCCTTTCGTGGATCGCTAAATCATAAACGTCAGTCGAAATACGCTCTACGTCAATATCTTTTCGAAGTTGGCATTAAGTTACACCTGCTATTAACAACTACGTGGAGATTAACTCATCGCTATACCCAACGTTTTTCATCATGAACCTGCAGACGTTAAATGTGCTTGTTCCATTTGTAAGTTGGCCTTTTTCTTTCTTACACGAAACTATAGTAATTAGCGACTTGGGCCATGGCCAACTTGGATTACCTTCAACCACCGGTGATCCAAGTCTGCTTGGGTAGATAAAAGTGCAATTAATTAAAAAATTTAATTGGACTCTCTAAAATGTGGAACCCTCGCGTGTTCGTAAATGAGCGAAACTGCTGGTCTTATTAACGTTTCTTATGAGCCCATTTTGTCAGTCTCTTAATGGTCAAGTCTAATTTAAATCGGAATTACTTATTACGTAAAAATACAATAATAATTTTGAATTATTTCTAAATTCTACCACTACTTCTAGAACGATAGATATATCAAAAAGAAATTTTATCCCCTAAAAACAAAATCTTAAATAAATTCGCGCTACCGGAAGTTGACGTCGGTTCCCTGTGACGTGGAAAGCGACGTGAAAATGCGTAATGTTATAACTAAGCCTAGTTTGAAACTTTAAATTGAAGCGCGTGACACGAGAGAGCTCACGCGTGAGCCACAAAAGGGAGGATAAATTAATAGACCCAACCAACAAATAAACAAGTTGCCTTGGGCTCGTCTCCATCTAAGGGACAGAATCACGTGACTAACAAAGTTGACTGTAGTACCATCTGTCGTGGACCGACGAAAATAAATCACTTGCTTTTCTGATTGGGTTAGGGTCTGACTCCTCGGGTAAAACAGGTTCAGCGCATGGCAAAATCAAGCCAATCAGGTTATCCCTATCTCGCCTCAAAATCCGAGAACGAGAACTGTGCCGTTATAAAATTTCAAAAGATTTGTTAGATGGGTCTATTCCCTGGCATATTCCATATCAGAATCGGTTTTTGAGTGAACCAACTTTTTTCACTATTTATAAATTTGTTTCTAGGTTAATTCTTAACCGATTTTATCGAAACCCGTCTTATTTTAATGAGTAAAATACCCCTAACCACATTAAATTGCATTTAAAAAGAGCATTTTAGATGAGCAATGTTATAATTTTATTTCGGGAAACTTAAATAATTGGTTATTTGCGTTTCTCCGTGTTTATAGTTACCACCTCTTGCGTCCTGGGACGAGAACGACCGTATACCGGAAGGACATGGAATAGAACTTTGGAAATACGTCACGCAACCCAAAAATATCTCGTAATTATATTTCCCAGTTGTTGCTGAAAACGGCATCACCACATTGGCAAATTTTAAAGCTATCGAGTCTTTTGTAGCGCTCATCAATTTAATTTTCCAATTTCTGATCCCGGTTTTGTTCTTAAGATTAGTACTTGGCTGAAACAGGGATAGATCTAATTTTAGAAGTAGGAATGGAGAACGGCAGAAATGGTTAGTATTTACTTCAGTCCGGCTCATATCCCAGTATAGAGCCCCTCCCTCCAACAATAACGAAAAGTTTAATTTAAATTATCTTATTGGCTCCCTTAAACTACGTTTTGATGACGTCGCTGACGGGGACGGCGAAAAATACATAATTCATTTTTACCTCCCTCGCTACGGCCCAATCCTTTTTTTCGTACTCCCTCCCTTCCCCTGGAAGGGGGTCCAGGACTTTGAAGCGCGCCCAGATTACTCTGCTCTCCATCCCTACTTCTAAAATTAAATCTATCCCTGGCTGAAATAAGGATTTTAACGTTATTTTCCATTTAGATACCGATATTCGCTATACAAAGATCGACATATTTCGAAAATGTTTCAACTAATTGAGAATACGGTACGTACTATTTCATATTACATATTCTCTGACTGATTCGGAAAAATCACTGACCCTTATGATGTCTGAGGCACCAACCATTGAGATTTTAAATTCTACCATTTATTGACGGAACTATGACGGGTTCATATTGAATTAGTTCATTCTTGATCATCGTGATCAGGGATCTTAGATGTTTTAAGACGGATTCGAAGGGAGAGGGAAATTGTGGAAGCGTGTCATGCGTTATATGCAGTAAAGTCTACCAGATTTCTAGTTTTATTTGTATTACAATTTAACGCCAAATAAAAAATGATGGGGGAGGATGTGAAACCTGAGAGAAATAGGCGCGGTAACTGTGGAACGGCTTAGGTCTGGAGGGACGCAAAAAATGAGGGAGGAATACTCGAAATACCACTACAATTTGTCCTTGAAAGGGGAAAAATAGGAGCTTTAGACTTCCGTTAAAATAACCATCTGCCGCAGACGCGTCGGAATGTACGTGAAAAGGCTTGAGCTACTCATCCCTCTTAAAACATCTAGGATCCGTGTCATGATCGTAACTAGCTGTTACCCGCGGCGTCGCTCGCGTGTAATTAGAATTTCCATCAAAATGATATAAATAATGGGTAGATTTTACTGATTCGACAAATATTTTTGTAGCACCCTAGGAGCGAAGGCACTCGGCGTTGCCCGTCAGCCCCTAGGCATGCATTTTTTTATTACTTTTCACGCGGACATTATTCCATAAAAAAGATGGTTTTTAAATTTGTGGCCGCCATTTAAAAAGATGGCAAAACCCGAAAGGCCATTCAGCCCGTCTATAGGTTAAAGGAAACCAGTGTACTAAATATTTGTGAAACCGGTTGAAACGCGCGGACTTGCGTAGAGAAGATTTTTTACATTTCTGGGAGTCATTTTTTAAGATGGCGGCGGATTGTAAAAATCTTTCTTGGTACGCGCCTACTACTTACGAATAACGTTCCTGCAAATTTGCAGCCTTCTAGGGCAAGCGGTTTGGGCTGGGCGTTGATTATCAGTCAATCTGTCAGGAGTTTGATTTATATAGATGAGATAGCTCCTGAACTTAAGTCAGTTCTTGTTTTTGGTTACATTTCAATGGCAGACTGAGAACGATGTGCTTATCATGGACACGTACATTAACTACGATAGACACCGGACCATGAGTTTCTCTTTGCCTTACGCCTCGACGTCCGCTTCATTGATGTCACACCTTAGTAATAATTGCAATGACAGTTCCGAAACCTTTCTGCCCGAGTTGAATACGGAAGTAAGATCTAATGAGCATGAATTTCACCCAAAACCTGGATTGGTTATCGCATGAAGCCCAGTCATAAATACGAAATTCTTGGGAAAAGGTTCTCTTTGAAATTATCAGAAGTTAGATAAGGGTCTAGAAGTATTGAGGTAACCAAATTCTTCTTGGCCCTCTGGTAGCGGTTTCTGAATTTTAAATCCAAAACGTGAGACACTCGTGGCGGTAGACGGCCGAACTAGATTCAAGCACCCGCGTCCGTGTTCCGCCGCTTTAGCTTGAGGGGAAGGGGTAGGAAATGTTTTTGGAACTCGACTAATTTTTTTCTCTCTAAGGTAGGCGCGATGGAAGCGGCGAATAAAATCCTCAAATTTGTTCACTAGTGCCAGAATCTATTACCAATGCTAGAGCACTTTACTTCTGGTCCCTTATCTTACTTCTGATATTATAATACTGAAGCTTTATCAATTAACTGGGTTTGAAGTACGCTTTTAATCTAAAGATGTTAGTAAAGTGGTATTTAATAATATCTTTTAGGTAATTCTCTTGACTGTGGTATCTTTTGTTCTTGTCGCAATAATTTTAACAAGCGAAAGATGGTCAGCCATTAATAAACGATTGCTGATTAGAATTGGAGAAAATTTACTGGAACCCTATAGGATTCTTTTGAGGCAAAGTAAGATCTCGGAGACTGGAATATTTCTGGCACAGAGAGTTGATGTTAATATAATTTGACTTCAGCCATACCGCGGGAACCACGATTTCTTTGGACTCGAATCGTTGCGCTTAGTTATATTTTGGGGATGCTCTTCTTTATGCTTTCCTATCAAAACGAAATGACGGTCAACATGGCTCTTTGCGCGGGAATGGCACCCGACAGCCTCGAACAACTCGAGCAAGTTCCAATGTTTCGTCGAAAACAATTAGTCGTCATGCACTTGGTTCGAGTAAATATACTTCGTTTATTCAGAACAATACATTTTTGGTAAATTGCGTAAGGTAGCTAGTGCTTTGCAACGTCGCGCTTTAAATTTCAATGTGTTCCCTGCGCTTTGAGGATAATACGTTTCTAATTTAAAGGATTCATGGATCAAGCAAAAGGCGATATAGAAAGCCTGCCTTGACTCCGCAAGGAAGTCTTTCATCCCGTTTAGTCCCTCACTAATTCTATTTATTTTTGGTATTATTCGGAAGCATGTATTCCGTAACCTATCTCTTTTAATGTAATACCGGAAGTAAGATGAGACTAGAAGTAAAGTGCTCTAGCATTGGTAGTAGATCCTGGCACTAGTGAACAAATCTGAGGAATTTATGCCGCTTTCATCGCGCCTACACTAGAGAGAAAAAAAATAGTTAGAGTTCCAAAAAATTTCCCACCCCTTCCCTCAACCTAAAGCCGCGGAACACGGACGCGGGTGCTTGAATCTAGTTCGGCCGTCTACCGCCGCGAGCGTCTCACGTTTTGGAGGGAAAATTCAGAAACCAGTACCAGAGGGCCAACCGTTGGTGCGTCATCAAGAATATTCACTTTCGCCAAGTGAAGAATTTGGTTACCTCAATACTTCTAGTCCCTTATCCTACTTCTGGTAATACTTAATTTGATTATGTTAATTATGATATCAGCAATAAGTTCAACGATTGAAACAAGGTAAACAGAAATGAATTTCTTAAGTTAACCTAAGTACGAGAAACCTTAGGCTACCGAATTCAGGGACATAAATAATGGAATAATTCAACACATTAATGACGACTTGTTGATTATTTTAGAAACAATTCGAAATTACTTTTCCTCTGAAACGAGCGAAGTACTCCAGAAGCAGCGAGCTGGATCTGAGTAAAAGCACTGATCTCTACGACTTGAAGACTAAATTAGTGGATTTTCAAGCGGTGGATTTAACATTCGAGAATAGTTTGCTCAGAACTCTCACCAAAATCTGCCAGAATGATAATGATATACTGAGGGCGAAAGATTATGGCGTTGAATTCCACGTGGGTAGAACCAAATACTTCCCACATCCGATTTGCCTGGCAACACGACTAGGATTGCCAAAAGAGTTCATGGAATACGTTAATGTCAGGTAGGCACACTCGCACCACCACCCCATGCAATTACTACAAAAATGAGGAAGGTACATTTCGTTTAACATGACGGTAGTCAAACCGACAAGTATTTAAAGAAACCTCGTAATTTTTCAAGCCACATTTACTGGCAGTGAAACCAACACACAGGTGGAAATCTGCACCGATCCGCTCCCTTGGGTTATTTCCTTGGCTTCAAGTTTCAACGCCAGGCGGAGGCCAAGTCATGGAGCAAACCGGGAGAGTCCACTTAATGCTTTGGCCTATGATAACCAATTTTCGACCGTGGCGCCCCTTTTTTTCGTACGGAAAAACGGGGCGATATTACTATCCGGGAAACTAGTTCCTCGCCCCCCCCCGCGCATCTGTGGCATAGGGGCTAGCCACCACCCTCCTATGCATTATAAACAAGCCACAGGCTTAGTGTGTAAATCCCTTCATAGACAAAAGCTTAGATTATTATTATTATTATTATAATTATGTTCCGTAAGAAAACTAGAGGCCGCTAGAAGCACTAGCTTCTGCAACGCTTCTGCCATGCCTCTACTGGACGGTAACGAAATCTACGAGAGTCTGCTCTCCTGGTTTGCTCCATGGGAAGTTCACTACACTGCCTCTATCGGTGATTCATAGCGCCACGGAAATAACCTGCGCCTTGTGGTGAACATTAGCTTCTCTTCTTTAACTAATGGAATGTTCAATTTGCTTCCATTTCATTTCCAGTCCAGCTAATCCTACATCCCATTGCACGCTAATTTTAACCAGGCTGTCAAGTTCCCTCCCACGTAATTCCGAAGTTTGAAGCCTTTACTACTTTTCCGATTTCATCCACTTCTTATTCCGCTTTGTTGGGTTGGTTTCGTCTCCATCTAACAAGGTTGACTGTAGTACCATCTGTAGTTGAGCGACGAAAATAAATCTCTTATTTTTCTGATTGGATTACAGTCTGACTCGTGGGGTAAAACGGGCTCTGTGCATGGCAAAATCAAGCCAATCAGATTATCCCTTTCTCTTTTCAAAACCCGAGCTCGAGATCTGAGCCGTTGAAAAAATTCAAAAGATTTGTTTGTTGGGTCTATTCCAATTCCACACTATTACATTTAGTTCCATTCTATTTATTATCATTTCACTTTTTATTTTCCACTAAAATCCCGAAACCACCATTATTTGAGTTTCTCACGTCGCCCAATTCGCGCGACCAACATTATTGAGAATTGTGGCATCCATCTTCTTTCAGAGTTCTTATGTACGCGGCCACGGGATTACGTCAATACATGGAGAAGAAACGGTGGTTTGTTCTGCATACGTGCCTCGGTCCGCACTTTTACTCCGGCACAGCCAAGAATGATTTTAATTCGAAGGAGTTACATGGTTTACGTCTCTCCAGTGTCAGTCTCTGCTTTACATTGTGGCTTATCGGACTTAGCATCGGCTTAATTTTTGCCGCCATTGAACGATTAGCCAACCGCAGGAAATTTAAGGTTCTCGGATAGTATGAGCGAAGTGTTGCGTATGTAACCCCTTGTTTTCAAATGTGGTCTTAAGGCGGTAGTAAACCTTTTTCTAGTACGGCGAAAAAACACCAGATGACACTGATTTTCGTAACAGGGGTCTCAGTTTTTGTGTGGGGGTGAAAATAGCTTTAGCAAGAATTTTTCCTATGATGTTGGGCTTGAATAAAACGGAAAAACCCCAAATATTTTTCAATTTCAGACTGGGGGTTAAAATGGGGCATGAAATTCCGAATCCCAACCTGAGCTATTTATATACGAGGTTGCTTGTAGAGACATCTTTGAGTTTACGTTTGAAACACTGTTCGAATATACATTTCTTATCGTAATTTAAAAACGATTAAACTTAAAAATCTCAAATTATACCATAAACTACGTCTGACTTTTATAGTTCGTCAGAAGTAAAGTTTAGGTCATTCGCATTAATAGAACTTGAGATATTAGGTACAGGAACACTCAAAGTAAGGCGATTCATTTTTAAATAATATTAATTAATCTCTCAAGCTATCATTATCAAAAATATATCATGAACTAAAGATTTCAATTTATTTTTTTTTTTGTGGTTCGTTAGATAATAGGGACCCTTTTCAGCCTGTTAAGAGTTGACTACCGCCTTAAAGCAAAGGGCGGCTCCGTTGTTGCCCCTTAAAGATGGCTTTTCTACTACACAGTGGCGCAGCTTGGTAAAAGCTAGTTTAGCCAAAGGCACGAACCAATCAGACCTATTGCACTAGGCCTGATTGGTTCCCGCCTTTGGCAAGATAAAATTTGTGCCAAGAAGGTTAGACAGAATGCTTGGGGTGATAATGGAGCCACCTGTTGATTTAATACTGCTCAAATTACGCGAAGATGTAGTAGCAAAAGTATATAAATTATGTTTCTGATAAGTATGTCATAAATTAAAGGGCATGCTCTTTAGGTCGAACTGTGTGTCAAAGAACATGAGGTCTAAAATATTTAGTTTCTGAAGTTCGGGCACCATAATACAAGGAAATCAACACATGAGGAGAAAGACATATCAGAGTGCCCATCTTGTTTAGACAATATCAATAGCCTCTAATTTTAGAACGTTATCTAGAATAAGTGTTCGCTTAAAGGTAATGTGAAAGTTGTTCAAAGTGTAAGAACGGACGCTAACTTACCGGTAATTACGGGAATTTAATTACCGACTCACATCTCTAAGTCAACGCGTTGCAACAACGACTAGAAGGAATGTTTTAATTATCTTTAGTATGAACGCATCAGTCTCAAAACCAAAGTTGTCTAAATTCTAATTTGAATAAAACAATATGAATTATTCTACACTATGTTATAATTTATAAATGTTCAATAACCAGCATCAGTACCAAAGATTAGAACATTTTTAAGAATATTTAATTAAACACTGCTAACAAAACGACAATTACATATTATTTTTAACATTTAATACCTTACATATTTGAAAACTAAAAATTAATTTGTGCTCTAAATAATTACAAACTTTCATTAGAATTTTTCAATGTGTACTTGGCGCAATGTGCACAATCTCGCGAGCAATGTAATGAACTATTTTTACGCACAATCACCTTTAATTATTACAATAATTATTAACTTTGTTTATCTACTATTGAGGTTTAAATGATATTATTATTAACCACATTGTTTTAAATTGTATCTTTGAATTGGCATAGAAAAAAGCCCTGCCTCTTGTTTAACAGCATTGGCAATTTTTAAAACACACACGCCATAAAATAAATAAAAATTGAATAAACCTAATTAAAATAATAATAAAAAATCGAAAAGTGAATTAATAAACCTAATTAAAATAATAAAATAATAAAAAAATCGAAAACTGAATTAATAAACCTAATTAAAATAATAATAAAAAACTAAATTTGAATTTATAAACCTAATTAAAATAATAATAAAAATATCGAAATGTGAATTAATAAACCTAATTAAAATAATAAAAAAATCGAAATGTGAATTAATAAGCCTAATTAAAATAATAATAAAAGAAACGAAATAATACACACTTTAGTTATCTCTTTTTATAAACGTGTTATCAACGTTGACAAAATGCTAAACATTTTTAGGTAACTTGTATATCGAAAATAAACGTGCAAGAGTGATACGTGAGAAGAACAAGTGAAACGTTTCCAAAACTCAATCTCAACTTTTAATCAACGTGAATGTGCTACGTGTGAAGTGATTACATTCAATAGAGTTTTCATCCCAATGACGCTAATGACTTGAACAATGTCAGTATCTCAACAATGAGGACGAGAGAAGCGACTCCAATCATTGCCGCCCCCAATGCGAGCTTCGCTGCAATGTCCTGGAACTTAATTTTATGCAATTCATTTTCAACCGTGGACCGATGAGGTTCCACTTTGACGTGCCAGTCTCTCTCTAGGAAGCGAAGCCATCGTGTTTCTTGGCCGGTTTCAAAGAAAGCCCGCAATCTGTAATGGAAAGTAGGTGATATACTTTAATTTTTGATGTCACTGGTGACTGACGACTGACGTAATTCGGAGCCTCAGAGATATCTAGGCCCGTTCGTGTTGATTTTTATGTGGGGAGATATCCAGTTTCATAGAGAAAACATTTTCACTCAATATGTGTACTAGATGGCGCTCTTATTACAGTTGCGAAGGGGGTCTTCCATAAATTGTCGTTGATATTTTAGGGGCCAATTATAAAATTTTGATGAAAGAGAATGGTTTCACTCTTAAATTAACGTAATTGTTTTAGTGGCTATTTATTTTTTATTGAATCTTTTGGTTAGATTGTGTGGACAACAAAATTAATTTTTAGATTTTAACATTGTTGGTTTAAATTCAGTGCTGTATGGGCCATTAGAAAACTAAACAATAGCCGTGGTGTAAAGATTTTAACGTCTCTCATTTGGGCTTTGGTTAAAACAGCGGAATATCAATTGATGGGTTCAATTTTTATGCCGTACCTACTGCGACAGCTAGGTAAATAAAAATTGGGTAAAGTTTGTAAGGGAGAGACAGGCGACAAGAGAGCTTCAACCCAAACTCATTATCTAGATTAATTTCAGGATGAAATTATAATTATTTTTGCTACTCTTTGTATATTTAAAAGTGTTCTGTTTGTTAGAACTACTTTTAGGAGCTACTAAATTTTTAGAAGATGAATAGGTTCCTCAAATAAAGTAGACGGGTTTTCTGAATCCGATTTTTTGGGTCTAATGATGTTTTAAACATCGCGAGCGAGTTTCAAAAGCTAGCCGTTTTGAGAAAACAATGCGTAATTTCAGTATCTCTCATAACGTTTTCACCGAGGATTAATTTCGTTAAACATCAGTTCGTTGGATAAGATTCTCAAACAGCGAGTAACACGGTACAGGGATAGACAACGCCTCAGTAAAACAGGGCAAGTTACTCTTGCGACTTGCTCGTGAGGATCTGAACGTTATTTTACAGTCAGGCTTCTCGGTTTTGCTCTTATCAAATAAAAAGATTAGGGTGCTCGCAGACCTAAAATTGAGTAGATTTATTACTTAAAAGAGCTACTTTAGACAAGTAACCCCAATTATGTGTACAGTGAAATACGCGAGTAATTAGGTCCTAGAGATTTTCACTCCGCCCCGTTTTTCGAACCCTCACATTGAGAATAACGTTTTCGGGGGATTTAAAAACCGTAGGAAAACTTAAAGAATCGAAAGTAATAAGTAATGCTTAGGGGTTCGTGGACCCCAACTTGGATCAAGAGTTGAATAGATAATTTTATGTCAAACAAATTTAGTTTTGTTAGAATAAGAAATTTACATATTTGTCAACGCGTTTGGACGCTATTAGAGGTACAGATTTACACACGTAGCCTAGAGATAGAATTGTTTGACTTGACAATCACCGATGTACAAAGGCGAGAAGACTGGATATTCTGTATTAATGATAGTTAACAAACCTTCGGTTGATGTACTTCATAGCTTCCGGATCAATTTCTTTGTTTTCCGGGTATACTAGCGGATGGTGAAAGTACTTTGCCGACCCAAGATGAAAATCCCATCGATCTGGTTTCGGCTCGTCTTCATCTAAGGCTTGTATCAAGCCACTCTGTAAAGTGGATAAATCCCCGAACCAAATTTCCTTCCCGGACAGTATTTCTCTAGAGAAAGTGATGTGTTTTTTTGTCGCGCGTTGCCAAAGAGTTTTTATTTCATCGTCATCCTGTCAAAATTATAGAATTTTATTAAGTCTCGTTAGAAAAAGAAATGAAATTAAATTTTCAAAAATAAAAACTCTACCGATCGCTTAACTTCTTCCAAAACCAAATCAGAAATGTATACTGTAACGTCGGGTACTTTCAATAAATCCTCGATACTGTTGATGTTTTCTCTTTTCTGAGATGAGAAATTGGCTTTCAAGACACCGTTGAACAAATTGACGAAAACCACAATTATCAAGAGATAAACTCCAACGCTAAAGCGAATCGCTAACGACGAAGGGATATCGAACCCTACAGAAACCAAAACCGTTAGAAATCAAACAAGTTGGGAAACCAAAATAAACCTCTTCGAGTCGAGACGCAATTAATTAAATATAATTGACTAGCTGTTACCCTCGGCGTCGCTCGCGTGTAATAAGAACTTCCATGAAAATGATATAAAGAATGGGTAGATTTTACTGATGACTAATATTTTTGCAGCACCCTAGGAGCGAAGGCACTCGGCGTTGCCCGTCAGCCCCTAGGGATGCATTTTTTTATTACTTTTCACGCGGAAATTATTCCATAAAGAAGGGTTTTTAAATTTTTGGCCGCCATTTAAAAAGATGGCAACAAATCGAACCCGAAAGACCATTTAGCCCATCCATAGGTTAAAGGAAACCAATGTACTAAATATTTGTGAAGTGATCGATTGAAAAGAACGGACTTTGTTGCATAGAGAAGATTTTTTACATTTCTGGGCGCCATTTATGAAGATGGCGGCGGATTGGAAAATTCTTTCTTAGTACACGCTTACTACTTATGAGTAACGTTCCTGCAAATTTTTTTTCTAGGGCAAGCGGTTTGGGCTGGGCGTTGATTATCAGTCAGTCAGGACTTTGATTTATATAGATATAGATATTAATTATTTTAATCGCCCATAATTTACCTATTTCTAGTTAAATCGATTCAAGAAAAGTTATTCCTAAAATAATTTTGAACATAGATATTTGACGTTTGAATTCTAGCGTATGCCTCTTTAAGAGTTTTTGTAAATTTAGGTTATATAAGGCGATTGATTCGCAGTAAATGATAAGGAAACCCGCGATTAAGTGAACCATTGATGGAAGCACTGCCATTGGGAGAGTAGACGTTTTTTCTGTGTTTTCCCTCATATTTAAATATTTATCATGCATATTTTTGGAATCAGAAGAGTTTAAACTCTCAAAAAAGTAAGGGTTTCTTTAGATTTGAGATAATTTTCAAACCACGTCGTTATTCCTTTAAGTTCGATATATTCTCACAGAACACCATTTTTATGATTTTTCGTTTCCGTGAAAGTGGAATTGTCATAATTAAGGCGGATGTTTACCTTTTCCCAGAATGGCTCCGAAATATAGAATGAGCTTGTCAGCAGCGACGGCCATGATTGATTTTGGAATTCCCTTCACCCGCGTGTCAAAGATGTCGATCACGGTTAATACTCCGATGACGCAAAGCAATCCGCTCCAAACCTGAAAAGGTTTCAGAGAAGTGAAACAGCTTCGGTTGTTTAAACTACTTTGCTTAAAAATGGCCGAGGCTCGATCAAACAAAGCACCACCATACTAATGGCAGAAGTAGGATAAGGGACTAGAAGTACTGAGGTAACCAAATTCTTCACTTGGCGAAAGTGAAGATTCTTGATAAGACACCAACGGTTGGCCCTCTGGTAGCGGTTTCCGAATTTTCCCTCCAAAACGTGAGACGCTCTCGGCGGTAGACGGCCGAACTAGATTCAAGCACCCGCGTCCGTGTTTCGCGGCTTTATTTTGAGGGAAAGGGTGTAGGAAATGTTTTTTGGAACTTGATCAATTTGTTTCTCTCTAGTGTGTAGGCGCGATGGGAGCGGCATAAAATCCTCAAATTTGTTCACTAGTGCTAGGATCTACTACCAATGCTAGAGCTCTTTACTTCTAGTCCCTTATCCTACTTCTGCTAATGGTATATTGTTTATGCATGTGACCAGTGGCGTCGCAAGGCCTTTTGGGGGGGGGGGCTATAGCTCCCCAAATTTCAAAGTTAGCCCCCCTCAAAATAATCCGTAAACCCTACGAGAAAAATGCTCCTAGCCCCCTAAAATTCTGTAGCAATATAGTGTATAAAAATTATAATGACAAGTTCGTTAAAATTCATCTTTGTAGAGATTAATTTTAATATAAAACAGTAGTGGGGACTAAAAGCAAACATAAACTGAACTTAAGACGAGTGAAATTGTTTCATACACAATTGTAATATATAGTCAATAACTCGGTTATCAATAAAAGTTTTTACATCTTAAAAATACGAATAATTTCACGTTGACACAAATATTCGGGTCTACAAGTTTTCCGATGAACCAATTATGCAAAATTTTGTTATTAATTTCCTATAACAACCCAGATTTTGCCCCCCCCCCCAATTTCAAACCCTAGCAACGCTATACTGCGATGTGACCACTAACAACAGAGATCTTAGAGAGATACGCTGCAGATTTTAACATAATATACGAAAAGCAATTTCATACTCCCATGGAAATAGTTTTTAAATCGTCGAAGGCTCCAACTGGAACGGAGTCGAACGTCACCATTTTAACCGAGAAAATTCTTTGTTGGCTGTACATGACTGGCACTGTCGCTCTTCCATCAAATTTGGAATTGACGTATTCGTAAGTTATTGGTTCCTCCAACAAGTTCCAGTTCTGGCAATGCGCGTTTCAAAAACTCTACTTAGGCTAGGTTATTCTCTTCAGAATTATAAAATGAACTCAAAAACCCGTTACTGAAAGTGCATGACGAAAAACATTGGGGTTGATTTTTAAACGGTTTAATAATCATTCGACATTAGACGTAAAATATCTGAAACCAACTGCATGCTGAAACGTACGATACTCGACCAGTAAAATGAAGTTGTTCAAACTTATTTGACTAGCAACGTGAGGATATAATGCGCGTACATAAGTACAATAATTGTCCTTGTTGTAAAGAGCGATCTTATATGGAACTAAACAAGGTTTTAATAACATTCGATGGACCCAAATCACATCTTAAATTCCTCTTGAGTCTTGACCGTTTTAGTTTTAAAAAGTTTTTTTTTATTCATCTTTATTCTTAAGATAAACCTCTTTCGTGACTCGGGAACAGACAGTTTCAGAGCTGGTCTTCTATTAATATTTTATTCAAACCAGCACTTTTCGTGAATGGAATGTCTTTTAGGGTGCACTTTAAAGGTTCCTGAAGACCTATCAATATACTTTTAAAGGGGTTTCAATGCATCGTTATTATTGCTTTTAATATTAGCTAAAATTGTTTCGACAATTATTGTACGTGTATGGTGACTGTCATATTTACGTCTAATTCTGCGCATTCCTCGTCACAATGGATGTACCTTAAAATGCGAACTCAATTAGCAAAGTATCATTTAAAATACCGAGAGCAAACGACGCTGGAGCAGCTCCGAAAATTAAAAATGGAACAAATTTGAGTACAATAGACCCATCCAACAAGTCGTTTGAATTTTTATAACGGCTCAGATCTCGTTCTCGGGTTTTGAGGCGAGAAAGGGATAACCTGATTGGCTTGATTTTGCCATGCGCAGAACCTGTTTTACCCGAAGAGTCCGATTCTAATCCAATCAGAAAAACAAGAGATTTATTTTCGTGGCTCAACGACAGATGGTACTACAGTCAACTTTGCTAGTCACGTGATCCTAAGAAAAACAAGAGATTTATTTTCGTGGCTCAACGACAGATGGTACTACAGTCAACTTTGCTAGTCACGTGATCTATCCCTTAGATGGAGATGAGACCAAGCCAACTTGTTTATTTATTTGTTGGTTGTGTCTTGAACGGATTGTAACCGTTCCAACTTTAAGAATAACAATATCATTTAAGACGAACTTTTGGACAGTCATAAATTTAAATACGAGCGCGATTAAAATTAATCATTTGACATTTTAACAACGGAGAACTGCATTTCTCCTTCTGCATTTGCTCTGGGTCAAAGGTCACCTGTCCAGGCCCGTAGCCAGAAAAGTTACGCAGAGGGGGCAGTATCTTTCTGTAAGGGGGCATGGCAAATGGAATTTTTTTTATAGAATAACATAATATCAAAATGTCAGACAATAAATATTTCCGCAATATTTCATTATTGACACTCATTTATCATTTGAAAATCAAACTTTTTTAAAAAGTATACAAAATAAATTGTTAATAAACAATTCTAAATCTTAATTTCTAGTCAGATCTTTTTCGTTGGCTAGGGAAGTTAAGTTTCACTTCTTTCATGTGACGTAGCTCGTCGTTAAAGTGAAAATACGCGAGTTGGGCAGGAAAAGCTTGCCTCGCGTCAAATGTAAGTCTGTACCCCGAGGGGTCGGTTATTCCTGAAATCCCGTACGCTACCCGTGAAATCCAACTTAAGAAATCCGAAATCAATGCTGATTTCGAAATCAAATAAAAAATCCGAAATCAGCAACGAAATCACAAAATCATTAAAGAAATCATAAAATCAGGAAAAAAACCACAAAATCAACAAAGAAATCACGAAATCAACATAAAAATCACGAAATCAGAAGCGAAATCACAAAATCACAAACAAAATTAGTAAAGAAATCGTGAAATCCATAACAAAATTCACGAAATCCAAAAACCAAAGAAATCACAAAATCCGACGAAATCAAGGGGAAAATCTCAAAATCCGAGCAAATCATGTGAAAAACCTCAAAATCCAACGAAATCACGTGAAAAACCTCAAAATCCAACGAAATCAAGGGAAATATCGCAAAATCCGTCGAAATCACGGGAAATATCGCAAAATCCGTCGAAATCACGGGAAATATCGCAAAATCCGTCGAAATCACGGGAAAAATAGCAAAATCCGACGGAATCACGAAAAATATCGCAAAATCCGTCGAAATCACGGGAAAAATAGCCAAATCCGACGGAATCACGGGAAATATCGCAAAATTCGATGAAATTCATTGGATTTTATCGAATTCTGGAATCCGAAGAAATCAAATTGGATTTCGAAATCCCGTACACTTTTCCAAAACGTCCGACCCCTCGCTGTACTCCGACATAATATTTTGGTCCTGGATGACAAAACCAGCGATATATATCAAGGATAACGACAAAACCTAAAAATTCCAGTGTATCGGGGATACATATCAAAAGTGAATTTAAAACATACAAATGAATCAGGGATATATCAAGTAAAAAAATCCAAGTGTATCAGGAATATACACAGGTAAAGACAATAAAGTGTAAAATATGTTGATATACATTCTAAATAGTTTTAACAATTAGTTTACCAAAATGAAAATATTCATTACAGGAGCAAAGTTATTTTGATAAGGGGTTATTGGAAAATTTTGAGGGGGCATTTAGGGGCAAACCGAAATCTTATTTGAGGGGGCAGGATATATTTTTGAGGGGGCATTGCCCCCTAGTGCCCCCCCGTGGCTACGGGCCTGCACCTGTCCTACTTTACCGGAGGCGTTTGGTGTTTTCGAATACGTAATATAACATTCCATAGATGGATTCGTGAGGAGACTCGCAAAGTGGCTAGGAAACACCATTAATAAAAAAAGAAAATCATTTTTGTACGTAATTATAAGCGACAGCCTTAAAGTCCACTTTATCGCCAAGACGAAGCAGTCCGAATTGTTACTAATTCGTTGAGAGCAAAAAGTTATCATTTAAGAGCTTGGTTGAACCAGAAGTAAGATAAGGGACTAGATTAACAGGGATGTCCAACCTTTATTCACGGTGGGCCATATTCAAATTTAGAAACCATCAAGCGGGCCACACAATGAAAATTCACCTATTTTCAATTATTTTTACCAGTTTTAGTGAGAAACCTGACTTTTCTTTTGTTTAATTATATATCTCTTAATATTCCATTCTTTCACTACAGCATCTGAATCCTTGCATATTAAACAAACTGGCCTACCTTGAACAGAAACAAAAAAGTAGTTGTACGTCCATTTTTCTTGAAAAACGCGATAACTCTCGCTAGGCTTTCTTATTTGGGAACTTGAACCCATATTTTAACTTAAAATTGTTTCAGTCTCAACGAAACAGAACTAAAACTGAGCCTTGAAAATCGGACCAAAACGGGCTGGAAATAAGTTGTTTTAGACGAGTAAGAAAGGTGTGAAATTAGTAGCACAGCACACCACCATCTGGTGACAGTAGTTATACATCGAATTTCTAAATATAACTATTTAATAAAAGCTTCTTCGTCAAAAATTATTGTCACAATATCGATTATCATTCATCCTATGGTGGGCCATCAGAACTTATAGGTGGGCCCGTAGAATTACCTCGGCGGGCAATTAAAACCATTAAATTTTTCACTCAACCGGGGCCAAATTATAGAACAGGGCGGGCCACAAGTGGCCCGCGGGCCCGTAGTTGGACATCACTGGACTAGAAGTAAAGAGCTCTAGCATTGGTAATAGATCCTGGCACATCGCGCCTAAACTAGACAGAAAAAAAATTGGTCGAAATCCAAAAAACATTTCCTACCCCCTTCCCCTCAACCTAAAGCCGCGGAACACGGACGCGGGTGCTTGAATCTAGTTCTACCGTCTACCGCCGCGAGCGTCTCACGTTTTGGAAGGAAAATTCAGAAATCGCTACCAGAGAGAGGGCCAACCGTTGGTGCGTCATCAAGAATATTCACTTTCGTCAAGTCAAGGATTTGGTTAGCTCAGTACTTCTAGTCTCATCTTACTTCTGATGTTACTAATTCGTTGAGAGCAAAAAGCTTGGTTGCAATGAACATAACATGGTGCCAAACTATTTCAGATAGTAATAACTTGCCATTAGAGTTGGGTTCAATACGGTTATGTTATAGAAGGCTTCCTCCATCTCATACAATGAAAAGCCTTGTCCTATCGCGCAACTAAATTACGCTTGCAGTTACAAATAGATGATCACAAGAATCTGAACTACGCTTGCAGTTACAAATAGATGATCACAAGAATCCGAACTACTTATAAAACTTTTTAAACAATTCCTTCTTTAGGAATGAACCATTGCGTCCAACTGCTTCCGCACCCTCATTTTCGAGTTATTATATTCCTGTTGTTGCGCAAATATTCCATTTTAGTTTGAAAAAGTTAATTTTTTGTGATGTATTGGTTTCTTCGCGCAAAATTGCACGCGAGGGCCTCCGTTGTAATATTTGTATTTATATTAGAAAACGAAAAATGACAGTGTTTGTTCAAGTGTTGATTGCTTTTTTGTCGGATATTTAGCCACGCATAGGACATTGATTGTTTCAGAGAGATTGAAGGGCCTATTTCGGAACAACCCCGCTTTAGCGTTTTAAGGGAAATTGCCGAAAATGACAGACAATCATTTAACAAAACTTACTAAACGCTCTCGGTTATTTTTTTATATTTTATAAACATCTTGAGAACGGTTCCTGTTGATTGAGCTAATAATTCTGAAATACACGTACGCTTTGTATTATTGAAAATGCTTAATTATAATTGTATAAAATTAAGGGAAAGCGTTTGTTAATTTTAAAAAATGGTTCTGGAATTTTTCCTGATAAGTGTCCAACCATTTCTGGGGCAACCTTTTTTCGATCCATAATTAGCTTGGTTAATGACAAAAGAAGCCTTATTATAGAGTTTAAAAATTTCCATTTTGTCGCTACTGTTTGTCGAGTTTCTTATCGCAAATTTATACTAATGACTTTGGTAACGAAGGCATATGTTGAATACCTAGAAATGAGAGTGTTTACCCAAGTTCTGATTGCTTTTGTGCCGTGACCGAGTATATTAGAATCAGAAGTAGGATAAAGGACTAGAAGTATTAAGGTAACCAAATTCTTCACTTTGCGAAAGTGAGTATTCTTGATAACACATCAACGGTTGGCCCTCTAGTAGCGGTTTCTGAATTTTCCCCCCTCCAAAACATGAGACGCTCGTGGCGGTAGACGGCCGAACTAGATTCAAGCACCCGCGTCCGTGTTCCGCGGCTTTAGGATGAGGGGAAGGGGGTAGGAAATGTTTTTGGAACTCGACCAATTTTTTCTCTCTAGTGTAGGCTCGATGGAAGTGGCATAAAATCCTCAAATTTGTTCACTAGTGCCAGGATCTACTACCAATGCTAGAGCTCTTTACTTCAAGTCCCTTATCCTACTTCTGTTAGAATGTATAATCTTCCATCTGGATTTTCAGAGCTTGCGCTCGAGGCATTTTGGGTCCAGAGAGTGCGCAGAGACGGCTATGTATGTCCCAATCCTAAGGGCTGCCAACACCCTTTTTTACATTGAAAAGACTTGTTAAGGGGGAAGTATAAATTCTCACACGTTCTGTAAAAACATAATCGATCAAATTAGATTCGATAAATCCGCAATGTGTTCGATCACCGAAAATTCGATTATTTCGCTATGAAGGAATTTATATAATGTTTAGAAAATGGTATATTGAAAATTAAAAAATATATATATAGGTCTATATATTGCACCTAGACAACTTACGACCAAAGCTTTTATTGTGAACAATTTTCAATTATATTTTTAAGGTAAAACAGTTAATCTTAAAAAATAGGAGTATTGTATTATTACTAAAACAGTTAATTGAAAAATTAGGAACTTAAACAAGGACTTAAATAATTAAATGGGAACAAAAATAAATTTTTTCATATTTTTCACTGGGATTTAAATTATATTGGGTTATGTTAAATTATATTTAAGCCAAACAAATCATCGAAAATTGCAGAAATTATTCTTCATGTCTAACATTGATTCAAAGTTTCAATAACAGATCTTGTTTGAACTAAGCTACTATTACGAACATTTTTCAAAAATTATTTTACCATTGTGATGTACATTTTGTGTTAATATTATTAAACTCTTGAACATTTGCAAAGACTTTTAAGTAAGTTCTCAAGATAAAAGCTCTTGTAGTAGCAGAATACTTGCACAAAGTGTTCTAAATTATTGAACTTTTATTTATTATATTTAGACATACTGAGTAATAGACACGCTTAAAGGGAGGGTGAATTGGAAAATCAAGTGATTTTTTTATCGATTCTTCTATCAATTATAAGACGCAGTCTGCATAGTCAAACAATCAGGAAATACTTCCGAATGATTTTAAAATTCAAATTAGGTTCAGATTTTAAGGATAATTTGAAATAAGGACCTCCGACCAATCGCGTAACGCCATGCCTTTTTGTTAACAAATTTCTCGTGACGTTAGTTAATCCATGTTCAGCGTGAAGGTTTGGCTGCAGGGCCGGATTAAGCAATTTTGCACCCGGGGGCCGAGATAGTGTGCGCCCCCTTAAGTCGGAAAAAACGGAACAGCAAATGTCCCTAAGGGGAATAGTTAAACTCAATGCGCCCCCAACAAGCCTTGCGCCCGGGGGCCAGTGCCCCCCTGGCCCCCCCCCCTTAATCCGGCCCTGTTTGGCTGTATCGTCAGAGCGGATTTAAATTTATGTTCAAATAGTTTTTAAAGATAGCGTGGCCAATATTCAGGAGAGGATTCATTAAAATCACGAACCTTAATCTACCATTTCAACACTTCAATATTTTTTCAAAGTTCTTAAGTCTTGTTTTGGTTAAGCGTCAACCGATCCATTGGTTGATTAGAAGCTGCGCAATTTTGCCTTTTCATTATTTTTGAAGTTTAAACACTTTAATCCCGCATTAACATTTTAACTATATGCAATTATCTCGAAAAGAAATGCAAATCATAACAGATCCATGCCACCTTTAAACTACAATATTTTTTAGGGTCTCCTAATTAATTGTAATAAATTTAAGTCGTTTTCTCTTATTATTCTGAATAAACGTTACTAAAAACTTACACTTAGGAAATTTGAAAAAAAAAAAAAAAAAATAGACACGTATTTTGAAACTAATAAGTAACTGGGAAAAATGTACTTAACTAATACCAATTGAGAAGCCAGTTTTTCAATTCATATTTTGGGGCCTATCAACAGTGTAATCGAAAATATATATATTGCGGATTATTAAGTACTCTAACTAATCAAGAAAAACTGGCACGTGAAGAGTAATACTTTTTAAAGTGCTCAACCCATTTTTTAATGAATTAAATTTAATTTCTTGAGTCCCGATAAAACCTCAAAAATGGCGACCGCAGCGGCGACAGAATTTCCGCAGAAGTATATGGAGAAAACTGAAGAGAGAAACCAAAGGGACATCGGACTCGTGTCTTGGAGTTGTTTGCTGTCCGTCAAAAACATTTCCCGGAACTTAAAAATGTCAGCCGTTTCTTTAGGTGTTCCTTGTCTAGTTTCCCAAAACCTTAGAGTTCTGAATCAAATAATTATAACAATAATATTTTAGCGCGTGATCCAGTGGATAATGGTTGAACGTAAGAAACAAGATATGCCCCAAGGCATATTAACGCTTTTTGCAGTGTGATATTGTCTTTAACAAAACCCGAAATAAGGGATATTCACACCGGCAACGTCAGTTCCATTCACGCTACCAATAAGCAAAGGCGTGCAAAAGTATAGGAAAAATATCGACAGCTAAACAACAATCGTAGTGGCGCAAACGTAGAGTATCCGCATACCACACCGGCGTCGTCAGTCACTCGTAAGTTCGAGTCTCGCTAGCTCCGAAAGACCGCATTTTCTCGTCGAAAATATGATCGAATTTAGTATAGATGTCGCTAGTGCGGTGGAGAATCAAATTCCGGCGAGCTCTGCCGCGTAATTTAAATTTATGAAAATGTACGCGAACGCGAAACAGCCAGCCTGCCAGCCTGCCTGCCTACCTGCCTGCCAGCAAGCCTGCTTCCAGGGGTCTCCGTATAAAGCTTATTGCTTTGCAACGGGGTATATGGAGGGTGTACCTCGTATGAGTAGTTCCCGGTAGAGCAGTTCTCAAAATAGCAACCGCGATTCCAAAAAAACAGCGGTGTTTTTCAAAACTGCGGTTTTAGAAATAGAGGCTGCTGTTTTGGGAAATAGCAGAGTTTGTGTTGAGTTTTGCGCATTTCTTAACAATACAGCGATTTTCATTGGGTTGAAAAACTACCTTTTTCTGTGATCATTTAATCAGTAATGTCATCGTGTTTATGATTTTTTTTTTAAAAGTACACTTAAATATTGTACTATTGTTCAGGCTGTATCAGTTTACAATTCTCAAACCAGGATAGAAAAATAATTCGAGAAAGCTTATTTTATTTAGATAATTGTAAACAGTAATTTTTTGGAAAAGGCGTAACAGTGTTACACTATTTCCAAATGTGGATGAGAGGGAAAGTATGACAATGGCCATAGAGCCTGTGTTAAAAAACGCGGACATCAAAGCTTCGCCAATAACTATTTAGTTTACTAGTGAATGATGGACTTGCAAACTGACGATTGAAAGTAGTTCAGACATTTATGCTCCTTGGTTTAACCATAGCCCACTCGATCACGCGCATCATGACGCAAGCTGCTCGCGCTATAGCTAAATTACCGAGATTTGTTTTAAACGTATCTAGTTCTTCGATAACCTTACTCAAATCCATATTATACCTTAAAATACCTTTTAAAACTCAGCTACTCTGTCCTGACTACAAACACAAATCGAGGAAGTTCTAGCATACACAATAGCAGACGACGGTAACCGCGAATTAACACAAGACCTATTTTAAGGGAGTGAATAGGCCCAGTATAGCTACGCCAATAAAACGGTCAACCATGGCGAAACTCTGATGACTCGCGACTTTTGGCCATTTTCATACTTTTCCTCTCATCCACTTTTGCTATTTCCAAAATATTACTAACCTAAGTCTAACCAAACGAAACAAAACCTAACCTGACCTGACCTAATACCATTTAGTTGAAATAATCAACTTTAACCTAACCAAATTATCCATATCTGACCTAGTTTTTCTTTGAGTTCATATAACCCAGCTGGGCCAGCTATCGTTTTTCGCATATCTGTTTTTCCGCTCTTTAGAGAACTGCTGTAACGGTAATTGCTGTAACGGGTAAACTGCCATTTCGGGAACCGCTATTTAGGGATCTGCTGTTATGAGGACCGCTATTATGAAATCCGCTCATACGGGAACAGCTAATGTGTGAGCTTCCGTATATGGATTGACAGTACTTACAAATAGTTGAAATTTTCAAGTATGTCACAAGGGAGCTGTTTGTTTATAAAATAATGATAGTATCTTGGTTCGTAGGATTCTTTTCCAATATAAATTTTTCTATTTGTTTCGTTCAAGGTGGATTGAATGAAAGGAGCTATGAATAGTAAAATAGTTGCCTCATCTTGAAAAAGAGCGGAGGTGCCACGAGGGAAAACCTCATTGACTATAAAAGGCATGATTGTATCGTTGAAAATTATTCCGTTTTCAGCAATCTTCCTCCGAAGTTTGGCGCTAGATGACGAGTTTCTCTTCATGAAAAAAAAACACATAAAATTTCAATCTACATGAATATCAAACTCACCAAGACCCAATAATAACAAATATACTTCAGAACGGCAACCTAAATTAATACATTTTAAATTCATAGTTTAGCTTGACACTATTCCATCATCAGATTAGTCTGTCATCCATCCACATAGACGCCAATCTACAGTTATTAGCTTTACTACCATCAACTTGTCTTTGTCTATCCATGGAGTACTATATCGGGCCCACGCCACACCCCATTGGTGTGGGCCCAATATAGTACTCCTTGGTCTATCTCACCAAGCATGATGGAGGCGCGGGGATGCGAAATCTTAGAGAAATCAGCCTGCGCGCTAACTGTGAAACGGATCAGGTTGGGTGGGAGACCAAAAATGGGGGAGAAATAGTCGGACTCGATTTTAATTGGTCAAGAAGGGCTACACACGAGCCAATTGCCGTGTGTCCGGCTATTCCTCCCCCATTTTTGGCGTCCCACCTAACCTGAGCCGTTGATAGATTGAAGTACCAGGGAGGAGAGACTTGAGAGGGAGTAATAAAGTGAATAGGCGGGTTCGTTCACTTCGTGGCTAAACTCGTTTCTCTCCGTTAGCTTAAATCGTGGAACAGAGATAGAAATTTATACCCTCACTTTTTTCCCTCCTACCATCTGTATGACGGTCTTTTTAGCATTAGATCAACACTCCCTTTCAAGTCTCTCCTCCCTGGAAGTACCATGATGGTAACTGGGGGAGTTAAAGGTGTGATCGCAATCGGGTTATGGCTTCGGAGCTTAAATTATCACTGAGCACATTCTGTTTTAATGCGGCTAGAGATGAATTGACTTTGACATCGTCAACAGTCATTCTTGGAAACTAAGAATATGGTAGAGTTATAAAAAGACGGTAGTGTTTACACGCCAACCTACTTGCGATTATAACTTTGAATCATTCGTTAATTTTAACCTCTCCGGTTGCTTTTCAATAAAGAGCAATAAGTTTGGAATCCCCAAAAGGATGGGTTATTTGAGGTTACAAAGATGCACCCACATATCTATCTATCCGCCATGCAGAAGTATACCACGAGGAATATCAAAAAGGAGATTGTTACCTTGAGCGACGAGTGCACACCAAAATTTTTCCGTATCATTAAAGTAATGTCCTTCCGATGGCAAATATCGTCAATGCTATTTATGTATCTCGAATTAGTTAAGAGCAGTTCTGATTTCAAAGCGCCAGAAAAGCATCTGCTCAAGACGATGGAACCCAGTAACCATCCGTACAGCATGAGTCTCGATGATCTCAAATTGAAGTTCTCGAAACCGTTTTCAAGGAAATCCGATAAATATTGCCAAAGATACCGGTTGAAGTTAGACTTGAAGCCAGAAATTGATCCTGAAAATCATTGCGTTCAATTTGAATTAGCCACATTTGTGACTCAACAGGGTAGGACCTTGTAGACAAGACCTGACTACCACGGTCCCACCCGTAATGTGGGCCTTTTAGGCCACGTGGTCTCTTCTTTCAAATAACTTAAAAACAAAAACTAATTCACGTTTGGGAATACTTTAAATTAACGAGTAGCTATTAAATGCTGAACTTCCCTTACAAAAATCTTCTTAAGAGTTCTAAAGGAATTTCTTTGGAACCCTACGGAGCCCTTGGGATAATTTTCTAAAGAAACTATTTCCAAAGACTTCCTTGGAATTTCCTAAAGAATTCTTGAGACAAATTTCGAAAGAATGTCTTGGGATTATTTTCTAAAGAAATTCTTTAAGGATTCTAGAGATAAATTTCTTAAGAAGGTCTAGGGATTATTTTCAAAAGAAATTCATCAGGAATTCTAAAGATAAATTTCCAAAGAATGTCGTGGGATTATTTTCTAAAGAAATTCTTTAGGAATTCTAGAGATAAATTTCCAAAGAATGTCTTCGGACTATTTTCTAAAGAAATTCTTTAGGCATTCTAGAGACAAATTTCCAAAGAATGTCTTCGGACTATTTTCTAAAGAAATTCTTTAGGCATTCTAGAGATAAATTTCCAAAGAACTTCTTGGGATTATTTTCTAAAGAAATTCTTTAGGAATTCTAGAGATAAATTTCCTAAGAAGGTCTAGGAATTATTTTCTATAGAAATTCTTTAGGAATTCTAGAGATAAATTTCCAAAGAACGTCTAGGGAATATTTTCCAACGAAATTCTTTAGGAATTCTTGAGATCAATTTCCAAAGAAAGTCTAGGGTTAATTTCCCAAAGAAATTCGTTAGGAATTATTGAGATAAATGTCCAATGAAGCTCTAGGGTTTATTTTCCTAAGAAATTCTTTAAGAATTCTAGAGATAAATTTCCAAAGAAGATCTAGGGTTTATTTTCCAATGAAATTCGTTTGGAATTCAAGAGATAAATTTCTAAAGAAGGTCTAGGGTTTATTTTCCAACGAAATTAGTTTAGAATTTTAGAGATGAATTTCAAAGGGCCAGATATATTGCAATTATGCTTTACATATAATTATCTAAACAATATTTTTACCCTAATTGTTTAGCTAAAGTTTTCCTAGATAGACATTAACTTGATGGTTAAAAAAATTAAAAACGTTTCACGAAGGCTTGTCCCGTAGCTATAAGACTCAGCAAGCGCTGAAATGGAATGTTATATTTACCTATTGTTTTCTTTTTTATCTTTTTTTTTTTGCCTTTAATAATCCGTGAGGTGTTTATGTAAAGGATGAAATAGATTAAAAGTAAAATAAGAGTAATTAAAATCGTTATGTTTAGATTTACAGGGAATCTAAGCTGTCAGTCGGAATTTTTGCTTAATTCTCTTATGGCATGTTTTATCTTTATTTCGAGCGTAATTAGAGTCCAAAATAAATATTTTTTTAAAAACATTGTAGACAAAATAAGCTTCAACGCGTTTCTGATACTCGAAAAACTCTCAGTGAATATACATTATTAAATTTAACAACAACGTCTGTATCTACTGCTTGGCCATTAAAGCCTCCAAAACCCACTTAGTACCCCATACAATTGGACAGGTTTAAAACTTTCTGCCGTTTACGGATGTTTTTAAGTCGATTAAATGTCTGACTTTATAAGCAATTTCATACTGCATGCGAGAACTTCCCTCGCTATAAGGGATGTAGTTCAGCATATAAGAACTACACTCTCTGTATTGGGATATGGTTTTCCATGTGAGAACTATCCTCGTTTCAAGTGGCTAAATGAATTAACCCATAATCTTCCCTATTTATTTCTCAAGAAAATTCCATAGACATTTCCCACGAAAATTCCAAAGATATTTCCCAAGAAAACTCCAAAGATATTTCCCAAGAAAATTCCAAAGTTATTTCCCTAGATAATTCCAAAGATATTTCCCAAGATAATTCCAAAGATATTTCCCAAGAAAATTCCAAAGATATTTCCAAAGTAATTTCCAAAGAAAAAGAGGCCAATATTCCCCAATTTCCTAAAGAACACCTTAAGGATTTCCAAAGAAATTTCCCAAGGAATTTTCTTAAGCGTTCTTAAGAAGATTTTTGTAAGGGTTGGGAAGTTTCATTAATAACAATTAAGTCTAACTATTTTATTTTAATTAATTTCAGAAGTATATCAAAATAGTTTTTAGTATCGAAAGTCGGATTAAAGGGAGGGAGGGTGAAAAGTAAAATCAAGTGATTTCTAATCGGTTATTCTACTAAAATTATATTACCAATCTGCATACTGAAACATCCAGAAAATATCTTCGAGTGATTTAAAAATTCAATTTAGTTTGAGATTTCACGGATAGTTTGAAATTTGCACCTTCGACCAATCGCGTAATAAAATTCCCGCGGCATTCAACGTGATTTGGCTACGTTTATGACAAGTAAAAATTTCGGCATTTTTAATTTAAAAAGTCGGCTGTATATGTTTCGATTTTTAAAGGGTATGAGAAGCTTCGTTTGAAAAACCTCTGATTTATATAACAAAAGATTGTATTAATTACTGTGAATTCAAAAATATCAAGCTTTTAATTCCACGATTTCTGCAGGGTATTTGACAATATGCATTTGAAAATGCTTCATTTGAAATTATTTGAAATCCTTTTTTATGAAAGGCTAAAACGTTTCCCGTAGTCTGACGTCACAGATACATTTTTTCACGTGAGATGGTGCCACTCTCTCCGCCATCAGACCCAGAGTTTAGACTGGTAAGAAGCTCGAGAGGCGTATACATCGCACGCATAGGATGGCCGCGCTTTCTTTCCTCAACGTCATAGTGATGTCATAAAACGGGCAAAAAAACTGATTTTTCAATGGATTTTAAAAATAGAAACTTTGGTTCAATTACATTAAAAAAAACTTGATATTTTGAAAGTAGAGACTGAAAGTGTAAATAATACCACTTTCGTGGGAAAATATGATATGAAATTGTAAATTCGCATACCCTTTAAAGGTGATCTGTCATTTCGGGCGAATGAATTGAATCGCAAGTACGTAGCCAAGGATGATACCGTAGACATAACAAGTAGCGCCGTTGTGATCAGGCACCACGTGGGCGCGTCCAAACCATTCACGGATAAACGTGTTTCGTGATCACTTAATGGGTTGACGCACGTTATAATGCGGTTAATTGCGATCGTCATAGGTGGAGAAACGTGATATTTGAAAACGTTATGTGGTAATATTGTGTTACCCCTTAAATACATATCAACCTGCGTGTAAAAATTCGAAAATGTTATTAATACCAAAATAATATAATGCCCATAATTTTGTACAGGATATGGTTAACAAAATATTTTTGCATTATCCCTTGCCACATGAGTATAATGCTCGTGGTAATACTCCTTTTCTTGGGGTAATTGTAACATGATTCTTCCCAACATCGATTTACACTTGAAGTGCACAAGGTTACTAAACCGAATCACATACGCGATAAATAGTTCCCCCTTATCATTACTCTAATAGCGCTAGTACCAAACAGTTATAGAATTCACCCCAGCACGGTTCGATGCCCATCTGAAGTTTGATGAGCAGGAAAGCAAACAAAAAGGGGGGCGAGGAAGAATCCTGTTACATGGATACAGAGTGTCATCCTTCTTTTATTATCCCCTTCTCTTAATACGAAGGAAACGCAACATAAAGCCCGTTGCGTGGGAAAGTTTAATGTTCTAATATTATTTTCCTATTTATTTTGCTGAGGGGAAAGGGTCGAGTCGATTCTGAATCTTGAGAGGAGCAGACAGTTTTTAGCCCCGCTAACTAATCACAGAAAGGTTTTTGTAAATTTGGACGTCGAATAGGGAAAGTAAGAAATAGGTATTATTTCAGGGTTAATTCCATTCACTTTATAGCTTGGGTCAATATTGGCCTATTACCATACCTCCTCCAATACCACAACAGTTAAGGCTTAAGAATTCTTAGTGTTAGTATGTATTCTTTAACGCTAAGCATTCTTGGTATGTAAATTTTTTCTGAACATTGATAAGGAGTCATTGTAGATGGCGGAGAATTTCCAAAAACAGTGGGTTCTATGATTGATTTTGAGTGGAAAATGTTCCATGACATTTTTCCCTGAGGTCCAGCGTTTTCAATTTATGATTAAAATGTTTACGGATGACCCTTAAGAAAGTAAATTTATAGTCAATGTTCGTTTTAATAAGGGATTACCCGTGGAGCTCTCTAATCGTAACTTGTAGGGTATTATGTCGTAGAACATATTCCACTCAACAATCACCCATAGAATCAATTGCAATTTGGCCCTACCACCCATTTAGAACACCGTGTATATAGTTAACCCCCTGGCATGATAGCCTGAACTCTGTGCAGGGTGGATAATTTGACTTTGAACATATGTATGTCTAAAGGAGTAGAGACTCGTAGCTTGCACTCTACTAAAAAGCTAGACCTTATTTGTCTATAAAAGTTAAGACTCGTGTTCTCTAAGAAAAATGACGTCAGAGATTGTCTACATAGGCTCGGTATGCGCGGAACACTAGTGCGCTAGTGTCTATGGCTGCGTTCAGTAACGCTCAACGGAGGCTCCGTTGAATGCGCATTCGCCACTGAACGATTTTCGGAACTTCCGGTTTGACGTCACGATTGTAAGCGAAGAGGCATCGAAGCCGATTACTTCCTTGAGCATCAGCAACGCATTTGTGACGTAGCAGCAATGGAGGAAACTTATCTCCCTGAACGATTTCGAGAAGTTAATTTGATGGATAATTTCGGAACTATTTATAAAATCGGTGTAGCAGCGACTGAATGCGAATGAATAGTGTCTGTTAAATATTTTATGAAATTTTTTCGATTACAACTATGAAGCTTTAAAAGTTAAATTGGGTTTTAAAGCTTAAGCCTTGGCTAAGTTACGGGTCAGAGTTTGCTCTTATTTCGGCTAGCAGGTCCTCGCATATCCATTTCCATGAACTGTAAGCAGACGATACAACGCAAAGTTTGCAAAAAACCGTTCAGTAGCCTATACGTCACATCACATCACGTTGATCAACGGAGCTCAACACGTTTGGTCTCCGTTGAGCGTTACTGAACGCACCCTATAACCTAAAGGCCTTGTTTCTACTCCTTCTACAATACAGCTCCGTGGTCTAATTTGGTGTAGGGGTAAATTAAATTCTAAATAAAGTTTAAAAAATAAAAAACCTTTCGTAATATTGAAACAAAATTGCGTTTTTTAGCTATTACGCTTCAATTTTTTAAAATGATACCAATATTTTCATCAGTCTTGGAAAATAAACGAAATGAACTTTGCTAAGTTTGGTCCACATACTGAACTCTTAATTAGATGTTGCTTATATTTGCAATTAGTCAATACTTTAATCTTAGTTAATAAATAAGCCGAGTAATTTGCTGTTTGTTCCTGTTATTAAAGAACGAACAAGCTACACAGGGTTTTAAATCTTCATAAAACAAAGGTAATATCTTCTAAAAGTTTTTAGAACTTTTATAAATTTGCTCTACCGAACAATTTGTCAATACTTTAATCTTAGCAAGGATAGATTTAATTTTAGAAGTAGGAATGGAGAGCAGAGTAATGTGGGCGCGCGTCAAAGTCCACGGGAAGGGGGGAGTATGAAAATAGGGCTGGGTTATAGCGAGGGAGGTAAAAAGGAATTACGTATTTTTCGCCGTCCCCGTTAGCAACGTCATCAAAACGTAGTTTAAGTGAGCCAATAAGATATTTTAAACTTTTCGTTACGCGTTGGAGAGAGGGGCTCTATACAGGGCTATGAGTCGGACTGAAGTAGTAAATACTAACCGTTCTCCATTCCTATTTCTAAATTTAAATCTATCCCTGATCTTAGTTATTAATTAACCCGCGCAATTTGCTATTTGTCCCTGTTATTATCGAACGAACAAGCTACAAGGGGATTTAAATCTTTATAAAACAAAGGTAACATCTTCTAGAAGTTTCTATAAATTTTATAAATTTTCTGTATCAAACCTTGTTCTCCTCCGAGCTTTTTAAATACGGTATGAATGTCAATCTGGTGAAAGAGGAAGAATTACAAATGTTTCATTTGAAAACAACAATTTTTGATTTTATCAGTTATAACAGAAGTAGGATAAGGGACTAGAAGTATTGAGGTAACCAAATTCTTCACTTGGCGAAAGAGAATATTGTTGATAACGCATCAACGGTTGGCCCTCTGGTAGCGGTTTCTGAATTTTCCCTCCAAAACTTAAGGCGCTCGCGGCGGTAGACGGCCGAACTAGATTCAAGCACCGGCGTCCGTGTTCCGCGGCTTCAGGTTGAGGGGAAGGGGATAGGAAATGTTTTTGGAACTCGACCAATTTTTTTCTCTCTAGTGTAGGCGCGATGGAAGCGGCATAAAATCCTCAAATTTGTTCACTAGTGCCAGGATCTATTACCAATGCTAGAGCTCTTTACTTCTAGTCCCTTATCCTACTTCTGTTTATAAAAACTAATCCTAATCTAATTACTTACGTGATGTTACGAATATTAGTTAGAATATAAGCAGGGAGAAACATCGGGAAAGGATCGTGATGATTAACGAGTCCATTTATAATATATGGGCCCAGAGAATCGACATTCTACGCGAGTTTAAGTGATTAATATCATTTTCTTTACGGGCCCGTAACGAGTAAAGCTAGGCCTACTTACAATCGTTAATCCAAATTTGAACTCTCGCGAATTGTTTCCTCGAAGCATCTTTAATTCTTTTGCTTTGATGAAACAACTAAATTGGTAAGTTGACTAAATATTGTATCAAGAAGCAATGCAATATCTAGTTTACTTGGGAGAAGGTATAAATTCGCCACATTTCCAGCTTTATATCCAGTCCTAATCCCCGCCTCTAAATTACAACCAGCATCTCATTGTTCTTGAAAATTCACGTCAGCGCGACGCGAATGACGAAAATAACGTTGTTTCTGACTGAGGAGAGTCGAAATAGCCCGGTCGCCTTTTACGTCCCTCCTTGTATTTTGATAGGGGGACTGGGACTATGGCGCGCGAATACTTAGGCATCTTAAACATTCTCCCTAGTAAACTAGATATCGCTTCTTGATTGTATCGAAACATTTGCCTCCGGTGGAATGCTTGCCGTACGCGTTCGAAGTACTCTTTCGAATGAGAGTACTTTCTTTCCCAATGAAGCTCCGAGTTCAGTTTTCAAAACTTACGTGTACCGAACTAAGCGATAACTTATTGGTTTCACTCAAAATTTAAGCTTGAGCCTAAGAAGTTTTTTGAGCAAAAGTTCAGAGATAAATGCAAAAAAGTATACTTCGTTCACATTGTCCAGCCTTTGGCGGTAGACACCGTGTAAAATGGAAAGCAAACGACCCTCCTCTCAAATCCTACACGAACCAACCAATCAGATAAGACTTTTTTTGGATATCTAACGTTACTTCTTGGTATTTGGGCTAGCATCTGTTATTATAGGAACCTATTCACGCGTGTTCCCTGTGCGATGGTCATGAAGATAATCATACGCAGAGGGGGGTGACAGTATTCTGATAGGTAAAGAGGGAGTTTCTTATATTACATGGCGAGAGCAAGCTTCAATGAAGTATACTTTTTTTTACGTATGAACTTTTAATTTTAGCTTTTTGACCAACTTATCGCTGAGTATATTATATAGAGTATAAAATATACTCATGGCTTTATATTTGTAATAAAAAGTCTCATAAAATTCGAAAGGGTAGCACCAAAAGCGTACGTAATTTAAGTATAAATGAAAAAAAAAAAACCATAAAAAGAACAATAAAGCCATAAAAAATTGAAAATGGCTAGTTTTAGGCTGAGTTCATACTTAAAGGCTGACTTCCAACGAAAAGGGTTCTAGCGAACTAAAACCGAGCATCGAGACTAACAATGGAGCGACCGTGCCGATTTTCGAAGCCCCGCTGGGTCAAAAGTTGGAAGGATTCTCGCTAACTGAAAGCCGTGCAATGTGGTTCTAGCGAACTGATGATGATGTGTATCTTCAGTTCGCTTGAACCACATTCGGCACGGCTTTCAGTCAGCTAGAACCCTTCCATCTTTTACCCCAGCGGGGATTCGTAAATCGGCACGGTCGCTTCATTGTTAGTCTCGATGATCGGTTTTCAGTTCGCTAGAACTCTTTTCGATGGAAGTCGGCCTTTAAGGCAGTTAAAAACAGTCAATTAAAAATCAAGTTTTCCAAGTAAACATAAATCCTTTCCAAGCCATAACTACACATATTGATTCATTTACAGTTTTGAATAATAAGATCAGCCGATTTCTGGTTAAAATAAGTGCTTATTTTGTTACGAAAAATGTTATTTTAGTGGCGTAATCCTTTGAAAAGGGGGCTAAAGACCATAACAAGCTATTTCCCAAAAGCCCTTATTGACTTACGATGGCTCCGCCGATTCTCAAAATATTATACCTTAGATGAGAGAGCGTATGATATTTATGAAGTCTAGTTTACTTCGAATCAGTCGCATTTGAACTATATCGTGACTCGGAACCAAATGAGAACCCTACGCGACAAAGGACGATATTTTATTTCAGAAAATGACCCTACCAAAAATCTAATTAAATCTACCTGAAGGTAAGCTATTTAAGAGTTACGCTAACGAGACAGGCCTTTTAAACTAAATATACCTTAATTTCCCAAAAAGAAAAGTGCAACTACCTTCTTGACTTCTGTGTGTAATCCAAGATGGCAATATTTTACATTCTCGGGTCCTCTTTTTGGTCCTTTTACTCCATTTAACGTTTCACGAGTTCCGTTTTGAAAGTATCTTTGAAGAAGATGGTACCCCGTCTGTCTCTATAGCGTAATCATTACATTGTCTTTGATCACCTGATGAACTCTGGTGCACTCTCGCTTCATTTTAATTTCGCTAATGAAGTTGATAAGTCATTTGTCACGGACAATTAACGATATATTTAATAGCTATCCCATGCACGTTGACACTAATGAAACCCGCAAACTATTTTGAAACGATTCAGAAATATCGGATAAAACTTATTAAAGGCCAAAAAAATGAAAAACATAATCTATCTAACCATAAAACTATACTTGAAGTAGTTTCAAAGCGTTCTAGTGTCAATACGACTAATGTCGTTTTCCAGCTTTGGTTCCATTCAACCGAACCCAGGTTTTTTTGATTTCACTGATTTAAAGGCCGACTTCCATCGAAAGGAGTTCTAGCGAATTGAAAACTGATCATCGAGACTAACAATGAAGCGACGGTGCCGATTTTCGAATCCCCGCTGGGTCAAAAGTTGGAAGGGTTCTAGCTAACTGAAAGCCGTGCAATGTGGTTCTAGCGAACTGAAGATGCACAAATGAAGTCGTTTTAATTTTATTTCCTCTCGAATTTTTGCTTTCCCCTGAAGGAAATTCCCTATTGTGTATCTTCAGTTCGCTAGAACCACATTCGGCACGGCTTTCAGTTAGCGAGAACCCTTCCAACTTTTGTCCCCCAGCGGGGCTTCGAAAATCGGTACGGTTGCTCCATTGTTAGTCTCGATGCTCGGTTTTCAGTTCGCTAGAACCCTTTTCGATGGAAGTCGGCCTTTAAATCACTGATTTAAATCAGATGGATTTAAATCACTGATTTTGGTTAATTTTAACTCAAAAATTTTCATGTTGGTAATTTACTAACTAGTAGTTCAATAAAAATCAAAAAATCAGATTTAAATAAAAAAAATTATTTTTTTAAAAGATCAAAAAAATCAACAACCCTGGTCCCTTTCGACCGAACGTAGCTAAAAGGTGCGATTTTCATTAAGTCCCATTGGACCGAAGTTCTATTCAACTGGAAGAAGACCTTGTGTGGTTTTGCATAAAATATATATGTAGCTCTTCTTGTTACAATTGCTGCCAACCAAAATATTCATGAAAATTGAAAAATTATAAGTTAACATCACTTTTTTTTGGTTAAAAAATTATGCGAATAATAAACGAAATCCTTTCTACCTCTGTCGCTATGACCCGCCTCTTCTTTCATACCCCTCCCGTCCCGTGGAAGAGGGTCCGGGACTTTGACGCGCCCACACATTACGCTGTTCTCCATTCCTACATCTAAAATTAAATCTATCCCTGATTCAGGTATGAAATTTTTCGATCCTTTACTGTGTAACTGTGGCGATTGAATGTAATTGCTGTTTTGGCCTAGTTGCTCTGAATGGCGTTAACCTATTCCCGTTGTAGGTGTTGTTCCAATTCCATCGTTGTGTGCACATTCTCCATTGAACCGCGGCCGTAACGGAGCTCTTAGTTTAATTCCCCTTCTACTTCCAAGTCCAAGTGGGATCCAAAATAATTAGTAATGTCGAATTTTATAATCGTTAATTGAATGATAAAGTTTAATCAATTTTCATAAACTGTTAGTTAAGTGATTAGAATCTTTAACTGCAAAACTTCAAAATAGTTTTTTCTTAATGAAAGAAATTAGTGCTAATTGCGAAGAAAGAATATCATCTCGTGCAGCAGCTTTCTATGCTGTCCGCAAACGATTTTAACACCATGCAAAATGAGCTGCAGACCTAGCTGCTATCCAGCAGAACATTAGCTGAGACGACATCGCCTATTGAGACCAAGTGTTCAGTTTCGTTCTCGGATAGCTAGCTATTTGGATTGAGTGAGTTTTACCATGAATTTTAAGCCCAACAGAGGATAGGGAAATGTTTTCGTTATTTTTAGCTATTTTGAGGGTTCAGAACATGAATATCATCATAAGTTTATAAGGTATGTTCCATAAGTATGACGCTACTTATACTTCGTAATGCTAGAGACTTACAGCTCGAGCTAGTTCGAGAACGACGGAAGCGAAAATTGACTACACTCGGTTAATTTTGCAGGACTTCCATCTTCCTATTTAGTCTGCATTACTAAGCTTTTGACAGTGCCTCACTAGAATCTATGACTTAAGTCACTTCATGACAAGTTTCCAGTAAACAGCGACAAACTTGTGGAACATCACTTATGAACTTATGATATCATCTATATTTTCAATTTTGAAAAAGTGCCCGGTGAACTTCATTTGTTACAGTTAGCACTAGCAGATAAGGCACCTGACGTTTCCCGGGTAATTTATGTTACTTATCGGGTAGCCATTTTAAAATATGGTGGCAAATAGAACCCCAAAAGCCATAAAACCCGTCAACAGGGTATGAGGAACCAATTTCCAAAAAGTTAGTAAAATTGGTTGAAATTTGTTTCGTAAAGAAGGTAGCCACCATTTTAAAAGATGGCGACAAATCGAAGCCCAAAATATTAGGGAAATATTTTGAAAATCAACAATGAGCTTTTAGTGAGTAGCCCCTAGATGATTACAGATCAACCCAGAGGCAAGCCTTAAGCCAAGGTTGTTGATTTTTTTTTATTTTTATTGATTTATTTTTTTTTAATTCTATTGAATTACAAACCTGATTAAAAATGAACCAAAAGCAAACTAATCATAGAATTTAAGTATCTATTAAATATTTTCTACAGAGTTATTCCTATTGTTATTATTCAAATGCTTGTACAAAAAGACTAGTTTGACCACTATTTTACTTGCTAGCCTATTTCGAATCTTACTCCAAAAAAATTGACCAAAGGGGTTAAGACAAACTGGAGTTCTAGGAAAAACTTGAACTAAAATATGCCAAAACCATGATTGTCTTTTAATTAGAGGTCTTTTCTAGTTAAGTTTCTTAAACCTTTTCTTCGAAACATTTTTTAAAAATTAAAATAAATACTTGATTTTAATAAAATGATTTTTTAAATAACACTTGATTTAGATCAAACAACCCTACCTTAAACCCAATCGGTTTCAATGAACCTCTATCCCAATGAACGAAAATTATCATTAGTGGAAAGCCCCTCGACGCATTACCTTTAACAGCGCTAAAATGATCATCCGTCACCCAGACGAATTTAAAATCCCCAAATGAACAAAAAAAATCATCTTAACACAATCGTAAATAACGCTTAATAGACAAATAGAAAATGAGTGCAGCCTTTAATAGAGGTAAAACGATTACAGATAACCCTCAAGTAACCATTAAAAGGCGTACATAAATTACGAGTGAATCACCCCTGAATGAGGTACCTTTAATAGCATTGCTAAAATGACTACCCGGAAGTTATGCCAGGTTCAAATCCCGACGCTAACTGGAAAAAGATTCATTACTCTCCCCCTCACCGTCTCCGAAGTTTATTGCTTCTAAAAGAAGATTTTTTAATTTTTATACTATACTAGCTGTTACCCGCGGCGTCTCTCGCGTGTAATAAGAACTTCCACCAAAATGTTGTAAAGAATGGGTAGATTTTACTGATTCGACTAATATTTTTGTAGCACCCTAGGAGCGAATTAAGGCACTCGGCGTTGCCCGTCAGCCCCTAGGGATGCAATTTTTATTACTTTTCAAGCGGACATTATTTCATGAAGAAGGGCTTTTAAGTTTGTGGCCGCCATTTAAAAAGATGGCAACAAATCGAACCCAAAAGACCATTTATCCCCCGTCTATGGGTTAAAGGAAAGCAGTGTACTAAATATTTGTGAAATCGGTTGAAACGCGCAGACTATGTTGCATAGAGAAGATTTTTTACATTTCTGAGCGTCATTTATTAAGATGGCGGCGGATTGGGGGAAATATTTCTTAGTACGCGCCTACTACTTATGAGTAACGTTCCTGCAAATTTTCAGCCTTCTAGGGCAAGCGGTTTGGGCTGGGCGTTCATTATCACTCAGTTTGTCAGGACTTTGATTTATACACGTATAGATAAATTAACCAGTTGGTATAGTGAAGTTAGTGCGTTACTCGTAAATTAATAGACCAACATAGTATTTCATTGAGTCGTTACGCTACTTTAGTTATACTTGCAATTTTTTATTGGCTTCATTTTCCGAAAGGAGTCTATTTAAACAAGAATAGATTTCATGTACTTGGAATCTTAACGTTGCCATTTTCTGAGCTTAGAAACCGTCACTGCTGACGTCACACCTATTATATTTGAACTTAGAAGCCAAGTGGCGTTGACATAGCTATTGACCCATCCGCGCTGAACCCGAATGTAAACAAGTTTTCTTCACGCTGTGTGAACAAGTAAACTTAGGGTGAATAGCCAGTGAAATGCGATGAAGGAGTGGCCGGTGGAACAAAGTTTTACCTTAAATCTGTTATTAGTATGGTGTCTTTGTCTTCTTAACGATTCCAAGTAGGACCTATGTACTCTTGATTTAAAACATGCTTGAAATTTTCCTCTCCTAGTGACGATGACGTCACTGAGAGGTATTATACTGGACGCTTCTGTACGTGTGTCTGTGCGTCACCGCGTTCGCAGTTGGCAAATCGGAGCAAAGGTGTTCGCAGAAAGCAATTTTTGGCTTCTACACTCCATTATCAACGTTAAGGTTAAGATGTACGCGGCGATCGGCTAGGGTTACGAGAAACGTCTAGCCTCCCAATGGTAGTTAGGGCTTCCACCAAAGGTTCACGCAATTGTGGTTTTTCTTATCATATATTGTGAATCAATCGGTTTATATACCCTAAATTTATTAAAATTGTGAAAAAGGCTAGAAGTTAAACGTTGATCAGGGATAGATTCAATTTTAAAAGTAGGAATGGAGAACAGTTAGTATTTACTTCAGTCCGACTCATAGCCCAGTAAAGAGCCCCTCCTTCCAACACGTAACGAAAAGTTTAAATTATCTTATTGGCTCACTTAAACTTCGTTTTGATGACGTTGCTGACGGGGACGGCGAAAAATACGCAATTCCTTTTTACGTGTGTCACTATTACCCGCCTCTTCTTTCATACCCCCGTCCCGGGGAAGAATATCCGGGACTTTGACGCGCGCCCATATTACTCTGTTCTCCATTCCTACCTCTAAAATTAAATATATCCCTGCGTTAACAACAGCTATGTTTAAAATGATTTTAAGAACAACCTTTCTTAAAACGAGTCAACTAGAATTAAGGTAAATTACTAACGATTAAAATAATTAATATTGATTTTATTATTTAAGAAACCTCTTAATTGGGTAGATAGCCCTCGTCTCAACTCGGAGAGGCTTATTTTGGTTTCCCAACTGCTTATTTCATACTTAAAGGGCAAAGAGACATTTTTATTACATTTTTGTCGGTGCTCGTGTACTTGCTGAAAACGATTGTTATTTGATTGGTATTTAATGGAAGATTTGAATGATGATGGTTTAGCGCGGTCGTTGCCATTAAAGGCCTCAAGTGCAAGCTCATGACGTGTGCGGAGGCGGACCCAAGACATTTATCAAAGCGGAGAAAGTAACAACTTTCCCTGAAATTCCCCCGACAAATCGTGATACAATACAGGTACGTGCGTGTAATGCCTAATGAGAGAGAGAGATAGTCGCAGATATCAGGGAAGTTAATATAGGAAACCAAGGACACATGCGTACAGTACGTCAATTACATTTCATTACATTATTGTGGTTAAGATTAAACTTAGAATTAATTTCTTGTTAAGATGCCTAATTGAATGCTACCATAAGTTTATGAGATATGTTCCATAAGCATGAGACAGTGACACAACATATACTTAGTAATGCTAGAGAGCTAGTTCGGGAATTTGCAGTCCATCTTCCTATTTAGTCTGTACTAAGCCTTTGGCAGCGCCTCACCAGACGTCGCTTTAAGAGAATCAATGTCGTTTCATGACAAGCTTTCAGAAACCAGTGACAAACTCATGGAACATATCTTATGAACTAAAATAAATCAAATTTTTTATGTAATATGATTGTCGGAGGGTAGCTTTAGTCTTTTATTATTATTATTATTATTATTATTAAGGGCTGCGAGGCCATCCTACTCCCGTTGCTTGACCATATTTTTAATCTTTCAATTAAAACTAGTACCTTCCCTAAACTTTGGAAAAAAGCAGTTGTTGCTCCAGTTTTTAAATCGGGTGCGTCTTGTGATCCGGGCAATTACAGGCCCATTTCACTTCTCTGTGTATTTGCTAAACTATTTGACAGAGTTATGCATAAGCAGTTACAAAAGTGGTTCAATCTTTTCCCTAACGACTGTCAGCATGGTTTCACCCCGGGAAAATCTGTTGACACCAATCTTGCTGCCTTTATGAACTATGTAGCTCCGGTAGTTGAAAGCTGTGGGCAAGTTGATGTAGTATATTTGGACCTTGCTAAGGCTTTTGATCGCGTATCGCATCACTTTCTAAGGGATAAGCTTTGCGCCTTGGGCGTTAGCGGATCGCTGCTTGATTGGATTGGCGAATATTTAAAGGATAGGACTTATGTCCTTAAATGCAATGGGAAACTTACATCTGTTGAGTACAATTTGAAATGTGGAGTTCCTCAAGGCTCCTCATTAGGGCCTTTGCTCTTTAATATCTATATTTTCGACTTATCTTTGCTTATCCGTCATTCCTATCTCTTGCAATTCGCTGACGATAACAAGCTTTGTAAGGTAGTTAATAATGCACTTGATTGCTCCTTACTGCAAAATGACTTAAACACTGTTACAACCTGGTGCCAGAATAATAATATACCAATTAACCCCGCAAAATCTGTCCATGTCCCGTTTACTAGAAGAGTTAGCAGGACAATTATAAACTCTTATAAAATTGACGCCAAAATAATTCGCACGGCACTAGAAACTAAAGATCTTGGAACGTTGTTCGATGCCAAACTACACTTTTCTAAACATATATCGCGGACGGTTAATTTATGCCGTCGTACCTTAGCCGTTTCACTTAAGATTTGTCGACAATTACGCTCTCTGCGTCATTTTCGACTTTTATATCTTAGTCTTGTTCGCTCTAGGCTGATATTCGGTTGGGTTGCTTGGGCTAACTGCAGCCAGTATCTCAAAAATAAACTAGAAGGCGTCCAACGCAAATTTGTTGAGTTTTGCCATACTTTCTTTATACCACGTTCAAACTATAATTATACTTCATTGTTATCCATTCTTGATATTCTAAAAATTTCTGATTATGTTAGTATGAACGATTTTACCTTTCTCTTTAAATTATTACATAACATAATTCCCCTATCTGATCTATTAATGACACTTCAGTTCTCAACTCACCAAAATTTGCGTAGCCCTGCCACTTTCTACATAAAACGAAATAGTATAAACCCATTAGTTAGAATGCAAATTACATGCAATAAATTTATAAACCTAATTGACATTTTCTCTGACACCCTGCAAGATGCCAAGCGCCTTATCCGTCTCGAGTTTTTAAATCAATATTAAATTGAAAGTTAAACTTTAGTATTGTAAAGCGTTATTCCATGTTGCTTTATACATTCATGTTTTTTGTATAATTTTATATAGTTTCGTTTTATTCTCCATGATCTTGTTTAGTTCCGTTTACTTGTCCATAGTTTTCATTGATTCTCCATAATTCTGTATAATTTCGTTTAATTCTGTATCCTGTAGTATAATTTGAATTTTGTGTTTTTGTATTATCCAAACTGTGTATAATCCCGTGAGTTGTTAACCAACTTTTATTATGCACATTAAACTTCTATTTCATTCATTCATTCATTCATTATTATTATTATTATTATTATTATTATTATTATTATTATTATTATTATTATTATTATTATTATTATTATTATTATTATTATTATTATTATTATTATTATTATTATTATTATTATTATTATTATTATTATTATTATTATTATTATTATTATTATTATTATTATTATTATTATTATTATTATTATCAGAAGTAAGATAAGGGACTAGAAGTATCGAGGTAACCAAATTCTTCACTTGGCGAAAGTGCATATTCTTGATGACGTACCAACGGTTGGCCCTCTGGTAGCGGTTTTTGAATTTTCCCTCTCCAATAGGTGAGACGCTCGTGGCGATAGACGGCCGAACTAGATTCAAGCACCCGTGTCCGTGTTCCGCGGCTTTAGGTTGAGGGGAAGGGGGTAGGAAATTTTGTTGGAACTCGACCATTTTTTTTTCTCTCCAGTGTATAGGCGCGATGGAAGCGGCATAAAATCCTCAAATTTGTTCACTAGCGCCAGGATCTACTACCAATGCTAGAGCCCTTTACTTCTAGTCTCATCTTACTTCTGTTAATATTGATATTATTATTAAGGGTTTCAATGCAAATTGGAACCCCATAAGGGAGGGTCCTCGGCAAGGATACGATTAGTCAGGGTTCATGACGTGATTAATCAGGGACGGAACTGAAGTTTACTTGGGTGTGGGGTCAAATCACCTTCGGCTGACATTGGGCAGTCGGCACTTAATGTTGCTTCGTCTCTAAGTCACGTGACCCAGATGTATTGCGGAGTAGCATTTGCGTTACCAAAAACATTTAGGGGCCTGTCCCTTTGATTGTTTCTAAGCCTTGGCCATGGAATTTTCGTAAGGCGGCATATCAAGCGAGAAAAATAATCTTCATAAATTAATTTTAGTACTAAGTTGAACACTGATTTACATTCATTATATTACTTAAACTATAAAATAAGTGTAGCCAAGGCTTAATGGTAATAAGAAATTGTTCATTTTAAGTATATTCCACTCGATCACGCTTGTTCCTCGAGCAGTCAGCGTGATCGAGTGGGCCATGCTTTAAGGAAATGGTCGGCTTTCATTGGCTTTTTCGAGATGAAGTAGAAAATGACGTCGAGGGCAACATTTTCTCTATAAGCTCCTCCTCTTTTATAAAATCAACTATTGATTCAAAAATGCGGCGGCAGCGATTGAGAACCAAAGCGGACCACAAAGCCATTTAACTCCCAATTTGGTTGAATTAATTTTTAAGCCATGTATTAAATTTGAAAGTGACCACTGTTTAAAGCTAGGCGCCGGAGTAAGTATATAACTTATTATTGTTTTCTAGCATCTTCAGGGTCACTCTAAATTTCAAAGTGATCACTAGGCGGTGGGGGAAGTAAATGGAATTAATGTTTTCCCCTTTAACTCACTACGTATTGCTCTGGCTGCAAAAACTTCCTTATAAATGAAAGCCTAGCAAGCTTCCTTGGTCAGTGTTTTTCAAAAGACAAGTTAGGCGACTATCACTTGTTTATTTCATTTCTTTTTCCGCCTCGAGACGAGATAATTAAAAAGACATTGGGGAAGGAAGCGTTTTTACTTGACTTTAGACTTTGACTTTAGACTGGTTGATTTCCTTAAATAGTTACTGGAATTTACCTGTTGTGACAGAACGCTCTCAAAGACTTTCCAATCTTAACGGGGATTTATTTTTATTTATTTATTTATTTTTTTTGGTTCCTCGGTTGATTCAGGTATGTAATGTTATCTTTTATTCAAGCCTTATTTCTTTCGTATTAAAGCGGCCTCAATGTTTTGCACAAATTAAGTGGGGTCCATTTATAAAATTCATTATCTTATAAATTATTCCCAAGACTTTTCACTAATTGTGCAAATAAAAATCAATCATGATATTGAAAGCTCAATATGAAGAACAAAAATTTTAAATTTTATTGGACAAATATATTGATCATATTGCACACGATTTATTCAATTATATTGAATATATTTTATCACAATAAAAAAGTTGATGTTGAGTCCATGGACCGTGTACAATTTTATTGACCAAACATAACATATTAATCGTTAAATACGCAGACTTTACTTTTATTCGAAAGCGAAATATTGTTCGTATTTTGAATAACATTTTGAGCAATAAAAACTCACTCAATATTCATGTTCAGTTTTTTACGCAAATATTGTCCAAAATTTACCGCAAATGCCCATTTCCTAAAACATATTGTAGCATTATATTTGAACTTTGCACAAAAATTAGTCTGGATAACGTTTTATTTATACTTTGTAACTTAAACGTTTTTTTTCGCAAATTATTGAGCGTGTAGGGTGCCCTTTAATTAGGGCGCGTTGATTAGGTAAACAGAGCCTTTACCTTATAATCAATTTAATTAAGATAATCGTCATTTAAATGTTCAATCACGTTTTATTCAGTGTAAACTGGGTATATTTTGGGGATTTTAATGAAATGGTCGAACAATATTGATAAAACGAGTTCAAAATCATTAACAAACCAAAATCTATGCTATAATTTTATAGAATTTAATTCGAAGTTTCTAAACTTGACTGGCAAAGGCTTACTCTTATTTTTTTGAAAAACTGTCCAAGACTGCATTTGTAATAAAATCATGGTGAATAACCAATTAAAAACGTCACGTGACGTGATTTATTCCACTATTAAAGCTGGTGCTACAGGTTAGACAAAGACTGGCGATTTAATAAATCGCTTGAGGTTAATGGTTCTGATTAGTTCCACGCTTCCACCACTATTTTATTAATAATACTTTGTTTTTCACTTTCGAGTCAACTTTAGGAACTTAAAATTTATATAAATTAATTATTTCGAAGTCATTTTATTTTATCAATATAAAATGCATAAAAATGGTTATCAGAGTCAGACCCGTTTCATTCTCCCTTTAAACAAATAAGAGATTCATTTTTGGATTGTATTCTATATCAACGTCCATTTTGGACAAAATGGTGGCTACCAAGAAATGTAACTTACACTTTACTTGGGGATTAGAGGTTGATAGGACCTTTCAAAAGATTTTTATTAAAGGCCGACTTCCAGCATCGAAAAGGGTTCTAGCGAACTGAAAACCGAGCATCGAGACTAACAATGAAGCGACCGTGCCGATTTTCGTCTTTTTTCGAAGCCCCGCTGGGGGCAAAAGTTGGAAGGGTTCTCGCTAACTGAAAGCAGTGCAATGTGGTTCTAGCGAACTGAAGATAAACAAATGAAATCCTTTTCAATTTATTTCCTCACGAATTTTTGCTTTCCCTTGTAGGAAATTCTCTATCGTGTATCTTCAGTTCGCTAGAACCTCATTTCACGGCTTTCAGTTTGCTAGAACCCTTCCATTTTTGGACCCAGCGGGGCTTCGAAAATCGGCACGGTTGCTCTATTGTTAGTCTCGATGCTCGGTTTTCAGTTCGCTACAACTCTTTTCGATGGAAGTCGGCCTTTAATATTTCGTATAATGGTTAATATTATCTGTAATAGACGACCTTTATGGTTTTTCAGCTTTTCTTTAAAAAAAATAACAATTCATTATGTAATGTGAAAAAATCTTCCTCTTAGCGCGTAAGAGTAATGTCCTTGTAAAATTGCAGCTTTCTACGTTGAGCAAAGTTGGGGTGGCGTTGTCTAACAGTCATTGGGCACGTTTACTTATACAAGGTCTTCAGAAATACAGTGGGTAAAACACTCCATTCATAACTTATTTGGGCAAAATGTCCTATAAATTGATCTGAAAAGTTCTTAAAGAGAATAACAAAAATCTTGACAGCCCACTTCATTTTCCCTTTAAATGTTTTGAAACCTTGAATATAGTGGAAAAATGGAAGTATATTTTTGGTTTCGCTAGTGACTTCGATGTTATCAAATTAATTGAGATCAATGAAAACGTGGTTTTTGAAGAAATAACATCCACTCATTTTAGTTTTCTTTGTGACCTTGAAAAATTTACCCGTATTATATTCATTATTTTCCGAGTTTCGTAAATTATTCACCTTGACAAGTACAGTACTCGCGCACCGATACGAATTATCTTCCGTTTAGCTGGACAGTTGATCTTATAAAGATCATAGACGATTGGGCTCGTAATGGTAGATACATAGTCATACCGTACTTAACAAACGTACGAGAAATTTTAGTGAATAGCCCCTTTATGCGCTACATTTAACAGTACTATAATGATTACTCACATCGACCACGTAACCCTTAATAGCCCGAACAGAAAGTTTGAGTGCGCTACCAGGGAGGAGACACTAGAGTGGGAGTAATAAAGTGAATAGGCGGGTTCGTTCGCTTCGTGGCTAAACTCGTCTCTCTTCGGCGCTGGCTCTGCCACTCGTCGCGGTGTCCGCGCGCATGCGTCAAATTTAAAAACCGGCTTTGAACTGGAAGGGGAAGGTTGTTTTTGAATATCCGTCATTGTGAACTATAAGAAGTGTTGTTGGCGGTAGTAAACGACGTCACTCGCGCCTGGGCGTTAGCTAAAATCGTGGAACGGAGATAGAAATTTCTACCCTCACTTTTTCCCCCTTACCATTTGTATGACGGCTTTTTTAGCATTAGATCAACACTCCCTCTCAAGTCTCTCCTCCCTGACGCTACTTCTAACAGTGAAAGTTCAAGTGATGCTCTACCTTTTTAACAGAGCTAAAATGATTACCAGTAATCCACCACAACCATCTCTATTTCCACATCGTGACATCGTAGATATCCATCATACGATGTGAATAAAAATTACCTAAACATTTATTTCCAGTATAACTAGAACTTGAAACCTGCAGTGCCACCTAAATTAGTTCGGAGTACTATCCAAAAATAACGAACGGAACATCATCACAATCTTTTCCTTCTTTTACTACTACAGGCCCATACCATGTGGCTAAAATCCTTAACCGCATTCCAATTCATGAAGCGACCCCCCCCCCGTTTTTTCATTATAGTACACTAGCTGTTGCCCGCGGCGTCGCTCGCGTGTAATAAGGACTTCCATCAAAATGATATTTTACTGATACGACTAAATTTTTAGTAGCACCCTAGGAGCGAAGGCACTCGGTGTTGCCCGTCAGCCCCTAGGCATGCATTTTTTACTACTCTTCATGCGGATATTATTCCATAAAGAAGCGTTTTTAAGTTTTTGGCCGCCATTTTAAAAGATGACAACAAATCGAACCCAAAAGACCATTCATCCTGTCTATAGGTTAAAGAAAACCAGTGTACTAAATATTTGCGAAACCGGTTGAAACGCGCGGATTATGTTGCATACAGATTTTTACATTTCTGGGCGCCATTTTTAAAGATGGCGGCGAATTGAAAAATTCTTTCTTAGTACGCGCTTACTATGTATGAGTAACGTTTCTGCAAATTTTCAGTCTTCTAGGGCAAGCGGTTTGGACTGGGCGTTGATTATCAGTTAGTCTGTCATATCAGTCGGTCAGGACTTTGATTTATATAGATATAGATTATAGTTACTTTTTATTATAGTACTTTTGGCTTTACTAATAACACGTAATTAAGTATGGTTTTATTCAGGGTTCGAATTAAGAAAACCCAGCCCCAAAAAACCCACGGGTTCTATTGTGTTTTACCCACCATGAAAAAAACCACTTAATAAAACCCTTCACTAAGATCTCGAATTTTGATAAATTTCAATGCTAGAATAATTAAATTATAAAGAAATTTGTTATATATTTATTGTTTCAACTTCGACAGTAATATTTAATAACAATTATTTTTTTATGAAACATTCTAAGACTTTTTTTAATTGAACAGTGACTTTTGAATGACAATGCACGCACCTGCTAAAGATAAAAAACCCAAAAACCCAATAAAACCCAGTGGGTTGGGTTTTTAAGAACCCTGGTTTTATTGAATTTAAAAATTGTAAAAATTTGTTCCTAAAAGAACAACATAATGGAAATATTTCATAAGGGAAACCTAGGAGTGATATCTAGTTTATTAGGGTGAAGGTATAAATTCGTCTGCACATTTCAAGCTTTATCTCCAGTTCTAACGTAGGTCCGGGGCTAATCCCCGCCGCCTCTAAATTACAACGAGCATCTCATTGGTTGTTGAAAACTGACGTCAGCGCCACGCGAATGACGAATATTACGTATTTTCCGACTGAGGAGAGGCGAAATAGCCCGGCCTCCTTATACGTCCCCCCTTGTATTTTGAAAGGGGGACTTTGACTATGGCGCGCGAATACTTGGGCATCTTATACTTTCTCCCTAATAAACTAGACATCACTTCTTGGTAACACCCAAAGACTATACAGCGTTTAGTGTCTTAATAGACAGGAAACCCTTCCCTGTTTCCAGGCCTTTAACACACCCGAGTAGCTGAGCCAGTATCCTTTCGAAAATAAACAAACCAAACCATAGAAAAAATTAAAGAAAGGCGAAACTTTTTAAGAAATTCATACAAATCGGGGAATCAGTATAGAGTAGAGTTGATATTTGTATAATGTTACGCTTGTTGGTTTCAATTTAACTTGATAGCGACTTAACAAGGGGAAATGGGTGCAGGGCGACCTTGCCCTCGATAATAACAACATTCCCTTTCTAAATGGCGCAAGTCAACCCGGCTTTCCTAAGGCGGCAATGACGCTTCAAATTATATAATATATTTCAATAATATTGAAAAATATCAAAGTATGGATTGTACAAATGACGTGTTGACAACTTCAAGGTTGTAATCAACGAGCGAGGTGTCGGACACGCGCTAACTTTTTCGCCAGTTTGCACCAAGATGAAAAGTGCTTCAACAATAACAATCTACCACAATTACTTATTGTTTCAAGCGAGGCGATTTAGGAAAATCAGGATGTCCAAAAGCCAGACTCCATTTTGCAAATGGTCTATTGTCTACGAATCCAGGCACACAATATTTTAGGCTCCCCTACAAAAAATTATTGCTTTTTTAAAAATTTATTTACGTCAAATATAAAGATTTAAAGCAGTTTCAAATTACAAATTTCAAGAAAATTATTACATAAAATTAATTTTTATGTATAAAATGCAACTTAAATACTGCCATAAAATTTCAAATTTCAGCGCAAAAATACTAAATTATTTATTAATATTACATAAAATTCAATTTTATCAGAAGCCTATAATTAAACCTCCTTCGGAGGGAAGCCTCTATCAAGCCATAGACGCCACGTTAAAAATCTGAAACGTCTTGGTTTCGCGCTTCACTAAAGAGAACACTAAAGTGGTTGAGGACTGACAACTAATGAATAGTCTTTGTAGAAAGAAAATAGTTCGACCTTGCCCAAAAAAGATAAAATAAAATGGCGGTGCACATACGATCAAAATACGAGGAGAGACAATGATAGTCTTTGGAAATCGCCGAATACCAATCTAATATTAAGCCTAGTATTCTTTTCAACATTGTTTTTCAGTTTTTGGCACTTTTTCTTGGAATTATTTTTGGAAATATTCTCTTTCAAATTTAAAAATATTGAACATAACCTTCTTATTAGACCATAAAGTTTACTTGGGAGTGTTTGTCTAAAGTAAGCGAGATTTTTACAAATAAATTATGTAAAATTTCTTGCCTTTCATTCCCAATATGCTTTACGAAACTTTCACTTGTAATATCTTTTAAAATTAAACCATAAACAGCTTCAATATCCATTATTGAACTAACCCTAGGCCTAGCATCACTTTATCACAGACTCCACTGTAGCAGACGACAGTTACAATTTCAAAATAGCCGCTGGCGTAGGACTTTTATATCTTATGTAAAGGCGCTATTTTTTCGCCGTCAATAAAATTGTATCGCTGCGTCGATGTCTCTAAGCGCGAAAACAAGACGTTTCACGTTTTTAGCCTAGATAGAGGCTTCTCCTCTTATCCGCTTCTGATTTTATCTATAAAATACCACTAAATACTGCTATAAGATTTAAAATTTTAGCCCTAAAACACTAAACTATTTGATAATATTACATAAAATTCAATTTTATCTATATAATACCACTAAATACTGCCATAAATTTAAAATTTCAGCCCAAATATACTAAATTATTTGTTAATATTACATAAAATTCAATTTTATCTATAAAATATAACTAAATACTACCATAAAATTCAAATTTTCAGCCCAAAAATACTAAAATATTTGTTAATATTACAAAAAAAATCAATTTTATCCATAAAATACTGCCATAAAATTCCAAATTTCAGCCCAAAAATACTAAAATTATTTTATTTCATGAAGGCTACCTTTAATTAAAAAATATAAGAAATGGAGTAAATTTCTGGTTTAATAATAGTGAATAAAATGCAGATTTTAGGCCCAAAATTAATAAAATACGGGTTATTCGAAAATGGAACGTTTTAGAGGTGACCACTTAATTTAATTAGAAACTTTATTCCAATTTCTTAATTAAGTTCAAAGCGCAAAACACTCTAATCACAACTTGTGGCAAAATGACGAGACAGAAAATTGTTCCAAATACGATCAAATAAAATTGAAAGATTTTGATACGCCCGGAAAATTGAAATGAAAGAAACTTCGTTATTGTGGTACGCAAGTGTTTGAGCCCTCCGCGGTCTTACGTAATGAGTCGGAAACCGATTTTGACTAAAAAACGAGGTTAATCATAAATCGTTGTTTTTTTGGGGTAAATCTTTATGTTGGAACGGAGCCTCCGAGATATCTAGGCCCGTGCCTGTCGCGAAGCGAGAATATTATTTAACTAATTTAATTCGCCGTGTTTTCTCGCTTGGTGGCGCTTTTAGTATCGTAAAATAAAAATAAGTTGCTGCTACAATATCAGGGCAAGGCATAGACGTAGAGCGGTGAAGCCGAGGTCGCGGATAGTAAAAAATGTTTTAGAAAATTTCCGAAGACCTTTATTAAACAAAGATGCCAAAGAAGTAAAGGATGAAAAAGCTAAGTTTAAAAAAATGAAAGGTTACGAAGGAGTAATAAAATTCCTCTTACGGTATAATAAAACTGTGAATTAGCAACTTCAAGTACAACAATGTTTAAATCTCATAATTAATTTTGTTGGCCACACAATCTAACCAAAAGATTCAATAAAAAATAAATATCCCCTAAAACAATTACGTTAATTTAAGGGTGAAACCTTTCTCTTTCATAAAAATTTTATAATTGGCCCCTAAAACATCAACGACAATTTATGGAAGACCCCCTTCGCAACTGTAATAAAAGCGCCGTCAAGTACACATATTGGGTGAAAATATTTCCTCTGAAACTGGATATTTCCCCACATAAAAATCGACACTTACGGGCCTTGATCATCTCGGAGGCTCCTGTTGGGCAGATTTCGGACACGATTCTTATTTGCCCTCAAATGGTTCGCGTCTCGCACGAGTTCCAGATATTGATTTTTATCTTCGATAACTTTCTCTTCGCGCACTCTTCCTTTAAATTGACAATTGTTTAATCGTAGAAATAAATAATACCAATTATTTTACTTTAATTCAAGGTTTTGAAGACGGTAAAACGCGACCTTGAGTTTCACTCGCTGCCTTCAAGAATCTCAATTATTTTCGTAATGGTAAGTCGTAATTATTTTTATATATATTCAGAACTTCCCGAACAGCTATTTTTAAATCACTAGACCTAGCAACAAAAGCAAATAGAATAGAAATAGTTAACGAAAAGTGTGAATATGCTGGTTAGATTCATTCCCAGTACACGAATAGACCTTTCGACGTAACGAAGGGGGTAGGCAACCCTCAGTATCGGCACATACGCGGGGCATGGCATGGATAAAGAATGCGCGTGAGGAAATTTGTTTCCACCCTATAGGATAGGCAACTCCCTATCTCGAACGACAGCTTAAGGCCTATCCAGACTGACACATTTTGCGAATTCGCATCTTCGCTTTGCTTGTTTGCAAGATCGCGCTACTGTCCACATTGGGTTTTCGCTACTTTGCGTCCTCACCTCGCGAAGATACAAATTTCTCGCGACTAGGCCAAGAATTTCGCGCCTTCGCGAGAAAAGCACCAATCACTGACGAGAGGAAGGCTGGCCGATTTTTTTCGTTTTTCTCTTTGGACAACGTCGATGGAGAGGGGCAGATGGCGCAATGATTTCTCAAACATTATTGGCTCTCAGAACGGGAAAAGCAAAACTTTTGCGTGTATCAGAACAGAAGTGCAAATGTTTTTCGTGATCTGTTGCGAAGATGCGAATGGACGAGGGCGCGAACACGCGAGCGCGACTTCAATGTGGACAAAGCTTAATTCTGTATATACTCTGTTTACAACATCGGTTTTCCAGCTAAAAAACTTGGCGGATATTTTAAATCCCGAAGATCCTGAAGTTTTTGGTCTCTTGACAGCACGTACAAAGCTACGTCACATAGAGACATAGGTTTGCGCGTACTGACAACCGAAGCTGGAACAGAGTATACACAGAATAAGCTGTCGTTCGAGATAGGGAGTTGCCTATCCTATAGAGTGAAAACAAATTTTCTCACGCGCATCCATTATCCATGAATTCGCTATGAGTTATTTCAATTTGCTTTTGTTATAATCAACAAACTTAATTGGCTTCATCCGAGGTCGTTTTCAATTGATTTCTAAATTAAAGCGTTAATTGAATAGATAATTCTCCCGTTTTTTATTTCCAGGTGGTTAAAGATGAAAATGGCGGTATTTGCAATAGCGTCCCTCGCGAGGAGAGTCCGGCGGCCATTACGGCCTCGAACGCCATCTTTTCCTACTCCAGATCCGACCAATCGCAACGAGTCCTTCAAGGCGCCAATATTCATGTGCCAAGAAGCGTCATGTAATTACGCTTCTCTGTTTTTTGTGAAATCCAATTAGTTTTAACATAAGTTTATAAGTGTTATGTTCCATAAGTATGACACTACCTATACTTCGTAATGCTACTGAGAGACTTACAGCTCGAGCTAGTTCGAGGGAGAACGCCGAAAGCGAGAATTGAAGTCCTACACTCGGTGGTTAATGTTGCAGGACTTTTATCTAGTCCTATTTAGTCTGCAATACTAAGCCTTTGACAGCAGCGCCTCACCAGGCGTCGCTTTACCCTGAAACAATAACCGACGTCACTTCATGACAAGCGAGTCAGTAACCAGTGACAAACTTAGGGAACATATTTATGAACTTATGGTTTTAGCAAAAGTGACGTAAGAACAATTTGAATGATGAAATGCTGGTTAGTTAGGGTTTCAACGTGACCAATTAAAGGCCGTCTTCCATCGAAATGAGTTCTAGCGAACTAAAAACCGAGCATCGAGACTAAATTTTCGAATCCCCGCTGGGTCAAAAGATGGAAGGGTTCTCGCTAACTGAAAGCCGTGCCGAATGTGGTTCTAGCGAACTGAGGATACACAATAGAGAATTTACTTCAGGGGAAAGCAAAATTCGAGAGGAAATAAATTTAATTGCTCATCTTCAGTTCGCTAGAACCACATTGCACGGCTTTCAGTTAGCCAGAACCCTTCCAACTTTTGCCCCCCAGCGGGGCTTCGAAAAAAAGACGAAAATCGGCACGGTCGCTCCATTGTTAGTCTCGATGGTCGGTTTTCAGTTCGCTAGAACTCTTTTCGCTGGAAGTCGGCCTTTAAGTTGTTTTATTATCTGCCGTCTTCTAATCTACTTATGGATGGTTTTAGAGAGAGAGCCATTTTAAACCTTTGGCTCTTTTTAGCTACGCCTTGCTTGGACCGAGTGGTTGCGGGAAGACGACATTGCTTAAAGCAATCGCTGGTCTGATCAAACTCGACCAAGGGGATATCAGCGTCTTCGGTCAGCATTCGTCCAAGGGGAGAACCAATATTCCCGGAGCTAACCTCGGATACATGCCACAGGTAAATTACCAAAGTCATTGATTGAAGTCTGTTGAAGAACTTTGCAATTGCAAAGAGAATCATCACAGTAATCCAAGAACAGTACTTAGCTTTTCACTTCCCCCTTCCCATGCTTACCCTTAAAGGCCGACTTCCTGCGAAAAGGGTTCTAGCGAACTGAAAACCGAGCATTGAGACTAAAAATGAAGCGACCGTGCCGATTTTCGAAGCCCCGCTCGGTCAACCACATTGCACGGCTTTCAATTAGCTAGAACCCTTCCAACTCTTGATCCAGAGGGGCTTCGGCACGGTCGCTCCATTGTTAGAACTCTTTTCGACGGAAGTCGGCCTTTAAAGGGAGGGTGAAATGGAAAATCAAGTGATTTTTCATCGATTCTTCGACTAATTTCAAGACCCAAATCCAAGAAATACAGTCCTCGAATGATTTTAAAATTACAATTAGTTGTAATTCTCATAGATAATTTTAAACAAGTACCTTCGACCAATCGCGATACTCCCTGCCTTCTGGTTAACAAAATTCTCGTGGCACGTTCCATGTCTCGCGGCTCCCGCCCAACGATTGGCAGTTCACATCGCGCTCAAATTTTATCAAATCTCGCGATAAATTTCATTGGTATATATTTTTGTATCGACAACAGAATTCAATCAGTTTTTTCATCTGCTATATTGTTTGTAATGATCCATGGTTTATTAATTTAATGGTTTTGTCGTTATTTGATTGCAGGATTTGGCTCTGTACGATAAATTCAAAGTTAGTGAGATGATATTGATGTTTGGAAAATTAGGAGGTTGCAATTCAAATGATTTGCGTCAAAGATACGCGGAGTTGGAATCGGCACTCAGTCTCTCACCGAAAAATCAACTCATCGAGGAATTGAGGTAGGACTTATTGCTCAAAACACAAGTTAAACAAAAACTTTTACTGCAATAATATGATAATAATACAAATACAAGGGACCAACTTTTTTAATTACAACTGAGGGGTTTGTGTTTTCGATTCTCTTAGTCAAACACATTCGCCGCGCTTGTTTGTAACAATTGTACAACCCAAGTCAAGGCCAAGTTTATTCTCTGTATGATAAACGGAAAAGACTATTTTGCTATTTTGAAAAGGGTGGCCGCGTTATCATCTGCTTGATGACAGACGGAACAACCGGTATGTGAATACAAAGACGTTAGATGGGGCTTAAAAGTTACCAGTTCAATGAAGTCCTTTTGTTTTAAGTCACATCTAACGTCTATGGACCTGCATACCGAATTTATGCTCAAACACCAGATGTTATTTCACTCCCCGAATTTTGAAAAAGGTCTATTTATACAAGTCAATCCTGTCTCTTTTCTCCCTTTTCATGGCGCGAACTTGTGACTGCCGCTGAGAGCTTGGTTTCTCTTACGTACTTTCACCCCCTTAGTTCCTTATTGTTCATTTTAGGTCTTGGTATATAACAAGAAAGCATTTAGACACTAAGTGGTATGTTGAAGTCTCTTGCCCCTTCTCCGGGCAGAGTTAGTTTAACTTTATTTTTTGAAAAGCCTCGTCTCGGTCATGCTTGAGTACTTCAGCTCTTGCTTTCATATCGGTCGAGCTCTGTTTAGGTTCTATGCAATCTCAAAGTCAGAACTTTAATATATTGAGTCTATAGAGTAAATTCGGGAGAGTGAACTGTGTATCTCCTAAGTTGGGGGAAAAATTGTAATAGAGAATATTATTTTCCCCCGGATGGGTGGAAATCACTAAGATTAGAGATAGAGGGTTATGATGGTGCCATATATGGGGAACTAGGCGTTGCCCGTCAGCCCGTCGGGATATTTTTATTACTTTTCACGCGGACATTATTCCATTAAGAAGGGCTTTTCATTTTCTGGTCGCCATTTAAAAATATGGCAACAAATCGAACCCAAAAGACCATTCAGCCCTTCTATAGGTTAAAGGAAACCTGTGTAGTAAATATTTGCGAAATCGGTTGAAACGCGCGGACTTTGTCGCATAGAGAAGATTTTTTTACATTTCTGGGCGCCATTTATTAAGATGGAGGCGGATTGGAAAAATCTTTCTTAGTACGCGCCTACTACTTACGAGTAACGTTCCTGCAAATTCTTAGCTTTCTAGGGTAAGCGGTTTGGGCTGGGCGTTGATTATCAATCAGACTTTCAGTCAGTCAGGACTTTGATTTATATAGATATAATCACTCTCTTACTAAAGCGAGTTAGTTCCTTGGAGTTGTATTAATATCTTGAGTTACGGTTAATATTGATTTGATTTTCGACGTTTGCCCATGTAGTGGTGGTCAGAAACGTCGCGTGTCGCTGGCATGCGCTTTGATTCACAGTCCATCGTTGCTGATATTGGATGAACCGACCGTCGGCGTTGACCCCGTCCTACGGAAGGTCATCTGGAAGTATTTGCACCGATTAACGCAATCCATCGGTTCCACCATTCTCATAACCACGCACTACATCGAAGAGGCTAGACAAGCCGATAAGGTAATGTAGCCACATCTGCGATCATTAGTAATATTATAACTATAAGTATGATATGCTCTACTTATCATTTCCGTAATGTTAAATGTCCTTACGAAATTATTGACTTGTTTGGGTAAAAACTGAACTTGTTGGGGCATGGGGTAAAAACTCTAACACTAGAGCAAAAACCTATATTACTCGACTTGGAGGGTGTTTATCCCTATTGGCCCTCACCCTCCCCGGGGTTGACTTGTTTTAACAACAGCTACTTTTCATTGGCTAAAAAAAAAGATTATTTAACAAGCTGGTTTTAAGGGAGAATCAATTAAATTCTGAAAATAATGAATACGCCTTCATTTTGAAGGTTGCGCGAATTCCATATACATTTTTAATGAAACTTAGAAAAGGCACACCTTGAATAGTTACTTGTTAATTTGAGAGTATTCCGAAGCGTAACTTCGCTGTAGTTTTTAAACGATTCGATGTGCTGGAGCACCAAACACCTCGAGCTTTTTCTATGGGACGCTAAGCCTAAAATCTGTGAAATTTTCATTTAACATTTCGAAAGGGTGTCAGATCATATTTACAATTGCTCATATGCTATTACTTTCCTGAATTTGTATCGAACTATAATTTTTAAACTTGTCAGATAGGGATGATGAGAAACGGCCGACTTCTCGTGGAATCGTCTCCGTCCATTTTGATGAAACATTTTAATTCGACAACACTCGAGTCTTGCGTCGTCGAGATTTGCAAATGCGAAGAAAACCAAGTCAACTTGGATTTGGCCAAGCTCAACGTAAAACAGGTTAAACGACTCTTTCTCATTTTAATGACGTAGGTTTATAAGATATGTTCCATAAGTTTTTCATTGGTTACTGAGAACTTGTCGTGAAGTGACGTAGGTCATAGATTCTCGTGCAACACCTGATGAGGCGCTGCTGTCAAAGGTTTAGTACAGACTAAATAGGACTAGATGGACTGCAAAATTAACCACCGAGTGTAGTCTGCAATTCTCGCTTGTCGTTCTCGAACAAGCTCGAGCTGTAAAGGCTCTTTCAGACGATCCAACTTTTTGACTCAGCTTGATGGGTCAACTCGAGTTGAATCAACTAGTTGGATCGTGTGAATCGACGCTGAATGAGTTGAGTCCCCTAAAAAGTAGGCTAGGAGAAATTGGATCAGTGATCCAATTTTTGCTGACTCAACTTTTTAATTTCATTTCACCAGCCAATCTTAATGAATTACAAAAAAAGCCTTTTTCGCGGGTTATTTCGTAAGTGCCAAGGAAGGTGGCGCTTGAAAAGTTCCATTTGGTGGTAAAAGTTTAGTCGCGTGAAAAGAAAGGATTTAATTCACTTTTCCCTTCAAAGGTTGGGCAAGTTGATACAACCAGAAGCCGATTAGGCTTTACACATGAAGTACGTAACAGGTGCCTGGGAGAGCTACACGATATTCTCTAAGCTCCTAGGAAAGAACCTCCCCTTACGCGGAGGGAAATAGTTCAGTAACGCGGCTCCTTCGGATCCTTCGATCCTTCCGCCCTAAGAACCAATTTACCTGGTACGTAAATTAGGGAACTACTATAAAGACTGAATAGGGTGTCTAAAATATTCTTTAGATAAAACTATTCACAATACCAAAGATTATTTGGGAGTAAGGAACAAAGATCTTATCAATCTGGGTAGCTTTTGCTTGGACTATTTAAGACGCCGTGTATCTGTTTTTTACGAGGAATTTTATCTGTTCTCGCGGTTACGGCGAGCTCAGCCGCCGGCGGCTCGGGAATCGGGATAGCGCTGTTACCTAGCCAAGGCTTAGTGTAGTATTCGTCGAGTCTACTATAATTCGCATCTGGAGCTATTTTTTTGTTGAAATTAGGGTACTACTATAAATATTGAGTAGAGTGTCTGAAATATTCTTTAGTTAAAACTATTCACAATACGAAAGATTATTTGGGAGTAAGGCACGAAGATCATATCAATCTGGGTAGCTTTTTCTTGGACTTTTAAGACGCCGTGTATCTGTTTTTTACGAGGAATGTTTTCTATTCCCGCGGCTACGGCGAGCTCAGCCGCCGGCGGCTCGGAAATTGGGATACCGCTGATACCTAGCCAAGGCTTAATTTAGGGTAGTTTTCGAGTCTACTATTATTCGCAGAGCTATTTTTCTGTTGAAATTAAAAAAAAACTTATAATATTTAGTTGAAGACTTAATTAAATGACTCAAAATTTTCGAAACTTGAGCTTTAAAACGTTGAATATAATATAACGAGTAAGGAACGATTACGGTATTTTGCCTTCCGAGCTTCCCGGTTATGTCGCCGGCGAGGTCGAGTCGAGGTCCCATGCAAGAAAATAGTAATAGCCGTCGCCGATTGGTCTGGCATTAAAGCGGTTATCTACGGTTAGGGGCTTATGATTGGTTAAAACCTTTTTTTTTTCGTCTGCTTAGTTTTACTTCGGGAATGTCATGAAATCCATGGCCAAAGCTATGGAAAAGTGGGACTTACGTACTTTATGTGTGAAGCATAATCCGCTTTTGATACAACGTTTTGACCTATCGAGATGAGTCAAAAAGTTGGATCTTCTGAAAGAGCCTTAAGTCTCTAGAAGTATAGGTAGTGTCATACTTATGGAACATATATTATAAAGTTATGTTAATAAGAATATTTATCAATGGTCAGTTTTGTAATGAATATAGATCCCAACAAAGAGTATTAGTAACATGACTGGAGTTGAAACTGAGTGGGTAGCGAAACCATCGAACAATTGGCGGATAATTCGGTGTCTAACGCGGCGGAACCTCGTGTTACTGAAACGCAACGTCTTGCATCTTTTCTTTGAAATGGCTCTACCCGCCTTTCAAGTCATGATGTTTTGTATTTGCATCGGTGGAAGACCCTTCGACCTTCCCATCAGCGTCGTAAATGACGAGTCGCCCAAAAACTTCAGCTCACTTTTCCTAAATCATCTTGATAGCAAAATAGTTCAACCTGTAAGTATTTTATTAATCGTACCAGGGATAGATTTAATTTTAGAAGTAGGAATGGGGAACAGAGTAATCTGGGCGCGCGTCTAAGTCCCGGACCTCCTTCCACGGGACGGAGGGGAATGAAAGAAGAGGCGGATCATAGCAACAGAGGTAAAAATGAATTTCGTATTTTTCGCCGTTCTCGTCAGCAACGTCGTCAAAACATGGTTTAAGTGCGCCATTAAGATAATTTAAACTTTTCGTTACGTGTTGGAGGGAGGGGCTCTGTACTGGGTTATGAATCGGACTGAAGTAAATACTAACCGTTCTCCATTCCTACTTCTAAAATTAAATCTATCCCTGCTTAAAGAAAACCATGTCATGGAGATAATTCATCGGTTTCATCTAAAGACTAATTAATGTTTAGTGTCTAGATAGACATGAAATTCTTATCGGTTTCCAGTCCCTTAAAATCTCCGGGCATTGCCTGGTAGCTTAGTTATCAATTATATCATAAGTTTATAATATATTTTACATAAGTATGACACTACATATACTTCGTAATGCTAGAGACTTACAGCTCGAGCTAGTTCGGAATCGAAAATTTACTACACTTGTGTTAGCAATACATCTTCCTATGTATTCTGTACTAAGCCTTTGACAGTGCCTCAACAGACATCGCTTTACCCTGAATCAATCTATGACCTAGGTCACTTCGTGACAAGCTCCAGTTTGTATTCAGTGACAAACTTATGGAACATATCTTATGAACTTATTATTATATTCATAACCTGCTAAACGCGCCATTTTATCGCTTCCTGGTCTAATTTTTAATTTTTTTATTTGTCAGAATTCATTGGATGGTCTATCCAGCGCAACGCAACTAGTACTAGCCGGTAAATCGGAAGGTGTATTACACATAGGAACAAAGTTTAGTCAATGTCTAGCGAAGAAAATCTTGCATTACGTCAACGTGGACAACGAAACCATTCTTTGCGGGTCCATATCCGCGCAAATGGATTCCTCCAGTAAGGTTTCTGCGCATGGGCGTTGTATATTATATTTGCAAAAATTATTTGTCCTTATAGATTACTTGAAAGTATCATATTTGAAATCGAGTTTTTTCGCGTCGTTCCAAAGTTTCTTGAACGACGTTTACGTTCGACTCGGGATATCCGTGGCTCAAGCCCAGCCCATACTCGATGTAAGTACAAAACAAGTTGGGAAACCAAAATAAACCTCTCCGAGTTGAAACGAGTACTATCTACCCACTTAGGAGTTTTTTCTTAAATAATTAAATAGATACAATTGATATTAATTAATTGTTAAAGTAATCGCGCAGTTGTTCGTGTCCCTATAGTGTTTATGAGCAGTCTGGGAAATAAGGATATTTTTTAAACTAGTCCTTTGGACCAGTGAGCCCCTAGTGGCTGAAATAATAAACTGGTCTCCGGAGTGGTCCCTGCCTTTGTTCTCCTGTAGATTTGCAATTAATAAACTGGTCCCGAGGACCAGTAACCCCCACTTCTTGAATTAAAAAACTAGTCCAAGCAATTACTAAACTGGTTTTGGACCAGAGGAAGTGTGCTGCTATTTCCCAGACTGTTTATGAGGTCCATACTGAAACCGTGATGTTTTTCAGTTTTCTAGTCCAATTTACGGGTCATTCGACTATAGTGTTGTAAGGTCCATGAAACCATGATGTTCTTTTCAGTTTTCTAGTCCAATTTACGGGTCATTTGACGTGACGTTCACGGAGTACTTGTTGCCGAGTTTAATCGTCAGCGCGGCGTACCACATGTCTTTAATCACGACGGCCTTCACCTTCATTACGGAGAACAAGAGCGGAATCTACGAGCGGTTCCGCATGAGCGGGGTCACCTTCTTTCATATCTTGACCTCTCACTTTCTGACGGAGTTGATCATCATGGTAGTGGACACCGTTTTCCTCATCGTTATTCCCTTTTGGGCTTACGGATTCCAAGCCCAGGGCTCGCTCTCCTTGCTCGTTGCGCTCATCGCTTTACAAGGACTAATTGGAATGACCTTTGGTCAGTATTAAACTTATATTCAGCTTAAATTTATTGGTAATTTTCAGGTAAAATAAGATTATACCTTAAAATAATGGTCTTTTTCAACATAAAAGTAAAAATTTAAAAAAATAAACGATCTCAAATTACAATATGATTAGCATTAAATTAGTCTTAGTTTTAAAAGGAGGACTACTGCGCCACCTGCCATTGCTTTAGTGGCGTCTGCTAAATCAAACTTCTTACCCAATGGCAACGCAGCAGCCATCGTTTTAAAGACTAATTAAATGCGAATTATTTTGTAATTAGTGATAATTTATTTTTTAATTTTTCCTTTTATGTTTAGAGAAAGGCCATTCATAAGAAAATAACATAAAGCTCCCTATAAGTATATGTTATTTTATTTTGGTGTAATGTTATGTAACCTGAACTTTTCCTTTAATGGGGAAATTTACGAAATTGCCAAATAATCATTTGAGGTCGTGTAAGTTCAGCGTTTCCCAAAGCCACGTCGTGAGATTTAAAATCATTTTCTAACCATTCAACTCTGAAATTACACGACCCAATTTTGATGATAAGGGGAAGCCAAATGAAAATAAATATTGATCATAATATTTTTCGATGAGACCTAGAAAGATAAATTGACATGACAATAGTTGTGAATAGCAACTTTGAAAACTTTGGGAAACGAGGCTTACATCAGGAATAGATTTAATTTTAGAAGTAGAAATGGAGAACGGTTAATATTAAGTTCAGTCCGACTCATAGCCCAGTATAGAGCCCCTCCATCCAACACGTAACGAAAAGTTTAAATTATCTTATTGGCTCACTTAAACTACGTTTTGATGACGTTGCTGACGGGGACGGCGAAAAATCGGAACAGGAGACCCAATTGTCCCGAGACCAAATTATCGCGGACCGACCAAAAATACGTAATTCCTTTTCATCTCTGTCGCTATGACCCGCCTCTTCTTTCATACCCCTCCGTCCCGTGGAAGGAGGTCCGGGACTTTGACGCGCGCCCACATTACTCTGTTCTCCATTCCTGCTTCTAAAATTAAATCTATCCCTGCTTATACGTATAGCTTCTAAATCAGTAAGGAAAAATTTATAGACTAAAGTTGTATTATTTTGTCTCTTTCCGTTGCAGGAATTATGATTTCTTCGATAACATCAAATGAGAACACGGCCTTAACCATCATGAATGGAATGATGTATCCTTTAGTCTTCTTAAGCGGTTAGTATCAACACTGCTTTAGGTTTTAAGAAAAGAACGTGAAGCGCGCTGTACAGGGTGTTAACCGTCGTTGGCGACCAAGTACTTCTCCTAAGTGTTTTGGTGTTATTCGGGAAAAATGCTTGCCTAACTTACAGGCAATCATAGTAGAGGATTAGTCAATACAGTTAATATTATGAAAATCAACAACACCTAAGTCATTTATTCACGAGATACATTCCACCTTGGTGTTGAGATGTTTGAGGGAACAAATTACGACACTTGTCGGCGCTCTTAGACCCAAGGTGACCCGTGTCTCCCGGAGGTGACTTGACCCCACCACCCCTTCCAAGTAAACCTCATTTCATTACCTGATTGTTCGCATTAAGAGCATAGCGTCTCGCCCAGCTTGCCTGGACACCATTCAATATAATGATGTTTTGTCACAACAGGATTTAGTTTCTGTACTAGGTGCGTCTGTAACCGGCGCGTTAGAAGTAACGAGAATGATCGCTAGCGAAGGTTTCTACCCTGTACAATCAAGTTAGGCGGCGTCGTATTAAATAATAGGGTTAGTCAAATTCCAAATTCAAACATTGAACTAAGGGCATTTGAAATGCAAAATATTTAAAGTACGGGCTCTAAGTTGACGTAGAGCTTTTTCTCAAATTCTTTTCTTAAATCCTCTGGCGTAATATCTGAACGTAATTAATTATATCGTAAGTTTATAAGATATGTTCCATAAGTTTGTCACTGAGAGCTTGGCATGAAGTGACGTAGGTCATAGATTCTCTTAAAAAGAGGCCTGGTGAGGCGCTGCTGTCAAAGGGGGCTTAGTAATGCATACTATATTGCAGAAGTAAGATAAGGGACTAGAAGTATCGAGGTAACCAAATTTTTCACTTGGTGAAAGTGAATGATAACGCATTAACGGTTGGCCCTCTGGTAGCGCTTTCTGAGTTTTCCCTCCAAAACGTGAGACGCTCTTGGCGGTAGACGGCCGAACTAGATTCAAGCACCCGCGTCCGTGTTCCGCGGCTTTAAGTTGAGGGGAAGGGGGAAGGAAATGTTTTTGGAACTCGACCAATTTTTTTCTCTCTAGTGTAGGCGCGAAGGAAGCGGCATAAAATCCTCAAATTTGTTCACTAGTGTCAGGATTTATTAGCAATGCTAGAGATCTTTACTTCTAGTCGCTTATCTTACTTCTGTAAATAGGAAGATGGAAGTCCTGAAAATTAACCACCGAGTGTAGGACTTCAATTCTCGCTTTCACTGGTTCACGAACTAGCTCGAGCTGTAAGTCTCCAGCATTACGAAGTGTGTCATACTTATGGAACATATCTTATAAACTTATGATTATATGAACGGTGTTTAACTCTAAGTTATCGCGTACCTTGTAGGTTTCTTTTGGCCGATTGAAGGAATGCCGATAGTATTTCGAGTATTATCATACTTTACCAGTATGACGCTTCCCACCAAGGCCTTCCGTTCCATCATGTCTCGTGGTTGGGGACTCGAGAATGCCTCCGTCCAATACGGCTTCCTTGTCTCCTTCACCTATATTCTATTTAACGTTAGCCTTATAATATTTATACATAAATTAAAGAAATGACAATTGAATTTCTCAGTTTCTGTTTTTATCCATTTTCATGGCTTTGAAAGAAGACTGTTGAAAGAAGCTTAGTTCTCACTTGACCGAAAACTCGCCGGAAACACTGCGTAAGTACCTCTGCGGTAGTACATCTTCCGCAGAACGCGACCGAAACAGCTTTTGGTCGGACAGAATTGGTGTTCTATTTTTGACGCAGAGGTCGACGTAAAATTATTTTCATAACCAATCAAAATTCGTTTTGGGATGAAGCTTCTGTTGACGCCATAATAGGGGAGTTTTTTATCGCCGCTTTGAGGGTTATTTTTAACTAGCCAGTCGCCATTGCCACATTTGCATGTCATGAACTATTGAGTCTTAATTCTCTAACCGGATTATATCGCGAGTCGCTATTGTCGTGTTTGTATTTCGTAGAAGCTCCCTAATTGAGATACCATCATGGGAAAATCAAAGGCCAAGACTTAAGTTCTTCTGGCTCCGAGTCCCAATTCCAAATCGTGCCACGTGACTACCTGTCGACCGCCCTTTTTGGTCTGAATTCGGTCGTACGTGTGAACCGAACTAAAATCTTGCCGTCGAAGGCCTGCGTAAAACTAAATTTTTTGACGCAGCGCTTAAGTTTTCGGTCGTCATTTTCGGTCAAGTAGGAACCTAGCTTTAATCCTACGGAGAGAATATTTGTGACCATATTGCGTATTTGCTAAACCCTTGAATGTTGTAACTCGGTCCAGGTGTTTTAGAAAGGGAAGAAGGGGATCTATTACCTAATCAATGGGTTTCCCTGTATGACTTACAACTTGAGATATGGCACTGTACCAGGAGTCCATTACACTCGTATGGACTTGACTATACCAATAAGGAACTAACGAAGCGGGGAGTCTGGGGTAGGGTCAAAAGAAGAGCTTGTTTCTAGAGATTTCGATTGTCTTGAACCACAAGTAATTAGGTTAATTGGAAATGTAAGAAATAGGGCTTTGACTAATTCTATCTCTTAAAGAACCAGAGTTGTGTCCTTTGAAGTGGTTGATCAATAAGACCACGTGCTAGTCCTACTGTGGTAATGTTTGTCACCATTTGGCTTAGTAACTAGAACTCTGATACTTGTAACCCTGAGATTATTGGGAAGAGAAAACCTAAAGCTATGACATGTTTTAAGGATTTCTAACGATCCAAAGTGTGAATATGAGCCAATATCCAATTTGAATTGGCTGTAAATTACCACCGTAATTGAGTCTAGTTCGAGTTTTCATAAACTAAACGTATTTACTAGTTTCTCAGTTTAAACATTTTCAAGTATTTATAATTGCCGTAAAAGGCAGTCAAAATGAAACATATAGGTATTTAAATGCACATGGCCGAGGTCAATGTTGAATTACGACAAGTGTTCTCGTTTAATCGTTGGTACCTCGGCATGACTCTGATGACATTGTACAGGGCCTGTCCCGGGCAGGAAGTACAGGCGATATCGCGATGTCCGTGAAGTCGGTACGACTTGATATAGTACTTATTGTCCCCGTATTGCTGAAGCTTCTTGTAGGCTCTGATCTGCGCGTCATTGGGTACACTTGACGTGAAATCTCCCATGAAAGCCACGTGCAGAGAGTTCGGGTCGTGTTTGGTTTGGGTCACGTTGGTGAAGAGGTTCCATCCAAGGCCCTCATACACGCGACCATCGCCACCGATTACGAAATTGTAACCGATGCTGTCCAAACCTGGAACCACAAGAAACGTAAGAGCATTAGTTTTGGTAAGTCTACCCAGTGAGCACAAAAATTTGATTTGTGCTCCATGGTCTACCATAAACTAGTGGTTCTACAACATGGAGGGTGTTTCTACCTATGGGATCTCTTCATTCAGCACCCTTCGGGTGTTCATTGCTTCTAATACTAACAAGTTTGGTGCGTGAAAATAGTGTTTTACTTGGAAATCAAGGCGGCTTCATTTGTAACGTTGAGTTAATTTTATACTTATGATTGATGCATTAAATTTACCTTTGACGTCAATACGGTATTGTTGTATCTCTTGTAAGAGTGTAACGCAAGTGATTTTATCAGAGCAGTTCTTGGAGGCTGTGTGGTGAATGATAATCTTGGAAGGGGGTTTGGCGTAACGTCTGGCGTTCGGGGTCGGACGGGCTTTCCATTCTCGCCTCTTGACCAAGTTGAGGGTTTCGGACCCTGATAGAACATGGCCGATAGTTAGCTTTCTGTTCGCAGCTTCTAGGGTTGCCTCAATTTCTAGCTCGAGTTTTTTCCTTACTATTTCCCGTGATTTTCCCCGAATTATTTTAGGGTTAAACGTTGTCAATGTTTGGTGAATTTGTTTAGAATGTTATTTGGAAATTGTTTTAAAGCAAATGTCGGCTCCTGTGACACCCTTTACAATCTGGCTGATCTTCTACACACAAAATTTACCTTGCCAAAGGCAGTAACCAATCAGAACGTCGAGGGCGGAACTAAAACTAGCTTTTGGGCCAGTCAACTACACCCATCGATTCTAGGAGCATCTAGTGGCGTTTATTTAAACAAAACCACAGCCGAGACTTGCCTTGTAAACAAGCCACAGGCTTAGTGTGGAAATCCCTTCATAGGCAAAGCTTAGATTATTGGATTATTAAAACATTTATTTGTAACGAGCAAGGCTTCTGGAACCTTCAACTTTGCAATTTCCCTAAAAACCCAAGAAATTTTCACCGCTAAGGAAAATATTAATCAACTTATGCTAAAATCAAATTCCTAACTTTAAATTGAATTGTATGGTCTATTTATAAATTATTTAACTATTCCCTGGCATTTTATTTATAGATTTATAAATCCACTAATTTTTTTGTGGCTTTTTTTTTGTGTGCGCAGGGATAGATTTAATTTTAGAAGTAGGAATGGAGAACGGTTAGTATTTACTTCAGTCCGACTCATAGCCCAGTGTAGAGCCCCTCCCACCAACACATAACGAAAAGTTTAAATTATCTTATTGGCTCACTTAAACTACGTTTTGATGACGTTGCTGACGGGGACGGCGAAAAATACGTAATTCCTTTTTATATCTGTCACTATGACCCGCCTCTTCTTTAATGCTCCCTCGTCCCGTGGAAGGTGGTCCGGGACTTTGACGCGTGCCCACATTACTCTGTTCTCCATTCCAACTTCTAAAATTAAATCTATCCCTGGTGTGCGCAGGTTGTGTGTGTGTGTTTTCCCTGATCTGTGGCAACCCGGTTTCAGGATTATGTCCCTCCATTTAGAAACTATAGTACTGAATAAAGGTCGCCATTGCTGAGATGGTAAGGGACTTTTAGCTTCTCAATTCGTTGATTTCTGGATGTCTCTGATTGGTTGGCTGATCTTTAGTATTAGCTCTGCTCCTTTTTACGTCATAATCAAACCAGATGTGGAGGGAAATGGAAGCTTTGTTCGTATCGACGCTACCTTCTATTCCAATACTATTTTCTGTTTTCGGGCAGTTACCATTACCAATGTGTGAATTGATCGACGCCGAGTTCTTGAGTATTTTCTTGGGCTTTTTCAAGGAACCAATAGACGGGCTTCTGGCGCCGGTGTTGTCAAGTGTGGGCGCGTTCAATCTCAAACTTGTTGTTCGTCGATTAGTCAGACTGGCCCCCTCGCCATTCGTGGCATTCAACACTATCAACAATTACAAGTTTTAATTAGTTCTTTACAGAAGATCGTGACTTTCATTCTAAGAAGTATAAGACTACTCCTATCTTTTCTATATAAACCATCCCTGTTAAACTAAATTGCTTGTGGCATATGTAAATGAAATAGCTAAATTCTCATCTTCATATTCCTAAACTCCTAAAAGCATAAGCATAGAAATATACAGAGCTGTGCTAATTAATTAGTTAGCTAATTGAATTTCTAATTAATTAGCAACATTTACTAATTGAAAATGGTAATTGAATTTTAATTACCTTAGTGCTAATTGAGAAGTAATTCTAATTAATTAGTATGAATCGGAAAGGTAATTATCTAATTAAAATTTAATTAGATTTGTCACGCCAACAGAGGATTAACTAATTAGCCAATTGGATTTTCAATTAATCTTTTACGCCAATTTGTTGTAAAAAAATCGAGGAATTAGCTCTTGATTCATCTATTTGAATATGAAAAAGCCTTATTATATCAATGAGGAAACCTTAGTGCTACTTTAAAGTTTTCAGCTTCTCAAATATGAGAGAATGGTACTAGGTAGTACTAGTAGAAAATTTCGTAGTTCGCAACTGTCCCATTTCGAAATTTCGACTGTTTTACCTACTCGAATTAATAGCAGTGCGCATGTATTTACTACTCAGGAGTCCATTATAGGAACTGTGGCAAGAAAATGAAGAAATGAGACAAATTTTAACATGACGGAAGGCTCGAGGCTTGTCTCATTTTTCGAGAATAATTCATGCCTTCCGTACCCGTTTTTCAATGGCATTAAAACATTAAACTTTGCATTACCAAAGTACTAAATCCATGGGCACTTTTAAACTTTTATGTTTACTTATGGTTTCTTTTTTACCTTAATTAGAAAATAGTAATTCTAATTAATTAGTTTGATAAATAAATGTCTAATTTCTAATTAAATTGAATTAGTTTCTATGTCTAATTGCTAATTGGCTAATTAATTAGTTCATAAATATTTCCCTAATTGCTAATTTGTTAATTAATTAGCTCATCAATATTTCCCTAATTGCTAATTTGTTAATTAATTAGCTCATCAATATTTCCCTAATTGCTAATTTTAATTCAATTAGTTGTCAGCTAATTAGCACAGCTCTGGAAATATAACAACAAAAAGTACACTTCAATAACAATTCCCTGCTTTTGGCTGTAGACGACATGTGAACTGAGAAGCAAACTACCCTCCACTCGACCACCTACACGAACTAACCAATCAGGGAAGAGCTTCATGACGCCATAGGTTTATAGAAAGTATATAGTACATGATGCTGGCGATCCAAACGTTAATTTTCGGTACTAGAGCTACCATCTGCTACTTTAAAAGCCTATTCACGGCTTCTTCCCTATGCCACGCAGAAGGGGTAGACACTATTCTGGGTTATGGGCCGAGCAAGTTTCAACGAAGTATACTTTTTGTTTTTATATACTTTTGCTAAAAGTACTCGACTGCTATAGTTCTCGAGTCAAAGTGGGTGAACTCATGAACCAGTACCTGCTCTAGGAATCTTTTTAGTTCAAGGAAAACTTTCCCTATCTCCCACATCACCACCACAACTACTTCTTTCGTCAGAATGACTATCAGGGTCCATTGAAACCACGGTTTCTGGCTCTTTACCAGACTTGTAAATAGTGATATTTTCATCACTCCGACCCCCAAGGCCCAATTTTCTTGGGTACCCGGGGCTCAAAGGACAAAGGTAAATAAACAAAATGGGAGGGAGGGAAGGATGCATTCCGGCCACAGTTTTGATGGGAAATATTCATCATTTTATTTTTTCCCCTTGAGTTGTCCTTATGGGGGAGAGTTCTCAGCGCCCCGAATTTTTCTGGGTGTCCTGTGATTTTTCTTGGGTGTCACAGGCTCCCTGGTACCCACTATTTACAAGACTGCTTTTACTCGATTAGAGCAGGCCCGGAGCTCCCTGGCCGGTCAAGGAAAGCAAATCAGCCCCTAGCTGAAAAGCCAAAATGTAAACGCTGATAGAAGCTAACAGTGATCGGTTCTAATTCGAACAGCCTCGCATACTTTCCAGGTTAGAAGTCATTAAAGTTTCATTGTTTTTACGCGAGAAAATGTATTTATCGAAAAATTTACATGAAAAAAAGAATGTCTTACCATTTAGGCCTAGCGCTAAGAGGAGCGTTATGGGCAAAGCAATCTTCATCGTTGACGCAATCCTTTTAAATATCAAATTTTCCGTCGAGATTATTTACTTCGAGAGTTTATTTGGAATTGGTTTAGGATCAGATTGTCTATTATCTAATCGTATTCTTTCGGAAGGAAACGCCGCATTAGCCATACATTTATCGCCTACATCCGTTACAAACGTCAATTAATTAAAAACATTTATATTCCACGAAAAGAGTTATCACGAATACGGAATGGAAATCAAACCAATGCCGAATTTAAAGGGTATGCGAATTTTCAATTTCATATCATATTTTACCACGAAAGTGGGGTATTATGTTACACTTTGAAGTCTCTACTTTCAAAATATCAAGTTTTTAGGATATAATTGAACCAATATTTCTATTTTTAAAATACATTGAACAAGTTGGGAAAACCAAAATATTACCTCTCCGTGTCAAGAGGTCTACTACTACAAACTTATTTACCTAGATATGGAATTATTTCTTTTTTTTTTTGAAGTAAAAATTTACGAAATATTGAAGCAGTATTCCAAACATAGCGAATGTACAGTAAAGCAGACGACATTTTACATCCAATAAGGATAAATCTTGGACACATGGAAATCAGTCAATGGGGAAAAGAACAGGAAAAAATGAAGTCTACGCTTCAGCTGTTTAGCCTATATTCTGATAGCTACATTCACAACTGGTTTGCAGTGTAAACACTATCGTCTCGTCTCACCTCAACAATATTCTTAGTTTGCCAACATGAATGTTAACGTTAAATAACACCAAAGCTAAATTGTAGCTAGACGCACTAATAGTCAATGCGCACCATAAAGAGAATAACAAGTCTGTAGCTACTACCAAAAGCGGATTATGCTTCACACATAAAGTACGTAAGTCCCACTTTTCCATAGCTTTGGCCATGGATTTCATGACATTCCCGAAGTAAAACTAAGCAGACGAAAAAAAAAAGGTTTTAACCAATCATAAGCCCCTAACCGTAGATAACCGCTTTAATGCCAGACCAATCGGCGACGGCTATTACTATTTTCTTGCATGGGACCTCGACTCGACCTCGCCGGCGACATAACCGGGAAGCTCGGAAGGCAAAATACCGTAATCGTTCCTTACTCGTTATATTATATTCAACGTTTTAAAGCTCAAGTTTCGAAAATTTTGAGTCATTTAATTAAGTCTTCAACTAAATATTATAAGTTTTTTTTTAATTTCAACAGAAAAATAGCTCTGCGAATAATAGTAGACTCGAAAACTACCCTAAATTAAGCCTTGGCTAGGTATCAGCGGTATCCCAATTTCCGAGCCGCCGGCGGCTGAGCTCGCCGTAGCCGCGGGAATAGAAAACATTCCTCGTAAAAAACAGATACACGGCGTCTTAAAAGTCCAAGAAAAAGCTACCCAGATTGATATGATCTTCGTGCCTTACTCCCAAATAATCTTTCGTATTGTGAATAGTTTTAACTAAAGAATATTTCAGACACTCTACTCAATATTTATAGTAGTACCCTAATTTCAACAAAAAAATAGCTCCAGATGCGAATTATAGTAGACTCGACGAATACTACACTAAGCCTTGGCTAGGTAACAGCGCTATCCCGATTCCCGAGCCGCCGGCGGCTGAGCTCGCCGTAACCGCGAGAACAGATAAAATTCCTCGTAAAAAACAGATACACGGCGTCTTAAATAGTCCAAGCAAAAGCTACCCAGATTGATAAGATCTTTGTTCCTTACTCCCAAATAATCTTTGGTATTGTGAATAGTTTTATCTAAAGAATATTTTAGACACCCTATTCAGTCTTTATAGTAGTTCCCTAATTTACGTACCAGGTAAATTGGTTCTTAGGGCGGAAGGATCGAAGGATCCGAAGGAGCCGCGTTACTGAACTATTTCCCTCCGCGTAAGGGGAGGTTCTTTCCTAGGAGCTTAGAGAATATCGTGTAGCTCTCCCAGGCACCTGTTACGTACTTCATGTGTAAAGCCTAATCGGCTTCTGCTACTACCCGTTCACCATTAGCCCTTTTACTAATTAAATTGCCACCATGATCTTTTCTTCCATTATAAAATCTTTACATGATTATTTAAGAGTGTATTTAACTTTCGGCTCACTCTGAACCGTTGATGTCTCTTCATTTCAGACACGAAAATCAAAGCCACAAGTTTACTTCACCTCAGGCCTCAATTATTCACTCTTTATTTCACTAAGCCTATTGCGGATAATACTTGTTATACCCGCCGGAGGCTAGGTCTTAGTTTTCTTCATGAAATCACTAAACCAAGGATTATTCTATATACAGATGTAGTATAGCTTAAGCAATATGTAAACAGCCATTTCAAATAACAATATTAAAAAAAATCTTTGGAATATCAAAATGAAACAGATCTTTAAAACTACAAAAGTACTTAATGCATCATAATTACGAAAAATACTTCCACATATTCACTTTATATTATGGAAAAAGGGAATATTAAGGTTCTGTATGATTTCTTAACACATCAACACAAGGCTAACTGCTAACGCGACGCACTAGTGTAACAATGGACGGACACACACAGACACAAGGAGTATAAACCCATTAGTGGAAGCAGTATTTTTTTTCCGAAACAATCTCGCTTATGTTTATCCTCTCTAAACTTCGCTAAAAACGTATTACTACTACGTAAAATATTAATAGACAGGCAAGGATTGATACCATTAAAGAAGGAGCGCAATATTATCCATATTTTCATTTCATATACAGAGAAAAGAAATTATTATGTTTCTGAGAGGAGCTTCCCATTTTGGTTGTTGTTTTGAAAAATATATCGCAATGCACGGGCCTTGATAGATATAGGAGGCAATGAATGAAATATATCGCATGCACGGGCCTTGGCAGATATAGGAGGCGATGATAATCTCTCTCTTTGCACGAGAGGTTTATCTTTAATATTTAAATAAATATAATTATTTTTAATTATTTTAATCTTCAATAATTAACATTAATAATAGTTAAATCGTTTAAAATAAAGTTATACCTATTATCATCTCACACTTTGCTAATATTGACGTTTAAAGTGAAGGGTACCCCTCTTGCCCACTTTCTTCAAATTTTGGGGTATATATACGATTCGTTTCCATTATAATAGTAAGGTAAAAGCGCAATTGCGAAAACCTTTGGTGGCGATCCCACCTTAGGGAGGATAGACGTTTCTCGTAACCCTAGCTGATCGCCGCGTATATCCTAAAACCAAACGATGAAAATGGAGTAGAAGCCAATGATACAGATTGGTGTCTATGTGGAATAGACGAAAGACCAGTGTATGGTGTGTTAGAAGCCAGTGTAAGTGCAGACTGGTGTCAATGTGGGATTGACAAAAAACAGAAGATGGTGGTGATTAGAAGCCAGTATGTGCAGACTGGTGTCCAAGTGGAATGGACGAAGACCAGAAGGTGGTGGTGATTAGAAGCCATTATGTACAGACTGGTGTCCATGGGGATGGACGAAGAACAAAAGATGGTGGTGATTAGAAGCCAGTAAGAACAGACTGGTGTCTGTGTGGGATGGACAAAGACCAGAAGATGGTGGTGTGAGAACTCAAGTAGCGGAGCCATTTCCGTGACTGTGAAAGCAGTTCGGAAATGGCGAACACGTTTGCTCCGATACGCAAACTGCGAACGCGGTCACGTGGGTGTAACAACGGACAGACAGACAGACAGACACACACACACACACACAGACACGGCCGTTACAGAACCTCTCCTGGACTACGTCACACGGAGAGGTAAAAATCACCAAAACTCAGTTTCGACGTATCAACAATTTTGTCTTGTCGAGCTTGTTCGCCCGTTTGATGACGTCACTATGACGTCAGGAAAAAAAGCGCGGGAATCCTATACGACGCGTCTCTAGCTTCTCACCAGTCTAAACTCTGGCTGCGTTCAGTAACACTCATCAGGAAAAACATCGATGTTTGGGAAAATGAAATCGGTGTTCTTTTGACGTCATGATGACGTTGCAGTTGTTGAACGGCACAATTTTGTGTAATCGATGCTTTTCTTAATGGCGACGATATTATGATAACGTTACGGCAGAGGCTTAAATAATGATACCGAACTATTAACAAAGATATTGTACTTCAATTTATCAATTAAATCAAAATTCTGTCAGAATCCATTTTTTATCGAAAACATATATTGCTTTTTAGTATTATTATCCATAAGGATAATATTGGTCAATTCTACAATATTTTAATTGTCGCGACGCAAAATGACGAAATTTACGTCATGAATCCGATGCTCATCAAAAAAAAACCTCCTCTCACAGCTGATTTTTCTGATGGGCATCCGATGAGCATCATGACGTCACGCCCAAAGACGCGAAAAACCGTTCAGTAAGACATCGATGTCATCTTTTAGTCATCGATGTTTTTGATGCCGGTTACTGAACGCAGCCTCTGGGTCTGATAGCAGAGAGTGGCACAATCTCACGTGAAAAAATATATCTGTGACGTCGGAGCAAGGAAAACGTTTTAGCCTTTCTTTAAAAGAGGATTTCAAATAATTTCATATGAAGCATTTTCAAATGCATATTGCGGCCAAATAACCTGCAGAAATGGGAGGATTAAAAGCTTGTTATTTTTGAATTGACAGAAATTAATCCTATCTTTTGTTGTATAAATCAGAGGTTTTTCAAACGAAGCTTCTCATTCCCTTTAAAATCAGATTATATTTAAGTAAAGGCGCTTGTATTGATTTCTAGCTTATTTTTAGCCTATATATGGGAAGGAAAATCTTCACGCTTGCTTCGTCAATAAAAAAATTATAATTGAGAAAATTGAGATTATAATTCCAGAATATCACAAGCCTTCTTCGAAAATTAATTTCATTTTCATAACTAGCTTTTATTAGAGATAGTCCAAGGGGCACGTAATATAGTATTAGTACCCTTAGAAACGTTCATTGATGGTGAAATTACAAACAAGTTACTTTAGTTTGAAACACTTAATTTTATTTAAAAACAATTTTTATCAAAATAATTTTCATTTAAATATGGCGACGTTACCACGAATGGTTTTTTATTAATTACTTAATGGGGTATTGTCAAGTTTTTTATGTACTCTAGAACGCGAGTATCGTGTAAGATTTGCATGTGATCGACGCCGTTATACGATTGGGTGTAAACTCCTTGACTTTGCGCTGATTTCCAACGAGAACAACCTTCCAGACTGACAAGGTTCACGGTTCCATCGCCCTCACCGTTCACCAGCCTCGGGTTCTCGTCTGGGAATTTGTCACTTGTGTATATAGCTCTGCAAATTTATGGGGAAAAAATAATTAACTACCATAAGAAGCGTTATAGAAATAAGTATGGTATCATAAGGTATGTTCCATAAGTATAACAACTACTATGGCGGTTGCTATTTCGGGAACTACTCATACAAGATACACCCTATATAAGGGATGGTGGTTAGAGTTGCCCTTGATCTCCAACCATCATCTCTTAAGAACATTAAGATTTACGAAAATCAATGGGAAGCGGGACGTACGGTACATACTGGCTATAGAGTGCTTACCGTTCCATGGTCTCAACTCCAACTCCGTAGAGACAATGGACTTCGACTCCGGGAGGCTTGAAATTTTGCACGATGTCTTTATAGTCCAACCACATCTGGTATCCAATTGGCCAGCTAATATCGTTAAAGAACTCTTCCAGATTTCCGAGCGAGTAATTTTTACTCTTCGATATGATAATAGGATCCGATTCGGACCAAAAATGTTTGGATGGCATCAGAAAAGCCAAACTGGGCGAAGTACGCTGTTCCTTGCGAACCGTTAATGGGTTCACTATCACTACTCCGACATTGTCGCCTGCGAGAATTCCGTTGAGAGAATTGTTATTTCTATTGTCTTTGCAACTGATTGTTAAAATTCTTGTGTATGTCTGACGTAATATGTTTTAGACGTGTTTACCGGAAGTGAATGTCTTCATGGCTTTGATGGCTCCACCCCAAGGTCCACCCAGACTGACTAAACTCTTGACGTATTTGTCCTTCCATGTTTGGGGTTGTTGATTCAACAAGTACAAAGTATTGAGGCAACCCGAACTGTGGCATATCAAGATACAACTCTGCTCGTTATTGTCGGTGTACGTATCTTCGATTAACTTGATGGATTTCGCGAAGAAATCGCCCATTTCCTCTGCAAACACAAAACCATTATTTACGCAGTGCGGTAAGGAATATTACAACTATAAGCAGACATGCACTTCAAGAAAGTGTAAGGGTGTTGTCCCTATCATCTTACAGATGTTGGGGTAGTGGTCTGGAAATGGAAGTAAATGATCAAACCTAACAACCATCGATGTATAACTCAACTTGCATTATGTTTACACCTATTCTCCCCTAACCCTCAACGGGGTTCCTTGTTTCTAACAAAAGTTACTTTTCATTGGAAACATAAAAAAATATCAAATTGGGTTTCCATCCAATCATGTTTTACTCGAGCAATAATCAACACACCTTCAATTTTTACAACGAGTGTTTTTGGTACTTGTTCTAATGATAATTGGTTACTTACTCGGAGCTTTCCGGAAATCAAAGGGCGTCCCCTTTATGGAAACGTCGCGTTGGTAACCGAGCGGGATTAGAGCCTCGACGATCGTCGAAAAGTAACGACCTCAATTTTGGAAGCATTTCGGACCGTTAAAATTTTGAAACGATAGGCCTAGTCAAAAGGACAAGGCAATCTTCAACAACTCTTCGTTAATGCTCACTGGAGAAAAACTAAACGTATTCTTCGGTTCTCTTATAACCAAGGCGAAAAGAAATAACCCAGAATTTGAACCATGACCCGGAGAGATTAGCCTGCCTTCCTTTAGTGTATACCCAGTGAAATTATTTTTACGACGTCCTCCAAGATTTGACCTCTTTCTCGCTTGCTTCTCTTTATTGATCAATCAGCGATCTACTTTAATATTAACAGTTAATTTATCTCCTCTCAAGGTAGACAATTTTGTTCTGTTGAATCACGATGCAAACGTTGAATGTCTTTGCTTCTTGGGGTTTATCATAGATTTCGATCTCATTTCAATAAAACCTGGTTGCAAAATGCATAAGTTCATAAGATATGTTCCATAAGATTGTCACTGGCTACGAAGGACTTGTGACGTAGTTGAAACGTCATAGATTCTCGTAAAACGACGCCTGGTGAGGCGCTGTCAAAGGCTTAGTACAGATTAAATATGAAGATGGACTGCAAAACCGCGTGTAGTCAATTCTCCCGTCGTTCTCGAACTAGCTCGAGCTGTTAGTCTTTAGTATTACGAAGTATAGGAAGTGTAGTCATGCCTATGGAACATATCCCATAAAATTATACCAAAAGTAACATGCGCGGTTTACTCGATTACTCCCTCTGTTATTCAAAGGCCAGTTGCAAACCCCTAGTCTATGGTGGACAATGGGGAGTGAATGTTTATACAATAGGGCATTTATCGAAAGTTTTGTTGGAGATTGCCAGTCTATTTAACTGTAAACTTCGTATCTCTTACTAACTCCAATTCTGCTCCTATCCAAAAATTCCACACCAATTGCTGCAAACCATTGATAATGTAATTTTTCTCGCATTGTTGAAACGTATAAACTTTGCAATCTTACTTTTTCCGAAATTGGGAACTCTTATTTGTACACCGGGAGAGTTGCTGGTGGTTCGGGTGACGTTGTCATAAACCAAGCGCATGTTGTCGACCCAACACTCCATGATGTAGGGAATCAACTGCTCCAAGTTCAACCAAATATCGAACCAATCCGATTTCTTCTCGCAGAAAAAGTGAGGCGTTTCCGGTTTGTCCAGTTTAGCTTCGATTTGACTTCCTCCATCACCGGGTACTAAACATAAACAAGTCTTTGATGAAATTGAGAATGAAATGTCGGAAAATAATTTTTCAAAAGATTTCGATAAAAGGGAAAAAGGCGGGCTTTATGGTATAACTAGCTGTTATTCCCGTGGCGTTGCTCGCGTGTAATAAGAACTTCCATCAAAATGATCTAAAGAATGGGTAGATTTTACTGAAGAGTAATATTTTTGTATCACCCTAGGAGCGAAGGCACTCGGCGTTGCCCGTCAGCCCCTAGGGATGCATTTTTTATTACTTTTCACGCGGACATTATTCCATAAAGAAGGGTTTTAAGTTTTCGGCCGCCATTTAAAAAGATGACAACAAATCGAACCCGAAAGACCATTCAGCCCGTCTATAGGTTAAAGGAAACCAGTGTACTAAATATTTGTACACTGACTTAATTGCGTAGAGAAGATTTTTTTACATTTCAGGGCGCCATTTATTAAGATGGCGGCAGATTGGGGGGGAAATTTTTCCTAGTTCACGCCTACTACTTATGAGTAACGTTCCTGCAAATTTTCAGCCTTCTATAGGGCAAGCGGTTTGGGCTGGGCGTTGATTATCACTCACTCAGTCAGTCAGGACTTTGATTTATATAGATTTAGATTTTGGGTTTGAGCGTAATCTGCCCCATTCCAGCCCTATTTCTAAAGAACTACCCAAAAAGGAACGAGAATGCCCTGAAGATCAGCAACGCCATGTTCGTTCGCTGTGTGGTGGAATTTAGACTGACCTAAATATTATACTACAATACTAAATATCAGGGCTTGCTTCTAGAGTTTATGCGTCGTCACTTCAGGAGAATGTTTGTCAGGGGAAACACTAGATATCAGAAGGTACGTCTTATCATAAGATATGTTCCAAAAGTATGATACTACCTATGCTTAATAATGACAGAGACTTACAGCTCTAGCTAGTTCAAGAACGACAAGCGAGAATTGAAGTCCTACACTCGGTTAATTTTGCAGTCCATCTTCCTATTTAGTCTGTACTAAGCTATTGACGGCGTCTCACCAATGAATATGACCTTCAAGACAAACTCTCAGTAACAAGTGACAAACTTATGGAACATACCTTATGAACTTATGGTCTTACCAGAAGTAGGCATAGGATGAGACTAGAAGTAAAGAGCTCTAGCATTGGTAGTAGATCTTGGCACTAGTGAACAAATTTGAGGATTTTATGCCGCTTCCATCGCGCCTACACTAGAGAGATAAAAATTGGTCGAGTTCCAAAACAATTTCTACCCCCTTCTCCTCAACCTAAAGCCGCGGAACACGGACGCGGGTGCTTGAATCTAGTTGGGCCGTCTACCGCCGCGAGCGTCTCACGTTTTGGAGGTAAAAATTCAGAAACCGCTACCAGAGGGCCAACCGTTGGTGCGTTATCGAGAATATTCACTTTCGACAAGTGAAGAATTTGGTTACCTCGATACTTCTAGTCCCCTATCCTACTTCTGGTCTTACTTAGAATAACAGGATGTCGTGTTTGAGTGTTGGACAATGAGCCACGGGTAATTTTATTGGTCTTCAAACTCCCTTCTCTGTCCGCGGTCTGAGTGTCATCAATGGTGTAAGCTTCCGCTTCCCCGATAGACCTGATAACTTCATTATTATTTTCTTCGGTGGAGATTATTCGTGGGATGTAATTGGATTGAAATGAAGGAATTAACGATGACGCTCCGAGCCGAGAGACGATCGCCAAAATCGTGAAAAAGGTCACGATTTCCGTTAACGACAGACCAAGTGATCTTCTTACCATACTCGATCAGTTTAGGATAGAGTTGTCACGAGTCAGGGAAATCTGGAAAATGTTATAGCAGTTAAAAATGGACGAATTTTAACAGGGAACTTGAATACGGTTCAACATATTAGGAAATTATGAAAATTATGCAAAAAAAAATGGGAATTTAAAAAATTGGCCGGAGAAACAGGGACTTTGAAAAATGGGTCAAAATAGAGGGGAATTTGAAAAATTGGTCAAAATATCAGGGAATTTCAAAAATTAGACAAAAATGTCTGGAAATTTTTAAAATGGGACAAAATTCCCTGGGAATTTGGAAAAATGGGACAAAAATATCAGGGAATTCCAAAAATTAGTCAGAAATGTGTGAAAATTTGAAAAATGGGACAAAAATGTCTGGAAATTTGAAAAATGGGACAAAAATATCACGGAATTTGGAAAACGGGTCAAAATATCGGGAAATTGAAACTGAAATTGACTTCAAATTGTGGCAACCAATGAGTTAAAGCTTCGTTTAGCTAAAGAGAATTAAACATACTTACCTCGCAGACGGAATTTGAGTAATTCGCCCTCTAAAATGTTTACCCGAATAAAAGAGTCTATTAATAAAAATTTAAATTATAATTAAATTGAAATAAGCGAAAGGCACGAGAGATGTCAAGAACTATCTGTCGTATTTTGTTGTCAATTGCAAAATGAACAAACATATTTTTTTTCAAAGAATCGTTCCACTCTCGGCGATAATAGTACACTGTAAAAAAAAAGGGGTCGGAAACGCACCTTTAAAGGTGTTTTCTTCCCCCACAGGAGACGCACCCTTTTAGGTACAAATTCGCACCCCATATTTAGGGTATTTATAAATACCCCCTTGAATGGGGTGTTTTTCATTACCCTAAGGTGTTTAATAAAACCCTTAAAGGAATTTAACTGGACCTCAGAAATTCTGCTTAGGGTGTGAAAAAATACCCTTTCATCTTTTAAGGGTGCGAATCGAAACCAAATATGGTATTTACCTGTACCTGATAAATTCGGTAGGGTGGTTCGAAAAAATACCCTTTCAATTGTTGAGGTGCGAATTGAAACCATTTATGGTATTTATATGTACCTGATAAATTCTGTTTGGGGATGCGAAAAATACTTTTCCACCATTATGGGATGGAAATTAAAACCAAATGCATTGGCCTGTACCTGAAAAATTTTCCCTGGGTGCAAGAAATGGCATTTCGGCCATTTACGGGTACTAACAAATATAAAATTTGCTGTGAAAGGTTTAATTATTATCATACATGGTTCTCTTTCTTATAGTAGAAAAATGATGTTCACTGGTGTGAAAAACTTTGGCACTTTAATGTGCCTAAATCGCTACGTAATATATATCACACAAGAAGTAATAAATTAACTTTTACATTAAGTCTTTAATTCGAGGTTCAGAAACGAGTGTTAAAATTCATTATAAATAGTGAAATGACTTAGACCGCGAAATTCAAAACCAAAAACTTTAAATCATTTAAAAATGTATCTAAAACTAGTATACAATCAGAACGTGGCTTCGCAATTTTTCGGTTTCTTCGTTTTCTGCAATGGAGTACTTCTCAGAGGCAAGTTACGTTCACCATCGGCTTTATTAATCACCCGTGCTATAGCTGTTCTGTGACAAAATGGTGACAAGTCAAAGCACTTTCTGTCCATTATCCACGCCATTTGTGGATTTGCCATATTATCCACAGAAGTTGTATTATAACTCTCATATATCCACCACTATAAGGAATTAATGAATAGCCATGCCTAAATCTACACGCAAAAAGATTTAAAAATTAGTTGTTCGTTATTTGATTTAATCTTTTAATCATAAATTAGTCTGATTTATTGTTCATGGGCTCACGGCTTTTATTGAGACGTTGAAAGCTCTCGAAGAAAACTAAGTCAAGAATCAAAATGGTTCACATCCGTATTGGCATCAGGGCTACGGAAGCGTTTCTTCAAATGTCCACGCTGCTAGAAGTAGGCAACCTAAACCCCAGCAAAAAGAACCCAAACTTAAAAAAACCTAGCCAAACGTAAACCTAACCTAACCCTAACCAATCGAACCTAATTTAACAAACCATGATTACTATGGATAATTGCGATCTTTTCCCGGTCCAAGCTGTTAAAATGGATGAAACATTTACATAAATCAAAGTTTAACTTATAAAAAGTTAGTTAAAATAATTACCTTTCTTAAGTGGTTTGATAACAGTGAAACAGAGACGCAAGTACACCAAACGTTAAGCCTATTTTGAATTTGAAAATGTATCGCGCCTCGTGAATCTGCGTTCGCGAGCTAAATAAAAGAGTGCAACAGCGCGTGCGCTGTTGTTTGGGGTATAAAAACACACCCTTTTCCCATTAAAACACCCTTCGTGTGTTAAACATTTACTAAGGGTATGATAATACACCTTCAAATTTTTAAAGGGTTTTTATTAACACCTCAGGAGGTGCTAAAACACACCTAAAGGAGTTTTTTGACCAAAAATACCTTTTTAGGTACAGATTCACACCCCCAAAATACCCTCTTTTTTTACAGTGTATAAGCTTATCCAGAAGTAATACATCAATAATAAGTTTGCCATGGCTGTAAAAATATTGTTGCACTACAGTATAGTCATTACTAATTAATTAATGTGGAACCAGACCTATGAAAACAAAACACGAAGTTCATTTCCTTTCCCATTACATTGTTGTCTGGCCCACACTATAATTCTAATTATTATTATTATTCATATATAATATAATATATAATATATAATATAAATTATTATATAACAATTATATAATAATTATATAATTTCGATGATAAAGAAATGTTAACTTATATTGGGATTATTACCTTTATTTTATTCAAAGTGTTGATAACTACATGGCGATAACATAAGATCGACTGAGGCAAGTTGCTGACAACATATCCGCTACAATTGTTGTTTTGACTTCAAGGGAGACTTAAAAGGCCGGGATTCAACAAACAGTACCGAATTGAGAATGGGTGACAGCAGAAGTAGAATGAGACTAGAAGTAAAGAGCTCTAGCATTGGTAATCGATCCTGGCACTAGTGAACAAATTTGAGGATTTTATGCCGCTTCCATCGCGCCTACACTAGAGAGGAAAAAAATTGGTCGAGTTCCAAAAAACTTTCCTACCCCCTTTCCCTCAACCTAAAGCGGCGGAACACGGACGTGGGTGCTTGAATCTAGTTCGGACATCTACCGCCGCGAACCTCTCACGTTTCGAAGGGAAAATTGAGAAACCGCTACCAGAGGGCCAACCGTTGGTGCGTTATCAAGAATATTCAATTTTGCCAAGTGAAGAATTTGGTTAGCTAAATACTTCTAGTCTCATCTTACTTCTTTTTATGCAGTGTGCAGACTGGAGGCTTTGAATGGAGTCGATTGTATAATTAAGCGAGGAAGGTAAGCGGGTTGGCTTGGAAGGTATTCTCGTAGGCTTATTTTGAAAGATTACGTAAGTTTAGAGCGTTTAAGTATCTCTTTAACGAAGGCCCTTAAAAATAGTGAATAACTTGATAAGATGAGGATAATAATGGCGCCCGACTTTACAAATACGCTTACGAAAGAAAGTCTACGCCAAACACGTGTCAATAAGCTCTTTAGAACCGTCAAAGGTAAATGAGAATAAGTCTTCACCAAATATTTCAACAAATTTCATAAAAATCCTGGAACATATAGATTTCTTCGACTGGGAATCTTTAAGTGGTCATAGACTCCACACTAATATCTGATTGAAGGTAAGAGGAAGGAATTAAAAGATGTGTTGTTCAACCTCTCGCTTCTCCGTCCAAAGGTTTCATTGGCTATATATAAATCAAAGTCCTGACTGACAGACTGACTGATAATCAACGCAAAGCTCAAACCGCTTAGAATTTCCATCAAAATGTTGTAAAGAATGGGTAGATTTTACTAATTCGACTAATATTTTTGTAGTACCCTAGGAGCGAAGACACTCGGCGTTGCCCGTCAGCCCCGGATGTATTTTTTGATTACTTTTCACGCGGACATTATTCCATAAAGAAGGGTTTTTAAGTTTTTGGCCGCCATTTAAAAAGATGGCAAAAAAATCGAACCCGAAGGACCATAGGTTAAAGGAAACCAGTCTACTAAATATTTGCTAAATCGGTTGAAACGCGCGGACTTTGTTGCATAGAGAAGATTTTTTACATTTCTGGGCGCCATTTATTGAGATGGCGGCGGATTGGAAAAATATTTCTAAGTACGCGCCTACTACTCATGAGTAACGTTCCTGCAAATTTTCAGTCTTCTAGGGCAAGCGGTTTGGGCTGGGCGTTGATTATCAGTCAGTCTGTCAGTCCCTCAGTCAGTCAGGACCAAATGCAGCCAACAATTATAACTACTAAAATTCGATTAAAATCATCACCGAGTCTTGTAATGCAAAGTTACCGTTGTATCCGAGTCTAATGATTTTTTTCGCGCTTTTCGTGTAATACAAATTTTAATTGTTACGCAATTTGCGAAAATGGCAAGGAATCAGTAAGCCAAGTCCCATCTATTACGTCATCGCTAAATACAGAAGGGAAAAGATGTTGCTTGCCCTCCGTAGAGACTTACTTTCATAGACTTATGATAGAACAATTGAAAGATAATCATTGGTTGTGATAGTGGCCTTGATATAAATATTGAAATTTAGCGTGCTTGACTCGAGAGCGAGACCCGATGTTTGTTGTTGTGTTTTATTTATTTATTTTATGGCTTTCGAGGCAATTGGATGCAAAGTCCGGCATTCTTACGTAATACCTCGTGTTGCTCAAGTCGAAAAATGAGAATCACCTAACACCTCCGTTTCACCCGACTAAAATTTTGGTGATTTTCGACCTTAGGCACGTTCCCTTTTTAATTTTACACGGAATTTTATCCATCGAAAAGAGTTCTAGCGAACTGAAAACCGAGCATCGAGACTAACAATGGAGCGACCGTGCCGATTTTCGAATCCCCGCTGGGGTAAAAGATGGAAGGGTTCTCGCTAATTGAAAGCCGTGCAATGTGGTTCTAGCGAACTGAAGATACACAATAGAGAATTTCCTTCAGGGGAAAACAAAAATTCGAGAGGAAATAAATTTAAAAGGATTTCTATTGTTCATCTTCAGTTCGCTAGAGCCACATTGCACGGCTTTCAATTAGCGAGAACCCTTCCATCTTTTGACCCAGCGGGGATTCGAAAATCGGAACGGTCGCTCCATTGTTAGTCTCGATGCTCGGTTTTCAGTTCGCTAGAACCCTTTTCGCTGGAAGTCGGCCTTTAATTCCGGTAAAATTTAAGAAAGGGCCCAAAGCGCCTGTCCCGGTGCCGGACGCGTACACGATCTGCAAAACGCTGGCGCTCTCAATGAGAGAGAGAGAGAGGTAAAACGCAGGCGCGTTCTGAGAGGAATAGAGATGGCGCCCTCGTAGAAAAATTAATTTCGTTAATTTTGCTTGTACTGTCATGCGTGTTAATGGGTGATGTCACTAAGGTGAGAGGGTTATGACGTTGCCATATATAAAAAATAAATTATGGTAGCTTTCCGCTTCCCTGGGAGAGAAAAGAGTTAACTATACGGGGATCCACGTGAGCCGTGTAAAATTAGTATTAAGGCCCAGCCCTTGGTCCATCTTGTTTTCTGTACTTTAGTCTTAACACCAGGCAGGCCTTTCTGTTATTGCGTTTTCTAACGTTGAGTGCGAAAGCAATTTAAACCAAAATTTAAGCATTGTTCTGTCACTTCAGTGTATAGGGCTGACGTCGGAAACCAAATTAAAATGTTTATTATTCCGACTGTAAGGTTGCGTGATAGAAGCGACGAATTTTACCAATTGTACTGTCGCGTCAGAGCAAAATAAAATGGGTCAAACATCTGTTTTTATAAAGTTATTTTCTGGTTTTTGAGACTACAAGTACGATCGAAATGCAATGGGTTTTGCTTTAAGTTTAATAATAAGTTTATCATGCCTCTAAGTACAGAAATATGGGTTACGACTGGGCATCTTCCGCAGGCTACTGTGACGTCAGAACTCGTAGAGCGCTAATAGCGTTTTCCTTTGTGTCCTCGCGGAGCGATCCCATGGAGGAATAAAACTAGGAGATCCTATTCTTCAAAAACAGTCTTTAACGAAGCTGGAAACTATAACTACCATTTTTATTGCTCCTTGGGAGCGCTCCGCGAGGAACCAAAGGAAAACGCTATAAGATCCGAAGAGAGAAAATTTTGAAATTCCTGTCGCGGTGCAGCCACCAAGCGGTCGAGACGATTACTAAATTAGTCTCATGAAAAAAAAATCATCCAATGGAATAAAGGAGATTTTTACGTTTCGTGTAGGCAGGCATTGGGGGGGGGACGAATTTTACTTAAGCAACCCCAAAATCCCTCTCTCTCTCTCTCTGGTGAGATAGAGGCGGTTTCAGTCCTGAAACATTCTAAAAGGGATAAAAGAAACGCTAGGCTAGGCAGTACAATTTTCTATTGAAGTTGAGGTGATAAATGATACGGAGAGAGTATAGGGTTTCATTATAGGGAGCCAAACAAACACTATAGAGCTATTTCAGAGGGGGTAATGGCTACGTCACCCATGCTATTTGCCCATAGAGAAAACCCTCACAAAATGTGCACCCTACACTCAAAGGCATGTCCAATTTTCGTAGCAGACGAAATTTTTCCCCCACTGAAATAGCCATAGGAGTAGCAGCCATTTCTCTACTTAGAAGCATGAAAAACTTATGGTTTAATTAAGGAGTGTTCGTAAGGAAAATAATACTGAATCATTTAAAAAAACCCAGGCCAAATGGCTTTAATACGGCTCCATTTGGACAGGGCGCCTGAAAAGAATTTTTTTTGTTTGTTTGGATAAATAATTTCTTTTCCTCTTTTTCTTTTTGACACATGCCGCGTAATTTTCGTGTTTATTGGTTGATTAATTGGAATGAACTATTTTAAATCAAGTAATTTCAGGCTGATGATTACGAAAATACCAAAAAAAATTACATTAAAATTTCGACTGACGTAATAATAACAATATTTTTATTTGCTTATTATCTTCAGTTGTTTCTGGATAACGTTTTATCTATACGCGCCGAGGATTGAGAGGTTAACTAACACGCAGCGCCTCTAGCGGACTGAATTTAAAACTCTTGGCGGGAAGTTCGCGAATGGTAGATTGGCAGTTTAAGAATGGGGAGCGCTACAATTATAAAAATACGTCGCATTTTTAGCATTAGAAGGTTTACAAAATTATTTTAGGGATTCTAATCGTCGAAAAGTCTAAAATCTAACGTAAGAAATGTTTGTAAACCAAACGAAGTTAATACCGAAGGCTCAGGGAAATTCCTGTAACTAAGCAAGTTTATGATATTACCATCAATGTAAGTGTTCAAATTAAATAAATATGTTTATATTGCAAGTTAATTAAATTAAGTGCTTCCATTTTTGAGGTTAACTGTACCTATTTATATCTCGTAGGCGTTGTGTACATTTAATTTGGGTGTTGGGATTACATAAGATAATGGCCAAAAACTTACTTTTTCTCTTTAAGCGCGTTAATTCATTCATTTCTTTTAATACAATGAATTCTAGAACTTCGAAAATGGGTAAAATTTCACCCCTTCTGGGGAATTTCAGTAATAATTTCCACAAGTAACTACATAACAACCCTATGCTACATTTAAAGACGCGGTCATTTTCCCGCCAATTTGTTCTTCTAAATTCCGCTAGGTGGCGAACGCGGCGCCTCGCTCGGCGCGCCCCCTACAAATGAAATATAAAGAAATTCCTTCGTAAATAGTTCAAATATAATCAGGGATAGATAGACTTTTTTAATAGCGTTTTCCTTTGGGTCCTCGCGGAGCGCTCCCATGGAGGAATAAAACTAGGAGATCCTATTCTTCAAAAACAGTCTTTAACGAAGCTGGAAACTACTACTACCATTTTTATTGCTTCTTGGGAGCGCTCCGCGAGGACCCAAAGGAAAACGCTATAAGACGGAATAAACAATGTTTGGCCTTTACTTCAGTCCGACTCATAGACGAGTATATAGTCCCTTCCTTCAACACGTAACCAAAAAATTAAATTATCTTATTGGCTCACAAAAACTACGTATTGGTGACGTTGCTGACTGGGAGGGCCAAAAATACGTAATTCCTGTTTACCTCTGTCGCCATGACTACGACCCCTCTTGCGTTGTACCATAGCCCACTCGATCACGCGCGTCACGACGCAAGCTGCTCGCGCTATAGCTAATAGCTATAGAGCGCGGATCGAGTGGGCTATGGTTGTACAGATAAGCGTCTTCACAGGGGTTCAAAATGGAGCCGTCTAAATGCGAGGGTCCGGTAATTATTCGGGAATTGTTTTTAATAGCAATTAAGAAGGTAGTTAGTGAATTTGGTGCCGGTTTTTTAGATTTGGAGTAAGGTGAAAAGTGTTCGCTAATTCTTTCTTAAGCCAATCATTTCTACTATCATCATGATTTTGTAAACGAATTTGATGAAGTTAACAAAGGCTTAGTGAATGGTCAGGAGTTTTGTGAGCTTAGTGTTTGGTTAAAACCTGTTCGTGCTGTAATATCTATGAAGACTTTTACTCAATTCTAACTCACTTTTAATTTTCTTGGGTCTTCCCCGTTTTTTTTTCAGTTGCAAGCCCTATGTCTTGTGTAACTTCCATTTTTAAACAATGCTATTTCAAAAATTACAATCCGAGCCCATTCCAACTTGGCAGACGAAGGGGCAGACGACGTTTATTTGACCCGGATATACATACAACGCCATAACAAAAATAATAGCGTTTTCCTATGGGTCCTCGCGGAGCGCTCCCACGGAGGAATAAAACTAGGAGATCCTATTCTTCAAAAACAGTCTTTAGCGAAGCTGGAAACTACTACTACCATTTTTGTTGCTCCTTGGGAGCGCTCCGCGAGGACACAAAGGAAAACGCTATAAGACCCGCCTCTTCTTTCATACCCCTCCGTCACGGGTAAGGTGGTCGTGGACTAGGACGCGCACCCGAATAACCCTGTTACCCATTCCGTCTTAAAAAAGTCTATCTATCCCTGATATAATATAGTTTTGTCATCTATATCTATATCTATATAAATCAGAGTCCTGACTGACTGATAATCAACGCCCAGCCCAAACCGCTTGCCCTAGAAGGCTGAAAATTTGCAGGAACGTTACTCACAAGTAGTAGACGCGTACTAAGAAAAATTTTACCAATCCGCCGCCATCTTAATAAATGGCGCCCAGAAATGTAACAAATCTTCTCTAAGCAAATATTTCGTACACTGCTTTCCTCTAACCTATAAACGGGCAGAATGGTCCTTTGGGTTCGATTTGTAGCCATCTTTTTAAATGGCGTCCAGAAATTTAAAAACCCTTCTTAATGGAATAATGTCCGCATGAAAAGTAATAAAAAATGCATCCCTAGGGGCTGACGGGCAACGCCGAGTGCCTTCGCTCCGAGGGTGCTACAAAAATATTACTCGTCAGTAAAATCTACCCATTCTTTATATCATTTTCATGGAAGTTCTTATTGCACGCGAGTGACGCCGCGGGAATAACAGCTAGTAAGTAATAGTAAAATAATTGTTTAAGATTATCGAAGTATAAAATATTAAAAGATAAAACGTTTAATAAAATGCTGGAGCTTCTAATGTGACACGGTCTTTTCGTTTCATTTGAGAGATAGTATCGGTGTCAAATCTTTTTAGCTACATCGAATATTCTAAGCTAACCAAAGTACTTTCCTATCTATGAATGTGCACCTTTTACTTACCAAGGATTAATTTTTCTATTTGTATTGTGCGTGTTATTTATAATTTAAATCAGTAGAATAATGGTTATTAATTATAACTAGTAGGCTTAATCGTGATCATCAGAAAATCTTGGCTCATTATTAGCTTTTGCCACAACTGCAAGCCGTATTAAGGAGTTAAAGGCAACGCCTCGAGAGGGTAGTCACTACGTAAGTCTATGATGTAAACTAAACATTTCTGCGCGAGTATTAAATAAAGGTTACGTTTGTAATCATTTTATGACTGTTAAAGATAACTCATTCAGGGCTTTGAGTTGAATATGCAGCTTACAGGGCAAGTAAAAATACTCTTTCAGTGTAATCTGTTTCACTACGTCTTCCGTCCGTTGATTATGGTTATATCTGTTATTTTTAAGAGGTTGGCTGATAGAGAAATAATCACGACTTCATTGTTAAATAAATAAGTTACTTTATTAGTTTAAATTAAACATCCGACTCTCTCATCTCCCGCTCTAAAATAACCACTCTACATCCTGACTAGCTCTTATCTGGGGAGTCTCTTTACAACTATTTCGCGTGATCTATAGTAGATCATATCGGGTATTTTTTTAATTAGTAGGCCATTTAGTTTTTTATATGTTTTGTACAATGTTAAATATCTATTTTCCAACAATATCGTCGACAAACTACACTGTATAAAATGTATCGATGCCTTAAGCAAACTGGAACGATAAACGTAACCATGGTTGAAAGAAATTATGAAAGGTTTTCAAATTGGGGGTTTTCTTTCGTAAAAAGCCACTGCAACGCTTGTTCATAGTTTTTCCAAAAAACAGTTCAAAAACAAAGCAGCGAGTTTCGTAACACTCGGCAGTTGCCGATAGACTAACACAAAAAACTCGTTTGACAAACAAAGGGGCGTGTCGCGAGCTTTGCGATGTTTCTCGCCTACGCAAGCAGTCCAATGAAGAAAACCTTCATCAAAACACAACTGTTCATGAATAGGTATAATCAGCTGTAGCAAGGTTACACAACCGAATCACATACGCGATAAATAGTTCCCCCCTCATCATTACTGCATAACTATTTGCCAAGGCGCATGCGCTTGTAGATTTTTGTCCCACGTCAAGACAAGACGAGGTTTGTGCCTACTTGATTGCTGAGTAAATAAATAAATAAATAAATATGGATTAAACATAAGAACAATTATCATTCAAAGACACTCTACGGAGTTTTGGTTAAATTTTCTTGATGCCGGATTCAAACGAATTCCCTGTTTTTTTAGAATTTGTGTTAAAAAACTGTTTGTGAAGGTCAGACAGAGGTTAAGCGAGGTCAGACAGAGTTTAAACCAGGACAGACAGAGGTTAAGGAGAGGTCAGGCAGAGGTTAAGGCGAGATCAGACAGAGGTTAAGCCAGGACAGACAGAGGTTAAGCGAGGTCTGACAGAGGTTAAGAAACACCTACTACTACCCTTGTGAATTTCGTTCTCTTTTCATCGACTTCCACTCAAGCCACCTTGTTATATTACTTTGTTGGGAATCAAAGCAACTGTTGTTGAACTCCGAGGAATGCGAGGGGGTCACTAGTTATAAACAGAAGTAAATAGGGTGAAGTGTGTATCTCCAGTTTTACCTAGTATAAGTAAAAACACGGTTTGCGGTGCAAAAATTGAATTCATCCAATCAGAGAGGCAACTTATCCAGAGAGATTTCCTTACACTCGGAACCACACGGTCATAAAGCTAACTAAAATCGTTCAACCTGGATGGACGAAGAGAAAATAGTCTCGGAAGTAGTGTATTCATCCGCGATTTCCCGCCAAAAACGCGATTATGGGAAGGCGCAAATAAAATCACAACACGACACCTCCCGAAACCCCATTTGATATGTACTTCCCCTATAAATGATTGTATGCCATCTATCTACGATTGCTATCATAAGTTTATAAGTGATATGTTCCACAAGTATGACTACACTACCTATACTTCGTAATGCTAGAGACTTGAAGCTCGAGCTAGTTCGAGAACGACGGAAGCGAGAATTGACTACACTCGGGGTGCGTTCAGTAACGCTCAACGGAGACCAAACGCGTTGAGCTCCGTTGATCAACGTGATGTCATGTGACGTATTAGGCTACTGAACGGTTTTTTGCAAACTTTACGTTGTATCGTCTGCTTACTGTTCATGGAAATGGATATGCGAGGGCCTGCTAGCCGAAATAAGAGAAAACTCTGACCAGTAACTTAGCCAAGGCTTAAGCTTTAAAACCCAATAACTTTTTAAGCTTCATAGATATAATCGAAAAAAATTTCAGAAAATAATTGACAGACATTATTTATTCGTATTCAGTCGCTGCTACACCGATTTTATAAATAGTTCCGAAATTATCCGTCAAATTAACTTCTCGAAATCATTCAGGGAGATAAGTTTCCTCCATTGCTGCTACGTCACAAATGCGTTGCTCAACGAAGTAATCGGCTCTTACAGCCGATGACTTCGATGCCTCTTCGCTTACAATCGTGACGTCAAACCGGAAGTTCGGAAAATCGTTCAGTGGCGAATGCGCATTCAACGGAGCCTCCGTTGAGCGTTACTGAACGCGCCCTCGGTTTTGCAGGACTTCATCTAGTCCTATTTAGTCTGCATTACTAAGCCTTTGACCGCGGCGCCTTGCTCACCATGTCAGAACATTTGATTAGGCGCTGCACCTAGCTGGGGGGGCCTTATCAGCACCCGCCCCCCCCCCAATTGTCGTCCATCATATTCCAAAATGTACCTCCGGAAGCGCTGTCAAGGCACAAGAGTTCGGCCAGCGGGCCCCACAACGCCCCTTGAGCAGCTGACGGAAGCGGGACACCGTCAGAAGCGAGCCCTGCCAGGAGGTGGTCAGCGACAGGGACGGACTAAGGCGGCAGAAGGCTGCTCGAGGGGACGGAGGAGTTCCCTCCGAGCACAGCAGTGCCATATGGTCCAGAGGGTTGCCAAGAGCCGGGGATGAGCCATAGCAACACCTGGACGGGGGCGAGGCGGCCGAGCAGAACGGGCCAGGGGAAGGTCCGAACCAAGGAACTCCCTAACCGGCATACTGAACTCGGGCCCCCTCCGCCACGACAAGGCCTTTTGCTCTGCTCCACCGAGGTGACCACCCGATGGAGCAGAAGGGAGACGCCTGCCTTACTCACCAGGAGTCTTCGCTTTACCTCGAATCTATGACCTACTTCATTCACTTCATGACAAGCTCCAGTTTGTAACCAGTGACAAACTTATGGCCAACAAATTGGTAACAACACCTTAATAATTCCTTAATGAAATCTATCTCATACATTGTGATTAACAAGTTAATTACAATGAGGAGAAATACCCACAAAGACAAATGCAAATATAGTGTGACGAATAAAAGTTTTTATTTAAAAATTCGGTGGTAAAATAAAATCAACTCCTACGACTAAACTCCATTTGACGTATCCTGTCGAAATGGCGTATTCTAAATTCCGAGCTGCCAAACCCCAACAAGTTGACTGAAAGGATCCATTTGAGTCGGGAGCCGACGAATGGAGCGTAATCGAACTTAAAATCCATAATGTTCATATTTAGAACGCGTTTAAAGGCGGATATACACAGACGTCAAACATAACCAGACTCTCGGATAGCAAAGTCGCGCCCAAATGACTATAAATGATAAGTTTTCGTACGCAAATTTCAAGGCTTTGGTCAGATAGAAGCTGCTAAAATACCGCGGACTCTGGTTGGTCAGACTAAGTCATTTTTGTTCTGATCTGAACAAAACCCGTTCCCATATAGCCAAAGGGTGCGAATTTGAAACGGCCATTTTAAAAATGGATTTCAATAAATATAGTAAAATCAGACACCAAAAAATATTCCTTAATTTTACCAAAAGTATATAGTTAATCATGAGTGTACTTTTGGTTTATACCACTATATACTTTTGATTTTACTGGATTTATACCGCGTTGTTGTTGGCAACTCTTTAACCAATTAGAGACGTGTCACTCTTATTCTAGCGCTCGCTAATAGGCCTTTCATTAATACGCGAAAGGAATCCTGGGTTGTAACAATGGCAAGTCATTTCCTCGAATCAATTCAGTTCTCGCGACGCCATCAATAAGCGAGGCTTAAAACACCCGCGTGAACTGGGAACTTTAAAACAAGTTGCTCCGTCTTCAGTAACGTTTTTGGGCAGGGATCGATAATTGAAATCGAGCGTCTCTCAATCTTTGAAACTGGTATTATAATTTAAATCAGGTACCAGGTAAAAGCTGGCAACGCCAAAAACAACCTAGTCTGAATAATGAGTCTCCAAGTGCGTCTAATTTAAAGGGACAAGCGAGTGAATTCGACGAAGATCTACTCTTCTACAATCTGCGTAGAAACAATCGATCTTCACTGGCTAATTAAGGTTCTTTCAACACTTGCCAGTCTCTTTATATAATTATTGAAATTGCGCAAATATTTATCGCGAAGTACGCTATTGAGAGATGTATATTGAAAACAGTTGTAGAAGTAGTACTAGTAGTAGTATTAATGGTAGTACTAGTAGTAGTATTAATGGTAGTACTAGTAGTAGTATTAATGGTAGTACTAGTAGTAGTAGTATTAATGGTAGTACTAGTAGTAGTAGTATTAATGGTAGTACTAGTAGTAGTATTAATGGTAGTACTAGTAGTAGTATTAATGGTAGTACTAGTAGTAGTAGTATTAATGGTAGTACTAGTAGTAGTAGTATTAATGGTAGTACTAGTAGTAGTAGTAGTATTAATGGTAGTACTAGTAGTAGTAGTATTAATGGTAGTACTAGTAGTAGTAGTATTAATGGTAGTACTAGTAGTAGTAGTATTAATGGTAGTATTAATAGTAGTAGTATTAATGGTAGTATTAATAGTAGTATTAATGGTAGTATTAATAGTAGTATTAATAGTAGTATTAATGGTAGTATTAATAGTAGTATTAATAGTAGTACTAGTAGTAGTATTAATAGTAGTAATAGTAGTAGTATTAATAGTAGTACTAGTAGTAGTATTAATAGTAGTACTAGTAGTAGTATTAATAGTAGTATTAATAGTATTAATAGTAGTACTAGTAGTAGTATTAATAGTAGTACTAGTAGTAGTATTAATAGTAGTACTAGTAGTAGTATTAATAGTAGTACTAGTAGTAGTATTAATAGTAGTACTAGTAGTTGTTGTAGTCTGTGTAGATACGCCTTAGTTTAGGAGGTAATTATTACAGAGATTGGTAGTAAGGTCGGCGTTATCTCTTGTCGAAAGAGCAGGGTCTATTTGATCAGAGATCCAATTTGGCAATGTTCATGAATATTGCGCCGAATGCGGTATTTGATGGTGTTGGGGCACCTGGTGCTGTTGGTGCCCGACGACCTGCGCGTGCGGCAATGGCGGCGCCTGGTGCCCGTGTACCTGCGGGGGCGGCGCTTGTTGTTGTTGTTGTTGCTGCTGCTGCTGTTGTTGATGTTGATGTTGTTGTTGTTGCTGCTGTTGTTGTTGGCGTTGAATTTTTTGCCGGGCTTTTTTTTTACAGAACTTGGAGAGTCCCATGTCTTTCAGCAAGTGATGGAACGTCGAGCGCGAGAAACTGGGCAAATTGGGGTCCGCGTTGATCTCGCCCATGAATTCGCCCACCGTCGGAGAGTCCTTGCGCGCGCAGTATTGGTGCAACCTCAAACGGATGCTCGTAAGAACAGATTCGTCGTACCTGCAATTCCCAAAATCTACATTTTTATTTGGTTCTTTTAGTTTGGCGCTCGAAAATCTAGTGGCGCAATCCGCTATCTAGGGTTGGCACTATTTAAAATCATTTTCATAATTCAAATTTTAGACTTTCTCTCTGACCTTTTGAGGTCAAAAACTACTTGTCAATGTTAATGTTGAAAGAGGTGACGCGTCGCCATACCTTGTTAAATAACCGAGTTTAAGGGTGGGTTAGCTAAAGGAGGTAAAAGGTGGGTTATATAAAGGAGTCAAAGGGTGGGTAAGCTAATCGAGTCAGAGAGTGGGTTAGCTTAAAGGGACTGCAAAGAAGGCATGGGCGAGTGGGTAAAAATTATTTGAAATACGTCAGGGGCACGTGACCAAGGAGAGGCGTGGTTCAAAGAAACTTAGTTCGTTTTATTTCGAAAACTACCACTTCATGGAATTGGCGCTGCAATCTCGCGAAAAACAAGGACTAGATGTCCAGTTCCACTCTATGAGGAACCTTTGTATCTTGTCATCACGTGATGTCTGTGACGTATTTCAAATAATTTTTACCCACCTGCCGATGCCTTCTTTGCAGTCCCTTTAAGGAGTTTAAGGGTGGGTTAGCTAATCGAGTGACAGGGTGGCTTAGCTAATCGAGTGACAGGGTGGCTTAGCTAATCGAGTGACAGGGTGGTTTAGCTAATCGAGTGACAGGGTGGCTTAGTCCCAACCGAATAAAAGCGCCATCTCGTACACATATATGGTGAAAATATTTTCCTTAACAAACTGGATATTTCCCCACATAAAATTTGACATGCATGGGCCTAGTTTCATTCAGAGGCTCCGGTTATTATCTTTTAAATTCAAAGTTGCGTTTCAACAAACCCGCTTATTTGCACGAATTAGCAACTATGACTTAGCAGCCGCAATACCATTAAAGCCACGTTCACACTTACATGGGAAACCAGTTTGAAGCGATTCAAAACGCTTCCAAAGTTTAGTGTGAACAAAACTGATACCATGAATCTATATAACTATGAATATACAGCTTATATGCCCCTTCTATCATGTCGATTTGGTTTCTGTGTTACCCTCCTAGCTTTGACGCGTTTTGCGTAGCTCTAATAGCCAATCACGAGACAAGAGGAAGTGACGTTAGTTTCTAGTTTTCAGGGGTATTTCACATGGGATGAGACTAGTATTAAGTGTATTTTTACCGGCCTTAGCATACAGCAGTAACAGCACCGACGAAAAACTAAGCAGACAGCGCTAACAAAAGCGTCTAAAAGTGTGAACTGAGGCGGTTGTAATCGCTCCGAACTGGCAATAAAGAGTGTTTCAAAACTAGTTTGGCAAACGAGTTGACAACTGACTCCCGTGCAAGTGTGAACATAGCTTTAGAAAGGTCAAAGATGAAAGACACTTACATGTCGAGTCTCTTTTTGCGAACAACATGAGGTCCCACTTTCCTTTTCATAGATCTAGGGGAAACGGGCCTTGGCTCCCGTTTCTGTTTCTTCTGTGGCGGTTGTTGCGTCGTCTGCTGCGTAGTAGAGGAGGCGCTAGTCTCGTGACAAGACGTCGTCTGATGATCCAGGCTGTCGTGTCCCTGATTGGCCTCGTCAATGACTAAGACTTGGTCGCTGTTGGGGGCGGGGTCCGTGGCGACCTCGCCCCCTTTGTTTTCCGCGGCGTACATCGAGTTTGTTTTCTCCGTTTTGAGCCGGAAGACGGTGGAGACGCTGACGCCCGTCAACATGGCCGTCTCGTTGGCAATGCTCTTCCAGGGTTTCTGCGGATTGAGACTGGCCAATTGGAAGAAGACGTTCAGGATGACTTGTTTCGCTTGCGAGTTGATCATTTCGCCCGCTCGCATTTTCTTGAAGAAAGGGTGCGCTTTGTAGTTAGTGCCCATTTTCAAATTTAAGCGACTCATTTTGATCCGCAGACAATTCACTACAATCTTTCGAATTAAATAAAATTAAAGTTAATTAACTTACTGGGCAATTTCCTTAGCCTTAGACTATTAGCATGGATAAAGAATGCGCGTGAGGAAATTTATTTCACTCTACAGGATAGGCAACTCCCTATCTCGGACGACAACACATTCTGTATATACTCTGTTACAACATCGGTTGTCAGCACGCACAAAACTAGGTCTCTATGCAGCTTAGCCTTGTGCGTGCTCTCAAGCGAGCAAAAACTTCAGGATTTAAAATATCCGCGAGTTTTTTTAGCTCGAGTGCACGGACCTCTAGGCCTTAGTTTCAAATAAGTGTAGTAGGCTGTAGGCAATTTGACATGTATTTGAAACTAAGGCCAAGAGGTCCGTGCACTTGAGCTAAAAAAACTCGCGGATATTTTAAATCCTGAAGATCCTCAAGTTTTTGGTATCCTGCATAGATATATTAAAAGGGTAGATACACAATTCAATGGGAGGTCGACGCGGAAGGGGCAACGAGCAGACAGCCGCTATTTTCTGGGGGTAGCCGTATAAAACGCCATCTATCGGGGACAAATTAGCGGCCAAAATTGGAACTATCATAAGGATGAGTGGCACTCTATGTTAACTCCCTATAGGGACTTTCGTTTTTGCTACCGTGGTGTACGGTCGCGTTTTCTGCAAGTGTTTTGCGTGCCTTTTCTGCAGTGTTTGTTCTTCTCTCTTTTCCCTTTGCTTTTTCTTTCCTTTCTTCCCCCTCCTCTTTTCCCTAATCATCCCTCACCTTCAGAACCCCCCTTTTCCGCCGGGCGCTATGGCGTCTGGCAAAAAGGTGAAACGGAAAAAATCGGATACCAAGGGTTCTCAGAGCGATACTTCGGACCTTGAAGAAGATAATGACGAAACCATTCCTATTGAAGTCGATATGACAGGGGCCTCGGCCCCCATCGAACCGCTAATTCTACAGCCAGCTGAATTCAGGGGTAAACCTCTCACAACGGACGAAAAACGTATGAAGAAATCAGCGACCTTTCACGACGTCGATTTCATACAGTTATGCGCGCACCTCGAACGTCACCTCGGTGAAGTAAAGGATCTCAAAATTTTGAATGATGAGGCACTTTTGGTAGTCCCCCACGAGATGGAACAACTGAACATTCTACGTAATTGGAAATCCCTGCTCGGCGTCGCCTTTTCCCCACAACGTCCGGGCTCGAGCCAAGAGCCTGGTAGGAAGGGGGTAATAGCTGGGGTACCGCATTCTCTCACGGAACCTCAAATTCTACAAGCGATCCAAAAAACCAATGCCACTATTACAAGCGTTAAGGCCCATTTACACTAGACTAAAATCTTACGTTCACGTCGGCGAAGTCGCTTTGTTCGCTTCATTAGATTGTTCACACTTGTCAACGACTACGTAGAATATTCGCGGGTTTAAGGTTGAAAAAATTCAATTTCGTCGGTCAGTGTCGAGATGGCAGCACCTCTTTTTAGCGCCTTTTCTTTAGCAGACGGCAGACGGGCTCTAGGGCTCTACTCAGTTTGGACCTTATTGGAATGCGATTCGGCTATTTTAGGATTTAAATAAGATGGACAAAAACAACCGTATTCTGACGAAAACACGGCAAATCTCAATAATGTGTGTGAGTATCCCGAATTATGGGATATTAGGAAAAATGTGTATAGGAAAAACAACATAAAATATTTGGCTTGGAGAAAGATTTCGGAAGACATGGGTTTTCCAGGTAAGCTAAGCCTTTGCAGAAAGTGAACTTTAAATTGTTGTCAGTGGCTGGAGAATGGAAATATTAATTTAATCCGACAATATTCCAAAAATAAAGGGTCTTCCCTAATTTCAAAAGCCATTTGAAGTTTTGGTATGAGATTGTGAAAATCTCCGTCTGTGAATCTATCTGTGAAGACTTCTCTCATCCAAATTTGCCTATTTGATTGATTTTTCGCTCTTCTAATGAATGAATAACTTGCCAACAAATTATTATTTTGCAAAATTAGCGCAGTAGTCTCTTCGGAGTTCATACTTGTTCGAAATAGGCCTAATTCAATGCAAACGTATTTTTCACTTTCAAAATTTCCCGCCTTAACTGAACGAGCTCCTGATTGGTTCAAAAATCTCACTAACTTTTTGGTCGTCACTGTCGTCTGCTCTCTTGTCTGAACAGGCAAAGGAACGTTCCTACGCGACCGAAACGAAGTTAACGACACGACCGACGCGTACGTAAGATTTTAGTCTAGTGTAAATGGGCCTTAACCAGGCTCGGACCTACCAGCAACATGTTTCTGCTGAACTTCGACGCACCCTGCCTCCCTCCGGAGGTCCGATTCTATTATCAAAACTTCCGCGTCAAACCTTTTGAAAAACGCCCGATCTTTTGCAAAAACTGTAAACACTGGGGTGACCCCGAAAAATATTGCCGATCAGCATACCGATGCAACACGTGTGGGGAATCACACCCCGATAAAACAGACTGCCAAGCCCAGCCCAAATGCGCAAATTGCAAAAAAGACCATCCAGCACGAACGCACAACTGCCCCGCCGACTTACGGAAATACAAGTTCTCCGCGTACAGCAACAAGACCGCATCTCGAAATCGGAAGCAACCACTTCTTCTGCTAACATTACCAGCCAACAAACATCCCGTCCAACTCGTTCAAATCCAAGTCACGTACCCAGCCAGCCGCGATATCACCCGTCTACACCTCAAACCGACGCTCTCATCAAAGCCATGGCAGATCTTACTCTGCACCTTTTCAAGTCCAACAACACGGTAGACGACATCCTAGCCATGATCACTTTAACAATTAACAGGATTGAAAACAACACCCTTGCGGTCGGTGAAATACGAGAGAGGATCTCGCCTTTCACACTTCATGATCTACAAACCAACATCGGCGATGGAACACGGAAGAAGTAAACTTCTTCTGTTACCCAAAATAAAAACTGACCACCCATCTACGACTATCGGCTTTCTCAACCTTTATACTCAGAATACACCACTCAGGACTTCGACCCTCACCTCTGGTTACCTTTGACGCACTCACCGGTTCGAACCGACCACTGCCACTTTACTGTCACAACTCTAATGGCACAGAAAGCTAAGCAGACGACAGACACGACCTTCCAAATCCTACAGTGGAATATACGGAGCATTAAAGCTAATTTTGGAGACCTCACCGCACTCATGCTTACACATAAACCGCACATCCTAGCATTACAAGAAACCTGGCTTACTCCAGTCTCCAAACCACAGACTAATTTTAAGGACTACATCATTTTCCGAAACGATCGTACTCCCACTGCAGATTGCCCAGCTCCTCGGGGGGGGGGGGGGGGGGGTCGCCATCAATGCCGCCAGACAAACTTTTCCAAAACGAATAACGGTCAACTTCCCGCCCTCCTCGGAAGGTATCGCCGTGGAAGTAACTTGGCAGGCCCAGAAGTTTTTAATCCTATCAATATACGATCCCAAGGGCAGAACCAAGGAACCCGAACTCCAAGCAATGATCTCGGCTCTTCAGCTTCCCCTCTGGATTTGCGGGGATTTCAATGGGCACCACCGTTTTTGGGGTGACGTTACCGACAACACTCAGGGCACGCAGCTTTTCAATTGGCTCCAGGCCGCAGATAACCTCGTTATCCTGAACACGGGAGAGGCGACCCGAAAACCCCCTCGTGGCCCTTGGACCACCCCCGATGTCACTTTCGCAAGCAGCATGTTCGCGGGCTCCACGCTCTGGCAACCCTTGGTTTCGGGGGGCAGTGACCACCTCCCCATTCTCGTCACCTATTCCGCCGCCCCTAGGATCACGGAACCACGAAGGACAATGCATCACCCAATGCCCGCTGGGCTTCCGCCAGTGAACTGGCCCACTTTTGCACGCAAGGCACGCGATTTCTGCAAGACTAAGGATTTGTCAGTCCTTGACTACCCCGCTATTCAAGAGAGCATCCGCAACTTCGCGCACGGTCGACCCTGGCATACTGCGCACACCAACCCGGCATACGAAATACGACCGGCACCCCCTCCCTGGTGGTCGGTCAAACTTCGACAACTCCACCAGAAAAGCAATTGGCATCGAAACCGCTACAACAAGGCACACAACAAGAGGGACCTCGTCCTCAATAATCAAACCCGGGCGAAATTCCGAAGAGAACTCAAACATGCCAAATCGGAACAATGGAAGACCTTTTGTTCTTCACTAAATCGCACAACGCCCCTTCCCGAGGTTTGGAAGCGGGTTAGATGGGCTTCAGGGAAAAGACCCCCCGTGCCACCGCCGCACCCGGAGGCTGATCTCCTTCTCGCCACCCGTTTTGGCCAACTCCAGCACCGACTATACTACTCCGGTACGGCACTACGGCTCACACCCTCTCGGCCTTCGTTTGTCCACCAATACAACACTCTCTTCACCCGCGAGGAATACGACACAGTGCTTAAATCGCTTCCCCAGACCGCACCGGGCCAGGATGGCATCACATATAAGATGCTCCGCAACCTACCGCCGGAGTTCCATTCGCTTATCCTCCGCTCCATGAATAACATATGGGTCACACACGTATATCCGGAGACTTGGAACGACGCCATAATTTTACCCTTTCTGAAACCGGGTAAAGACCCTTCTCACGAAGAGAACTACAGGCCCATTGCGCTGCTCTCCACCATTAAGAAAGTATTCGACAGGATCGTCACCACTCGCTTACAGCACCACTTAGAGCACAACAACATCCTGGATCCCAACCAGAGCGGCTTTCGCAGAGGTCTTTCTACACTGGACAACCTCTCCCGCCTCGTTGGTGACGCGGAAAACGCCATTAAATCTCGAAAGGTTATGTGCACCGTCTTCTTGGACATCAAAGATGCTTTCGGCAGTGTCAACCCCCAACGGCTCTTGGACAAACTACATGACATAGGCCTCACAGGCCACCTCACAGCCTGGATACACAACTTCCTGGGCCCCCGAAAGGTACAGGTCAGAGTTAACAAGGAGTTGTCGCCCACCCACAGCATAGACAGCGGGGTCCCCCAGGGGAGCCCCCTCAGCCCCACGCTCTATCTCATAGCGATCACTGACCTCGGTAAAGACTTCCGCCAGTCAGTCTCGGTTGGCAAACATGCGGATGACATCGCGATTTGGACGGTCCACAACACCTTTCAAGGGGTACAAGCAACCAATGAGATAGATAGAGTTCCAATTCAAATCGGCTTACCGCGATACACATTTTTTTTATCAAGCAAGTTTATCAAAACATGACAGCGCCACCTGTGAGCCTCTAGCGGAACTAATTACAACTTTTACTCGCTTATTTTCAATCAGAAACATCGTTATGATTTTTATTTCATCTATTTATTAGATTAAAAAGGACTAGAGTTTTTATTATTTAACTTGCTTATTTTATTTAACACGTTTAAAAAACTATTTTGACAGCAGACGGCAATAGAAAAGTTCTTCAAGTGATTAATAGGTGGCGCCACCCGTATTTGATAAAGATTAATGCTCGACAAAAAGTGTATCGCGAAACGTCGATCTCGAGATCCCACGTTGTGACTCTAGGTTTATATATATATTCTATCTCATTGCAAGCAACCCTACAAGAGAGCCTAAACCTGGCAGCTGCCCACCTTGAAACTTGGCGGATGACCATACAGCACGCCAAATGCAGCTACATTATATTTACGGGTAAGCTACGGCACGACGGTGATGTTCTACTGCATATAGATGGCCACGTCCTTGGCGAAGTCCCGGCCTATAAATACCTGGGCTTATGGCTGGATTCCAAGCTACTTTGGACCTGGCAGATACGCCACCTGCAGGTCAAATGTGCAAAACGTCTTAACATTCTAAAAGCGGTGATGGGGCTTCATTGGGGTGCCAGCCGTTTTATTGGCCGCCTCTTCTACGTTCACTTTATACGATCGGTCATGGACTATGGTGCGGTCCTCTATGGGACAGCTTGCAGCAGCCATCTCCAATTATTGGACCGGATCCAAAATCAAGCACTGCGCATCATACTTGGGGTTCCCCGTTCTACGTCAATAGATGCCATGCTGGCAGAAACACAGCTCAGTCCCTTAGCTTTTCGCCGGGAACTCCTGGAACTCAACCTGCTCGCAAAATTTATCGCAGAAGGGCGACCTCCGCTCACAGAGGTCCAGTACCGCACCCTACCCCCGCTACATCGGCAATGCCTCGCCAATAGGCTCCAATTCCACGCCTCTCATACCCTAAGGGAGCTTCAGCTTGCCCCACCGGACGACATCGTGCTACACCTCCAGACAAATACACTCGCACCATGGACCCCCAGACCGTTTTCCACAAATTATACCTGGGACACGGGCACCAAGGCCCAGACGCCTCCCGCCATGCTCAAGCAGACTTTCCAAGAGGTCCTACACTCCTCCACTTCCTCACGCGACCCGCTGCTAATCTTTACGGATGCATCGCAAATTCCGGATGCGTCGGTCAATGCGATCGGACTCCATTTCGTAAACTACAACCTGACCACCCACAGGACAGTCAACCGCTACCATGACATAACGCGTTGTGAACTGCTCGCCCTCCACCAGGCCACCATCTTGGCGGTGGACTTCCCTCATGAGGAAATCGTCATCTGCACTGACTCCAAATCCGCCCTTCAGCAGCTCTCCCAGGTCCGCCCAGACCCCCTGGTACACGATATCGCTCACGTTCTGAATTTGCACGGATATAAGGCAACGTTTTTATGGTGTCCGGCGCACGTCGGGATCCCAGGAAATGAGCACGCCGATGTCGCGGCAAAAACGGCGGTCCTCACCCGGCCCCAGCCTTTGGAGATTTGGTTGCCGTACTCCACGCAAACTCTCAGGAGAGAGTTCAGACGGGCCCATGGTACCAGGTTACAGGAATGGTGGACGCATTCCCGTGAGGGTATGTTACAGGGCAATTTTCGGCCATCCCTAAGCAGTCCTACTCTCTTCCTCCGCCACCACAGACTTGCTAGAGCCACGGAAGTCACGTTATCCCGCCTCCACTGTCGTCGTTTACTCACTGCCTCCCAACTCCATGCCTACGGCAAGCTACCCCGGCCGGACTGCCCTACGTGCCACCAACCTGACGATATAGAACATATTTACACTACATGTCCCATATTCAGGACATATCACGATGATCTAAAAAAGCTCCTTAGCACCCCCACACTTTCACTCCCTTCCATACTCCACGCCACTATGACGGGTCGCCTGCCGGTCATCTCGGTAGTAGCCGCCCTTTGGCGGCATTATAGTGCGCATTACAACAGATGGCGCCGTTTCTGACGAACACGAACAACGTTACGGCGGACGATGACGTCACGATCCGCATTACGTTTAGCCCGATCGCATATAAAAACAGGGGTCCAGCGGATAGCGTTCACAATCTCCCCGTATATCGACAGACATGGAGGCAGCACCAGAAACGGTATCACGACCAACCCTCAAATTCCAACGATTGTCGGGACGAGCGATTCCCCCCACCACGGACAGAAACCCCAAAGGATTAATCACGCTTTTCAGTTCCGAAACGGCTACAATAGCTCCGATGGAAAGACTCGCAATTACCACGGACTTAGCATTCGCCATACCGGACTTTTACGTGGGCATCGTCACGGGTCTTCAAGATCTCCTCGAGCAAGGCCTCCACATCGGGGGCGGAGTCATAGATCCGGATTACCGTGGCCCAGTCAAGGTCATTTTATTTAATCTTACGGAAAAACATTGCCACGTTACCCCAGGCATGCCGATCGCCAGGCTTCTTCTCACCCCCACATTCTCCGGTGTGGTGGAGGAAGCTACCTCTCTCCCCAGTACGGATCGCGCCGCGCAAGGGTTCGGGTCTACTGGACTCCAGTGACCAACCTACAGCGGGTTTTACAAATTTAAAATAAAAAAAAAAAAATCACTCATTGCAATGGATCTATCTTTCAAACTTTGTATCTCCCCCTTTTTTGTAACTCCCCTTGCATGACGGGCCAGCGGACCACCGTCCCGAAAGGCCCAGACTTTACTTAATTAAAAAAAAAAAAAAAAAAACTCCCTATAGGGCATAATAAGTCAAACCCTCGGAGATGCCATTACTCCATTTCCAAATCTACTTCTACATTATGGCCATGACCAAGGCTTAGCTCGCCTTAAATGTTTTTATTACTAATAAATGTATAAAAAAAGACTCTTACCTTCAGAAAACGGTGGTATTTCCTCGAAAGTAAGTAGAAATACAAGTTCCAAGTGTTTTTTAAAAGATTTTACAGGTGTAAAATTTATAAAATACGTTTTTCCGCTCTTAGCTCGTATAAAATGGAGTAATGGCATCTCCGAGGGTTTGACTTATTATGCCCTATAGGGAGTTAAAATAGAGTGCCACTCATCCTTATGATAGTTCCAATTTTGGCCGGTAATTTGTCCCCGATAGATGGCGTTTTATACGGCTACCCCCAGAAAATAGCGGCTGTATGCTCGTTGCCCCTTCCGCGTTTTTTCGTTAAGCCTAAGCCAGCGAAGTGGATCTAGACCCTTTATAGTTTTACTATATCTATGGTATCCTGTCAGCACGAACAAAGCTAAGTTGCATGAAGACCTAGGTTTGCGAGTGCTGACAACCGATGTTGTAACAGAGTATATACAGAATAAGCTGTCGTCCGAGATAGGGAGTTGCCGATCCTATAGCGTGAAAGAAATTTCCTCACGCGCATTCCTTATCCATGCTATTAGCGTAAGTTTATAAGTGATATGTTCCATAAGTATGACAACCCTATACTTCGTAATGCTAGAGAGGCCAACATAGATGGCTTCCAATTCATCTTATTCCCGATGCCCCAAGGCTTATCGTGCTGTTTCAACTGAAAAATCTCAGTCAGGGAAACTAGTCCTAGGTACCCACTAGTGTTCGAAAAAATAAACTGGTCTCCGGACTGGTCCCCACCTTTAAAATCCTGCCCCCCCCCTCCGCCCCACTTCTTGAATTTAAAAACTAGTCCAAGCAATTAATAAACTGGTTTTGGACCAGAGGAAGTGCACTGCTATTTCCCAGACTGGACAAATCGGGGTGAAAGGAAGCGTCGTCTGCTTCAAAGTCGAAAATAACGAGATTTGTCAATTAAAATTCCGTGATAAGCCTTGGCGCACGCATCGGGAATATAAGTCATTAACTTCTAGTTGCAATTAGGCAAATTTGTAAACACTACTACACTAGATTGCTATATCCTAAATTTTGAAACGCCCGTTATGTTCTAAACACTGCAAAAATAATTACTCCGATTTTTCAAAAAAAAAAAAAAAAAAAACTACTAACCCCTTTTAAAAGCCCCTCGACCCAGCTTGTTTAAATTTTATTGGTTTCATAGCTCTGAAAAACTCCATAGATGTTTTATCCGTCTCTAGTTTATCCGCGCAAATCCTCGAAACGACGCAAAGCCAAAACCGACATTTTAGAAACCTACTGCTAAAACAATAGACTGAAAGGATTTGTTCTTACTTGAGGTCCGAATAAGAGTTGCGAGGCTTAGAGGGACGCTTTCCCTAATTAAATATTCAAAAATGAAGACTAATTGCCGTTAATTAAAGGCATCTGTGATTAGGAACTGCCCGAAGGCTACACCGCGAGTTGCTGCATTTACCACTCGCTTACTGCGCTCTTCCGCTTTTATTGTGAACAGTAACGATTATGACGGCGGACACACGACGGAGAAATATACTTATGGAGTTTTGAAGACACGTTTGTTTATTTCATCGGATCGATACTATATATTACCTGGTTTTCAAAGGTCAGGCAAAGTCAGAATATAAATAAATAATAAAGTCTGGAAAAGGTTTTGATCTTAAAATTGGACTTGACTTAAATTCAGATCATTTTCAAAATATGTCTGAAAGGTCAACAAGGGGGGGGGGAGAGGGTTAAAAAAGCACTCTCGGAAGTAAGGGAAGTGGAAAATGGGCCAGGAAATTTAATAATAGGTCTTCTAAGGGTACGAAAAGTCTTGAAATTTGAAACTACAGTCCAGTAAAAACAGGAAATTCGAATATCGTCCTCAGAGGTCATATAAAGGTCAGGGAATTTAAAAATAGGCCAGCGAACGTCAGGGAAATAGAAAATGGGTCTCAAATGTCAGCAAACTTCCGGAATTAGAAAATGGGTCTCAAAGGCAAAGAACTTGGAACATATAAGCCCCCTAGAATTACACATCAAATCTACGCTTCGCGCGCCCGGTTTTTTCAACAAGTATACTTTATCATTCGTCGGTAGCGCCATCTATGTGTGTGGCGCATAACTAGAATTTCTATATTTTATTTTTTTGCGCGAAAATGAAACATTTTCAAACTTTTTGGCGGGAAATAGCGCGATTTCAAAGTGCTTTTAGTTTAATACACTACATGTTTAAATATAGTTTTTAAACGTTTAATAACATAATAAAAACGATTTATTATTGAGAAAAACACTTTCTTGCGCTAATTTCAAAGTGTGCGAGTATAAAATGGGCAAAAAATGTTCAATTGAGGAATGTAAAAATACACGGAGAAATAAAAATGTTTATTTTTTGCTCCATTCAATTGACGAGCTAGGGCTGTGAAGCCTTACAGCTCCAACTTGAACTTATACACTGATAATATAGTAAAAAGGTGGTTAAAGAGATAGGGATTGGTGGATTTCTTTCCCTCCATCCGAGTTAAAGTTTTAGGAACTTACATATTTTGAGTTTAAATAGAGAGTGGGCTGGCCAACTACTTCGGTAGGAATGGAGTTCCCGATGGGAACAGTCCTCCTATCATAAGTAAGCAAAGCGCGAAAATTGTTCCACAATTTTACATTATTTTTATTACTAACTGCAACTCAAATAAAGATATCCGGTGATCAGTCCAGTTTGTTAGTAAAATGGCTCAATGCCATTGGAAAATCAAATTGGTCTCCTGGGAAAAATACCGCGATTTGTACAGGGTTGCCACAGAATTTTCAATTTCAGAACCAAATTCCCTGACTTTTCCAGGTTTTCCCTGACATTTTTCTTAGATTTTCCCTGACCTTTTTAGGCCGAAAACGTAAATTTTTGCAGCACGTTTTCAGTGCTTTTAATTAAATAAACCCTCTACATAAAGTTTTCCCATGTATTTGTTACCTTAAAATCATTAAGAAACATTTTAACTATCTAACAGTCTAAGAGGTTTTTTTACATAAAAGCAATTCTAGACAGCATTTTTAAGGATTGCTCAAGAGTTCGCTTGTGTTAAGAATAGAGGATGAGGAGAAAACTTTCATTACTCTTTCAATATAGACTTATCCCCAGAAATTTTACTAACTTAAATCAATTTCCCTGACTTTTCAACCCTATTTTAAATTCCCTGACTTTTCCAGGTTTTCCAGGTACTGTGGCAACCCTGTTAGCAATCATTTTCAAATATCTGACTATCGGAAAGTCACCAAAATAAAGTTTTTTGTCACTTGGGAAAAACCGCTATTCTACATTACTTTTGCGTGTACCCACAAACCCACGCCTAAGAGATGGAATTATATTTTATTAAAGAAATTTTTGAGAAACTCCAACTGTGTTTTCAAACTTTTAATCATTAATTATAGGAAACATAGTCGGGCTAGCAAAAAAAGCGATAGTTTAGGGTCATCAAAATCTGTTGATATCTACTAATATATTGTTTTAATCAAAACAACAATTACCTTCCAACGTACAAACTGTCTCAAAACCATATTTTTTCGGAGTAGTAAGACAAAAAGGTGGATGAAACAACAATCCCACGATTTTAAAATTTAAAGCAGCTTATAAGAACGCCTTTCTGGTTGAGGGTTCTGGTTGTGCAAATGTCTTGGCTCGTGATAATACTGTGTCACCAAATTTTCTCAAAGCTAACAGAGGACATTTATATTTTGATGGGTCAAACCTATTGAGAGACACTATTTTGGCTGGATTTGTGTACGGAAACTGCACAAAGTCCTCAAATGCAATCAATGAAAGAGCTTTCACGACTACTGCATTACGACCAAGTCGACCAGAGGATTAATTGTTAGAGATCATGGTAGTTTAATATATCCTTCGGAGAGCGTAGTGAAAATTCTTGATCTCACCAAAAAAAGCCTGCGGATGCAAAACCTTGAAAATGATGGTGGTACTGCTTCTAAAACAATTGCTCTCAAAATTTAATCCCTCGTAAAAAGGTGTCTGATGCGTGAAAACATTTTTCCCAAGAAATTGGATGAAAACATTATCTGAACTTTCTAGTTATTCGTATTTTTAATGAAAAAATGAAAATGGAAGCTGTTAGAAAAAAGCTTACCAAATTGATATTATTTTAAGGACAACAGCTAAGTATAGGCCTACAATTGCATCAAAACATATTTAATATTATAGGCCTACTTTTCACAATAAATAATATCAAAACAATATTTAAAAACATTTTCATTACCGCGTCTATGCGCCCAAATTCATAAGCAATTAAAGCAAATGAGAAAAATTCAGCTTCAGCAAAGCAGACGACAGATAATTATTTCGTCTCAAGCATTATAGATGGCGTTACCAACGAATGATAAAGTTATCGTTAAAAAAAAAGTGGGCTTGGAAATTGAAAAATTCGAGCGTGGATGTGTAATTCTAGGGGGCTTATATGTTCCAAGTTCTTTGCTCAAAGGTCAGCAAACTTCCGGATTTAGAAAATGGGCCTCAAAGGTCAGCAAACTTCCGGAATTAGAAAATAGGTCTCAAAGGTCAGCAAACTTCCGGAATTAGAAAATAGGTCTCAAAGGTCAGCAAACTTCCGGAATTAGAAAATAGGTCTCAAAGGTCAGCAAACTTCCGGAATTAGAAAAATAGGTCTCAAAGGTAAGGAAAAGACGGGAAACTTAAAAAAAACCAGTGTCAGAGGTCGCGAAAAGTAAGTGAATTTTAAAATGAGTCACCCATCCAAACTCTAACACCCACAATAACAAAGAATGGACAATTACAAGACGATTATGTTTATTTTACATTAGTTTTAAAAGATACATTCACACGCGATTTCTTTCTGAAACGCAGCCAAAATATCTTCAGTCTGAATATTGCTGCTTAAATTTCTTATAGTAAACGTTTACACGTACGACTAGCATAAAACTACGAACTAAAATCAACGTTGCTTGGCAACAAACCAATCAAGAAATCAGTAGTTTATTTAAAAACAGGAGAAAAATGGTTAAAGGGGGGGCACAATAGGCCCCTTTGTCGTCACTAAAGCAAATATTGGCTCCTGTGCACGCTGATCTTCTACACGGGAGCCAATCAGAACTCGAAATTGACAAGGGCTGAGATAATACAAGCGTGGGAAATAAGGCGGTGGGACAGGGCAAATGACCAGTTTAAAAATTGCCTGGACCAGTTTAAAAATTAAATCGGAGGGGGGTCACTAAGAAAATTCAAGGGTAACCAGAGTCCAGACATTAGCTAATATATTTTAATTATCCACTTCTCCAATTTAGCAGACGACGCGCCCTGGTCAGTGGTCATGGACCAGTTTATTAATTCCAGGCCAGAGGGGTCGCTGGCCCAATGTCCAGTTTAAAAAAAAATCCTTATTTCCCACCCTGGCTAATACTAGCCTTGCCGCCCTTGCGGTTTATATTCCATTAAAAATGTCAAATGTCGTCTGCACTTCAGTCGGCATTTAAAAGAGTCTGGGGAAATAGCAGCGCACTTCCTCTGGTCCAAAACCAGTTTATTAATTGCTTGAACTAGTTTTTTAATTCAAGAAGTGGGGGTTACTGGTCCTCGGGACCAGATTATTAATTGCAAATCTATAGAAGAACAAAGGCTGGGACCAGTCCGGAGACCGGTTTATTATTTAGGACACTAAAGGGTCACTGGTCCCAAGGACTAGTTTAAAAATATTCTTATTTCCCAGACTGTTTAAAACGTCAAATGTCGTCTGCACTTCAGTCGGCATTTAAAACGTCAAATGTCGTCTGCACTTCAGTCAGCATTTAAAACGTCAAATGTCGTCTGCACTTCAGTCGGCATTTAAAAAGGTCAAATGTCGTCTGCCCTTCAGTCGGCATACTAACAGAAGTTAATGGCTTTTATCCTGAAAAGTATAAAACTCTAACGCTTTCTGAGGTACTTCTTGTTGTTAGGCAAAATTTCCTATGGTATTCAGGACCAATTCCCCTTCCTCATTTAGGAAGCGTTCCTAAACTCCTAAGAGAAGCCTACATCGGAAGGATTTAGCTTTCGAGTCAAGGGGTGTCTTTAGGAGATTTCCAAGCAGACGACGCAAACAAGTTATGATTGAAGAAGTGTTTTACGAATGACCCCTTAAATTTAAAAAAGATAATGAAAGACAAGGCTAATTTAATTAATTAAGTGGTCATCTCTAGAACACAACAATGTCAATGTTCATAACTTGTTCTTGGACCTTTTGTTCATTCAATCATTTAAATCACAGACCACGTTGAAAGGTTTAATTAATTCCCAACTGCAGACGTGCGGGTCAAAAGATCCCATCCGTTCCGTAGGTGGCGCTGCGATCGTGAACTAATGACCAAGCGGCTTAACGGAGACATAATGTTCCAGTATATAAGTCTTATACTTCAAAGGGCAGAAGTCAGTAACTTCTGCTTCAAAACAGCTAGTGAGATTCCGTAATTAAGTTTTCGAAATAAATTCTCGAATTATTTTTAGAAATTATTACTCGATCCTTCGCTACCAGTTCGTATTTTGAACTAGTGTCAAAGGTCAATCACCAGATTATCCTATACAAGTTTCTATTGAACTGATGTCAAAGATCGTGTAAGACTACATTGAACAGGTTTCAAAGTTGATCCAAGTTCAAATAATGAACTTGTGTGAAAACTGATCCAAGTTGAAATATTGAACTGATGTCAAAGTTCCAAGCTCAAATATTGAACTGATGTGAAAACTGATCCAAGTTCAAATATTGACCTGATGTCAAAGTTCAAAGCTGAAATTCAACATATGCATGCGAAAGATGATTCAAGTTCAAATATTGATGTCAAAGGTTATCTACATATAGGGTCTAGGAATTCTGTAGTCGGGCATAACCCCCAATTGGGGTGGTGGAACTTGAAGGCGATTTTGGTGCTGATATTGAACTGGTGGCGGCGGAGGGGGCTGAGGTTGGGGTTGAGGTGGGGGCGCCACCTGTTGTTTGGCGATGTTCTTGGCGGGGGCCCGTCGTCCACCTGCACCGGGTTTATTGGGGCCATAGTTGTTTGGGTTTTGTTGTTGGCCCTGTTGTTGATTGGGCGGCGTCGGTTTCTTGCCGACTTGGGCCTTGCCCTGGTTCAGGACACGCGCGGGTCGCTTGCACAGATCGAGGAGTCCCATGTCCTTCATTAAGCGATGGAATGTAACGCGCGCGAAATTCGGCATTAGTTCGTCGGCGTTAATTTCTTTGTAGAATTCGCCGATCGTCGGAGGGTTATGGTGATTGTGGAATTTTAGCCGCATGTTCGTAAGAATAGATTCGTCATATCTGCCCAATTAACAATGACTAATTATAAAGTCACTCTACGATTAACTAACAAAATTGCACCATGGATAAAGAATGCGCGTGAGGTTGCAATTTGTTTTCACTCGATAGGATAGGCAACTCCCTATCTTGGACCACAGCTTATTCTGTATATGTATAATCTGTTACAACATCGGTTGTCAGCACGCGCAAACCTCGGTTTCTATGCAACTTAGCCTTGTGCGTGCTGACAAGAGACCAAAAACTTCAGGATCTTCAGGATTTAAAATATCCGCGAGTTTTTTAGCTCGAGTGCATGCACGGATCTCTAGACCTTACTTTCAAATATGTGTGAAATTGCCTAGTACAGCCTATTACACGTATTTGAAACTAAGGCCTAGAGGTCAGTGCACTCGAGCTAATAAACTCGGGATATTTTAAATGATGAAGATGCTCAAGTTTTTCGTCTCTTGTCAGCACGTACAAAGCTAAGTTGCATAGAGACCTAGCTTTGCGCGTGCTGACAACCGATGTTGTAACAGAGTATATACAGAATAAGCTGTCGTTCGACATAGGGCTTTGCATATCCTATAGAGTGATAACAAATTTCCTCACGCGCATTCTTTATCCATGGTTTAACGTTCTTTGACCAGCTCGAGTTATTCTTTTATAACCCTAATTATATAAGCCCAAGTAATTGGAATTTAGAGCTACGAAATAATCCCGAATTCAATCCAATTATGACCCTAAGATGACCCCAAATTTAGGATCGGCAATTATATATCAGGGAAATATAGCAGCCCCTATTACGTAACCCGGCAGTTTGATAGAGAAGCAGACGCCTTACCTGTCGAGTCTCTTTTTGCGAACTTGATTGACATTAGGTCTAATTTTCTTCTTCATAGACCTGGGGGAAACGGGCCTTGGCTCTCGCTTCTCTTTCTTAGCCTTGGCCGGTTTGGCCACGCCCACGGGAGGCGGTCCTCCCGCCGCGTCGCAGGCGATATTGGCGTCCTCGGCCGCTAGCACCTCGTTCAACTCGCTACTGGCTGGAACTCGCTTGTCGGAACTGGGTTGATTCTCGTAGCCTCCGAACAGAACCGATTTCTGACGTTCCGCTTTCAGTTTGAAAATAGTTTGATAGCTGACGCCCGTCAATAACGAGGCTTCCTGGCTGATTTGCTTGTACGTTTTTTGGGGATGCAAACTGGACAATTGAAAGAAGACGTTCAGGATGATCTGTTTGGCTTGAGAGTTGATCATGTCTCCCGGTCGCATCTTCTTGAAGAAAGGGTGGGGTTTCACGTCCGGGCTTAGCGACGTCATCTTGACCTTTCAACCGTCCGTTTATTAATTATTTTCGACGTTAAGTCGCGAGTTGAACGCTGCATGGAAACAAAGTTTTGACGCGTACAGTAGCTTAAAGAAAGGTTACTGAACGGAAAGGGGCGTAACAAAAGCCTTAAGCCTTTGCATTGTGGCGAAAATTTCAAATAATTTTCACATTAGCTGGCTTGGAAAGCAAATGGCGAATCCCGTGGCACCCCTAACACGCTGTTTAATCTTCTTCGCGCCAATTTTACCGTTGCCAAAGGCAGGAACCAATTGGAATTGATCTAGACTTAAGCCTTTGCAGGGTTAGGGAAATTTCAAATAATTTTCACATTGCATTTTCTAGCTGACTTGGAAAGCAAATGGCGAATCCTGTGGCACCCCTAACACGCTGTTTAATCTTCCACACACCAATTTTACCGTTGCCAAAGGCAGGAACCAATTGGAATTGATCCAGGAGGGCGGAGCTAAAAGTACCCTTTGCTAAGGTTAACGGGCCAGTCAGCTCCACCCCGCGACTATGGGTCGGGAGCATCAAGTGGCTTTTGTTTGAACATAGCCAACTCGATCAAGCTAGCTGGCTCCTCGAGGTAGAAGCCCGTCTAACCCGCGTGAACGAGTCGGCTGTGCTATAAACTAATTACCCACAGTCAAGATTCGTTTTAGCAAAGGCTAGTTTTAGCTCCGCCCTCAACTTTAACGAGTTCTGACTGGCTCCTGCCTATGGCAACGGTAATATTGGTGTGTAGAAGGTCAGCCAGAATTTTAGTAGCGCCACAGGAGTCGTCATTTGCTATAAAAGCTACGTTTTAAACTCTGTAATAGCTGACCTTTTGACCCATTGTAAATTTCTTAACTTTTCCAGATTTTGTTAAAGGAAAAGTCAGTTTACAAAATATTATACCTTGAAAGAACGGCGTTTTTCTCAATATAAAAGGAAATAAACATTTTTGAAAAAGGATCTCTGATTTCAAAATAATTAGCATTAATTAGTCCTAAAAACGAGGCCGCCAATGGTTTAGTGCCGTCTGCTAAATCGAACCTCCTACCCCTAGTGCAACTTTACCTCTCTCAGCCTGTGAGAATTCAACCAAACATGTAGGGATAAGTGGTTCGATTTAGCAGACGCCACTAAAGCAATGGCGGCGCAGTAGATAAGAGATAACTTATTCTTGATATTTTTCCTTTCATATTTTGTAAAGGCAGTTCTTTTAAGGTATAATTTTATGTTATCTCAACTTTTCCTTTAAAATTTCCCGACTTTCCTTTGAATTTGTTAAAATTCACTGATTTTACAATTAAATTCTATCCCGTTTATCCCACTTTAAAATCCCGAGACTTATCTTTTCACTGAACTATGGCAAATATCGCACTAGAAAAACTATTCACTTAGTTAGCTGTATTGCAGGCCATAGACAATTTCCTCTACGTAAGTCCCGTTTACGAATCCATACCAATAACGCAACTATTTTATCAATAATAGCGGATCTTTCTGTAACATTAAAGCGTAGAGAACTAAGAAACCTTACTTACTTGAACTGTTGAGATTACGCCAGACGCGTTTCCACACGGATAATTACACTAACGTTAAAGATAATTATATTTAAACGCTTAAACAACATGATTAAAATTGCGTCCCTTCGCTTCCTAGCGTTTACGGACTGACAACACAGACAATAGAGTACGTTTACGCCTTTAATAAAGTTACATACATGACTCGATAAATGCTACGTCTAGCTTCAAGACTCTACTAAATCCACATAAAATTCGGATAAAGTAGGGCTATATTTAGAGAAAAAAAATACTCTACAATAAATAATTGGGTGTTTTGTGACGTCAGAGACGAAACTCGTAGACAAAAGTATAAATTATTACAACTCAAAGGATGTATCGGACTAATCGATGACTGGACACATTAGTAGCGTTCAGAGCTATTGGGCCTTGGCATTACAGGATGAGAAATAAGGATTTTTTTAAACTAGACACTGGCCACAAGGCCAGTAAATCCCCAAGCATTTAATTTTCAAAATGTCCCAACTAATTTTCCAAAGTGGACATTTGTCTAGGGCGGGCAACTGCCTTATTTCTCAGCCTTATTGGCAAGTTAGCCAGCCAATCAGTTAAGAGTATGCGGAGTGGGTGGGGCGGGAAGTTTTTATGAGGAAGATACTTGGATATAGAGTGGTACACTTCTTAATAATTATAACCTTTTGGTATAAGTGACATAAGAACAATAAGTATGAAATGCACGCAATGTTAAAAAGGTTGGTGTGAAAGTCAAGTTGATTCAGTCCCATTTTTCGGTGTCGTACCATTGCCTCCTTTATCTATCAAGGCCCGGGCACTTGGACAATTTTTAGAGGGGACTTTAGATCGTCTAGGATGCCCCATATCAAGAAGAAATATACCTATAAGAAGGCTTAAATTCGCCAGATTTTAGGCTTCTACTCATACACCGGTGTCAGTCAGTGGGCCCCTTTTATGTACGTCATTATTTTTAAATCGAATCAAGTGTATTATGATTTCCTAAGTGAATTCCAAAAATCAAACCAAGGCTTAACGAAAAGGTAAAAGAGAGAGATAACTTCCTCTAAGTCGAGGAAGTGGTTATTTCCGTTTGCTAATAGGAATTTCGCCAATCAATCAATGTGCGTATAACATACTTAATGTTATTAAGTTACTTATTCGTTGTAGTCTAGCAGACTTGGAACTTAAACCTTATACTTAATTGTTTCTTGTTGAACGCGAAATTTTGAGGCGCGCAATGATGGAAGCGCCATCTTGGAACACGAATAACGCGGAAATAATAGCGGCACTGTCGATCAGCGCGCGTAGAGTTTAATACAGTCAAAGGCAGGGAGACGCCATAGTTACATATTATATTGTCTGGGAACTTGGTATTCGTTGGACATGGCGGGTCTGTGCATCGGGTGTCCGTGCGAGTGATGAGTCGGTGGGTTATAAACGGGCATGCGCACACACGTGGGAGGCTGTACCGTCGTCTGCTGCTGCGCGTGATTCTCATTCAAGTTATGATGCGAAGGCGCTGCCATAACATTGGCGGGTTTAGGTTGGTTCGGGGCGCGTTTTCGCTTGACGGGGGGCGGGGCGTTAGGGTCACGGGGCGGGGCCGGAGGTTTCTTGCCGACTTGGGCCTTGCCCTGGTTTAGGAGACGGGCGGGCCGTTTGCACTGACGCAAGAGTCCCATGTCCTTCATTAAACGGTGGAAGGTGGCGCGACTGAAGTTGGGTAAGTGTTCATCCGCGTTCACTTCTTTGTAGAATTCGCCGATGGTTGGTGGGTTGTTACGAGACGTATGGAAGTGAAATCGCATACGAATCCCCGTTTGAATCGATTCGTCGTATCTAAAAGCGGATGTATGTAATTCTTAAAACTAAGTCTGTAAAGGGTCGCCGGAAAAGAAAGAGAGATTTGGCAATTAGCCTTATTCCTGATCAGCGCAATCTACCTATAGCGGCGGCGACTTTGGGCACTACTGTAATCGGCAAGCCAAACACTCCAGATGTCGCTAAAAATCTGGTGACGTCACTGAGGGGGGCACTCTCGGCCCGGGGTCTGACCAAAAATTAAAGCTCGTTGAAGTTAATGTCAAGGTAAAACACTTATTTTACGGCGTTTTTGGAGCTTTTAAAGTAGCGCTACTCGCTAAGCCTCGGCGTGCTACTTTAGATAAAATAAAGTGGGCTAATTTTTGATCAGACCCCGGGCCGAGAGTGCCCCCGTCAGTGACGTCACCAGATTTTTAGCGACATCATTCTGGAGTGGTTCGCTTGCCGATTACAGTAGTTCTCAAAGTCGCCGCCGCTATGGCTAGGTGACGCTGATCAGCAATAAGGCCAATTCAAAGACTTAATGATATGAGCAGACAAACATTTGGTAATTGTTTTAGACAAATAAATGAACCTCAAAACAATCATTAAAGGAAAGCGCGGCTCCGTTGATGCCCCTATTTCTTTTCCGATACACAGTGGCCAAGCTTGCTAAAGGCTAGTTAAGCCAAAGGCAGGAAGCAATGGGAACTAGTGCATTAGGTCTGATTGGTTCCTGCCTTTGGCAAGGTAAAATTCGTGTCCAGAAGATTAGCCAGAATGCTAGGGGTGATAATGGAGCGCCGCTTTCCTTTAACTGTCCATAAATTTATACAAAGTTCAGAAGTAAAATAGCGGATTCCCACTGACTGCTCATAGCGATCTCCATTCCATTGGTTTCTCCCCCTTCACCCCCTTGAAATAGTTTGTCTATGCCAGTATGTAATAAATATGGCCATGTTCTAATGTCCATGTTAACAATGGGCAATTAATAAATAATTAATCAGAAATAAAAAGGGCGCGCAGTATGCTGAAACCTCACGTGATGTCGCGGTAGCTAACTGCTATAACGCGAGCAGCGTCCTAAAGCGCGTGATCGAGTGGGCCGTGCTTAAAGTTAGAGTTGGGCTTAGAAACATGTAAGGCAACTAGCTACCCGCCGCGGCGTCGCTCGCATGTGATAAGAACTTCCATCAAAATGATATAAAGAATGGGTAGATTTTACTGATTCGACTAATATTTTTGTAACACCCTAGGGGCGAAGGCACTCGGCGTTGCCCGTCAGCCCGTCAGGATAGTTTTTATTACTTTTCATGCGGACATTATTCCATTAAGAAGGGTTTTTAAGTTTTTGGCCGCCATTAAAAAGATGGCAACAAATCAAACCCGAAAGACCATTCAGCCCGTCTATAGCTTAAAGGAAACCAGTGAACTAAATATTTGCGAAATCGGTTGAAACGCGCGGACTCTGTTGCATAGAGAAGATTTTTTTACATTTCTGGACGCCATTTATGAAGATGGGGGCGGATTGGAAAAATCTTTCTTAGTACGCGCCTACTACTTATGAGTAACGCTCCTGCAAATTTTCAGCCTTCTAGGGTAAGCGGTTTTAAAGAAACATTTCCTAATTGTCTGGCTAATTCATTCGTTTCCCTTTATAACAAGATATGCTTGAAAATCTATATCTATATAAATCAAAGTCCTGACTGACAGACTGACTGATAATCAACGCCCAGCCCAAACCGCTTGCCCTAGAAGGCTCAAAATTTATAGGAACGTTACTCATAAGTAGTAGGCGAGAGATTTTTCCAATCCGCCGACATCTTAAAAGATGGCGCCCAGAAATGTAAAAAATCTTCTCTACGCAACAAAGTCCGCGCGTTTCAACCGATTTCAAAAATATTTAGTACACTGGTTTCCTTTAACCAGAAGTCCATTAAATTAGCCTAGGAAGTAACCAAAAGCGGGGTTTGGGACTCCCCTCTCTTGTGTAGCAATACTGAAGAAGGGCGACACCTTCGCCACCTCACGGTAATTTATCTCAGATCTCCGGTTTAAGTGCGACTCGTACGCCAAAATTTGCCCTATCGAGAGAGAAAAACTATTGGCCGAAAACGCCCCCTTCCACTGTAAAACCGAGCTCTCTTTAGCATAGAAGAAGGGAGGGGGGTGTGAATTTTGGAACAGTCAAGGTAATTCAGTTTTTTTATCACTCTTCATAAACCTATTGAAAAAACTATTTAAAGGGAGGGTGAAGTAGAAATCAAGTGATTTTTTATCGATTCTTCTACTAATTACAAGACCAGTCTGCATAGCCAAACATTCAGGAAATATTTCCGAATGATTTTAAAATTCAAATAAGGTTCAGATTTAAAGGATAATTTTAAATAAGGACGTATGACCAATCGCGTAACCCCCTGCCTTTTTATAATTAGTAGAAGAATCGATAAAAAAAACCACTTGATTTTCTACTTCACCCTCCCTTTAACAACCGTGGCCGTTCCTTTTTTTAATTTTTTATAAAGCAAACAATCTACCCTTTAAAGATCCAGCGTTCATGGGTTGAAGAAGTCACGCCCCGCTCACGTCAAGAAAGACTTCCTAGAGAGGAGCTCGAGATTTCTAACTGTGTTAGGAAAGGGGGAAAAATTTAACCCCCTATTCATGGAGCTAGAAGGAGTTTTTATCCCAGCAGAGACGTACGCTATACCAGCCATTGTAATTGTTCACTTCCTAGGCTAATTTAATGGACTTCTGCTTTAACCTATAGACAGGCTGAATGGTCTTTCGGGTTCGATTTGTTGCCATCTTTTTAAACAGGGTTCGTACAAAATTTTTGGAATGAAATTTCCCTGACTTTTCCAGGTTTTCCCTGACTAATTCCACAAATTTCCCTGACCATATGCAATAACTTACAAGGCGTAAATATATGAAAACCAATCTAAATTCTCTCGAATCATTTTTGCACGAGTTGTCACTGTTATAAAGATAAGCCAATTAATTCGTTTAAATTTAACCATAAGTAAATCATAAATAACCGGAGCAAGCGAAGCGAGCTCCACGAATGTGGGGTTCTGCTCAAGTCTCAGACAACACTTTTTTGGTCACCCTTATACTGTTATCCAGACTATCAATTTCCCACCAATATATTTTTCCCTGACATTTCCCTGACTTTTTAGGCCCATTTTCAATTTCCCTGACCTTTTAGGCCCATTTTCAATTTCCCTGACTTTTCCAGGTTTTCCAGGCTTTCCAGGTCGTGTACGAACCCTGTTAAATGGCGGCCAAAAACTTAAAAACCCTTCTTTATGGAATAATGTCCGCGTGAAAAGTAATAAAAAATGCATCCCTAGGGGCTGATGGGCAACGCCTAGTGCCTTGGCTCCTAGGGTGCTACAAAAATAACAGCGGGAATAACAGCTAGTGCGTCATATACACTCACTTGTCAAGTCTCTTCTTTCGTACCACATTCGGCCGACATCGTTTCTTAAGTGATCTTGGCGAAACGGGCCTTGGCTCCCTCTTTTGCCTCTTACTCGGTTTGGTGGCGGCGGGCGTTTCCGTCATTGGTTCCCCGTTGGGATTGGCCGCCGCGTTCATCCTGTTAGGGTCATCGACGGACAGGACGTCATTAGAGGCGTTGTCCTTCTTGGCCGCCGGCGTCGCGTTGTCCTTCTTCTCGTATCCAAAGAGCTCCGATTTCTGTTTCTCCGCTTTCAACTTGAAGATGGTGTTGAAGCTGACTCCCGTCAACATGGCGGCCTCTTGTCCGATTTGCGTGTATGTTTTGTGGGGGCTGAGACTCGAGAGTTGGAAGAAGACGTTCAAGATGATTTGTTTGGCTTGCGAGTTGATCATCATGCCGCCTTGCATTTTTTTAAAGAAAGGGTGTGGTTTCGTTTCGCTGGCCATTTTTAATTTGAGCTCGGCGAGTTCGCAACTAAGCCAAATATTTCAGAAAAAAATGGGTTATTTTTGGTTTTGTTATATACATTTTCATATAACAAAACAACGAGGTTTTATGTGTATAAGCAAAAGTATATAGATATAAAAACAAAAAGTACACTTTATTAACAATTCCCTTCTCAACCTATACGAACTAACCAAATAAGGGAAGAGCTCCTTGACGCCACAGGTTTTTAGAAAGTAGTACCATGGATAAAGAATGCGCGTGAGGAAATTTGTTTTCACTCTATAGGATAGGCAACTCCCTATCTCGAACGACAGCTTATTCTGTATATACTCTGAAACAACATCGGTTGTCAGCACAGGCAAAGCTAGGTCTCTATGAAACGTAGCTTTGCGCGTACTGTCAAGAGAGCAAAAACTTGGGTATCTTCAGGATTTAAAATGTCCTCGAGTTTTTTAGCGCGAGTGCACGGACCTCTAGGCTTTAGTTTCAAATACGCGTAGTAGGCTGTAGGCAATTTCACACGTATTGGAAATTAAGGCCTAGAGGTCCGTGCACTCGAGCTAAAAAAACTCGATGTTGTTATACAGAGTATATACAGAATAAGCTGTCGTCCGAGATAGGGAGTTGCCTATCCTATAGAGTGAAAACAAATTTCCTCACGCGCATTTTTTATCCATGGTAGCACATGATGCTGGCGATACAAACTTTCATTTTTGGTACTTGAGCTGGAATAAACGCTACTTTATGAGCCTATTCACGGCTTGTTCCCTGTGCCGTCCATGGTCAGGAAGGTAATCAACTAATCATACTCGGCAGAGGGGGGTCGAAACTATTCTGGGACTTAGAGCTTCTCATATTACACGGCGCCAGCAAGTTTCAATTAGTCTTATTCCTGATCAGCGCCACCTACCCATAGCGGCGACTTTGAGAACTACTGTAATCGGCAAGCCAACCAGATGTCGCTAAAATCCGGTGACGTCATTTTTGGTAAGCCCCCGAGAGTGCCCGTCAGTGACGTCACCAGATTTTAGCGACATTTGATTGGCTTTCCGATTACAGTAGTTCTCAAAGTCGCCGCTATAGGTAGGTGGCGCTGATCAGGAATAAGGCTAATTAACGAAGTGTACTTTTTGTTTTTATATACTTTTTATATAAGTAATTATAATTACTTAAAGATAATCAACGCCTAACCCAAACCCTATGCTTAATCTAGAAGGTTCAAACTAGTTTTGCGTGTATTTTACTCTTAAAGAGAGTCTCGGCTGTGGTTTAGTTTAAACACACGCTACTAGATGCTCCCATAGTCGAGCATCACTAAAAGGACCATGCACTGGCCTTGATAGATAAAGGAGGCAGTGGCAGTGGTAGCGGGTTAGTCAGCGTGTTAGATTGTTAGCGGCGAAAAAGGAGCTGATATTAGCTTTAAATTAAACAAGCCATACAATATGTGGATGGGTAAACCTCCAAAAACATTCGTTATTATTATAGAACTAGTCATTGGGCTCCTGGGCCCGGTTTCGACGTACGTTTAGTCATATTTATGAGTAGTCCATACTATATTCTCCGACATAGGTCACGCGAATCAAACGTCAAAAGACGATGCTGTACTCTTCTCGTACATTACGAAAGATCGCCATTTAAACGTACTTACTTGACTCAATAGTTGATCGTGTCCATTTGAGTTTCTAAAACAAATTTAGCTTGACACCAGGAAGTGAACACCTTTAAAGACACCATACTGACACTAATTTGGCACGAATGACCTTTGATCTGTCAAGAAAAAACCGAACCCGCAGTACCGAGCTGAACACCGATGGTAGAAATAGTGAAAACGACGATGTAATGGGATTTGTTACGCTAGGCATACGACGGCATAAATATTCTACGAATTTTTGTAGACTCTACTAAGTCAATACTTAGAAAGCAAAAGTTGCAATATTTAAAACGTCAAGGTTTTGAGGTGTTTGCGATGCGGGCTTTGATGGTTTTTTCATTATAGGGACTTGGCAGTACTACGTCATGCAACGTCAGGCTACCTTTCATTCTACTAAAACAACATACCATAATGGCGCTGGGGGCGGAGTTAAGCCCGAATTGCCAAGTCCCTATTGAAAACGCCGCGGTCAGGATACCATTAACCAGTATTCAGAAGGGGAAAGAATTGAGCTTTACTGGGAGGTGATGGCTATGGTCTGTAAAATAGCAAAGCTCTATTGGGTGATGGCAGGGGGTTTGGTCAAGTCACTTCCGGCGGACAAGTGGCAATCGGCGCTGACATGTGTCGTATTCCCCTAAACCTGTATATGGCTCCAAAGACGTTCGAAATAGGGTCTACTCTCAAAGTTACCAGTCCACCAAAGTCCTCTTGTATTGCATCAACCAACGCAGTCTTAAGAAAACAAGATGGTCAAACCCTAATCTCTACTTCACCCCTGACATCTGAAAAGTTTATTCCAAAGAAGGCCGGCAAATAAAGTATATTCAGGCATAAGTTCATAAGATATGTTCCATAACTTTGTCACTAGTTACTGAGGGCTTGTCATGAAGTGACGTAGGTCATAGATAAAGCGACTCCTGGCGAGGTGCTGTCAAAGGTTTACTACAGACTAAATAGGAAGATGGACTGCAAAAATTATCCGAGTGTAGTATGAAATTCTCGCTTCCGTCGTTCTCGAACTTAGCTCGAGCTGTAAGTCTCTCAGTAGCTTTACGAAGTATAGGAAGTGCATACTTATAGAACATATCTCATAAACTTATGCCTATAGTTATATTTATGAGATTCATGGATTGACACTTATCTCAACAAAGTTGAGTACTTACGGGGATTACGTTACTTATAGCCATTGTTTAAAGGGACACTTAAGTTATTGAATAAGTCTTTAATTAGTTTGATTGACTTTTGAGGCACAAAACAATTAAGGACAACATTGAAGTTAAATATACACAATTTACTCGTAATTAAAACTCTCATTGACGTAAATAATTACACAAGGGAATTAAAAGAAGCGTTTGACTCGTAAGTAATCTCGTACACGTATTTAAGTTCGAGGTTTCATTTTAGGGGGAATAAGGGGGGGGTTTCCACTAATTTCTTACAATTAAATTAATTTTCCAGACAATTCTTCGAATTATAGGTACACGACCACTTCTCTTTAGCACATGACCACTTAATTTGGCCATTGGGAATAATGGCGTACGTATTTGCTTGGATAAAGTGTCTCTCGCCTTTCTCTTTAGCAGACGACGCGGTTTCGGGACCTAAAATAAGATTACGATCGACGCTAAGCCTTGCCCCAATACAGGCATGGAGTCTCTCGTTAGTAACTCTAGCAGACGACGCGACGCGAATTCGGGACGTAAGTTAAGAACTTTAAATTTAAAAAAATACGTTCTCTAAGCCTTGGCCATTGGGATTAATGACGCGTTAGCCCGCGTAAAGACTGAGTCTTTCGAATCGCGGATCACGAAAATTAAAGTTAGCCTTAATAATAATTCCAACGCTGTCTCTTGCCACATGAAATAGACCAATTATCACATTTTAACACCGAATTTTAACTTTTAAAAGTGCCAATCAACATTGAGAGAGGCTATGTCGAAAGAGTCGCTTGAATTATGCACGGAAAGGGTTAGGATAACAAGGATACTGAGGATGAAAGTAAGCAGACGACGGCATTTTCCTGAGGGAAAAATGTTAGCCCGCCGTCTATCGGTACATAACTTGAAGCTAAATACATCTGAATTAGCATCTGCAGTAAAGTTGCATAAATAAAGCGAGACTTTCTTCAATAAATTGCCAATAACCAGGGGTGTGCGGGTACCCGACCCGATACCTGAAACACATTTTTAAGACCCGAACGGGTACCCGAGTCCCAATTTTAAGCCTTTGCCAATACCCGCCGAGTCTGACAAAATCCCCGGGTCCAGTTCATGACGGGTTACCGCGCGTGTTTCAATACTTCTGCCTTTCATAATTAAATAATTTAATTAATATTGTTTAATGAATTACGTAACTAAGGGGGATAATGGCTCGGCTTTGAAATCTAGCTATTAATTGGACTGTACAACGAAAAACAAAGAGACCCGAATTGGACCTGAGGGAGCTCATTTTGGGGATTTTGCAGGACCCGGCGGGTAATTGAAAATTGGACCCGATACCCGCGGCGGGTAAAATTTTCTACTACCCGAAGTTTGCCGGCCACACCCAAAAATCTGTACCCGCACAGCCCTGAATTAATAACCTTAGCTGCAAGAAATCATGTTGGAACACTTTTCCGTTGTTACAGTCATTAAAACTAACGAAGTTTCTCTTTCTTTCTGCTCCTTTTGCTCCAAAATGAGCAGTGTCCAACGAAAAACGCCGATAAGATGTTGTGGTACGTTGATAATTGGTCTAATACGAAACTAGTCCTGGCTGGGGCCGCGCAGTCTCGCTACAATCGACTTAAAATGATGGCTACATCTTGTAGGTGGTGTAATGTTGAGGAACTTGATAATCCGAGAAGGAGGTATGATGTTGAGGAAGCTGAGCTTGTTGCGGGATGGGGGGGCGGTGGAGGCTGGTGTTGCGTCATGGGTTTCATCATATTGTTGTTGTTGTTGTTATTAGCCACCGCGTTCTTTTGACGACCTTTGGCCCCGTTTCCAGCAGCATTAGGGTTTCTGTTACGGGGTTTAACAGGTCCTTTCTTGACGCCTCCCGGAGCTACGCCCATAGCCCCTGGATTACCCGTTTTGGGGGGCCCTTTAGGTTGGATGTAGGCCTTGCAAAGGCCCATGTCCTTCAAGAGGCAGTAATACGTCGTCCGACTGAATTTGGGGAGTTGAGGGTCGCCGTGAACTTCTTTGTAAAATTCGTTGAACGAAGGTCGTTCTTTGCTCGCCGAATATTGGTGGAATTTTAGGCGAATTGTCGTTAAAACTTGCTCGTCGTATCTACAAGAAGAACGACGTGTTTTTACACAAAGGTCTAGTGTTAACACTGGACGAATTTACACGTTAATTTCCAACCAGGGTTACCACAACTTCAAAGCAAACGTTGTCAATGTTTACAGCGTATTTTAATTGTTCATAAATCGTATATATATTTATATATATATATATCAAAAGTAAATAGATATAAAAGCAAAAAGTACACTTCATTAACAATTCCCTGCCCTTGGCTGTAGACAACGTGTAAATTGGGAAGTGAAAATACCCTCCGCTCAACCGCCTACAGGAACTAATCAATCAGGGAAGAGCCTTATGCCGGAAATAGGTTTATAGAAAATTGTACATGATGCTGGCGATCCAAGCGTTCGTTTTTGGTACTAGCGTCTACTACTTTGGGAGCCTTGTTCCCTGGGTGCCCTTCACGGTCGGGAAGGTAATCATGCGCAGCAGAGGCTGGGCTTCTCGTATTACACGGCGCCAGAAACTTTCAATCAACGAAGTGTACTTTTTGTGTTTACATCTATATACTTTTGCCGTTTGTTTCGAAGCAGTACTTTCGGTTTTATTTAGAACCTTTGACCTTTTCTCAAAGCACGGTGGAAGACACCAGCGCTTAGTCCAGTAACGTTACTTATTAGTTGCTACCATGATTGTACTGTATAACACATTTAATAATATACGGGTAATAAACGAATACGCGTCCGACGCACATGCTAACCTTTGACCCCGGCTTCCCAGAGGCCAAAAATGGCGAAAATTTTCTATACTTTTAAAAGAATCTTACCTTTCGAGTCTCTTTTTGACGACAATTTTCTTTTTCATTGATCTGGGTGAAACGGGCCTTGGTTCCCTCTTTTGCTTCTTTGGGGGCGTCGGATTAGGATTGTCCCCGCCCCCTCCCACATTCATCCTATTAGGATCATCAATGGCCAAGACGTCATTGTTGACGCCCTTATTGGGCGTGGCTTGTTTGGCCGCGGCCGGGTCCTTATTTTCGTATCCGAATAGTTCCGATTTCTGTTTCTCCGCTTTCAACTTGAAGATGGTGTTGAAGCTGACTCCCGTCAACATGGCGGCTTCTTGCCCGATCTGTTTGTAAGTTTTGTGCGGACTTAGACTCGAGAGTTGGAAGAAGACGTTCAGGACGACTTGTTTGGCTTGCGAGTTTATCATCACGCCCGCTTGCATCTTCTTGAAGTAAGGATGAGGTTTCGCCGTTTCCGTCATTTTGAATATGGCTCCGATTGAGCAAACGCCCAATTACAATCTTTTAAATGATCTGAAATACACGTGACGTGACGTGAATTGGTCGTACGAAAGTTTTACATTGAAAATCCCTGACTTTTCCAGGTTATCCCTGACCAAATTTTGACAATATCCCTGACCATTTTAAGGCGTTTACCAGAGCCCACTTTTCACACCTGGCTCATATTTAGCATGGTTTGATATGCTAAACGAAATCCCTGACATATCTCTGACTTTTTAGGAAAAACCTTTAAATCCCTGACTTATCCCTGACTTTTTCCCCTAATTTTCATATCCCTGACTTATCCAGGTTTCGTACGAACCCTGATTGGTTATTTTCTAGGGAGATGAATTAATAGGGACTTGGCAGTACTACGTCATGCAACGTCAGGCTACCTTCCACTAGTGCTAAAAAAACATACCATAATGGCGCTGGGGGCGGAGTTAAGCCCGAATTGCCAAGTACCTATAGAGCTATTTCAGTGGGGGAAAAATTTCGTCTGCTACGAAAATTGGGCCTGCCTTTGAGTGTAGGGCGGACATTTTGTGAGGGTTTTCTCTATGGGCAAATAGCATTGGTGACGTAGCCATTACCCCCTCTGAAATAGCTCTATACAACGAAATATAACTAATAATATTAAAAAAGAGCGCTGATTGGTCACTAAAATGAACCTAGAGAACAAGATAAACTTAGCATGGTAAAAATCACACTGGGCTCTACTCAAATCTTTCATCCACCCCAGTGACCGCCAGTGACTGCCAGTCACTCATCTTATGTTATCACTATTTGCGTTTAGGCAGGGTTTCTCCTGGTTTAGGTTATGTTCAATAGGGCGTCAAATTACCGACTTCTAGGCCTAGTTACTATTCCCCTCTACCGTAGTAATTATTTCCTATACTCGAAGCGGACTTATAAAAATTAACTTATGCTTATATCAAAATAAGCATTATACTATATCTACAGAAGGCTATAGCTATTTCTCCGTCACCGCTTTATTCTTATAATTGAAGCTAAGAGCCCAAACCGTCAAAGACATTGTTGTTTACGGACTTTGAATTAATATTTAAAAATGAACTTACTTCTGAATTACGTTAATTAGTTTAATGAAGGGTGACTTGGAAATCGATTTGATTAAAGAAAACGGCAATTAGAAATCTACATTAACGTTGAATGACATCGAGAATAGGACACTGTTCGTTCACTCTCCTACAACACGCAAAAATCAATATGAACTAGCGTTCTGATAAATTATTACGCCGGATACGCGAAGTCGCCATTATTCTATGGTTGTTTCTAGACTCTTCTCGTTCAAATTCCCGATTTCTGTACAAAATCACACAACAAATTACAAATACAGTGATTTCGGACTGAATAGAGACCAATTTTATTTCCAAAACGATACATGGGATGACGTGTATCATTTTAAAATGGGATTTCCGTTAAAGCATGGATAACGAATGCGCGTGAGCAAATTTGTTTTCACGCTATAGGATAGGCAACTCCCTATCTCGAACGACGGCTTATTCTGTATATACTCTGTTACAACATCGGTTGTCAGCACGCGCGAACCTAGGTTTCTATGCAACTTAGCTTTGTACGTGCTTTCAAGAGACAAAAAACTTCAGGATCTTCAGGATTTAAAAAAATATCCGCGAGTTTTTTAGCTCGAGTGCACGGACCTCTAGGCCTTAGTTTCAAATACGTGCTCTAGGCAATTTCACGTGTATTTGAAACTAAGGCCTAGAGGTCCGTGCACTCGAGCTAAAAAAACTTGCGGATATTTTAAATCCTGAAGATCCTGAAGTTTTTGGTCTCTTGACAGCACGCACAAGGCTAAGTTGCATAGAAACCGAGGTTTGCGCGTGCTGACAACCGATGTTCTAACAGAGTATATAGGGAATAAGCTGTCGTCCGAGATAGGGAGTTGCCTATCCTATAGAGTGAAAACAAATTCCTCACGCGCATTCTTTATCCATGGTTAAAGTGTGGTTTTGAGTCGAAAATGTTCAATGATATTTTCATAAAAGGACACTGCAGAATCTCTGGAAACTTAATGCGCCATCTATCATTCACGTATGTAAATTATGAAAACTGTCAGATACAGAGGGCGCACGTTCAATATGGCGGTTTAGAAATAAAAAATTAAAGTTAGGCTTAGTGTGTTCCTAACTTTTGAGACTTGAATTATAATTTATATAAAATTAACGGAAATGTTTTTTAGGTTTCCTTAATGATTTTGACGCACTTTTCTCAATCAAAATCCATTAAAAATATACTTCTCTTGCTGTTTCCTGCGTTAAAACCGCGACAAAGGCTTAAAAAATAAGCCTTGCCATGTAGTAGAGAAAAGTCTAAAAGACGTGCTCCTCAGTTGTTGTATTTTTTAGACCAAAATAGTGGTAGAAGAGACATATTTGACGAGTGAATGGAATCGCGTGGCTAATAGCCCCCCCCCCCCAAAAAAATCTGACCAAGGCTTAAAAATAAGCCTTACCATGTAGTAGAGAAAAAGCCTAAAAGACGTACTCCTCAGTTGTTCTATTTTTTAGACCAAAATAGTGGTAGAAGAGACATATTTGACGCGTGAATTGAGTCGCGTGGCTAATAGGCCCCCCAAAAAAAACCTGACCAAGGCTTAAAAATAAGTTTTCTAGTAGAGCAAGAGGCGTACTCGTTAAATCTACCATTTTTTTCTTTTTGTTTTTCAACCAAAGTGGAGGAAAGTTATTTGGAGTGTGAATTGAGTCGCATGGCTTTCTTGAGCGCCATTCTCGCAGCCTTGTTACCGGGATTTGATTGGTTCTTGGGTATGACGTAGCGCTGGTGGAACCAAGGCAAGTCCATGTCTTTCATCAGCGCGAATAAAGTGTTGCGCGTGAAATTGGGCAGTTGAGGATCGGCGTTAACTTCCTTGTAGAATTCAATGAAACTGGGGACTTGTTTCGACGACGAATATGCCTCCGATTTGGATCGAATACTCGCTACCACACTCTCATCGTATCTGTTATTAAAAGAAATCAATCCAAGGGAGGGTGAGGTGGAAAATCAAGTGATTTTTTATCGATCCTAATAATAATTATAAGAGCAACCCTGTAACTTTAAATATGAAACCCATATTTTAATATTGGCGGCCTTTGCCTAACCACAGCCCGCACACGAGATATAGCCAAAGCGTGATCGAGTGGGCTGTGGCCTAACTCAAGCTTTAAAATTAAAACAACAGAAGTTAAACATTATGCTCACTTTCGAAGTATCTTCTCTTTAACTACACTCTTTTTCTTCACTAACTTCTTCTTAATAGACTTTTTTCCATCTGCAGAACTAATAGCAGCCGAATTTTGACAATTAGTTGAAGTGGAAGCGTCCTGATTGGTTCCTTCCGTTTCTTGTTCCTCTTGATCCTGATTGGCTATGGCGGCCAACATGGCGGTTTCTTCTTCTTTAAGTCGGGTGACCGTTCGACCACTGACCCCCGTCAACATTCCCGTTTCATCGGCCAAAGCGCGGAACGTTTTCTCCGGGTTCAAAGAAGACAATTGGAAAAAAACGTTCAAAATGATTTGTTTCGTTTGCGGGTTAATCATCAGATGGCGCGCTTGGAGTTTCTTGAAAAACGGACTGTTTTCTTGGTCGGCCATCTTGAATTCCTTTTATAACAACAAATAAATGTAGGCATACATTTATTAACTTAAGTATAGTCATAGAGAAGTTTGCAAAGCAACGCGTATCCTTTGTCCATGCAGTTACTTGTATTATATATCATAGCCCACTCGATCACGCGCATCACGACGCAGAGCAGCGCACGTCCGCGAGCGCGGATCGAGTGGGCTATGTACATACGAGAGTCCTTGTAAGCTTAAGTTACATTACATATAAATAATAATACATAAATGTTTTTAACAAGAGCTAGCAGAGAGAACAAAATACTAGGATCTGGAAATGGCCATAGGAAATATTTACCGCTGTGGTTTTGCTTGATAAAATCGCCAAGTACTTTATTATCTCGTTTGGCTTTATTGTAAAATACGTTAAATTTTAACTCACGAATGATTAATTTGATGTGGTTTCGTGTGGATTGGATGTTGTGTATCTAAATATCGCACTAAAGTATTCAATATTCGCGTAATTACAGTCGAAGTTGTCCGCGATTACTGGCACTGAACGTAAATACACCGATTGACAGTGATATAGCGACTTCTACAATGGACACGCTAAGTTAAAATCTGATAATATTGTTGTAGACCAGACTAATAAAATATATAAGAGGACACGAAACACTAGGCCAATTTTAGTGGTATTCATCTTATCTCGCACCTCGAGAGTTTTTACTCCGAACCGATAAGACATCAATGGAACATAATGGAAGAAGTGCTTACTGTCGGCCTTGAATCTAGCCACTTCATAAGTTATGTTCCATAAGTTTGTCACTGGTTACTGAGAGCTTGTCGCAGTTGAAGAAACGTCATAGTTTCTCGTAAAGCGACACCTGGTGGGGCGCTGTCAATGGCTAAATAGAAAGATGGACTACAAAATTAACCGATTGTAGTCAATTCTCGCTTGTCGTTCTCGAACTAGCTCTCAGTAATTAAGTCTCTAGAATTACGAAGTATAGGTAGTGTCATACTTATGGAACATACCTTATAAACTTATGATATTAAAAATAGTGAACTCAAAGTTTTTGGTAAAAATATCTTCAGATCTGAAATAGTAATGATAGGTGTTGTCCTTTTTTAATCTATATCTATATAAATCAAAGTCCTGACTGACTGATAATCAATGCAAGCCCAAACCGCTTGCCCTAGAAGGCTGAAAATTTGCTGGAACGTTACTCATAAGTAGTAGGCGCGTACTAAGAAAGATTCCCCCCCAATCCGCCGCCATCTTAAAATATGGCGGCCAGAAATGTAAGAAAATCTTCTCTATGCAACAAAGTCCGCGCGTTTCAACCGATTTCGCAAATATTTAGTACACTGCTTTCCTTTAACCTATAGACGGGCTGAATGGACTTTCGGGTTCGATTTCTTGCCATCTTTTTAGGCATAAATGGCGGCCAAAAATTTAAAAACCCTTCTTTATGGAATAATGCCCGCGTGAAAAGTAATAAAAAATGCATCCCTAGGGGCTGACGGGCAACGCCGAGTGCCTTCGCTCCTAGGGTGTTACAAAAATATTAGTCGTCAGTAAAATCTACCCATTCTTTATATCATTTTGATGGAAGTTCTTATTACACGCGAGCGACGCTGCGGGTAAAACAGCTAGTGAAATCTATAATACCAGGAGTTCATAATAACCCCCCCCCCCCCCTGAATGAACTCCTGATAATACTAATCCCTAAGTGTAGTCTACGTAAGTCTATATTAAAAGTGGCCATCGCGTGTCCAGCGACTAAATTCAGGTAGCCATGTTCATTTCGTATAGAGTGTTGCAATCAATAAGGTTGATATGTTTGGCGGGGACAGTACTTGGGTGCCCCGCGATAAATCCCGTTGAAAATAACATGGAATTCACACGACCATCTTCAATTATTAGTAAGTGCTTTGTTTTTCACTTTATCGCAATTGAACGTGTTTTAATTGGCAAATGGTTTTCTTCTTTCCACTCAAACATTGCCTGTAAATTACGATATCTATCGGGTTTAAGACGCGTGACTCGTAACTAACGTATTAGTATGGCCTACCTGAAGATCTAGCTAAATATAACAGACGACACTAAGAGAAAGGATTTTTGGTTTTCATTAATCAATACTCGCGAATAGAGCGTTTAAGCTATGGCAAAAGAAATAATTGCGAAAAGTAATAAATATTATAGTAACAAAAATAAGTCAAAATTGATTTTTCTGCTAAGCCTAATATTTTTTGCCTTTCTAAATCTTTTGGGAATCTGAAGAAATATTTTCGCAATTATTTCTTGAATAGAGTTATCTCAGAAGCCTTAGTGTGACGTCACCCATGCTATTTGCCCGTAGAACCAAAGCGGTACCAAACATGGCCGCCCACTGCCAAAGCTAAGCCCGTGACGTTTTACCTAGGCACTGACGTCACAACTGAGATAGCTCTATTGTTGAAATTTTTAATAGCGCCTTGTTAAACATAGGCCCGCCATTGCCTACTACACGTATTTGAAACTAAAGCCTAGAGTTCCGTGCATTTGAGCGAAAAAACACACTCTGAGATTTAAAATCCTGAAAATCAGTGTTGCTTTCGTTTGTTGTCAGTACGCGCAAACCTACATTATAGAGAGCTTTCAGTTGGAGGAGGAGCTGAGTCTCGTGACATAATTTACGCTACCATATTGGTGGGTGTAAAGCATGTATGAAGCTAAGACCACCCAATATGGCTACCAGAACAGCGGTAAGACTTGGGAGGGTGTGACGTACTACTATCCCATCTGAAAGCTCTCTATAGGTTATCGCCAAGCCGCTCCAACATAGAGACCAAGTTTTGCACGTGCTGACAACCGACTTTGTAACAGAGTATATATCGAATAAGCTGCCGTCGGAGATAGTGAGTTGCCTATCCTATAGCGTGAAAACAAATTTCCTCACGCGCATACTTTATCCATGCCAGAAAATATTCAGATGAAATTTAGCCCAAGATTTTTAGAAAATTGGGCGCGAAAGTAAATTTTGTTAAGAAGCCGGTAGGGCTTTACGCGATTGGTCGGAGGTGCCCATTTCTAGCAGATTTTATGACGTAATAATCTATTAACGAATTCCATTGGACCGATGCGCGGATCGCTCACGTAGTGCTCTGATAGCGTTTTCCTTTGGGTCCTCGCGGAGCGCTCCCATGGAGGAATAAAAATAGGAGATCCTATTCTTCAAAAACAGTCTTTAACGAAGCTGGAAACTATTACTACCATTTTTATTGCTCCTTGGGAGCGCTCCGCGAGGACACAAAGGAAAACGCTATGAGAAGTTTTTTGTGTTCAATAGGGAGGTAACAGTTCTGACCCTGAAGCGTCACACCCTTCTATCTCTTACTGGAGTTTCGTCCCCCCCTAACGGTTGGAAACAGTATTCTACGCGCAAAAATGCCAACCAGAGGGGGGCTGCGTGACGTCAGACTATCTCTTCCTCTAGCCAGTTGTTAGCTAAAATCGAGATTACCTCTCCTTTCGCGTTCGTCCATTGTTCGCGCACTCGGCCCGAGCATAGCCCACTCGATCACGCGCATCACGACTCAAGCTGCTCGCGCTAGCAGCGCCCGCGAGCGCGGATCCAGTGGGCTATGGCCCGAGTTCCGCTCTTTAATCTTTATAAAAATACAGATCAGTACTGGTCATTGGGTAAATTAGCCTAGACAGTTCGGCGGGGAAAAAAATAATGTTAAAATGGCTTCGGGAGGTCGATCTTATCGCTTTTTGTCGGATTTGTTGTAGAAATAGAGCAAACCGCGAGCGACCAGAGGAGTCCAATCAAATACTCTATCTATATCTATGTAAATCAAAGTCCTGACTGACAGACTGACTGATAATCAACGCCCAGCCCAAACCGCTTGCCCTAGAAGGCTGAAAATTTGCAGGAACGTTACTCATAAGTAGTAGGCGCGTACTAAGAAAGATTTTTCCAATCCGCCGCCATCTTAAAAAATGGCGCCCAGAAATGTAAAAACTCTTCTCTATGCAACAAAGTCCGCGCTTTTCAACTGATTTCGCAAATATTTAGTACACTGGTTTCTTTTAACCTATAGACGGGCTGAATGGTCTTTTGGGTTCGATTTGTTGCCATCTTTTTAAATGGCGGCCAAAAACTTAAAAACCCTTCTTAATGGAATAATGTCCGCGTGAAAAGTAATAAAAACTATCCTGACGGGCTGACGGGCAACGCCGAGTGCCTTCGCTCCTAGGGTGCTACAAAAATATTAGTCGAATCAGTAAAATCTACCCATTCTTTATATCATTTTGATGGAAGTTCTTATTACACGCTAGTTATTTGATAAGGAGCTTTCCTACTATAGGTAAAAAATCTTTCGTTCTTTTCAATCTATCATAAATAGATGATTGATAAGTGAGCGGCGGAACTAATCCAGCATGCCAAGAAAAAACCGCGAAGCGTCCGACTACGAAGACAATTCGGCACCTCACCCCTATTACGAAAAATTTCGTAAAGGCGAGATGATCAACTCGCAGGCCAAACGGGTTATCCTGAACGTTTACCATCACATCCTACGTTTGGACCCAGACAAGAAAAAATCGCGTATAGCGGACGAAACAGCCGCCTTAACCGGAGTCAGTTCGCACACCGTCATGAAACTACGTCAGGAAAAAAAGGTCTCCATGGAGAATGAACTGAAAGAAGCCGGAATTGCCCCGCCTACCACGCAGATACCCAACGAGGGCGTCGATCCTAACACAACAACCAATACAGGAACGGAAGCTAATGGCGCTGGAGGTAATGGAGGAGTCGCGGTGGCTCCGCAGCCGGCACCACCACCTACGACACATCCGGTCACCAAAAAGAAAAGGCCCCCTTCGCCAAGGTCAATTCAAAGGAAAAGGCCCGGGATACAGAAGAAAAGACTCGACAGGTCAGTTATTGTACTAAGTTTACAAGCCCCTGACCCGAATACGTTCAACTCTCTAACAATAGACCACTGCCTCCTCTATACTATCAAGGCCCGTGCATGCTATTGTACTTTGCCATTATCGCCACTGTGTCCCGCTAGAAGCGCCTTCCGTTTATCAGACTCTGATTGGGCGAGCATTTTCGTCTATTTTTAAATTGCGCTAATAGACCTTTTCGACTTAAAAAGGGGGTAGGCAACGTCCAGTATCGGGACATACAAGGGGGTAGGCAACGCTCAGTATCGGGACATATAAGGGGGTAGGCGATGCTCAGTATCGCTCGGGACAAATACAAGGGGGTAGGCGACGCTCAGTATCGCTCGGGACATACAAGGGGGTAGGCAACACCCAGAATCGGGACAAATACAAGGGGGTAGGCGACGCTCAGAATCGCTCGGGACATATAAGGGAGTAGGTAACGCTCAGTATCGCTCGGGACATATAAGGGGGTAGGCAACGCTCAAAATCGCTCGGGACATATAAGGGGGTAGGCAACGATCAGTATTGCTCGGGACATATAAGGGGGTAGGCAACGCTCAGTATAGCTCGGGACATATAAGGGGGTAGGCAACGCTCAGTATCGCTCGGGACATATAAGGGGGTAGGCAACGCTCAGTATCGCTCGGGACATACAAGGCGGTAGGCAACGCTCAGTATCGGGACATACAAGGGGGTAGATGGAAGTCCTGCAAAATTAATTAACCACCGAGTGTATGATTCTTCAATTGACTCGTTTCCGTCGTTCTCCCTTGAACTAGTTATCTCGAGCTGTAAGTCTCTCAGTGCCAAATTACGAACTGTATAGGAAGTGCACTCATACTTATGGAACGAAACAAATCACTTATAAACTTATGGTTAAATCTCTTTTCAAATGAGAGAGAGGGGGGTTTGAGAACTTTCTTGTCTCGTTAAATATCTAAAGACGTTTCAACTGGCTTCAAACATTCTCTAATTGTTCAAACGATAAAGTCATGATGGACTAGTAACTTTGAAGCCCCGTCACGTCTTTGGATCCATATACCCAATCAAAGTTTCGGCTTAACACTATATCAAGAACGAATTCAGGATTTCTCAAACTCTGGCGTAATGAACCAAGGCTTAAGGCCCGATTTATAACCCACCGATGGCGCTTAGAACGGATTTTAAGGCGTTACCTAGAAGGAAGGCAGTAACGGTTTTCGAAAGAAGTATGACTTCACGGTACCAGGGGTAAATGCTATCATTCCACGTTCTTATGGTATCCTGAATTCGTTCTCGACTATAAATTAAGTAGACTATACTACACGTACTTTCAAGCTGATCAAGCCCTATATAACGTTAACTTATTTTTATGCGCGCGCAGGATCGACCCCAATGTTGTGACGTCAATACGCGAGCAATTCCACCCTTTCCAAGCCAGCCGCGAGAAACCAACCATTAAAGAATTTCTAAATCACATCAACGCGGATCCCACTTTACCGAACTTTACAATCGCGTCGTTTCGTCGTCTGCTCATCGATATGGGGTTGGCGTTTACCAAAGGTCGCGAAGGGGTCAAAGGGCCCAACGGGACGGCGACGGGGGGTCCCGGAGGAGGCCCGGGAGGTGGCGCTCAACGCTGCGATTATTCGTTCAATTACGACGAAGCGGTATTAACCGCCATTCGCTTAAAATTGCACGAAAGTTCCTTGAAAAATGCCGCGCCCACATTCGACCAATTTCTAAACGACGTGAATCTCGACCCCAATTTGCCCGTCTTTTCCAGACACACCTTTAACGTTTTATTAAATGATATGGGACTTAGTCATTTCATTAGAACCGTTTGACCTATAAACCAGTGATTAAAAGACTACTGAAACACTTCCGTCACAATCCCTTAGCCCCAACCCAACCCGAGTGTATATCGTGCCATTAAATCTTTTACTCCTTCCTACTGGTCACAAAAATTGACTATATAAACCCTAATCCAATCCCTAAAAATACGTCATTCGCGCAAGGTTTGTGTTAAACCCCGCCCCTTTATTCGCGTCCACAGACCCTTTAACACGAGTTAATAAAATTATGCAACTATGACAAGGTTCTCGGACTTTTAATGGTGGTATTCACTAATTTGTCGGGAATGTGTTTTTTGAGCATCGCGTGACGTGACGTCATAATATTGGTCACGTGCGCACGGTAATTAAACCTTCACAAAGTGACATCTATCGGCGTTGCGTTTGAATTTTGTGAACGGTATTTGCGCCATCTAGTGGATGATACTCGTCATGAAAATTAAGGTCGGACAAAATCGGTGTAAAACTATTGTTTAAATTAATTAAACCATTATTAAATGTGTAAATTAAATAAGAAAAAGATCTTCAGCGGAAAAAATAAATTTAAGATTATCTTAAGTTTGATTTACTCAGTTGTCCTACAATTCCTATAATATATCACATGGTTTTGGACCTATTCGCCTATCCTACAATCCTCCTTATTCACGATGCTTGTGCTAAGGCTTAACGCGCAATTTTTAACTCTAATCTGGGTCAAAATCGTGCGTCGTCTGCTTCAGACCAAAGCCGCTGAGAAACATTACATAATGAAACGTTTCTACTCGGGGCCGGAAATAAGAAAAATTTCTTATAGAACATGTGTCCAGTGTCCCCTCCTTTCACTAGAAAAATTATAGGACATTGTCCACTGGAGTGTGCAAAAATACTGTCGCATCTTCATATTCAAACCATCAAAACTACAGAGAATTTATTGGTCAAAATGTCCAGTGACCCCTTTAGTTTTCAGAAAAATTATGGGACAATGTCCAGTTTCCTGTGCTTATTTCCGGCCCTGGATATTGACCCAGATTCAATATCACCCTAGTAGGTCCAATATGATTTTGCCTAAGTATTCTGCTATACAAATAACCTTTGCAAGCAACTTAGAGGGTAAATTTTAGTACTGGCTTCCGCGCATTGTAATTTTAGCAGACGACATTTTGATCACGCGTTTTAGTTGCGTTTAGAAGACAGCCATACGTAATACGGCCAGCCATACGTAATACGGCCAGCTACGTAATACGGCCAGCCCCACGAAACAACTGTATCTCCGTAAACAGTGAAGTCTTCTAAGAGTGCTGTTTCGCATTAGCTAAGGTTGTTTTTACTCGGACATGAATGCCAAGTCGGGACTTTTGCTCATTTATTTATTTAAAGTTTGCTGACAAAGTCTTCTAATTGGTAATTACCTAATTACAATTATATTTAGCCTTTCTTAATTAGCGTTCTAAAAACTAAAGTTGGCTTCGCGTAAGAGGCGGGTCCTAGTTGCTAAGGGTGCCGTATGTAACGTCGGACTAACGAAGGGAAAATAATGTTATGTAGTGATTCTAGACTCGACTCAATATTTTTGGTAGATATATACGGCGCCTTTTTCAAATGAGTTTACGGTGTGAAATAGAGCCTTTAGGAAGTGTTTTCGCGCTTTCGCTGTTGGGTACAGGGCCAGAAATAAGCCCAGGACACAGGAAATTGTCCAATAAATTTTAAAATGTCCCATAACGTTTTAAAAAACTAAGGGGGTCACTGGACAGTTGACCAATAAAATTTTTGATAGCTTGACTATGAAGATGCGACACTATTTTTGCACACTCCAGTCCGGGAGTCCAGTGGACAATGTCCTATAATTTTTTCAGTCCTATAAGAATTTTTTCTTATTTGCGGCCCTAGTTGGGTACGTCATTTCACGGGCATTTAAAGGGAGAGTGAAGCGTTCAAACAAGTTGATTTTTTGAAGTTTTATAGTAGACGAAAAACTTTAGTAAAATCAGAAGGGGATAATAGAAAAGAAGTATTATATACTTCTGGTAAAACCAAAAGCATATAGAAAAACCTGAAGTGAGGAAATAGACAGTTTTCATGTCATAGAATATTTCTTACTCAAAATGACCCATAGAACCCGCTTTACTTCGGTTTTGAACGCCCCCTATATTATGGTATCGACAGGGAAGTCGTCTAGTTGTCCCAGAGAGTTTTAATGACGTGCGTGCATGACGTCATAGTATTTGAATGTTCTATTTAGTAGTTAATAATTGCGCAATGCCGAAGAGGGCGTTGCTAGCGGCGCTGGAAGACGCGCCGGCGCACCCCTACTACCAAAAGTTTCATAAAGGGGAGATGATCAATTCGCAAGCCAAGAAAGCCATTTTGAACGTGTATCATCATATCCTCCGTTTGGACCCCAACAAGAGTGTCGCCTCTCTCGCGCTCGAAACGGCTCTCTTCACTGGTGTCAGTAAGAAGACCGTTCTCAAGTTAAGGTCTGTACTCCTTTTTTCCTCAATGACAGATTTCTCTTGAACACAAGCTAAATATTTTAAATTGGTTATAAAATTGGGGAAATTTTAAATTGGTCATAGTTAAACGTCGGGGAAATTTTAAATTGGTCATAGTTAAACGTCGGGGAATTTTAAAATTTTCGTAATTAAACTTCGGGGAGTTTTGAAACTGACATAGTTAAAAGTAGGGGAATTTTATATTGGTCGTAATTAAAGTGGGGGAATTTTAAAATGGTCATAATTAAACGTGGGGGAATTTTGAAATGGTCGTAATTAAACGTGGGGGAATTTTGAAATGGTCGTAATTAAACGTGGGGGAATTTTAAATTGGTCATAATTAAACGTGGGGGGAATTTTAAATTGGTCATAATTAAACGTGGGGGAATTTTGAAATGGTCGTAATTAAACGTGGGGGAATTTTAAATTGGTCATAATTAAACGTGGGGGGAATTTTAAATTGGTCATAATTAAACGTGGGGGAATTTTAAATTGGTCATAATTAAACGTGGGGGAATTTTAAATTGGTCATAATTAAACGTGGGGGAATTTTAAATTGGTCATAATTAAACGTGGGGGAATTTTAAATTGGTCATAATTAAACGTGGGGGGAATTTTAAATTGGTCATAATTAAACGTGGGGGAATTTTAAATTGGTCATAATTAAACGTGGGGGGAATTTTAAATTGGTCATAATTAAACGTGGGGGAATTTTAAATTGGTCATAATTAAACGTGGGGGAATTTTAAATTGGTCATAATTAAACGTGGGGGAATTTTAAATTGGTCATAATTAAACGTGGGGGAATTTTAAATTGGTCATAATTAAACGTGGGGGAATTTTAAATTGGTCTTAATTAAACGTGGGGGAATTTTAAATTGGTCATTATTAAACGTGGGGGAATTTTAAATTGGTCATAATTAAACGTGGGGGAATTTTAAATTGGTCATAATTAAACGTGGGGGAATTTTAAATTGGTCATAATTAAACGTGGGGGAATTTTAAATTGGTCATAATTAAACGTTGGGGAATTATAAAATTCTCTGTACGCCACCTACGGAATGGCACCAAAGTCCTCCCAGCATCCTCAGCGGTTTGGGTAGGGTCGTACAGTACAGAATCGTAACGAACGCTCCCCCTGTCTTAAAAATAGAAGCTAGTTCTCATACAAATAGAATGGCACTACGCGGCAGCACTTAACAATCGCCTCTTCCGAAGGGTGGTGGCGTGCGATAGGTGGTACACTGGGAGAGTTACGGTGCATGCCGCGTGGGTCGCGCGTCATGACATCATTTCCAATCCATCTCACCTCATTTATCGCTGATCGAGGTGTGCATGTCGTTTTCAGGCAAGAGAAGAGGAAATCGATGGAAGCGGAGTTGATGGAGGAGGCGATGGCCACCGTGACGGGGGAAATGCCCCCCGTCACGGTGGAGGGTAACGTCACGCAGTTGGTGGACGCCACGGACCCTTCCGCTAAACCCGTAGCGCCCGGCCCGCCCCTAATCAAGAAGAGCAAGAAATCGCGTCCACCTTCCCCGAGGTCAATCATCAGGAAAAGACCCGGAATACAAAAGAAACGACTAGACAGGTAAAGCATAAGTAATTTGCCCATAATTACCCACTTCCCGTTGATTGTCGCGTTGCTTAAAGAGACTGTGAAGAAGGGTCATGGGCCAGGGTGGGAAATAAGGATTTTTTACAGCTGGGCATTGGGCCAGCGACCCCCCTGGCCTGGAATAAATAAACTGGTCCATGACTATTGACCAGGGCGCGTCGTCTGCTAAACTAAAGAAGTTTGTAATTAAAATAGTTGAGATAATGTCTGGACTCTGGTTACCCTAGAATTTTCTTAGTGGTCCCGAGTACCACTGACCCCCGTCCGATTTAATTTTTAAACAGGTCATTTGCCCTGTGCCACTGCGTTATTTCCCACGCTGGCATGGACGGGTGGGTAAAAATTATTTGAAATACGTCAGAGGCACCACGTGACCGAGGAGAGGCGTGGGTGGTTCAAAGAAACTTAGTTCGTTTTATTTCGAAAATTACCACCACTTCATGGAATTGGCGGGCTGCAATCTGGCGAAAAACAAGGATTAGATGTTAACTAGTCTCACTCCACGAGGAGCCTTTGTATCTTGGCATCACGTGGTGTCTGTGACGTATTTCAAATAATGTTTACCCACCCTCTCATGCCTTCTTTGCAGTCTTAATTAAAGTTTCGCGCAACTATAAAAGCTAGAGATGGGCCGATACCGATATGGCATCGGTATCGGTACCGATATTTGGCTTTAACCGATATATCGGTATCGGTTATAAATGAACCGATATTTCTACCCGATATTTTTTAAAGAAAATAAATACTTATGTTGAGAGTAGATGGCGCCATAAGACCTAAACTCTGAGACAGCACAGTTTTTCATCTATTTTTGGATAACGTTACTAGTGTCCAAACTGGATTTGTCGTATGATAAGCCAGTTTTATAGTTTCAACACGGAGCTGTATTGTAGAAGGAGTAGAGACTCGTAGCTTCCCCTCTACTAAAAAAAGCTAGACCTTATTTGTCCATAAAAAGGGGGTATGAATTTTGACCCTCCCTCCAAACCTAGGCGAGCCCATGTAAACAAGAAAGATGGCCGCAAGCTATGAACGTTCAGGAGGGTTAAGCCTCGGTCTTTTATGTATTGAGTCCGGGTGACGGGAGTTTCTCAACGGTTTGCAAATCTTATTTAAATTTTTATTTTTACTATTATTTCTATTTATATTAACTATAATATGGAAAATATTCAAAGAATTAAGCCGGGAAAGAAGAAAACGACGCCTTCTTTAAAACACGTGACGTCAGAGATTGTTTACATTGGCTCGGTATGCGCGAAAATTGTGCGCGGAGCACTAGTACGCTTATGTCTAGGCCCTAGAGGCCTAATCTCTACTCCTTCTACAATACAGCTCTGTGGTTTCAAGTACCGAAATTGGATCGAGAATCTTCTATAGAGATGGGCCGATACCGATGCCATATCGGTATCGGTTTGATATCGGTTTAATCAAAGGATCGGGTAAAATATCGGTATCGGTACGTATCGGTTTCCGAAGTATCGGATCATATCGGTATCGGTTCAAACTGGTATCGGCCCATCTCTACTAAAAGCGTAACATGTTAGCTATGCTACCCGTCATTGCCTGCGTGTCTGAAAGGGAGTGGAAACCGCAAAGAGTTTCCTGTTTAAGCATAATTTTAACCCCGATTTCTAAGTTAAAACTTGCGTTAAGCCTTGGTACACGCATCGGGATTAAGTTACATTTGAGTAATTAGAGGCTAATCGTAAAGCCGTATGGGGTCTAGAATGAAACGTATTTAACAGGCTTAAAGGGAGAGTGAAATCATGATCAGATTAATCGTTATAGTATAATTATATGGATAGAATGATATCAAGATCAGTAATAAAACTTTTGGTACATTTTAAATAATTTTGAAAAGTTGACTTTGCTAAGCCTAACTCTCTTTTATATAAAAAAAACGAAGACTATATTTTTAATATTAATAATATTCTGTAACGACATAGCTGACTCGATCACACGCATGACGAGGAGCGCGTGATCGAGTGCGCTATGGTAACCAGTTAAAAGAAGCGTCACTTCACGTGATCATTTCCGCGATTAAAGCCCATACTGCGAGTTAATTTTTATTTGCTAGGCGAAAGGGCGGGCTCTTTTACTAATTAGTATTTCTTACTTATCGTTATAATCTTATTTATATCCAATTTGTTTGGAAACAGATACGACCAATCAGTATTGACCACGATCCGGGAGCGTTTCGGCCAATACGTGGAAGGTCGTGAAAAACCGACAATCACGGAGTTCCTGGTTCAGATCAAATCGGATCATCGCATGCCCTCTTTCACCATTCATTCCTTCCGTCGTCTGCTAGGCGATATGGGCCTGACATTCGGTAAGCCAAGGCCTAAGGCTACGGGCGGTTCGACGTCTTCTCCGTTGAAGAAATCGACTTATGAAGATGGCGCGCGCAACTCGGGTCACGTGGGAGGGGTCCCGCACGACGCCTCCCTTCTTTGCGATAAAAACAATTACAATAACTACGACGAAGCCATTTTAACGGCCATTCGGTTAAAGTTGCACTGTCACGGACGGAGCATAGCGCCATCTTTCGAACAGTTTTACCGCGAGGTCAACGAAGATCCAAATTTGCCCAATTTCACGCGACAAACATTCCTGGTCATCTTAAACGATATGGGACTTAATAAGTTCATCAAGGGACTTTGAACAACTTACACCTAATTACCCATAATTCATCACAAATAGTGGCCATTCTCTACAAACTACTGATTAAGAAATACCATAAGTTCATAAGTAACGTTCCATCCATAAGTTTGTCACTGGTTACAAACTGGAGCTGGGCATGAAGTGAGTGACGTAGGTCATAGGGTAAAGCGACGCCTGGTGACTGGAACACTGACAAAGGCTTAGTAATGCAGTCCAAGATGGAAGTCCTGCAATATTAATTAACCACCTAGTGTAGGACTGCAATTCTCGCTTAAGTAGTTCTCGAGCTAGCTCTGACTTGTAAGTCTCTCAGTAGCATTATCAAGCATAGGTAGTGTCATACTTATGGAAGGAACATGTCACTTATAAACTTATGTAATTAGTCATTACGCTTACAGGGTTATCGCCTTTGAACTGGTTTTGAAGCGAACCAGTTTGAAGCGGTTTCAACACATCCCCTCGGTCACATTTTAATTTTGTAATTGGTTTCTCGGTGATTAGTTAAGGTCACGCTTAACTTTGGAGGTGTTTTGAATTGTTTGTTAAAGTGTTAGTGACATAATTTTTGTCATCCTCAAACTAAAAATGCGAAAAAAATCCTTGAAAAATCTAGTTTATTATATTATATTTACTTCTTTATTTGGTTTCGTAGCAATTTATTAAATTGCAATCAAAGTTTTGTGTCTCGAAAAGGCCTAGTTAAAATCTTGTTTCGTTTGATGACGTAGTAAGGAGAAATTTTCACTCTAGATGTCGCTCACGTGACACGCCTGTTAGTGTCGCCGCGCCGCGTTAAGCCTAATTTATTCAGATTCGCGCGCGAGCCGCATTAGTAGACTCGGGAGTCTCGCGCTTGGCTTTTCCGCGAGATGCCGTGAGTGACGTATCAAGGAGAAAACCCCGCCAAAAATCTTCTCCGCAAATTTGCCTTTGTCCCCCAAATTTCAAGTTTTCAAGGTGTTTTTTCTGTGTTTTCCCTCATATTTAAATATTTATCATGCATATTTTTGGAATCAGAAGAGTTTAAACTCTCAAAAAAGTAAGGTTTTCTTTAGATTTGAGATAATTTTCAAATCACGTCGCTATTCCTTTAAGTTGCCCCCTGTAAGTCTTAACATGGCGGACTTTAGTTCATTATCAATTAAAAGGATTTGGATTTTTGGAAATTAATTTTTAGCATAAGTCGACAATAACTTCGGAAGTAATAGGTCACTTTTAGACAGTGCCAAAGGCAAATTGAAATTACAGAAGTAATTGGGAGGTTAATGATGCGTTCAACTTTAATATTACCAAAAGTATATAGATAAGAATACAAAAAGTATCATACACTTCGTTCATTGAAACTTGCTGGCGCCGTGTAATATGAGAAGCCCTAACTCCTTTACGCCCCCCCCCCCCACCAGAATAGTGTCGACCCCCCTCTGAAGGGCCTATGATTACCTTCCCCACTGCTGTCCAACCGTGGCACAGAGGGGAACAAGCCGTCCCGTGAATAGGATAAATATATTAGTAGCGGATGCTAGCTCTAGTATCAAAAATGAACGTTTGGATCGCCAGATAGCAGCACGCATTACTTTCTATAAACCTATTTCCATCAATTGGCTCTTTTATCTGATTGGTTAGTTAGTTCCTGTAGGCGGTTGGTTAATTGGAGCGGGAGGAGGGACGTACTTTGCTTATTTCACTTTACACGTCGTCTATAGTTAAAGGGAGGGTGAAGTGGAAAACCAAGTGATTTTTTTTTTCGATTCTTCTACTAATTTTAAGAACAATCTGCATAGTAAAACATTCAGGAAATACAGTCTCCGAATGATTTTAAAATTACAATTAGGTTCAGATTTTAGGGATAATTTGAAATTCGGACCTCCGACCAATCGCATAACGCCCTGCCTTCTTGTTAACAAAATTCTCGTGGCACGCTCCCTGTCGAATGAAACTTAGCGCGAGATTTGATAAAATTTGCGCGCGATGTGACAATCGTGGCGCGGGATGTAGAGCGTGCCACGAGAATTTTGTTAACAGGAAGGCAGGACGTTACGCGATTGGTCGGAGGGGCTTATTTCAAATTATCCATGAAATCATTCGGAGACTATTTCCTGGATGTTTCACTATGTAGACTGGTCTAATAACTAGTAGAAGAATCTATAGAAAAAAAATCACTTGATTTTCCACTTCATCCTCCCTTTAAGCAGCAGGCAGCTAGGGAATACTTAATATAGTGTGTACTTTGTTTTTATATCTATACACTTTTGATATTAGCATTATCTCTGTGGCACGATGTTCTTTGGAGGATTTTAAGTGGAAAATGTTGTATGACATATTGCCACAAGGGACACCGTTATCAAGTTATGATTGGAGCATGCAATCATGACTTGAAAACGGTGGTCGTTAGGGGAAAATGTCATAGAACATTTTCGACTCAAAATCCTCCAAAGAACACTCCCCCACCCCACCCCACTCCACCCCCCGTTATAACTGAGAGATCTTTCAGAAACACATTCCTGCGTAGACAGTAAACATTTTAATTTAATCCAGATTGCTAATTACTTTGAATTAATAATTAGAATACGCCCCATTTTCCGAGTTTGCCGGAACAATTAAGTTACAGCATAGCGCGGCTCCAGTGGATCCCCTACAAGGGGACTTTCCTCCTGAACTCCGGGTTTGCCTTGGTAATGGCATTTGTGGGCGGGATTTATAAGTGCACGCCCACAAATGCCTCATGCCATTGCCAAGCCAAAACCGGAGTTCAGGAGGAAAGTCCCCTTGTAAAGGGATTCACTGGACCCGCGCTATGCTTTAACATTTTTTGTTTCCCGCCTAAACGTGTCTACAGATTTAATGTTATATTATATATTGATTCAGTGATCAAAACACGCGTGCGCATCTTAGAAACTAAAGCTATAAATAAATGGAATGTAGCGGACAATCCGAGCGCGTGTTGATCTAGATGGAGGTCGTGCTTAATAGCGATTACCACTGGATGCTCCAAGAGTACTCTCAGGGTTGGTGAGATATCACCACCCTTGGCGAGTGTTGTCAGAAAATGTTTCGTCAAAGGAACACGATCTAACATTCTACTACGTCATACTCGAGCACCTTCGCACTCGAGTCCCCAGTGTCGGACGAAAACTCGCCCGGAGTGCACTCTCTCTGCTCTTGCGCAGTCAGTGGAAATCGCTATTAATTTTGGGAATGCTCCGAGAACGGTACATGGACCACGTCAAAATAGGCAAAGAGACACGTGATTGTCGCCAATTAAGCTAAGACTTCTCGAATGTCTAATTACAAGGAGGCGTCTAATCGTTACCATGATTATCATTTTTCAACTGTTTTGTTACCATTGAAATAAAAGATTTTTACTAAAAAACGTCTCAGAAAGAAAAATTCATTATTTTTTGCTGGCTTCATGCAACACCGAACTGAATTATAGGAAATTAAAATATACCTTTCCCAAAAAACCGAAAAGAATTCTGGGCCGTTTAACCCAAGCCAAACAATTCTTGGGGCAGAGCTCGAGGGAATGAATACGCGATGGTCGTTTGAAAGTTTTAAACATGCCACTTAAATCAAGATTTCCGTCCCATCTCAAAGTTCACAGGATTTCTCATTCCAAATCTAAATCAGGGATAGATGTAATTTTAGAAGGAGAAGTGGAGAACAGTGTAATGTGGGCGCGCGTCAAAATCCCGGACTCCCTTCCACGGGACGGGGGGGGGGGTGTGAAAGAAGAGGCGGGTCGTAGCGACAGAGATAAAAAGGAATTACGGGTATTTTTCGCCGTCCCCGTCAGAAACGTCATCAAAACGTAGGGTTTAAATCAGCCAGTAAGATAATTTAAACTTTTCGTTACGTGTTGGAGGGAGGAGCTGGGTGGTCTATGAGTCGGACTGAAATAAATACTAACCGTTTTCCATTCCTACTTCTAAAATTAAATCTATCCCTGTCTAAATATCAGACAATCGATCGAAGCTAGAACAAAGAAAAGTTTTGGGATTTTCTAAATAACAATAGAAATAGCAGAAGTAAGATAAGGGACTAGAAGCATCGAGGTAACCAAATTCTTCACTTGGCGAAAGTGAATATTCTTGATAAGACACCAACGGTTGGCCCTCTGGTAGCGGTTTCTGAATTTTCCCTCCAAAACGTGAGACGCTCGCGGTGGTAGACGGCCGAACTAGATTCAAGCACCCGCGTCCGTGTTCCGCGGCTTTAGGTTGAGGGAAAGGGGGTAGGAAATGTTTTTGGAACTCGACCAATTTTTTTCTCTCTAGTGTAGGCGCGATGGAAGCAGCATAAAATCCTCAAATTTGTTCCCTAGTGCCAGGATCTATTACCAATGCTAGAGCTCTTTACTTCTAGTCTCATCCTACTTCTGGAAATACTAATAATATTGTCTCATCGGTTGAAAATTTGAGGTCGTCAATTATTGCTTAACCTGTCTATCTACGGTGTATCGGTTTTTCTATCGTTGCGTCATGAATGGCGTTTCCTTCTTTGAAGCGGATGCCTGTGTAACTGCGCCGCTTCCGGAGATAAGTTCTTATTATCCAATTACAAGTCCGAAGCCCTACTTACACTCCTCATCGAGGCATGCACCGTAAACACTTGGAATGCCTACTAACCCAAACACGACACACTAATTTGGTCACCCACTTGTTTTATAGTGATGAGTCCAAACCGATCTGAGATCGGTACCGGTCACTGACATCGCAATTTTACCGATTAATCGGCTCGACGTTAATTTACCCATTAATTGATTAATAATCCGTAAAATCGGGTTAGTAATAGCATGAATTTATTTATTAACATGAATATATATGTGTATCATTAGCCTTTCTATCATGTTATTCAGGGATGGGAGGGACCTTTCTATTACATACGCGTTTAACGTCATCGCGGTAGCCAATCAAAATCGAGACACCTGGAAGTTCGAACAGCAGACGACCAGTTTAACAAAATTGTATGGGGGATACAATTTTCGGTTAGGTTCACCAAACTGCGTCAACTGAATATTAAAAATGATCGCCGATACGTGAATAAATATCTCAACACGATGTCCGAAAGTGATATTGATCTTTTAAAGGAAATTATAAAAAGTGCCTGCAATGTTTTTCCTAATGTGAAACTGAAAACTGTTGGTTAAGTGCTAAGCCTTGGCCATTATGAAAATGAATGTAACGGTTGAAAGTAAACTACTAACATTTTAAATCGTGAGAATTGATGATGCTGGTTTTTCCCTGCTATTGGAGTTAAATTAATGCGGTAGTTGATCAATTTACAAGCATAATTAGCCTTCCGCGTGACAAGAGCTTTAGCTTTAAAAACAAACCGCCAGAAATTCTCTGACGTCACTCAAACTAAGCCCCTCCCATCCCTGAATATGTAGTTTAACTAGTCAATGCAGATATATATTCATGTAAATAAATAAATTCATGGTAATAGGTTATCTCGCTGAGTTTAAATAGTCGGTATCGGAATCGATAACAGTAAAACTTCGGAATCGATACCAGTAAAACTTCGGAATCGATACCAGTAAAACTTCGGAATCGATACCAGTAAAACTTCGGAATCGATACCAGTAAAACTTCGGAATCGATACCAGTAAAACTTCGGAATCGATACCAGTAAAACTTCGGAATCGATACCAGTAAAACTTCGGAATCGATACCAGTAAAACTTCGGAATCGATACCAGTAAAACTTCGGAATCGATACCAGTAAAACTTCGGAATCGATACCAGTAAAACTTCGGAATCGATACCAGTAAAACTTCGGAATCGATACCAGTAAAACTTCGGAATCGATACCAGTAAAACTTCGGAATCGATACCAGTAAAACTTCGGAATCGATACCAGTAAAACTTCGGAATCGATACCAGTAAAACTTCGGAATCGATACCAGTAAAACTTCGGAATCGATACCAGTAAAACTTCGGAATCGATACCAGTAAAACTTCGGAATCGATACCAGTAAAACTTCGGAATCGATACCAGTAAAACTTCGGAATCGATACCAGTAAAACTTCGGAATCGATACCAGTAAAACTTCGGAATCGATACCAGTAAAACTTCGGAATCGATACCAGTAAAACTTCGGAATCGATACCAGTAAAACTTCGGAATCGATACCAGTAAAACTTCGGAATCGATACCAGTAAAACTTCGGAATCGATACCAGTAAAACTTCGGAATCGATACCAGTAAAACTTCGGAATCGATACCAGTAAAACTTCGGAATCGATACCAGTAAAACTTCGGAATCGATACCAGTAAAACTTCGGAATCGATACCAGTAAAACTTCGGAATCGATACCAGTAAAACTTCGGAATCGATACCAGTAAAACTTCGGAATCGATACCAGTAAAACTTCGGAATCGATACCAGTAAAACTTCGGAATCGATACCAGTAAAACTTCGGAATCGATACCAGTAAAACTTCGGAATCGATACCAGTAAAACTTCGGAATCGATACCAGTAAAACTTCGGAATCGATACCAGTAAAACTTCGGAATCGATACCAGTAAAACTTCGGAATCGATACCAGTAAAACTTCGGAATCGATACCAGTAAAACTTCGGAATCGATACCAGTAAAACTTCGGAATCGATACCAGTAAAACTTCGGAATCGATACCAGTAAAACTTCGGAATCGATACCAGTAAAACTTCGGAATCGATACCAGTAAAACTTCGGAATCGATACCAGTAAAACTTCGGAATCGATACCAGTAAAACTTCGGAATCGATACCAGTAAAACTTCGGAATCGATACCAGTAAAACTTCGGAATCGATACCAGTAAAACTTCGGAATCGATACCAGTAAAACTTCGGAATCGATACCAGTAAAACTTCGGAATCGATACCAGTAAAACTTCGGAATCGATACCAGTAAAACTTCGGAATCGATACCAGTAAAACTTCGGAATCGATACCAGTAAAACTTCGGAATCGATACCAGTAAAACTTCGGAATCGATACCAGTAAAACTTCGGAATCGATACCAGTAAAACTTCGGAATCGGTACCAGTAAAACTTCGGAATCGGTACCAGCAAAGATTCGATATCGGAATCGATACCAGTAAAACTTCGGTATCGGTACCAGCAAAGATTCGATATCGGAATCGATACCAGTAAAACTTCGGTATCGGTACCAGCAAAGATTCGATATCGGTATCGGTACCAACAAAGATTCGATATCGGTACCAGCAAAGATTCGATATCGGTACCAGCAAAGATTCGATATCGGTACCAGCAAAGATTCGATATCGGTACCAGCAAAGATTCGATATCGGTACCAGCAAAGATTCGATATCGGTACCAGCAAAGATTCGATATCGGTACCAGCAAAGATTCGATATCGGTACCAGCAAAGATTCGATATCGGTACCAGCAAAGATTCGATATCGGTACCAGCAAAGATTCGATATCGGAATCGATACCAGTAAAACTTCGGTATCGGTATCAGTAAAAGTTCGATATCGGAATCGATACCAGTAAAAGTTCGATATCGGAATCGATACCAGTAAAACTTCGATATCGGAATCGATACCAGTAAAACTTCGATATCGGAATCGATACCAGTAAAACTTCGATATCGGAATCGATACCAGTAAAACTTCGATATCGGAATCGATACCAGTAAAACTTCGATATCGGAATCGATACCAGTAAAACTTCGATATCGGTGTCAGTAAAAGCTCGGTATCGGCATCAGTAAAAGTTCGGCATCGGTGTCAGTAAAACTTCGATAGTGGTATCAGAAAAAAGTCGGTGTCGGTATCAGTAAAACTTTGGTATCGGTATCGGTAAAAGTTCGATACGGTATCGGTAAAAGTTCGATACGGTATCGGTAAAAGTTCGATACGGTATCGGTAAAGTTCGATACGGTATCGGTAAAAGTTCGATACGGTATCGGTAAAAGTTCGATACGGTATCGGTAAAAGTTCGATATCGGTATCAATTAAACTTTGATATCGGTATCAGTTAAACTTCGATATCGTCCATCAATGTTCTATTAGCACGAGCTAAAGATAATATGATATCAAAGATTCAAGACTTATCGTCTATTTAGATCTCGCGCTCTCGTAGAATCGCGATTTGACACTTATAACCCTTTAACCCTAGTCATCCTTAACTATAACACGAAAAAATAAGCATATATAGGCATAGAATAAGTTCCACCGCTCATGATCCGAAGTCATTGCTATTAGGTATTCCTAGTGTGTTGGTATTCATCTCCAATCTTTGAAGAAAGTCTTATTATTTGCGCGTGCCCATTCTAGAATTGAAAGGAATCTTAATCCACGAAGACGATGGCTTCACGCGTCTTTGTCTTCTTCGCTTTTGCTATTTGCTATTGTTCGTGCCATAACCAAACGGCCACCTCTTGTCGTAAGTACCAATGAACAACATCAAGGGACACATCGCTGAGCTCTAATTTTGAGCGTTCTCTGTACTTGTAAAGGTTACGACTTGTCGGACCCGGACACGGCCCTTGTCGTTGCTGATTGTCAACGGACACATGTCCCGGACAGAGTAAGTACTTGCTAATTTAATAAATACCGTCAGTAATTTACCGGTAATATCATACGATAATTTTACAAAGCACCATGAGTTTATAAGTGATACGTTCCTTCCATAAGTATGACTACACTACCATAAGTTTATCATACCTCTAAGTAGAGAAATGGCTGCTACTCCTATGGCAATAGTGTTTGTCTGGCTCCCTTTAAAGGGTATGGGAATTTACAATTTCATATCATATTTTAGCACGAAAGTGGTATTATGTTACACTTTCGAGTCTCTACTTTCAAAATATCAAGTTTTTAATTGAATTGAACCAAAGTTTTTATTTTTAAAATCCATTGAATCACGAAAACTCAGTTTAGATATATCAACAATTTTGTCTTGTCGAGCTTGTTCGCCTGCTTGATGACATCACTATGACGTGAGGAAAAAAAGCGCGGGAATCCTATACGCGCGAGGTATACGCGTCTCGAGCTTTGTCCATGCTTCTCCCTCTCTAAACTCTGGGTCTGATAGCGGAGAGAGTGGCACCATCTCGCGTGAAAAATTATATCTGTGACGTCAAACTTCTGGAAACGTTTTAACCTTTCTTAAAAAGTGGATTTAAAATAATATCATATGTAGCATTTTCAAATGCATATTGCCAAATAACTAGAAATCGGAGAATTAAAAGCTTGATATTTTTGAATTCACAGTAATTAATTCTATCTTTTGTTAGGTGTAAATGAGAGGTTTTTCAAACGAAGCTTCTCATTCCCTTTAATGAAACCCTATACTCTCTCCGTATCATTTATAACCTCAACTTCTTTACAAAATTGTACTGCCCAGCCTAGTGTTTATTTATCCCTTTTAGAATGTTTCAGGACTGAAACCGCCGCTATCTCACGAGAGAGAGAGAGGGATTTGGGGTTGCTTAAGTAAAATTCTTCCCCCCCCCCCCATGCCTATACGAAACGTAAAAATCTCCTTTATTCCATTGGATGATTTTTTTCACGTGACCCATTTAGTAATCGTCTCGACCGTTTTGTGGCTGCACCGCGACAGGAATTTCAAAATTTTCTCTCTTCGGATCTTAGCGCTGACGTCACAGTAGCTTGCGGAAGATGCCCAGTTGTAACCCATATTTGTGTACTTAGAGGCATGATAAACTTATGACACTACCTATACTTGGTAATGCTAGAGACTCAAGCCTCGTTTACACGAGACACTTTGGAACCGTTTTCAACCGTTTTGGAATGGCCTAAACCTATTTGAAAAATAATATTAGCATTTTCTCGTGAAAGATCTCTGGTTTTAAAAGAGTAATATTCTTTTTTGTACATTCCAAAATGGTTTAAAACGGTTTTCAAAGTGTCTCGTGTAAACGCGGCTTTACAGTTCGAGGTAGTTCGAGAACGACAAGTGAGTCAATTGCAGACTACACTCGGTGGTTAATTTTGCAGTCCATCTAGTCCACCAGGCGTCGCTTTACCCTGAATCTATGACCTACCTCACTCACTTCATAACAAGCTCCAGTTTGTAACCAGTGACAAACTTATGGTGAACATATCTTATCAACTTATGGTAACACGACGCCTCGCAAAACCCACTTGATACCCCCCCCCCCAGTTACTTCTGGTAGAGGACATATGACGTTCCAATTTTGGGAGTTAAAGTATTATTGCTCTTTTAGATTTGATATTTCTCATTGTGACGTCACATTCATTAATACGAGTAATTATTTGTTTCTATTACTGTTTAGATTTTGAGTCGAGCTTTGCATTGTTTGCGGGTGACGTACGGTCGAGACATCTCATTGGAGGAATACTTGGCCGACGCCTGCCTGCTGGATGACTCCAAAATACGATTGGTAATTAAGATCGGAAGTTAATAATAACTTCTATCCAGAGAAGTATAAGACTCAGTATTCGTATTGTTAGCTAACTTCTGCTAAAAGTTCCGACCACCGCGCCTAATTCGGGTCATAGTGGTCTGCCATTCGAGTTATATAATGAGGAAAGATCCAAGAAAAGATATTTTATCAGTAGAGAAAGTGCTAAACATTCTCATGAAAGAGGTGATCGGTGATGGTGGTTAGGGGATGAACGATTAAGGGAATGGGGAAAAAGAACTCTTTTCCTTGAACTAAAAACATTCCTAGGGACAGTACAGACTTTTGACAAGACGTGATATCTAGTTTACTAGGGAGAAGGTATAAATTCGCCACATTTCCAGCTTTATCTCCAGTCCAAACGTAGGTCCGGAGTTAATCCCCGCCGCCTCTAAATTACAACCAGCCAGCATCTCATTGGTTCTTGAAAACTGACGTCAGCGCGACGCGAATGACGAAAATTACTTTGTATTTTCCGACTGAGGAGAGGCGAAATAGCCCGGTGGCCTCCTTTTACCCCCCCCCCCTCCTTGTATTTTGAAAGGGGCACTGGGACTATGGCGCGCGAATACTTAGGCATCTTCTCCCTAATAAACTAGATATCACTTCTTGCTTTTGAAGACGCCCCTTGGTTCGAGAATTATTAGGGATGTAAAGATACCGTATCAGAAAAAAAACCCCCAGTAATTTACCGGCTGAAAAAAAGCGGTACATTTATTCCAAAATTTTGAAATACCGAATTTCATGTTATTTTACGATTATTTACCGTGGTTAACTATAACGATAAAAATACGGTATTTGTAAATCGGCAATATACCGCGGTATTTGTTAAATTCCCCACCCACATCATTAGGAACTAGCATAGTGTGAAAAAGGATTTTAGCTTTCTTCAACAAATGTCAGAGGGAAGTTACTAATTAGACAAACGGGGATGAAAACTATGGAGTCTTATACTTCTCAGGATAAAATCCATTAACTTTTGCTTTCAGGATAAGGAGTGTATGTTGGCCACGGAACGTATTTACATGAATGAAAATGTAAGGTCACCTTCAAAACGATAATGTGTACGCGTTTCACATTTAATTAAAAATTAATATTTTTTGCAGCGGGAAGCAATCAGTGCCGCCTTCGATCAAGCCGAGGTATTATAAGTAACATATTAACTATTAGTGACGTGGGATGCGCTCTACCCAATGATACGGGGGTTGTTACGGTGAAAGGACAACTAAATGTGGAATGCAAACTCTAACCTGCACCATAGCAAAACTTCATAGATAAAAACCAAAAAAGTACACTTCACTGAAGCCAGCTCGCGCCGTGAAATATAAGAAACCCTCTCTTTACTTCTCAGTAAAGTGTCGACCACCCCCCTCTGAGGCACAGGGAACACGCGTGAAATAGGACTCTTTAGTTCATATGACAGCTCTAGTACTAAGAATTAACGTTTGGATCGTCAACGTAGAGTACTATTTTCTATTAACCATTGACCTCAAAAACCTCTTCTATGATTGGTTGGTTCGTGTAGGGTCAATTTCTAATCTCTAGGGTCAAGAATGAGGTCATCTTGCGTCACTGTTTGTCGTTTCAGGTGTGCGTGGACAAACACGCGATTCTGGGAGACGACGAAGAAGATGATGATAGGCGACGTCGGAGCGCCAGGCGTGACGTCACTCCTCAACTGCGCCTGCACACGTCACTTCCCTGATTTGAGCAAAATTTTCTTTCTGTGAAGAAACCGCGAGTTGAGAAAAAGAATTTCTAAAGTTCCCAAAAAATAAAGGTGTTAATCATTATGTAATTAACTTTAATTGAAATTAAATCATATGATCTTCAACAAAATATTTTCACAATTTGTGCATCGTTCAATTAAATTTTTCCTTTAATTTAACTTCTTAATTACTATTTTGGTTTAGTAAATTTTAGTATTTGTAATTTTAAAACAAGTTGGGAAAACCAAAATATTACCTCTCCGTGTCGAGAAGATTATATAGCCTTAAGTATCCAATGAAAACGTCGACCCTTTTGCCCTCATCCTTTCCCGCGCTTTGCGCTTCCGCATTTCATCCTTACTCTCAACATTATCTTCCTCCATTTTACATACAAAAATCAAATACTCACAAAAAGAATTGGCAAAAACCTGCTGGCTCTTTACAACCACTTAATTTGACTTAATATCCAATTTCCAACAACAATAATATACCGGTAGTTTAATTGACAACCTACTAGCATCGAAATTCTCATTAAGAATGACTCCCGCGGATAAAAAAGGGCAATTTTCAACTAGGTGGGCGTTATCTCATTTGATTTGAAAAATATCATTTGTCTTTTTTAACAATGCCTAACCATTTGGATTTCTTTAAAGCAATCTTAGCACCAAAAAATATTTTTTGATACAAAATAAATGTTTTATATTCTTATTAAGAATAAAACAAGAGGATAAAAAAGGTCTGTCCTCTCGTAATTTTTTAAGCTTTTATCATGATTACTCTATACAACAGTAACAAGGAGTGTAAACCCATTAGTGGAAGCAGTATTTTTTTCCCAAAACAATCTCGCTTATGTTTATCCTCTCTAGACTTCGCTAAAAACGTATTACTCCTACATAAAATATTAATAGACAGGAAAGGATTCATACCATTAAAGGAGCGCAATATTATCCATATTTTCATTTCATATACAGAGAAAAGAAATTATTATGTTTCTGAGAGGAGCTTCCCATTTTTGTTGTTGTTTTGAAAAATATATTGCAATGCACGGGCCTTGATAGATATAGGCATGAATTTATTTATTAACATGAATATATATGTGTATCATTAGCCTTTCTATCATGTTATTCAGGGATGGGAGGGACCTTTCTATTACATACGCGTTTAACGTCATCGCGGTAGCCAATCAAAATCGAGACACCTGGAAGTTCGAACAGCAGACGACCAGTTTAACAAAATTGTATGGGGGATACAATTTTCGGTTAGGTTCACCAAACTGCGTCAACTGAATATTAAAAATGATCGCCGATACGTGAATAAATATCTCAACACGATGTCCGAAAGTGATATTGATCTTTTAAAGGAAATTATAAAAAGTGCCTGCAATGTTTTTCCTAATGTGAAACTGAAAACTGTTGGTTAAGTGCTAAGCCTTGGCCATTATGAAAATGAATGTAACGGTTGAAAGTAAACTACTAACATTTTAAATCGTGAGAATTGATGATGCTGGTTTTTCCCTGCTGTTGGAGTTAAATTAATGCGGTAGTTGATCAATTTACAAGCATAATTAGCCTTCCGCGTGACAAGAGCTTTAGCTTTAAAAACAAACCGCCAGAAATTCTCTGACGTCACTCAAACTAAGCCCCTCCCATCCCTGAATATGTAGTTTAACTAGTCAATGCAGATATATATTCATGTAAATAAATAAATTCATGATATAGGAGGCAATGAATGAAATATATCACAATGCACGGGCCTTGATAGATATGAGGCAATGAAGGAAATATATCGCATGCACGGGCCTTGGTAGATATAGGAGGCAATGATAATCTCTCTCTTTGCACGAGAGGTTTATCTTTAATATTTAAATAAATATAATTATTTTTAATTATTTTAATCTTCAATAATTAACATTAATAATAGTTAAATCGTTTAAAATAAAGTTATACCTATTATCTTCTCAAACTTTGCTAATATTGACGTTTAAAGTGAAGGGTACCCCTCTTGGCCGCATTTTTCAAATTTGGGGTATATATACGATTCGTTTCCATTATAATAGTAAGGAAAAAGCGCAATTGCGAAAACCTTTGGTGGCCGATCCCACCTTAGGGAGGCTAGACGTTTCTCGTAACCCTAGCTGATCGCCGCGTATATCCTAAAACAAAACGATGATATTGGAGTAGAAGCCAATGATACAGATTGGTGTCTATGTGGAATAGACGGAAGACCAGTGGATGGTGGTGTTAGAAGCCAGTGTAAGTGCAGACTGGTGTCAATGTGGGATTGACAAAGAACAGAAGATGGTGGTAATTAGAAGCCAGTAAGAACAGACTGGTGTCCGTGTGGGATGGACAAGGACCAGAAGATGGTGGTGTGAGAACTCAAGTAGAGGAGCCATTTCCGTGACTGTGAAAGCAGTTCGGAAATGGCGAACACGTTTGCTCCGATACGCAAACTGCGAACGCGGTCACGTGGGTGTAACAACGGACAGACAGACCCACACACACACACACACACACACACAGACAGACAGACAGACAGACAGACACGGCCGTTACAGAACCTCTCCTGGACTACGTCACACGGAGAGGTAAAAATACCAATATATTTTCATAATATTTCTCTTATTTCTTGTTAAAAGGGTTTTAAATGACATATCCATTGTTAGTCTGAAGATGGTTATAGCTAATTGTTACAGCGTCGCGAGTGCGGTAGAACTATCGCCAGGGGCTTTCTGAGTTTCTGGGAGAGATTGGCAGACTTCTGTCGCTTCCCTGCATTTACTGTATCAATATTATGCTCTTTGGAATGATTTTTCCCATGGAGTATTTCAGATGGATTAAGAAAGAGTGTAGGATTCATATAAAGTGTGTTAATATAGACCTCCATAAATAATACTCCATTGTCACACATTTGAGCAGCCAGCAGCCCAACACTAGGCTATGATGTTTTAAAAGGCAAGAATTTATCAGTGTGCCATTCTCAGCCGGAAATCCCATGTCATGACAGGCTACTATTTGTAAATTTCACGGATTACGCAAATATAAATCAAACGTCTACGACCCGGGTAAATATTGCGTGTTGTGTAGGTCATGGCCATTAAAATGCAAGCGTCAGACTTCATCGCGTAACTAATTATAATTAACATAACCGAAAATACAGAATTTATTTCCTGAAACGTCGTCACAAAATTAAAGAAATTATCCAATTTTCCTCTGAGGAAATTAAGAGAGCGCGAGACCCCCGTCAGTTTTTGCGGGCAAATGCAGCAGTAGTAGCTAAGCCTTGGTGCACTGATAGAAAGATTCTAGAACTAGAACTTTTACCTTTGCATTTTTGATTGCAAAACAAACTTCTACTCTGAACTGTGGAACGTGGAGGCGTAATTACACTTTGTAGTCGTAGTTTTAAAGAATTACCGTTGCTTTGTTGTTATTCTACATTTATTCCTACAACAGAACTTTGGGTGTTAAAACTCCGGTAAAGATGAGTTCCGAAGATAAATTCCGAGCTGCCGTTAACGTTATTCGCAATTTGCCCAGTAAAGGTAAATATACTAATACCCTACCCCATTAATTTTCTAAGGATTTTGAACCAGGATAAGACATTAACCAGGCTCTCATAGTTTTTGGTTAGGTTTTGATGTTAACTAAACATAGAACTTAATGAAGTCTAAGGCAGAAAGGTGCCATACCTCATCTAGACCATTGAACCAAACTTTACCTAAATTATCACGTAATAAATGCAATAGGGGATCCCCCATATAAGAGCTTGTTAATTAAAGGCTATTTCTCTGTCACAGGCACTGTTTAGAGTAATGGCAGACCCTTTTTAATTTTACACGTAATTTTAATTACGGTAAAATTTAAGAAACGGCACCAAAACCCCTGTCCCTGTCCCTGTCCCTGTGCCGGACGCGTCCGCGAAACGAACGCTTACGATAAGAGAGGGAAACCGGTCGCGTCCGCGAAACGTACGCTTACGATGAGAGAGAGAGATCGCTAGCGTACGCGGTGGCGATACGAAGCTCCGCGTAGAGAGAGAACTGCCTGCCTGGTATATTAGTGAGAGGGGGAAGAGGGAGAGGGGGCATCCCGTTCGGAGAGAGAGGAAAGAAAGGTAGTTTAAATCTCGCGGGCTTTTTTGAGTGAAGGGAAACAAGATGATAATTTTCGTGCACTACTGCACTTTGTGCGCGTGATACATCAGAGATTATGCTGGATGGTTAGGTTAGGTTTCGTAAAATAGAGGGGACGCTTTACGGTCATAGTGATTTCTGGTTTAGGGGATCCAGGATTTTGTTTAAATACATTATTTGATTCGTATGGTTTTTAAAAATTATACTTTAGTGGGGTGCACAATTTAGTTTCATTAATATTATTTGAAATGTGACGTTATTAGAAATTAAAGGGATACACGATTGTGTTTCAGAAATGTTTTTAGTTGTCAACTATACGGGGGGTCACGTGAGCCGTGTAAAATTACTATTAAGGCCCAGCCCTTGGGCCATCTTGTTTTGCTTATATATGGAAATAACATGGGCTGCCATATTAGTCTATTAATATATTATGCAGTAATTTCAACCCCTCTCAACCTGTATATGGAAATAACATGGGCTGCCATTAGTCTATTAATATATACAACTGTAATGTCAACCCTCTCAACCTGTATATGGAAATAACATGGGCTGCCATTAGTCTATTAATATATTATGCAGTAATGTCAACCCCTCTCAACCTGTATATGGAAATAACATGGGCTGCCATATTAGTCTATTAATATATACAACCGTAATGGCAACCCCTCTCAACCTGTATATGGAAATAACATGGGCTGCCATATTTATAATAATAATATATATTATGCAGTAATGTCAACCCCTCTCAACCTGTATGTGGAAATAACATGGACTGCCATTAGTCTATTAATATATAATACAGTAATGGCAGCCCCAACCTTTGTCTCTAGGCATGCAATCCTAGTGTAATGGCAGCCACTATCTTTCACTGTATAATACCAGAAGTAAGATAAGGGACTAGAAGTAAAGAGGTCGAGCATTGGTAATAGATCCTGGCACTAGTGAACAAATTTGAGGATTTTATGCCGCTTCCATCGCGCCTACACTAGAGAGAAAAAAATTGGTCGAGTTCCAAAAACAATTCCTACCCCCTTCCCCTCAACCTAAATCCGCGGAACACGGACGCCGGTGCTTGAATCTAGTTCGGCCGTCTACCGCCACGAGCCTCTCACGTTTTGGAGGGAAAATTTAGAAACCGCCACTAGAGGGCCAACCGTTCTTGTGTTTTAAAGAATATTCACTTTCTCCAAGTTAAGAATTTGGTTAGCTTAGTAGTCAGTACTTCTGGTCTCATCTCACTTCTGATAATACTTTTAACTGTATTGTGCTCTATGGGTAAATAACATGGGTTGCCATTAGTGGGGTAAAAAGTGATACAGTAATGGCAGCCCCTACCTTTGGCTCCATTGAACTCTACACGAAAATAACATGGTCTGCCATTAGTGCGGTAATGTCAGCACCTTACCTTTGATGGTATTGAGCTCTTTTGGGGAAATAGCACGGGTTGCCAGTAGTAGATTTGAAAATCGTACAGTAATGGCAACCCCTATCTTTGACTGTAATGAGTTCTATTGGGGAAATAACACGGGTTGCCACTAGTAGATTTGAAAACATAGAAGAATGGCAGTTCTCTATTATCCACAGTATTAAGCTCTGTAGGGAAAAAACACCAGGGGGCATTAGTCTGTTGAAGAAGCCCATCAAGAGGGTTTATGTAAGAGCTTTCTTTCTGTCACAGAGAAATGGCACCTTTGAATACATTACTCTATATGAGTAGTTAACATTTGCGTGTGATGTCTCCGTCTTTCGAGGCAAATGATTTCGGGTGTCTTTTTGTTTAGGGTCGTTTCAACCATCGACTGACTTGCAGTTGAAGTTTTACTCTTATTTCAAGCAAGCGACGGAAGGACCCTGTTCCGTTGCCAAACCCAGCTTTTGGGATGTCGTTGGAAAAGCCAAATGGTAAATTAAGCGATTAGCATTCCGCTAAGCCTTTGTTCAGCTGTATGGAGAGCAGCGCGCTTTATACGATCTCTTGCAGGGACGCTTGGAAGAACCTGGGTACAATGGGTAAGGAAGAGGCCATGGAGAAATACGTCGAGGAGTTGAAACAAGTAATCGACAAATTAAAGGAAACATACGGAAATGACCAGGAGAAGTTAAGGAAAAAGAAATAAACGCCACAATTAAGATATTATATATTATACGTTCGCGCTTCACCTCTCTGTTGACTCCCTTGTGGTGGTGGTGGTGGGCGTGGCAATGGATGGCGGAAAGGGGGAGGAGTCGAGGACCAACTTAACTCCTCCTCCCAGCCTTTCCCCAGGGCCAAAGTTTTAACGCTGGTGGCTTCTTCGAGTTCCTTGACTTTTCTACCCCATTTTTGTCTTTCTTGTCTTGGCAATTTGTTGGACGTAGTTGATGGGCGTGGCCACCGCTTAAGTGGGAGGGGCTTGAGAGTTAACTCCTCCCCATTTCCCATTGGTCTAAAATTCTGCCGGTGGCTTTAAGTTCCTTAACTTTTCTAGAAATCCCCGTTTTTGTCCCTTATTGAAAGTCAGTCTGTTAGAGAGGTTGGTAGGCGTGGTTAAGGAAAGGGGCGGAGTCTAGGGTAACTTAACTCCGCCTTTGTGTTGTTTTGCGCTTAAATTGGGGCTTTTGTTCTTTCTTGCCTTTGTTTATCGACACTACCGTGTTTGATGACGCGAAAATGGACGCCATTGTTGGATAAAATGTTAGGTATTTATGACGTCACGGAATTTGCGTAGATTGTGTCGTCTGCTATGATTTAGTGATAAATGTGGTAGTAAAGAAAGATTCTAAATCCTTTTTATTATTAATTAACTTGGCGCTCTTAAGATCATTAGATCAATTAGCTAATTTAGTAGTTATGACGTCATTGTAATTAAATTTTGCCTTAAAATCGTCGTCAAACATAGTAGATGGCGCCAGCTTCGTGACTGTGTAGGGCGGCTTTTTAAAGGGTCACTGTATTAATCGTATTTGATCTCAGTTTTTCTTATTTTGTCGAGTGTACATTTCTGACATTTTTATAAGATGAAGAATACATACAGCTGTTAGGAATTATTGCGTAGAGCCATTTCCACTCAAAGTATCTAGGCGGATTTTGTGGGAATAGCTAGCTCGTTAATCATTATGTATGACGAGTAATTCGTCTCGCTGCGCGTTGAGCTTCGCGAGTTAAAGCAAGTAGTCCACTAAGCCTTGTGAAACCGTATCGTTAACGTAACGTCACGTATCCAAATACGAACAGAACGCCATCTGATAACGTTTCTTAAACGATGCTTTCGGACTTAGGTAATGGGCGCCCTCTTTCGGATGATTTAAGAACTTAAAACGGTAACGATACGGTTTCGCAAGGCTAAGTGGACTGCTTGCTTAATAAGTCATGCTGCGCGTTGAACCTCGCGCACGCGGCTAAGAACTCGTGTTGATACTGACCAATGAAATCGCAATTAGAAAGACGCCGTCAGAATTATGAGGTAACTTCTCAAGCCTGGTATACCCACAAAACCCGAATTCATAGGCATTAACATGGGAGGTAAGGGAACGCCATGATTCCCATTAGATTGCGTGTGGTCAGATCAATACAGTGTCCCTTTGAGAGGATGGTATGGTGTTTAGTGTGTTAATTAATTTGTTTGTAGATTTTAATTGGGGGTGTTTGTGGGGGTGTTTCCAACAGATAGTGGAGACGATGTCCTACACGGAGAGCGTCTCTGAGTTTATGGAGTTGTTGGGTCCGTTCTACGAAGCGGTCCCATTGGACAAAAGCAACTCGCAGCCCCATCTCAACATGACGCCGGAAAATGCCAATGGTATGTCTTGAAATTTTCCATAGTTATTTCTTTATTTTTTTTTTTTTGGAAGCAAGTTCATCCGCGTTAGAGTGATGTCTTTGATTATAGTCTTTGTGGGGGATTGATGACGTAATCAGGCTATCCTAAAGGGTTGCCATTGGTCAGGGAATTTAAAATAATGGGACCAAATAGTTGGAGAAGTTTAAAGAATGGATCATTAGGTCGGGGAAAGTTGGAGATGTTTAAAGAATGATCCGTTCAGGGAAAGTTGGAGATTTTTTTGGGAATTATATTGGAAAGTCGGGGAATGTGATTCATTGGGTGTTAAGGTCTTTACAAACGATACAACTTTTGACTCAACTATATAGTGATCAAGTTTTAGCCACATCGTATGATGTACATCTAAGATGAGGCTCTTAGTTTGACCTGCCCTGTTGTTGTTGTAGTAGTAGTAGTGTCAAGAGTAGAGCCTTTGGCAGTATAAAATTTTTCGTTCGTCATTGAAGGGAAAGTGAAAGGGAGAGAATTGTGGTGAAGTTGATATTTTTCGTTCGTCTACTTAAAAAGAAGGGAATTATGATAGATAGATCAAGCCATATACTCTCCCTTAAAAATTACTCTCTTCCGTCGTCAATACGATTTTACGCTTTCAATCACGCTCCCCTTTCCCCTATTTCAACATTCAAAGAAATCGAGGGCAATTTTGAAAGCAAAAGCAAGTATTTACTGAGGTTATTTTTAGAATGGTCTTAAGACTCCGGGATATTACAATTATTGGGTGTTTTACCGAATTCTTTCTCTTTCAAACGCTTCTGGCCATAAGTTCATGTTAGAAATTTATAAGATGCGAAAATTATGCGTCAGCATAAGTTTATGTCATAAACTAAAACTTTCTGTACGTGTATTAATCGAGCGTTAAGTACGTAATCATTTTAGCACTGTTAAAGGTAATTCGACCATCTTGTTGTTCTAATTTACGTACTTTACGATCATACGATGTGGCTAATATTTTTGTCTTGACAAACTTGTTAATTTCTTTGTTTCAACTTGTCCAATTTCTGTTAATTCACACGTCACAAACTAGTTTACTCATCTCAAGTTCACTCGTCTAAATGAGTCAAATAGTTGTATCGTCTGAATAGGCCTTTAGAATTTGAAAATTATTTCAAAGTTGTGGCAAACTCCTCGAACCTTTTTCTATATCTTCTAAGCCTTCTTTAAATTTTTTTCGCGCCTTTTGACCAACGTTAACTATTAACCAGAAGCGGAATTAAACTAAATAAACTTAAGATGCGTGCATGCGCGGGTCTGTAATGAACTAAATGAAACTTAATTAATAAAATCGATCCAATCTTATAATTTATATCGTGATCGTTTCTTTATTATTATAATGTATTAATTAATTAATAGTTGCGTGTAGGGGGACTGTTATTAATTTTGTGGACATGTCCTTTGTTTTATTCGCGATTTGAAGGTGGTGACGGAGGAATGGCCAAGGTCAACGGGTTCGGCATGGACGGGGGCGAGAGTGACAGCGAGGAATTCTCCGATACCTACGATCACATTAAAGAGGTAAGCCTTTGCACCTTTTTGTTCTTTCTAAGTTGTTTCTCTCCCCCCCCTTTCAAGGTCAGAGGCGATTCTCAGCTCAGTGGGTGGTCTCCGTTAATCGTTGCTTTGCTTAGTGCGCCTCCTCTTTTTAGGGTAGAATTAAACTAAATTGGCAATTAACAAGCTAATTAGCGTAATAGGGACTTAGCATTACTACGTCATGCAACGTCACGCTACCTTCCATTAGTGCTAAAAAACATATCAGGAGGGGAGGGGCTTATATAGCTTTCATTCTGGCGCTGGGGGCGGAGTTAAGCCCGAATTGCCAAGTCCCTATTTGGAAAAAATAGCCATTTTTAGGGGTAGAAACATATTTAAAGGGACTGTAAAGTGGGTATCAGCGCGAGGGTAGAAATTATTTGAAATATGTCCCTGGCATCACGTGACCTCAAGATAGGGTGATGGAGCGGGACTAGTTAACACCTAGTCTTGGTTTTTTTTCGCGAGATTGCAGCTCCAATTCACCGAAGTGGCGATTTTCAAAATAAAACTAACTAAGCTTCTTAGAATCACGATTTTCTTCAGTCACGTGCCCATGACGCGATTCAAATAATATTTAGGCCGCCATCCGCCGTGGCCTCTTTACAGTCCCTTTAGTGATATTTTGCGAAAGGTGGCCATTTATTCGCTTGCTAATAAACAAAGCAGGCGCGCAGTCGCATTTAGCGGGGGGGGGGGCAAGCTTTATAGTATTAAGCTCCGCCAACTCGCACTACGTCTAATCAAAAGTGTATAGATCTAAAAACAAAAAGTATCCTACACTTCGCTAATTGAAAGTTGCTGGCGCCGTGAAATATGAGAAGCCCTAACTTCTTTATCCCCCCTCCCAGAATAGTCTTGATCCCCCACCCCCTCTGCCACTTAGCCGCCCTTCTTGACCCTGGAGGGCACCCAGGGAACAAGCCGTCCCGTGATTAGGCTCTAGTACCTAAAATGAACAAGTTTGGATTACCAGCATCATGCACTACTTTGTATAAAGCTATTTCTTTCAATTGGTTCTTCCCTGATTGGTTAGTTTTTGTAGGCGGTTGGTTAATTGGAGCGGGAGGAGGGTACTTCGTTAATTTCACTTTACACGTCGTCTACAGTTAACCAAAGGCAGCTAGGGAATACTTGATCAAGTGTAGGATACTTTTTGTATTTATATCTTTATACTTTTGGTATCGGGTCCAAAACGCCTACAGCGCAGGCGTCCAAAAACGATCCTAGAGCAGTCAATTGGAATTGGCTATCAGATTCGTTAAAATGGTCTATTTAGCGCTCTGATGAAATTTTGAAAAGAGAAACGATTAAGGCCAAAAACCCTTACGCTCTAACTTTTATGGACTTGATACGTGTTTGTTTATCAGGACCATGTCAACAAGTTACCCCTGAGCTCCGATAACGTTTTTAAAAAAATCCAGAAATTTGCGTCGTCTGCTAGCTTTCCTATTGCGCCCCTGTCCTCCTCCCCCCAGCTTTAATAGAACCTTATGCGTATCAGAAGTAGGATAAGGGACTAGAAGTATTGAGGTAACCAAATTCTTCACTTGGCGAAAGTGAATATTCTTGATAAGACACCAACGGTTGGCCCTCTGGTAGCGGTTTCTGAATTTCCCCTCCTAAACGTGAGACGCTCGCGGTGGTAGACGGCCGAACTAGATTCAAGCACCGGCGTCCGTGTTCCGCGGCTTAAGGTTGAGGGAAAGGGGGTAGGAAATGTTTTTGGAACTCGACCGATTTTTTTTCCTCTGTAGTGTAGGCGCGATGGAAGCGGCATAAAATCCTCATATTTATTCACTAGTGCCAGGATACACTACCAATGCTAGAGCCCTTTACTTCTAGTCCCTTATCTAACTTCTGGTCGTATTTATATGTATATGTATATGATTATGGGTGTGTGATGGACTTGGTCTTTTGTGTGGTGCTTTGTTTCCGTTCCAGTCTTGCGGAATTGGTGGCAATTCTTGCGCCTCTGAGGTGGCGGCGGCGGTAATTGCAGGTGGTAACAAGGCGTCGGCGGCCAATGGCGGCATTGGCGATAATGGCTACGGTTCCAACGAAGACCCCGAAACGAACAATAACCAAGAGGGAATAAATCCCCCCGGTTTGATTATCGAGGAAATTGCCAAATTGAAAGAAGCGCAGAAATTAAGGAACCGACGCGATTCTAACAATGATAGGAACGCGCAGAATGCTAACGCGCTTCGTGAGAAGACCAACGAATTAGAGAATGTCATTTTACAGGCGAGAGGGGGTGCCGAACAGAAGGTCGTGCCAACGCCAAACCCAAGATCCGATATTGGACCATCGGCAGCGGCCAATAGGGGAGCCAGGTCAAGGAATACCAGGGGTAAGTTAAAAATGATAAAACACTAATTTTTAAAAGGGGTACAAGCGTTAATTTTTGATTAAGGATATCTTAGTTTTTATCTACTCTTTTTTTGTGTAATAAGAAACACGTAGGTTATAGGCTGGGACTTGTTTGTTTGTTCGTTCGTTAGTTTGTGTGTGGTTTTCTGTGGTCGCGTTTACAATAGGCAGGGACGTGTTTGTTAGTTCGTTAGTTTGTGTGTGGTTTTCTGTGGTCGCGTTTACAATAGGCAGGGACGTGTTTGTTAGTTCGTTAGTTTGTGTGTGGTTTTCTGTGGTCGCGTTTACAATAGGCAGGGACGTGTTTGTTAGTTCGTTAGTTTGTTTGTGGTTTTCTGTGGTCGCGTTTACAATAGGCGGGGACGTGTTTGTTTGTTCGTTAGTTCGTGTGTGGTTTTCTGTGGTAGCGTTGACAATAGAGTTATCTCAGTTGTGACGTCAGTGCCTAGGAGAAACGTCACGGATTTTGCTTTTGGCAGTGGGCGGTGGCCATGTTTGGTACCGCATTGGTTGGTTTTATGGGCAGATAGCATGGGTGACGTCACACTAAGGTTTCGTCAGTGCCTAGGTAAAACGTCACGGGTTTTGCTTTTGGCAGTGGGCAGCGGCCATGTTTGGTACCGCTTTGGTTGGTTTTATGGGTAGATAGCATGGGTGACGTCACACTAAGGTTTCGTCAGTGCCTAGGTAAAACGTCACAGGTTTTGCTTTTGGCAGTGGGCGGCTGCCATGTTGGTACCGCTTTGGTTGGTTGGTTCTATGGGTAGATAGCATGGGTGATGTCACACTAAGGTTTCTGAGATGGCCCATAGCTAGCTTTCAATTGATTTTAAGAATAACGTTTCTTAAAACGACTTAACTAGAATTAAGGTAAATTACTGGCCATTAAAGGGACTGCAAAGAAGGCATCGGCGGGTGGGTAAAATTTATTTGAAATACGTAAGAGGCACGTGACCAAGGAGAGGCGTGGTTCAAAGAAGCTTAGTTCGTTTTATTTCGAAAATCACCACTTCATGGAATTGGCGCAGCAATCTCGCGAAAAACAAGGACTAGATGTCCAGTTCCACTCCATGAGGAGTCTTTGTATCTTGGCATCACGTGATGTCTGTGACGTATTTCAAATAATTTTTACCCACCCGCCGATGACTTCTTTGCAGTCCCTTTAAAATGGTTAGTATCAATACTCCGTTCCAAATATTTTGAAGATTTCCTTCCCCCATTTTCCCCGCGAAAAAAAAAAGAAAACTAGGGCTTTGATAGAGCTGGGCTGCCAGACGTTCAGTGCGAATAAACGTACAAAACCAATGCGTGTTGTTTGTGCACTGAACGCATTTCGTCTGGTAACCGTTACTATTTGAAAGCCGACTTGCTATCAGATGCTGGCCAAGGCTATCAGCATTGAATTTCCGCTACTAAAAGATGCAAAACGAAGCTAGCAGACTCAGCCATATCAGCATTTCGTTCAATTATTTGAATTTCCGCTACAAAAGATGCAAAACGAAGCTAGCCGAGACGATGGAGAGAATCCTAAGTGTAGCCGGACCCTAGCCGCGAAAGTGGCGAAACCGATAACTGAAACGCGGTGCAATAACAGCTTTACATATCTAAAAAACCACAAAATAGTGAGGAGTTGCTTGCCCACTTAAGATAAATATGCTTAGTCTTTGCCAACTGTTACTGTTTTCCTACACCCATTTATGGACAGGGTTCTTACAGAACCTCAATAACCTGGGAAACCTGGATATGTCAGGGATTTCGTTTGGTATATTATGAAACCATGATTGCTTCGAGCAATGGTAAATATGAGACAGGTGTGAATGATGAAGTGGGCTCTGGTGAACACCTTAAAAAGGTCAGGGATATTGCAGCAAAATTTGGTCAGGGATAACTTGGAAAAGTCAGGGATTTTCAATGTAAAAATTTCCTACGAATCCTGATGGAACGGAGTATTATATTTAATTAATTAAGAAAAACCTCTTTTCGAGTAGGAGAGAGGTTTATTTCGGTTTACCAACTTGTTTATATTACCACACGTAGATGTAAAAATTACGTAATGTTAGTTTTTCTTGTTTAAACTGTTTCAACCTATAATATAATTACGGGTTTATATTAATTGGGGTTTTTTCTTTAAACAATTGTGCAATTGATGATTCACTTGTGACTTGTGTGTTTCTAGATTCGTCTTCGACACCGTCGTCTGGTGGTGGCGATGTTAGTCGCGTAGGGGGCGCGGCAGGCGGCTCCGGAAGCGGTGGCGCGGGTGGAATGCAGGTGGCGTGGAGCGGCGACGTTAACGAACAATTGGCGCTAGCTGTTATCAAACTGCAACACTCTTTGGACGAAACTAACGTTCGATTGCAAGCCCTGGAGAAGAAACTAGCCAATGACAGAACAAGGGTAAGATTTACATTCCGTTTTCCCCTCATTATTTTAAAATCTCTGACCAATTAAAGGGACTGTAAAGTTGTCCGCGGACGGGGTTTTTTTTTAGCAAAGCCACCCCAGGCCCCCCCCCCCTCTTCCCGCAATCATTGACGCGTCAGCAGCTAATTTAAAACGCGTCGAACTTCGTGGTTGTAAAGCGGTTCCTTACATCTCTCGTGATTGGTTGTAAGCCGCTCTGCTCTGACGTTTCCCAAATCCCCACCCACTCCCGAGAACTAGTCCAAAACCCCCGCTGCGGCGTTCGCTAGAATCGTCGACCGTAGCAATAGCAAAGGCGCTGTGATTGGTCCATTTGTACCACGTGCCGAATTAGGCTGAATAACACAAAAATAGGAAAATACCCTAATACTATTTTCCCTATAAACAAGGAAAGACTTTCGTTTTGCTTACCCGCGGGGGGGGGGGGGCTGTTACATCAATAGTCTGCTAACATGAACTTTCTCCTGACTTCATACCCTCTTACCACGAACTTTCTCCTGACTTCATACCCTCTTACCACGAACTTTCTCCTGACTTCATACCCTCTTACCACGAACTTTCTCCTGACTTCATGCCCTCTTACCACGAACTTTCTCTTGAAGTCATGCCCTCTTACCACGAACTTTCTCTCGAAGTCATGCCCTCTTACCACGAACTTTCTCTTGAAGTCATGCCCTCTTACCACGAACTTTCTCTTGAAGTCATGCCCTCTTACCACGAACTTTCTCTTGAAGTCATGCCCTCTTACCACGAACTTTCTCTTGAAGTCATGCCCTCTTACCACGAACTTTCTCCTGACGTCATGCCCTCTTACCACGAACTTTCTCCTGACGTCATGCCCTCTTACCACGAACTTTCTCCTGACGTCATGCCCTCTTACCACGAACTTTCTCTTGAAGTCATGCCCTCTTACCACGAACTTTCTCCTGACGTCATGACCTCTTACCACGAACTTTCTCCTGACGTCATGACCTCTTACCACGAACTTTCTCCTGACGTCATGACCTCTTACCACGAACTTTCTCCTGACGTCATGACCTCTTACCACGAACTTTCTCCTGACGTCATGACCTCTTACCACGAACTTTCTCCTGACGTCATGCCCTCTTACCACGAACTTTCTCCTGACTTCATACCCTCTTACCACTAACTTTCTCTTGAAGTCATGACCTCTTACCACGAACTTTCTCCTGAAGTCATGCGCTCCCATCTCTTACCTCGGTTTTCGCAACCGTATTGGAAGTCGTTAGCTCAGGGCATTCAATTTAGACTATCAATATTGGCATCATGTCCCCGTAGCTCCTCCCCCACAGAATAAAAAAAATTATCAACGGTCCCACAGACGACTTTACATACAGTTTAATTAAGGCAAATTATTAATTTAAATTAGATGGGGAGTGGAGGCGTTATTCAAAAGATCTTTGGAGTTTCGCCCAATCTCTTGGCGCTGATCGTCGTCTGGCCATTTTTGGCCCTGTTTTTGGTCAAAGCTGCTCAAAGGAACTCCTCCAATCAACAATCCAGATAAGACCAAGATAGTACGTACGCGTCATCAAAGTGTAGGGAACAAATTATTATCCTGATAATACTATGGGGGAAATGATCACGTGTTAATACGAAAGTCTTATTTCTAATTCAATTACACAATGAACAATGGGGATTATGATACAACAATACTATGGGGGAAATCAAGGGGATTACGATACAACACGATGAACAGTCTATGGGGGATAATACTGAAGGACTATGGGGGAAATTGTACCGTTGTCTATTCGATCTGAAGACGTTTTATGTCTAATTGAGGCTGCATTAAGCTAAGAGAGACGTAGTTTATTAATACTATGGGGAAGTCTACTTGAACACGATGAACAGTCTATGGGGGTTTAATACTGAAGGACTATGAGGGAAATTGTACTGTTGTCTACTCGATCTGAAGACGTCTTATATTTCGTTGAGGCTGCATTAAGTTAAGAGGACGTGATTTGTTATTACTATGGTGAAGTCTTTTTGAACACTATGAACAGTCTATGGGGGTTAATACTGAAGGATTATGGGGAAAATTGTACCTGAAAGACTACGCTTATTTACTTGCTTTGAATGTCTTGCGTTTCGTTGCGTCTTCGTCATCTAAGAGAGGCGAAGTGGGATTATACTATGGGGGAATAATAATTTGTCTTGCGTCTAATGGAATAATACTATGGGGGAAATGATGCTATGTAAAGGAATGAAATGCTTATGAACGAAGGCCAGCCTCGCGTCTCACTGTGTCTTGATCCAGCTAACGAAGACATATTGGGATTATACTATGGAACTATGGAGGAATATTTGAAGTCTTACGTCTCATTGTGTCGTCATCAGGTATGGGAGAGGCGTTGGGGAAATACTATAGGGACACAATTAATGAACAGAATATTTGATAATTCTATGGAGGAATGCTTATCTACTTGCCCTCTCCCAATGTCTTTGTCAGCTAAGAGACAAAGACATTGAACAGTTAGTACCATAGACACGAGTGTTTTTCCGCTCTCTTCGAACGCGGTTTCGTCTGCTAGGAAAGACTCAATTGGATAATTCTATGGGGCAGCTAAATATAATATACTCGTTCTGAATGTGTCTCCATGGGCTAAGAAAGGCACAGTGAGATTATTCTATGGGAATTAATGCAGTGAACCATATAATTTACTCAATGAAAGCGAAAGATTACTCTATGGGAATTAATGCAGTGAACGATATAATTTACGCAATGAAAACGAGAGATTACTCTATGGGAATTAATGCAGTGAACCATATAATTTACGCAATGAAAACGAGAGATTACTCTATGGGAATTAATGCAGTGAACCATATAATTTACGCAATGAAAACGAGAGATTACTCTATGGGAATTAATGCAGTGAACCATATAATTTACGCAATGAAAACGAGAGATTACTCTATGGGAATTAATGCAGTGAATGACATAATTTACGCAATGTAAACGAAAGATTATTCTATGGGAATTAATGCAGCGAATGATATAATTTACGCAATGAAAACCAAATTCAGGCTTATTATGCTCCCTTTCAACGTAAGTTATCGTTTGTCCGCTCTTAATGTCTCATTCCCAGCCTATGGGAGACGCTATGAACAGTAATTGACTGATTGCGCATCTGGCTTTGTATTCTCCTTTTTCTTTTTAAGAATTGCTGCCACTGCTGCAATTATTGCCTCAGTTCTTCGTGTTGATATAGTTCTACATTTGGCGTTAACCTACTCTCAAAAATTAAACCTCATTTCTTTCCGTTTTAAATGGGTTTTAATTTTATTGCTAATTTAAAGAATTGCGTTTTTTTTTTTAATTTGCGTTGGTTTTATGCGGGATTTTTTTTTAATTGAAAATTGCGTTGAAATTAATTTTTCTTTTTTTTTAATTGAAAATTGCGTTGAAATTAATTTCTATTTTTTAATTGAAAATTGCGTTCAAATTAATTTTTCTTTTTTTTTAATTGAAAATTATGTCGAAATTTTTTTAATTGAAAATTATGTCAAAATTTTTTTTAATTGAAAATTATGTCGAAATTTTTTTAATTGAAAATTGTGTTAAAATTAATTGATTTTTCTTTTTTCAATCGAAAATCGGGTTAAAAATTCTTATTCTTCTTAATTGAAAATTGTGTTAAAATTAATTGTTCTTTTTTTTTTTTGATTGATAATTATGTTAAAATTAATTAATTTTTGGAAAATTAATGGGGAACTTTATGCTTGATTTCTTTAATGGGAAAATGATGGGAAAATTATATCTGGGATTTATTTCAAGGGAATTTAGGGGAAATATACGTAAGTTTCCTTAAAGAAAATGATGGGAAAATTATCTCCAATTTATTTTGATTAAATAATGCGAAAAATTATGTTATGCTCAAAAATGAATTCGGTTAAACTTTAACTATTTCTTTATAAGATAATTATGGAATTAATTCGCCATTAATTATCGGATTTCGTTGAATAGAGTTAATGGGGGAAAAGTATGTAGAAAAAAAGAGCTCTTATTTTTGCCCCTAGGAATTATGGGTAATTACTAATTACGGTCTTAATTACACGGAAAAAAATTTAAAATTTAAATTAAGAATTTGAAAATTACATTAAATTAAGTTCGAGGTTAACAAACACATTTAATTTAAATCCTTTTTAGTTTTTATTTTGTTACGTTGTAAATTAATTAAGGAAATTTTTTTATTATTTAATGAACTAATTAATTACCAACATCCCCCTGATCAATTAATTAATTAAAGTCCAAAGAAGCAATTATTAATTTTATTATTTTGTGATGTTAATTAAGTATTGTTTAGTTTTTCAGAGTAGGTTTAATTACAATTTTGTAAAATACTTGTAAATACTTATATAGATTATAATGGGGGGGGGGGTTTGAACATTTAAGTAAAAGAAATATATTAATTAATTAATTAAAATTAAATATATAATTAATTAAAAAGGAAATAAGGCTCAGAGGAAATAAATTAATATTTTTATATCCAGTTTCTAATTATATAAAGTAAACCTATGCTAGATTTAAATTAACTAATTTTAGTATATCCGTCAATGCTGCTAGAGTTTAATTAATTCTACGCTAAACGCCATCTATGAATAATTAACGTCATCAGGTGCTAAAATAATTATTTCTCTTCAAATTGTTTGGTTTTGCTTCTTGATTTTTTAAATGTAAATTAATTGAAGACTAATTCTGATATCGGCTGCTTTAAGTAATTTGAAAGCGCCATCTAGTGACGTTTTTACAATATTTAAAATAAAACTCTGTAAACGCAAATCCACCTTATTCGCTCTCTATCGCCACTGGAAGTTAGGCTTATCTGGGGATTTTTGGAGGGGAAGAAATTCGTCTGTCGTCTGCTACAGTACATTTTTTGGCCTTTTTAGCAGACGACAGACTAATTTCTTCCCCTCCAAAAATCCCGAGAAAAGTCTAACCGTATGAAATCGTTCTGTCGTCTGCTACAGTACATATTTTTGGCCTTTTTAGCAGACCACAGACGATTTTCTTCCCTTTACTCCCCACGACCAATCTCGAAAATAAGCGCCCTAACGGAATGAATTTGGTCTGTCGTCTGCTACAGTACATATTTTTGGCCTTTTTAGCAGACGACAGACGAATTTCTTCCCCCTTACTCCCCTCCACCAATCTCAAAAATAAGCCTAACGGGATGAAATTGGTCTGTCGTCTGCTTCAGTACATATTTTTGGTCTTTGTAGCAGACGACAGGCGATTTTCCTCCCGTTACTCCACCTCCACCGATCCCGAAAATAAGCATAACTTCCGATGGTGGTAGGGAATAAGGTGGGTTGGCGATATTTTGTGTAAAATCTAAAATGGCGATATCAGTAACTGATACTGAGGGTACCTTCTGTTGGTGCCCGTCTCTCTCTTTCCTCCCAGCATGCCTTGCTTCTCCCGAATTCCAATTTGTTTCTGTAAAATTATATTATATGATGGGAGAGATTTTGCTGTAAAAATAGACGTGAAATAAAGAAACGAAAAATTTGTATTTTTTTAAAAAGAAAATTTGCAATGTTTCTTTTTTTTTTTTTTTCAAGAAGTTCATTGAATGGGATTGGCTAATGCAAAGCGCGCTCTCGTTGTCACTTGTCGAGTGCGTGATCGAGTGGGCTATGCACTAATGCTCGAAATATCGCAGTTGATATTTGTGTTTGGTACCAAATGACGCAATTCACCCAATCGTAGGCACATGCCAAGAAAGATTTTAAAAATCTGCCGCCATCTTATTGAATGGCAGCCGAAAATTTAACCAAAATCCTTTATTACGAATAACTTTACAACGGTTTAGGTCTACTGTTGCAGACGACAGTGTACAGACCTTTGGTTTTTATGTTCAGTCCACACTGCCGTCAGATACTTCTGTTTGGTACCACGTGATGCAATTCACCCAGTGGTAGGCACGTGCCAAGAAAGATTTTAAAAATCTGCATCCATCTTATTGAATGACCATGGATGAAGGATGCGCGTGAAAAACATTCGACGCTCTACAGGATGTGCAACTCCCTATACTAAAAAGTAGACAAGTCGATACTAGCGCCGCCTGGCTACCAGCGCTGGAAACCCTCGCGGGAAAAATAAAATACTGGACATAAGAAAAAAACCCACTGTTTTGCTTCTAGCAGACGATCTGTTTTTTTCTCATGTCCAGTATTTTTTATTTTCCCCGCGAGGGTTTCCAGCGCTTGTAGCCAGGCGGCGCTAGTATCGACTTGTCTACTTTTTAGTATAGGGAGTTGCACATCCTCTTGAGCGTCGAAAGTTTTCACGCGCATCCTTCATCCATGGAATGACGGCCGAAAATGAATCCAAAATCTTTTATTACCAATAACTTCACAATGGTTTAGGCCTACTGCTGCAGACGACAGTGAGTGTACAGACCTTTGGTTTATGTTCAGTCCACACTGCCGTCATATAACTACCTCGACCCCAAACATTTAATAGTTTCCTTTAGGCCTACCGCCTTTGACCCTAACCCTTCAGACTCAATTGGTTAAGAAGACACGGAGCGTCGAAGCTCCATGGTTAAGATCCCACAAGGAATGAATAAAAAGGTAAAGTTCCTTTCTTATTACTCATTCGGTGATTCGAATTGCATTCGCGTTAAGGTGTAGGCCTATAGATTTACCATCATCCTGTTTACTTCGTTTTAATATAATTTATGTTAAAAGACCCAATTCGGCCATTAAATACTTGGCAAGAAACCAACGCCCAGGTGCAGGGGGGGAAGAGCCTCCGTATTAGGAGAGTTCCAAAGGTCAACGCCAGATGGAGCCCTGGCGTTTGACACATCCGCTTGCGTTACTTCTTGGCGCCAGGCAGCGTTGCTAGACGTACTATAATTATAGTACAATGCGATAATTTTAAGAGTTTTTCCGAAGCGTACGATAATTTTGACGCTGTACTATATAGTACGCTAAATTCGATAATTCGGCTTAGGCGTACGATAATTTCTAATTTAGCCGGAAATTGAACTAATATGATCAGAAAAGTCTCGCTAGGGGTAGACAAAGGCGAAATAGGAGGCAGGGAATCATGTTCATCCCATAGAAATAATACACTTAAGACCAAAGGCAGGATGTGAGAAACGCTTGGAGACATTATTACCCTATCTCCTTATGACCCTTGTACTGATTTTAGTATAAATTCAAGGTGAATAAGAACACCCGCATAGGTTTTACCGCTATTTTGGAGGCGCTCAGAGCGTAGGATAATTTTGGTTGAAAATCGATAATTTTTTGGCTTTGGTAAAATAATTTGGTAATTTTTATCTGGCAACGCTGGCGCCAGGGAATTAGACCAATATGGCGGCTTGGCCCTCCCGTACTGTTTACATTTCCTATGGCAATACAGGAATGGTCTATTGAAGTTAAATACGTTTTTGATCAAAGAAATTAAGTCTTCTAATTTAAACGTTGCCTAAATTATATCCGTGACGTCGGCCTACGGGAAGCGTTCTAGCCTTTCATAAAAAGTAAGCATGGGCGAATACCAGTTTTTGACTGTCGAGACGAATATCGAATAGTGAAAAATTTTCTTATCGAATACCGAGACGAATAGTTGTTTGGGAACCGAATATCGAATAATTAGGCTTAACTTAAAATTGCCCTTATCGAATAGTTATCGAATAGTCAGAAATAGAAGGATTAATTAAAATCAATTTAAATTATATTTAGAATTTAGATGCGCTATAGAGTAGTACCACTTCAGGCCTATTTTCCCATAGAAACTTATACATTAAAAAGTGTAACTGCCATTACTTTTTTAAAACATTTTTAGCGTTAATATTTTTGTTTTCTCGAATAGTTAATCGAATATTTAACGAATAGTTAATCGAATATTTAACGAATAGTTAGTCGAATATTTAACGAATAGTAGGCCTGAATAGTAAAATTCACTATTCGATATTCGTTCGAATAGCCGAAATGGGGCTTATCGAATATCGAGACGGTTATTCGTCTCGATATTCGATCGAGTTATTCGTGTTACTCGAGTATTCGCCCATGCTTAATTAAAAGTGGATTTCAAATAATCATTTCAAATGAAGCATTTTCAAATGCATATTGCGGCCAAATAAGCAGAAATCAGAGTCAATTAAAAGCTTGATATTTTTGAATTCACAGAAATTAATTCTATCTTTTGTTATATAAATCAGAGGTTTTTCAAACGAAGCTTCTCATTCCCTTTAATTAAGTGTGTACTTTTTGCTTTTACATCTGTATACTTTTGCTACCATCCTCCCCTTTTTTTGGAACCTTTCCAAAAAGGGAATGGTTAAGCAACTTTATTCTGTGTCCCGTTTCCCCCTAAAGCGGTTCAGAACTGACAATAACAAGATAGGCATCGAGACATTTTCAATATATTTAATGAATTATTACATTTGTTTTTTTTACAAAATTTGTTTTTGGTTTGAGTCGCAATTTCTTTTTTGTCGGACGCTTTACAAATATTACAGAATAGAATTTTTCTCGAGGAACGAAGGATCGTCTTGCGATCGACCAATCGAGGCCGACTACGTTACAATTAATCTAAGTAATTACACTAATTAACCTTCATTTCAATTAACACTGCATGATTAGACGGGTTAAGCAATTACTCTCAAAATGGCGGAAATATACATCCCAGGGGGAGGGGGAGGCTCCAAAGCAATGCGTTTCAGCGGGGGTGGGGGATATTACGCAAATACCCTCAAAATGGCGTCGCTATATCTCGGGGTTAAAAAACCGCCAAAGTAATACGATTTAGGCAATATATAAGAGGAAAAATACCCCCGAAATGGCGCCAATAAATCCGAGGAAAAATACCCTCGAAATGGCGCCAATAAATCCGAGGAAAAATACCCTCGAAATGGCGCCAATAAATCCGAGGAAAAATACCCTCGAAATGGCGCCAATAAATCCGAGGAAAAATACCCTCGAAATGGCGCCAATAAATCCGAGGAAAAATACCCTCGAAATGGCGCCAATAAATCCGAGGAAAAATACCCTCGAAATGGCGCCAATAAATCCGAGGAAAAATACCCTCGAAATGGCGCCAATAAATCCGAGGAAAAATACCCTCGAAATGGCGCCAATAAATCCGAGGAAAAATACCCTCGAAATGGCGCCAATAAATCCGAGGAAAAATACCCTCGAAATGGCGCCAATAAATCCGAGGAAAAATACCCTCGAAATGGCGCCAATAAATCCGAGGAAAAATACCCTCGAAATGGCGCCAATAAAACCGAGGAAAAATACCCTCGAAATGGCGCCAATAAAACCGAGGGCAAATACCCTAAAAATGGCGCCGATAAAACCGAGGGCAAATACCCTAAAAATGGCGCCGATAAAACCGAGGGCAAATACCCTAAAAATGGCGCCGATAAAACTGAGGAAAAATAGTAAAATACCCTCAAAATGGCGCCGATAAAACTGAGGAAAAATAGTAAAATACCCTCAAAATGGCGCCGATAAAACTGAGGAAAAATAGTAAAATACCCTCAAAATGGCGCCGATAAATCTGAGGAAAAATAGTAAAATACCCTCAAAATGGCGCCAATAAATCTGAGAAAAAAACCCTAAAAATGACGCCAATAAATCCGAGGAAAAAAAGCTACATTCTTAAGAAATCTGAGCACTTTTTCATTGGAAAATTCTAATTTAAATATGAGCTTGGGAAGAATTAATTGCGTCAAGTCTGGCAATTGTTCATTTACGCTCAAAATGGCCTCAGTAGCAATTACTAGAAGAAAAACTGCCATTGCTAGAGGGGGAAAATTGCACGGAATTTTTTTGCAAAAATGCTCTACCTAAAAAAGGGAGTTGTTTTGGGAGAATTAATTGCTTAACCCGTCTATTTTGTTTTCGGTTTATTTGTTATCCTTAAAAGGGGTTTTTTTTTTTTTTTTTTTTTGAAAATATTTCTATATTCCTTTAGCATCTTGCCAAGACACGCAATTTCGCGTCAAGGGCAAGTCGCTGAAAGACTAGCGTTTAACTAAACATTCATTCTTTAATTTAAATTATTTATTTTAATTAATTATAATTATCTTATATTTACACGCGTCAATTATTTTAAATTCCTACAATCGCGGGGTTGCAACCTTAAAAAGGGCAATGTTTACCCTTAAAAGATATTACGTTTCAATCCCTTCTAAGGTTGTTAATGTCTATTATATTAAAACCTGTAGTTGCAATCTTAGAAAGTTTAGTTTTTTTCCTTTGTTAAAAATAGGAGTAAGGAATTATTTTTCAATCCATTCTAAGGTTGTTCGTATCTATATTATTATAACCTACAGTTGCAGTCTTAGAAAGGTGTTGATTAAAATTGTTAATGTCTACCTATAGTTGCAGTCTTAGAAAGACTAATTTTCCTAATTGTTAAAAATAGCTAAGCTATTTGTACCTTTCTAAGGTTGTTTATGTAAATTCGCTAAACCAGAAGGATAGAGAAGTGGCATTTGTGTCATTTTCACGTAGAGTTTAATGAAGTCAAAGGCAGACTGCTGCCATTACTCAATAGAAGGCGTTTTTTTTTTCAATGTTAAAAATGGATTTACAATTTTTTGTTCCTTTCTAAGGTTGAAATTGGCAACTTGTTAATTAATCGGAATATTTACACGCGTTGAAAACATATTAAATTTAATTTGAAGTTGCAATTTTAGAAAGAATATCTACATTTATTTTACGTTCTTTTTTATTTCAATGTGTTCCTTTCAAGGTTGCAACTCGCGGCATAATTATGGATATAAAAAAACAAGGGGGGCGTGGTTTGTATTAGAACGAGGAATAACTCAAATGAATTAAAATTGCGCGTCGGGGAAGTTAAGAGCGGACTAAGAATTCGAATCAATTTTCCTGAAATTAATTAAAATAATAATAATAAGTTAATAATGTTAAGTTAAAAAAAATTTTTTTGGTTAGTAATAGCAAGAAGCGATATCTAGTTTACTAGGGAGAAGATATAAATTCGCCACATTTCTAACTTTATCTCCAGTCCAAACGCCTCTAAATTACAACCAGCATCTCATTGGTTCTTGAAACCTCACGTCAGCGCGACGCGAATGACGAAAATTACAGTCATATTTTCCGACTGAGGAGAGGCGTTCGAAATAGCCCGGCCTCCTTTTACGCCCCCCCCCTTGTATTTTGAAAGGGGGACTGGGACTATAAAGCGCGAATACTTAGGCATCTTATATCTTCTCCCTAGTAAACTAGATATCGCTTCTTGGTAATAGATAAGCCTATAGTTCAAAATAGCCGAATTATGTCTTCTATAGTTTGCCTATTTCCAAGGAAAACTGAAATTTCTTAAGCCTAATATGAAAAATACCCAAATCCACCTTCCTTATTCCATAGCCAGAAGTTAGGCTTACCTCGGGATTCGTCTGTCGTCTGCTATAGTACATTTTTTGGCCTTTGTAGCAGGCTACAGACGAATTTCTTTCCACCTTGCACCCCTCCACGAATCCCCAGATAAGCCTAACGGGAAGAAACGCTTCTGTCGTCTGCTACAAACTACAAAGGCCAAAAAATGTACTGTAGCAGACGACCGACGAATTTCTTCCAGTTACTACCCTCCTCGTCAGTCTGGGAAATAAGGATATTTTTTAAACTAGTCCTTGGGACCAGTGACTTCCAAGTGTCGGAAATAATTAACTGGTCTCCGGAGTGGTCCCAGCCTTTGTTCTCCTATAGATTTGCAATTAATAAACTGGTTTTGGACCAGAGGATGTGCACTGCTATTTGCCAGACTGGTCCATGGATCCGTAGGTAAGCCAAACGGGAAGAAATTCGCCTGTCGTCTGCTACAGTACTTATTTCTGGGCTCTGGAGTCTGGCCTTTGGATCAGACGGCAGACGAATTTCAACCAACCTTGCACCCCTCCACGAATCCCCAGATAAGCCTAACTTCTGGTAGCAATAGGTATTAATAAGGCGGATTAGGCTTAGTAGCTATATTCCCACAAGCAAAGCAAGGCCTATTTCATTTACCCATAATCCCTTTAGTAGATTAAGCGTGAATTATTATTATTACAATAGCACTTACTGTTTGTTCGATATAGTTGTTTGTTTGTTTGATCTTTGTTGGTTTAGTTGGTTGAAATTGTTGGCCAAGACTGAGGTTGTAAAATGACGCATGGTGCCAATGTGCTTGTTGTTCTTGGTGTTGCTGTTGTTATTTTGCGTCGGCGGGTGGTGCACGTTCTGGTGCATAAAATGCTGGTACGATTGGTGGTAGACCAAAGGGGTGCTCCAATCGTGGTGCGAATGCGCCTCTCTGTAATGTTTACTCGAAGTCTTGTTGAAGACCGGCAACAACTCGTTCGCTTCGTTGCTCAGCGCCTAATTGCGGTTCAATTCAGTTTCGACTTTAATAACCTCGATTCTAACTTAATTCAGTTTATTCCCGTTGCCGGTGCCAAGGCTTAACTAACAAACTTGGGGGAAAAATGGCGTGTTATCCAATTCACATTAGAAATATTTCAAGCAGACGACGCTTTATTTTGTCCCCAGATTTTTAAGTTAAAAATTACCTAACGTTAAGCCTCGGCGAACTCGTAAGAAAGTAGGTGCGATTCAGTATCAGAGTTTGACCTTAATTTTAACTTAATTAAGTTTATTCTCGATGGATGTGCCAAGGCCTAACTAACAAATCGGTTGCAAAATGACGCGTCATTTGATTCGCTTCGCATTAGGAACATTCCAATATTTTCTACTCTGCAACACAGACGACGCGTCATTTTGCCTCCAGATTTGTCAGGTAAAAATTATCTGGCATTAAGCCTCGGCAAACTCGTAGGAAATTCCCCGAAGCAAGCAGACGACGCGTTATTTTGTCCCCAGATTTGTCAGTTTAAAACTAATCTGGCGTTAAGCCTCGGCGAACTCATAGGGTAAAAGGTGATTAAACAAATTGAAACTGGTTACCTTTAGGTAGATGGTGGCGTCGGTGCCGTATCCTTCGTAAGAGGTTAATATCAGATCTCCTTGGAAATAACGAGCGTACAGACGAGACAATGGAAGACCGTAACCATACCCCGCCTAAAAACAGAGGTCAAGTTGGAAATTAATTTATGTTGATATTTATTAAAGTTTACACGGAGCTGTATTGTAGGAGTAGAGATTAGGCTTAAAGGGGCTAGACATGAGTAATCCCATTCTCGATGCTTGTGCCAAGGCTTAACGCGGCGCGATTTTCAACTGACAATTCTTGGTAAAAATAATAAGTCTGGCTGCTTCGCACTCCAAAAATATTGGAACGTTTGCGTTTCCACTATAAAGTGGATGACGTATCATTTTGACCCAAAATTGTCAGTTAAGCCTTGGCACAAGCATAGGGAGGGAATAAGATCGATTAAAACTGCCAACCCCCATCAACAACAAAGTGTTGATCAGGTTTCTATCACATAACATTGAAGTAAAGCGCGGGTCACGTGGTTCCCCTACCCCAAACTCCGGCTTTAGCTTGGCTAAGGCTAGTGGGCGGGGTTTATAAATCCCGCCCACAAATGCCTCCCGTTTGATTGGTGTCGTTTTGTATTCATTGCTTTTAAATGGCTACTAAGCCTTTACGAATAATTGGAATTAGCTCATTTCATGGTTGGCCCGTTTTGGTTGCTAAGCCTTTGCCAATACAAAACTGATGCCTGCGAGAGTATTTGAATGGACTTACCAAAGGGGCTGACTCTGAATTGGTCTTTGGGGGCTGGGGAGCAGTCGAGTACATGTACTGGAACAAAAGTTCTGTGCACGAACGAGGAATTCCCCCTCCGCGATCTGACATCTGCAATTAAGGGTCAGAATTAAGAATGGTGTCTGAGGTAGAGATACACTTCAAAGACACGTGCCTTGATGGTCAAATCCTCTTTTCCCTTGACCAGTAGAATGTGAATGGGCGAGTATTCGTCCGAAGATTCTTGGTGTTCAACCACGGCTCTCATGGCGTTCTACAAGTGACGACATCAAATTTGTTTTTAATTCAAACGCCATGTATTTTTTGCCTAGGCTTAAGAAAGGGCTATTCTTTCTTGGACTAATCTTTCTTTTCTTATTAATTACAGGGTTGCCAAAATATCAATTGCCTTCTCTTTTGGCCTATTTTTAAATTTTCCCAGACCCTTTTTGGGCCTATTTTTAAATTTTCCCAGACCCTTTTTGGGCTTATATTTAAATTCCCTTGATATGTGGCAACCCTATCTTAGTCTTAATTAAGAAGGGTCTAATTAAAATGACTGACTTTGAAGAGCTCGAAGAGCATGTGATATAAATGCGAAGGAACATAGACCACTGATATCCTATTACTGCGCTCAACCACTGCTCAAAACAAATTCTAATCAGGAAAAAAACTGATCTAATTGGTTAAGGTCAGAGTTGAACATACCGTTTCTTTCTTCGATGATCAAATCGGGAGCGCCGCAATAATATTGTTCGCACAGGAACCTGGCGTTCTCGTACGCGTCTAATAATCAAACGTTAATTAATTAATTAAGTCAGTCAATTTGACTGAAATCAGGGAAAAATTGTTCAATTTACCGTGAACGACATCGGATATATTACAAGAAGGATCGATGCAGCCGATGTGACGAGAATGGTGCGTGATATCCTCTCCAAACAAAGACGCTAACATGACACAATACAATGGATTAGAGTAATGCAAAGGCGTAACGAATGCTTGCGCGAAAGCTTAACGAATACATGTGCAAAGGCTTAACGAATACATGTGCAAAGGCTTAACGAATACATGTGCAAAGGCTTAACGAATACATGTGCAAAGGCTTAACGAACGAGTGCGCCAAAGTCTTGACAAATACATGTGCAAAGGCTTAACGAACGAGTGCGCCAAAGTCTTGACAAATACATGTGCAAAGGCTTAACGAAAGAGTGCGTGAAAGCTTGACGAATACATGTGCAAAGGCTTAACGAACGAGTGCGTGAAAGCTTGACGAATACATTTGCAAAGGCTTAACGAACGAGTGCGCCAAAGGCTTAAGAAATATGTACGCAATATCAGGGATTTTGGATACACGCTGACAGCACTTAATAATTAGGAATTGGTCTCTTCCTATACTGCGCGATGATAATTATAGCAATGGGGAATTCAGTATTTCGAGCCTGCGGACCGCAGCGCCATCTAACAGACTCTAATTTCAAAATGTCATCAACGCAATCAATTTAAAGGTTACAAATTTCGACTCTAAAACACCTGTAGTAGAACACACTGTATTGTAAGCCTTGCCAATAAGCGACTACACGTCCACTCCAAAGTCTCCCTTTTTCATTAGGCCTTTGTCAACTGGCTAAGCCTTGCCAGTGCACGAGCGGGTGTGATAAAGTGAAGCGACTTACTGTGTTGGTTGATGAGCATTCTAATGGATATCCTGGAAATGTAGAATCTGTCGAGGAAGTACTGGATGCTGTGTTCCATCTGCTGATCCAGATTGGTCGACTCCTTCAATTCCAGCATGCCTTGCGCCATAGTTTCCACTACGTTCGTGTGACGATTCCTAATCTTCACCAAGGCCTGACAGAAACTGATAAACCAAAAAACCCACGCGAACGTTCTATAAATTCATGGTTCAAACTAATTCAACTCTTAGAGAGAGAAAGTGTGTGGGTCTTACGCGTCGAGAACTCTGGGATCTTGTCCATCTTCTCGTTCGAAATCCAGGATTTCCTGGAAACTCATGCCGTACCTGCGGAGTACAATACAGAGGCTATTTCAAATGGCCAGCTCTTTCAAGGCAGCGTTACCAATGAGATAGAACATATGTATTAAACATGGAGTTATAATTCAAATGGGCTTAAGGCGAAACACATTGTTTTTATCAAGGACGTTTATCAAAACATGACAGCGCCATCTGTGAGCCTCTAGCGGAACTAATTACAACTTTTACTTATTGCTTATTTGCAATCAGAAACATCGTTATGATTTTTATTTCATCTATTTATTAGATTAAAAAGGACTAGAGTTTTTATTATTTAACTCGCGTATTTTATTTAACACGTTTAAAAAACTATCTGGACAGCTTGTATCAGCAGACGGTAATAAAAAAGTTCTTCAAGTGATTAATAGGTGGCGCCACCCGTATTTGATACAGATTCATGCTTGAGATCCCACGTTGTGACTCTAGGTTTAATACATATATTCTACTAGCTGTGATTCCCGCGGCGTCACTCGCGTGTAATAAGAACTTCCATCAAAATGATTTAAAGAATGGGTAGATTTTACTGATGACTAATATTTTGTAGCACCCTAGGAGCGAAGGCACTCGGCGTCGCCCGTCAGCCCTTAGGGATGCATTTTTTATTATTTTTCACGCGGACATTATTCCATAAAGAAGGGTTTTTAAATTTCTGGCCGCCATTTAAAGAGATGGTAACAAATCGAACCCGAAAGTCCATTCAGCCCGTCTATAGGTTAAAGGGAACCAGTGTACTAAATATTTGCGAAATCGTTTGAAACGCGCGGACTCTGTTGCGTAGAGAAGATTTTTTACATTTCTGGACGCCATTTTTTAAGACGGCGGCGGATTGGAAAAATATTTCTTAGTACGCGCCTACTACTTGTGAGTAACGTTCCTGCAAATTTTCAGCCTTCTAGGGAAAGCGGTTTAAGCTGGGCGTTGATTATCAGTCAGTCTGTCAGTCAGGAATTTGATTTATATAGATATAGATCTCATTGGTCGTTATACTTACCAGCTGCGCACGAGGGAGACCGAGGGCATTTGTAGCAGGTTTTCTGGAAGCAATTGAATTTCCTTCATGATGTTGGCCAGACGAACCGGCAACTCTTTCCTTAGGAAAACAAAGGAAGTCCGTTCGCAGGCTTTCTCACCTAAACAAAAAAACACCAATAATATTAATTTTATCACAAACAAATCAGAACAGAACAGTTATTTCGACAAGTTTTGTCCTTTTTTGGCGCCTAATTATACCAAAAGCATATAGATATAAAACCAAAAGTACACTTCGAATAAGATCAGTAATTTCCATGAATTTTGGCCTTTTTTGGCGCCTAATTATACCTAAAGTAAATAGATATAAAAACAAAAAGTACACTTCGAATAAGATCAGTAATTTCGATGAATTTTGTCCTTTTTTTGGCGCCTAATACCAAAAGTATATAGATATAAAAACAAAAAAGTGCACTTCGAATAAGATCAGTAATTTGGACGAGTTTTGGCCTTTTTGGCGCCTAATTATACCAAAAGTATATAGACAAAAACAAAAAGTACACTTCGAATAATATCAGTAATTTCGATGAATTTTGTCTTTTTTTGGAGCCTAATTATACCAAAAGTATAAAGATATAAAAACAAAAAGTACACTTCGTTAATTAAAACTTGCTGGCGCCGTGTAATACGAGAAGCCCCTCCTTTATCCCCCCCCAGAATAGTGAGGGACTAGAGAAGATCGGGAAAGTAATTATTGTCTGTACCACCTTATTACTTAATTATGAATAACAAGTGTCATAGAAACTACTAATAACCAGCGTTATTGGACTAAGCATTGGGACCTTCCACCGTGAATTGAAAAAAAGGTCAAAGGTTATAGATAAAACCGGGTAAATTGCTACGGGACAAACGGCAAAAGTATATAGATCTAAAAACGAAAAGTATCCTAAACTTCGTTAATTGAAACTTGCTAGCGTTGTGTCATATGAGAGGCTCTAACTCCTTTGTCCCCGCCCCCCAGGAATAGTGTCGACCCCCCTCCGCCGCGTATGATTACCTTCCTTCTGCGTGGAGGGCACAGAGGGGAACAAGCCGTGAATAGGCTAAATATAGTAGTAGCGCAGCACGCACTATTTTCTATAAACTTATTTCCGTCAATTGTCTCTTTTATCCGATTGGTTAGTTAATTCCTGTAGGCGGTTGCTTAATTGGAGCGGGAGGAGGGACGTACTTTGCTTATTTCAGTTTACACATCGTCTACAGTTAACCAAAGGCAGCTAGGGAATTCTTAATCAAGTGTAGGATACTTTTTTTGTTTTAAATCTATACACTTTTGATAATATATTATCACACACAAATTAGGTACCAAATTAAAGCCTATCAATCTATTGCTTGTAAAGTTTCAAAATTAATGCGGTTCCTTTTAAACTCCCCCCCCCCCCCAAAAAAATCATTTAAATACACACTTTGTTTTTTATTTTATTATGTTTTTTGGGCCTTGGAACGAAATTATCCCAAACAAATCTGATTCCATACATCTGATTAAAAATTGAAGTGGTTTGTTTTTCAGAGTTCCATTACAAAGTTGACCCCCCCCCCCCGCACTTTTTCGAATACTGAGACGGGAGGAGCTACGAAGACGTGACGTCAATATTGGTATAGTCTAAATTTGTATGCCCTGAGCTAACGACTTCCAATATGGTCGCCAAAACCGAGGTAAGAGATAGAAGGATGTGGCGTCACCCGAAAGTTCGTAGTAGCAGCATGGATAAAGAACGCGCGTGAGGTTGAAATTTGTTTTCACTCTATAGGATAGGCAACTCCCTATCTCGGACGACAGCTTATTCTGTATATACTCTGTTACAACATCGGTTGTCAGCACGCGTAAAGCTAGGTCTCTATGTAACCTACCTTTGTACGTGATGTCAAGAGACCAAAAACTTCAGGATCTTCAGGATTTAAAATATCCGCGAGTTTTTTTAGCTCGAGTGCACGGACCTCTAGGCCTTAGTTTCAAATACGTGTGAAATTGCCAACAGCCTACTACACGTCGTATTTGAAACTAAGGCCTAGAGGTCCGTGCACTCGAGCTAAAAAACTCGCGGATATTTTAAATCCTGAAGATCCTGAAGTTTTTCGTCTCTTGACAGCACGTACAAAGCTACGTTACATAGAGACTTGGCTTTGCGCGTGCTGACAACCGATGTTGTAACCGAGTATATACAGAATATGTTGTCGTTCGAGATAGGGAGTTGCCTATCCTATAGCCAGAAGAAAATAGGGGAAGTGGGTAGCTTGGGCAACTTCGCGAGGCGTCCCGTTTACGGATTTTTCGCGCCATTTCCCTCCTCGTGGGGGTGAAGAGAGATAGGATTTTTACGCGCATTAACACACGAGTGACGTGTTTCTGTGGACAGTACGGTCCTACGCCTTCCAACTGACTAGAGGCGTCTGCTAGAGGCAGTGAGGCACTCAGGCAGAATGGCAGAGGCTGGAATCGAGTGGTAAGTACTAAATTCATAACTTATTTTAAAATATGTCTTTATTTTTAAATACAATGGTATTTCTAAGTTCCAGGGAAAAAATTAACTTGTCCGAAGTTTTAAACTGTGATAGGGAAGAGTTAAAAGTAATAAAGTTGTATCCAAGTTGTTGTAGTTTGATTTTTAATATTGGGATTGGTTTGGGTAGATCTTACTTTTCCTTTCAACACAGCCTGAGTTTTCTTATGGGTAGTTTCCTTGTACGTTAAATCACACTGCGTACTCTTAACGACATTCATTTTATTAAATAACCGAATTTTCGTCCTTAATTAAACCAATATCCGCATTAACCCGTTGCCTGACGTAACCCTAACCAGCGTGGGAAATAAGGCGGTGGCACAGGGCAAATGACCAGTTTAAAAATTGCGTGGACCAGTTTAAAAATTAAATCGGAGGGGGGTCAGTGGTCCACAGGACCACTAAGAAAATTCAAGGGTTTCCAGAGCCCAGACATTAGCTAATATATTGTAATTATCCACTTCTTAAATTTAGCAGACGACACGCCCTAGTCAGTGGTCATGGACCAGTTTATTTATTCCAGGCCAGAGGGGTCGCTGGCCCAATGTCCAGTTTAAAAAAAATCCTTATTTCCCACCCTGACCCTAACTCAAACTGAAGCACAGCAGAAATATAAGCAGACTACACAAGTTAGTTCCACAGTTCGCTACATGGTGGCGTTCGCAATGAAATCTGGTACTATTTTATGCTTCGCGCCGATTGGCCAGATTCAAATTTTAAGGGTGGTAGGGGAATCGACCATTGTAAGTGAGAATCACTGGACGACTTGTATGGCTCAAGGCTACAGCTACCCACTTCCCCTATTTTCTTCTGCTATAGCGTGAAAACAAATTTCCTCACGCGCATTCTTTATCCATGGTCTAAATTGAATGGTCTGAGTGAACGACCATAACGACTTCCAATATGGTCGCCAAAATCGAGGTAAGAGATGAGGATGTGACGTCACGAGAAAGTTCGTAATAGCAGACTACGTTTGCTCCTTGACACTTACACACAGACACGTCCAGAATAACACCTCTCCGTGACGTCATCGTCACTCGGAGAGGTAAAAACTTATAGTATAGGCTACAGAAACAGTGTTCTTTGTTCAAAAGCGTAGGATTTGTTGTTGTGTTTAGACAATGTTTTTATGTATTTTGATTGCGTAACAATCTACGTAAAGATAACAGCGCGCTTCACTAACTTGTTATTTATTATTCCTCTTCAAAACCTGTCATTAGATAATTTGCTTTCCATTCTTAAACGTGGCAAACGCGTCACCACTTCGCCCCGCCCGCTTTAAAACCGATTAGTCTAATTCTACGCAATTAGCCTTATTCCTGATCAGCGCCATCTACCCATAGCGGTGACTTTGAGAACTACTGTAAGCGGCAAGCCAATCAGATGTCGCTAAAATCTGGTGACGTCATTTTTGGTAAGACCCGAGAGTGCCAGTCAGTGACGTCATCAGATTTTAGCGACATCTGATTGGCTTGCCGCTTACAGTAGTTCTCAAAGTCGCCGCTATGGGTAGATGGCGCTGATCAGGAATAAGGCTAATTACTAGTAAAGGGAGAGTATCACTTCGCAACAATTACGAGCCTAAAAATATTAAGAATGGTTTGGTTTCGGTTTAAGATGGATGAAATAACAAACAAACAGTTAAAGAGAATTTCAGGTTTATTTTTAAAACTTCCGCCATTTTGAAAGATGGCGGCACGTGCACGTTCATTTACACCTAACAAGTTATATTTTTTTTAGGACAAAACGTCTTTACCGCTTTTGCGAGTAATTGTAAGTACAGTTCGTAATGCTAGAGACGCGACAACAATTGACAACTACCATAGCCCATTCGATCACGCGCGTCACGCCGCAAGCTGCTCGAACTATAGCAGCGTAGCGTAGCGTCCGTGAGCGCGGATCGAGTGGGCTATGCTACTAGACTCGGTTTTGCAGTCCTTAGTCCAGGGATAAGGGAGGTTAGATGGATTGGAAATGATGAAGGGCGACCTGCGACACCGTATCTCTCCAAGTGTACCTCGCGCACGCCCCTACCCTTCGGTAGGCGATTGCCAAGTGCTGCCGCGTAGCGCCATTTTATATGTACGAGAACTAGCTTCTATTTTTAAGATAGAGGGAGCGTCCTTTACAATTTCGTCCGGTACGACCCTACCTAACCGCTGAGGATGCTGGGAGGACTACGGTGCCGTAGGTGGGGATGCAGAGGTAAAGTTATAGGTATGGGGGTTTCCACTCCATTCCTCTCTCCTTCAAGCTTAGTCCTAAGCCTTTGACAGCGCCTCACCACCAGGCGTCGCTTTACCCTGAATCTATGACCTACCTCCCTAACTTTATGACAAGCCCCTTTAAAAAATTTCTCATGACACTTTCCCTTGTTCATGATTCATCTCCTACCCTCCCACAACTGGTATCTCAGCTGTTTGCGTCACACTCCCTCGGTCGAGCCCTCTTTTAGACCAATCAGAGACGCTAATTTCGAGGTCAGTTAAGGCGTCACTACCAGACCCCCACCGTTATTGGTTACCGAGGCTTAAGGTGTTTTATTGCCCGGCCTAGAGAGAGAGGACTGAGAAATAAACCAAGGCCTAGCGTTCGATTCTTCTAAATACATGTTCTAATGATTATGATCATTGTAGTATTTTTCCGTGGTTTCCTTGACAAATTAGGCTTAAAAACACACTTGAAAACCATATTGCGAAATATTGCGTTATTCTGTAGTAAGACTTGTTTGCGGAAATATCAACACCAAGTTTATTTTAGGCAAATAAGCTTTGAAAAACCAGTATCGAGTGTGATTTCTAAGCCGCTAAAATACTATAAAAACATTATTTCAAGGCAAAACAACCTGAAACGGTTTATACCATGTTATATTTAAATAACCAAGGCTTAGACATTAATAAAATCAGTTTTAGTTTGGTTTAAAGCCCTGTTTATAAGCGTAGAAGACTGGTTTAATTAGAGATTTCTAAGGCCCTCAATGACTATCAGCAGGCTTCTCATAGAGCATACGTCTAAGGCACTCAAACACTAGATAAATACCCTTTCTTCAGTCTTCAAAAGGCATTTTGAAGCTAGTGTAAGCCTAAGTAATAATTCAATTTGTACCAAGGCACTCAAAGACTACAATCAGGCCCTCAAACACTAAAAGCAAGCTTTCACCTAAGTCACTCAAATACTATGTAAATACCCTTTCTAATTTCATCAGTACGGTTTTCTCAAGGCATTTTAAAGCTATGGTTCCAAAATAAGGTAGCGGTTTAATTTAACACGGGGGGGGGGCAACAATTTACGTATTTTGGCCATTTTAAAGTTGCACCAATGATAGCAATTAAGGCAAGAAATTAAACAGGCAACTTACCAAAGTCAATAAATTGCTTTATGGAGAGAGGCGAAGGGTTGAATTGGGAATAAAAATCCAAGAGTTTCGTCATATCGCGCATTAAACGTAAAGTCACTTTCATTTTGAACACTTAATTAATGTTTAATTAACGATTTAGTTATAATTAACGTTGTTTAGAACACAGCCTTCCGTTATGTTCTTTTATAGCGCTAAGCCTAGATTATTTCACGATTAACTTCGAAGTCTTTTACCTATATTTAAACACGGTTTATTTAAAATTAGTTTTTTCAAACCGGAATTAAGAATTTTTAATGGAATTTCACTCTATTTGGTATTCAGCTACGAGCTGCTATCATCAAACTACTCCAGTATTGTTGTTAACTGTCTATCTACTGTATTATTAGGCTGGCAGCACTGACGGATGCCGTTGGCTGCTAATAAAGCGCCACCATGGAGTATTATTATGAGAAATGTAGCTGTATCAGTGTGATATTACGGGAAATTTATAAATCAACACTTGTATAATACTCCTTGGTAAAATGCTTGAGATAAAACGATCATAGACTACTCAATTCAAAGTTGGCTTTGTATAGAGATTATAGGTTTTTCCAAGTTCCAATTAACGGAAGTGAGAACTAATTTAGCTCAGTTCAGATCAGATCTAGAAAATTTACTGTTTTTAGACTAATACTGTTAGTATTGGAGAAAAATAATATGGAGTAGAAAACGAGAGGTTCTTCAATAACAAGTGTGAGAGCGTCCTGGTAAACATTCGAGAATGGTGTAAGATTAGGAGTACGTAGTTCAGTCACGAAACTCTGAAGGAAATCGCTGTTTTCTTAATGTTTGGTTGATGGGCTCGAGACGTCACAGTGACGTAAAAGGTTGTTGAGCGGGAAAGTGACATTTTGAAATTAGCGCTGTTTTGGAAGAAGGAGTAAAGAAGCGCAAATGTTTTTTTTTTTCAATTATTAACGAACTCCACGTCTCCATCCCTCTCTTCTTTAAGGCGAAAGTAAAGAACTGAAGTTCTGATGCATAGCCCACTCGATCTATGTGTGAGCTGTTTGCGTAGTTGAGCGCGTGATAGAATAGGCTATGACTGATGTCTTTTCTACGTTAATCAAGGCCTGTGCCATTGAGTTGAGAAAATTACCACTATAGTGACCTTTGGGTTAACCTGCCTATTGGGCTACGTGGGGCACTTTTGAAAACATCAGGACTGACAGACAGCTACCAAGTTTATCACGCAATGGTGTCGCCATCTCGAAGCCTAGATAAGAAATATATAAATTCTTGAAATCAGTCAAATTTCCCGCCTTTTATTTTAGTTTCCTTGGTTGCACTGGGATGGCGCCTTAAGCGCGTGATATAGTTAATTGGATCTTATATCCTAGCGGATGAAAGGGCACAACTGTTACTATGGGGTAGTATGATTATGATGGAGGCTCAGCTGCAAATAAACTTCCATTCTCACTCCCTGGTTTTACGGGAGTAAAACTAACCGATATGCATGTCATATAAGGAATCTTTCTTATTTCCGGCCCTGGGGCCCAAGGGGTCTACAGATCAGCGTGGGAAATAAGGCGGTGGCACAGGGCAAATGACCAGTTTAAAAATTGCCTGGACCAGTTTAAAAATTAAACCGGAGGGGGGTCGGTGGTCCAAGGGACCACTAAGAAAATTCAAGGAAAAACAGAGTCCAGACCTTAACTCAACTATTTTAATTACACATTTCTTTAGTTTAGCAGACGACGCGCCCTGGTCAATGGTCACGGACCACTTTATTTATTCCAGACCAGGGGGTCGCTGGCCCAATGTCCAGTTTTAAAAAAATCCTTATTTCTCACCCTGCTACGGATTACGGAATTTAACTGCCGGTGCCGGAAGCCCGGAATAGAGAAGAATTGTCTGCTAGAAGTTCTGCTGAAATGGTTCGGTAGACTAAGTTTGGAATGGGTTTGTGGCAATCAGTCTTGGAAATAGCACAGGTCCACAGGTCAAAAACCAGTTTATTAATTGCTCGGACCAGTTTTTTTATTCAAAATCCGGGGGTTACTGGTCCTTGGGACCAGTTTATTAATTGAGAATTTTTATGAAAATTCAGGAGGGACCAGTTTAAAAATTCTAGACATAAATTTCTACTCCATGGATATAGTCTCCTAGCCTTGACATTTTTTAATTCTTTCCTTCCTTGCTACAACCACTGCCCACTCGATCACGCTTTGGCTTCACACGCTTTGCTATAGATTATAGAAGCCCCTCCACACAATGTTTTTCCTATGTAAAAGCGCGTGTTGGTAATTTTGAGCTTTTTCGCTCGAAAAATCCAAGGAGCCAGCTTTTAACATGACCGGCTATGGGAGGAACACCGTTATTTTGCCCTAATTTTGAAACTATTGGTGCAAACCTCTTGAAATTTTAAAGAGATGTGAAAAAACAACGTTTGCTATGTTTTGGAAATTTTGAAAAGTTTCCCTTCTTTTTTTTGTATAAATATTAGAACGAAAATTAGCCCTACTTAAAGGGCTTGGTCTTGGAACGGTTTAATAAGTTTTTCCGTTTCACTTGTTCGAATCTCTTGAAATTTTAGTGAGAGGCACATTGAACGGTTTTAAGTTATGATGCAAAGTTTCGAAGTTTTCAAAGAAACAATTCACTTCCAAAAAATTCATTAAAATTGTGCTTGTGCATAATCCTACAACCTATTTAGTCGCTTAGGGAAATTTTAGGAAAAGGACTATTCGTTTTAAAAGTTCGAAATTTTCCACAATAATTTAAAAACTTTAAATATGCCTTTCACTAAAATTTCAAGAGACTCGAACCAGTGAAGCTGAAAGAAACAAATGTAAACTGTTTGAGACTAAGCAATTAAATTATGGTTCATTTTCGTTTTAATGTTGTTACAAAAAGCTTTGTAAGAGAAAACCTTTGCACAAAAATACCAAACATTATTTTGCAAATCTCATTAAAATTTCAAGAGATTTCAACCAGTATTTTCAAAATTAGGACGGAAATGTTAAGAGTTAACTCTGATTTTTGACATAATTTTGCATCTATAGCCCGATCGAGTGGGCTGTGCGTCAACGAAATACTCCCTTAATTTTTCAATAGGATTAGTAAAAAATAAATTAGGGATAGGGTCACTGGTCCCAAGGACCAGTTTAATATTGTAGACGCTGGGGGTCACTGGTCCCGAGGACTAGTTTCAAAAAAATCCTTATTTCCAAGACTGGTGGCAATGACGCGATGTGGACGGTTACTTGAGGATTGGGGACTTGCAGTACTACTTCATGCAACCTCACTCTAGCTAAAAAATATACCAATAGGGGAATCCGAAGAGGGAATAAAATAGCTTCTACTCTGCAAAAATAATACCAGAATTAGGAATTGCGATATGCTTAGTGGGAGAAGATGCGCTCGAATTGCCAAGTCCCAAACTCGCAATGTCGAAGTATTTTAATTTAAACAAAAACCAGTGAGGTGTGGGGGCGTGCAGTGCTCAAGTTGCGTCAACATTCGGCAATTGACATTTGCGTGAATGGAAGAGGATGACAGGCATTGGAAAATTAAACGACATCGTTCATGACGACATGATTCATCATTCACATCACATGAATCGCGAAGAGTCGTCTGCTTAGACATTCCAGTGCGTGACTCGGTTAGTGGCGATCTGCCGATATGGAATTGTTCTAGTATTTGGATTTCGACGAAGAATGAAATTTGGGAGCTTGCGTGCAGTGCTCGCGTTGCGTCAACAATCGGCAATTGACATTAGAATGAATGGATGAGGAAGAACGGTGATTCGGGATGATCTATGGAGGAAGATAGAGAGGGGGTAAGCGGCGTAAGCCTTGGTTTATTTCAATTTGGAGAGTACTAGTACTATGTATGTGGAATAGTGGGACTCAATTGTAATTGGTTCGTCTGTGGTCTGTAGCTCTTCTTAAAGGGGCTGGCCGGAGTTGTTGGGGTGAAGGGGGGGGGGGTCAAACTGTTGGTTAGCGTATTGCTTACCCGCCCACCGCGACGGTGGCGCCATTCCTTATGGCCAAAGAGCTGGGTGTTTTCCCCCTGAACTAAGGGCGGACTTCACCCCAACAGCGCCGGTTAGCCCCTTTAACCAATTACAATTGAGTCCGATTATTCCTCCCCCTTTTCTTGGCGTCCCACCCAACCTGGGCCGTTCCACAGTTAGCGCGTAGGCCTATTTCTCTTAAATTAGAAAAAAAGTGTCAAAATTACATAGGAAAAGTTCTGGTACTTCTGAATAGGTTGAAAAATATTTTGGTGAAAATGAAAATTATGACAAGTAATTTTTTCAAATAATTGATGTTTTATAATGCCTTTAAAATTGAATATTTTAATATCCGCTACTTAAGCCAAAATATTTAGACCACTTATCTTTTAATTTTCAAGGCTTTGTTATCAAAGACACTTTTTAGCCACATTATTAATTGGAAGAATAGGTCCGTCGCTTGCCAAGTTAAGATTAGGTTAGACGCAAGGACATTAAGTTTAAAATTTACAAAATTTACATTCAAATTGAACGGAAATGAAAAATAACATTGGGAATAATTAATTCCACGATAATTCAAAAACGTTCTGGAATAATTTGGAAAATCCCTGGAAATTAAAGGGATAGTTGCACTCAATTTCAACAACAATAATAAAAGGATTTCAAATAATGGAAAATATTAAACACTGAGAAACTAGTTAAGTTATGTTATTTGAAATAAATATTGTCTTGATGCTCGATTTAAGTATCGATTTTTGCGCTCCTATCTCTTTAAATTAAATTTAATCGTTACAAAATATACTTTGAACTTAATAGAAAAAGAACTCGTAAATTCACGAGAAAAAGATGAATAAATTTCGCACAATAAATTTGGATTCTTTAGTTCTTGAAAATGTCCATTAAAGTTCGCTAGACATTATTTAAAATGAACGGAAAATAAAGTCTTCGTTGCATTTGCGAGACTCGCGAATAAAAAAGTTAATGAATTATTTACAAGGTTGAAATATTTGGCGAAAAAGTTAATTCGAAATGATTGAATTATTTGTTCGCGAAACCTTACACGGGAAGTTCTTGAAAATGTTCACCAAGACTCACGACACTTATTAATAAAATGTTGAAAACTCATTTAAATATTTTAAAATCCGTAAATGGTTTTAATTAAATTGTTCGTGAATCTCGTCATTCATTCTTAAAATTGTTCATAATAAATGAAGACTAATAAATTGGAAATGGCGTCAATTCGTCAAAGTCAAATTGTTGAATCCCGAACTGAGGATATGAACAACGGAAGTTTGTGACTCACTGGAAGGCGGTCCAATGATGAGGAAGGTCAACGGTCGTTTGTGGTCAAAGTATAGAAGAGGGAACACTCTTTCGCGGACACCGTTTAGTCGGGGGAATGGGGGAAGATGGTGTCGATTTGTCGGGACAGTGGTCGAATTGACGGACATCAATTCCAGATGAAGGGAAAGTGAAAGGAACCACGAGAAAGAACTGCGAGAAGACGCTTAAAGGGAGAATGAACTGTCCACTTAAATCTAAAAAGATTTAATAATGGTCGTCTGTCCATTTTCCCTTGACCACAATGTCCTTGTTTACAAAACAGAGCCCATCTCCTCGGTAGAAGAGGGAGGGGGTAGGTTTGGATTAAGGTAAATATTGGGTTTAGGTTAATTATGATGTTAGGTTAGATGAGGGGTAAAGATGGTTTGGTTTAGGATTAAGGTTGGTGGGTTCTAAAAGGTTTCCCCTTCCCCGAGGTCAGGCTTCCTGATTTTGGTGGTCAGTTTGCTTCCCCTAGGAAGGGGTCAAAATTGGAAATGTAGTTCTTTCCCGTGGTCTCTCACTCGCTCAAACTCTTAAGGTTCATTTCCCTTCATTTGTAATTGATATCTCGACCTCATCCGTCTGGACTTCTGACGCTACGATGACTTCAAGATGTTAAACTTGCGGCATTTCACGTCTGGAATGTTGCCCCGCGTACACGTACACGTTCGTTCTTCTTCGCAACTGATATCGTCAGCGACATTGATCCTAACAGGAAAGGAAGAAGTTCCATTTGTTTGTCTTTTCTCGTATAAAAGCCTCGACGAACAATGTTACGTTTGGTGCCTTATTTTTAAAGTATATCTTATTTTAGGGTGCATTGCAAACACCATTCAGTATTTGTTAATTTTGGTTACGACTTTACTAATGTGAACTGAACAAAAAGAAATATTGAATAGTTTGAACGCGCCTCAACTCACCATTTAGATGAAATTCAACGCTTGTCGGATGAGATGTTGATGTTGGCTTGTCCGGCGTCGGCCGCGTAGTTGTGGTTGATTACTTGTACTGGCGCGTAGACGTTGGTAAGGTTTTTCTCTATCTGCAGTTGCGCGATCAATTATTTTTTATCAATGGATTGCGTAGTTTGATCTAAACTCACCATTTAGAAGTTGATGTTATTCCCTTGTCCGCCTTGCACGGATACGTTCACCGGCCCGTAGAAGTTGGTGGTGATTATTTCTGTGTTCAGTTGACTAATCAGTTTACGTAGGCTTTCGATCTCAATGACCAGTTTCTTGTTTTCATCACTCAACTCCGTGTTGCGATTGGTCAGTTCTTCGACCTTGTCCTCGAGTTGCCGTGTATTGATGTTGTTTATGGTTACCGGCCCGTCGATGTTGATGATCCCTTGATTCACTAGGTTGATCTCTTGACTTTGACCCCCCGGCGCGGAAATGTTTGTAGTTTCCCCCTTCTTTTCTCTTGCCAACAGAGATGTAATTCGTCGATTCCGTTTGTCTATGGTCTCCGTCAATTGGACCAGTTCCCTTTCCCGGGCCTCAATCTCGTCAATGTACCTTGTTGATGGGCCGGCGGTGTTTAGTTCCGACGTCCTCGTCTCACTCGATCCGCTTAATTCCGATCTTTCTCGCTTCAGTTTTTCAATCTCACTCTCTAATTTCTCTTTTTCAATCCTGAGCGACGACAGTTGAGCTTCCAATCTATCCTTGTCCTCGTTCAAGACGGATACATTCGCTGAGAGATTTGAAGTCTCTTCATCAGGATCTTCAGTCTGAACGGATCTCGATTCCGCCGCCTCGCTCTTCGCTCCTTCATTCGAAATTTCTCTTTCTTTCTCCTTTCTTTTTTCGTGATCATCAAAAAAATTTTCTATTTCCTTTTTAACGGAATCTTTCGCGTAGGACAAAGCGGTGTCGCCATCAAAATCAGTCGAGTGAATGTCGGCGCCGTTTTCCAGCAACAATGTGACGACATCCAAGTGACCTTTTTGCGAAGCGACGAACAAGGGTTTGGCGCCATCCCTATCGGCCTGATTGACTTGCGCCCCATTTTGTATCAAGAGACGGACGACGTCCAAGTGACCGCTCCTGGAAGCGACGATCAAGGGTGTCCGGCCATAATAATCGGCCTGATTGACTTCCGCCCCATTTTGGATCAATTGATGGACGACGTCCAAGTGACCTTTCCAGGAAGCGATGTACAAGGGTGTCCAGCGTTCCCAGAAAGTATTACTGACCTTATTGACTTGCGCCCCATTTTCCAGCAAGTGAGTGACGACGTTTAAGTAACCACGTAAGGAAGCGACGATTAAGGGTGTGTAGCCATCTATCTGTGTCCGATTGACTTGCGCCCCTTTTTCAAGAAGTAGTGTGACGATTTCTACATGTCCTTTTAGGGCAGCGACGTGTAATGCCGTGTAACCATTGACTCCCTCCTTCTTGTCGGGGTCTTCCCCTCTCGCCAATAATGTCTTTACTCTTTTTATGTCACCATTCCGCGAAGCTTCGTGTAAGTTTGGAATGCCTAGTACCTTCCTGAACACCGCCATCAGTTTCCAAGGGTTTTATTCCTAAGAAAGTTTTTGTTTCATTTCGAGAGGGAGATTATGGACCTTAATTTTAAGAGCGTCTGATTGGTGACTGCGTAATTTGGGACATTGTTCCTCGAAACACATTCGTGTATTTACACGAGGAAGTACACTAATGGGTAGTGACGTCAGGGACAGGGAAGTAACAGTGTTCGGGAGCTCCATCGTGTTGCTCGTTGTCGGTTGACGCTCAATTCATTTCACCGCGTTCGCATTTCGGGCTAAAAACATTCAAGAAACTCCGTCAAAACCAAAAATTTCATCAAAAATTGTTCAATTGATAGCGAGCGCGTTTTAAACTGCACACTCACTCGGATTGAAATGGCCCATCAGGATGAAAACTTTCACGGGCGCGTCGGTGTTTGACCTCGAATTCTTGTTTTCCCAACTCGAGAAATGATCGTCCCCTATAAGACAGATGAATCAATGATTTGGAACGTATAACATTCGCAATTACTCGATTCGACGTAGTTTTCCCGAACTGAAATTGTCTCGGTCGTGAAATTACCTGGAAAATGTCTTTGACGGACTTTAGGGAGGCCGAATACTGTGTTGTTTCATGGTGCGCGTATTATAGATGACCGCGGGTCATTGGATCCCTGCGGCAGTATTCATTGAGTTTTGTAATTGCCCTCCAAAAAATGCCTTGAAATTGCACATAAGTTTAACCAGGGAAGGCAATTTGATTTTAGTGGAAAAGAACAGTTCTTGGGTTTACGAGAATTGCAAAATTGCACGATAAATTTGTGTTTGAAAGATAATTGTTCAAATGAAGAGTTGACTTGTTTGTAACTCAATAATATTCTGAAGAAATAACCCTATTGACATTGACAACTAGCTTTTGACATAAAGAATACTTAGGGAAATAATTGAAGGAATCATTTGGGGAATCTGGGAATTTAGTGGTAACCCTGAACAAGTTGTTTCCCGAACTGAACCTCTCCATGATAAAGTTCTACCTTTTCAATTTCGTTGTCGTCGATTGAGATTTAAGATAAGAAACTATTTGAAAATGAAATTTAGCATTTCGATGTCCGTCTCTCGATTGTTCCACTTTGCATGAGTTTGGGCGCCTCATTCACGACCACCTGCTATTAGAAAAAGATTAATATGCGCCCAATTAAAAATAATAATGCAAAACCATGATTCAAGAAAGAATTCTCGAATTTGATGAAGTTACCTCGAAAGACTTTGTTTCTTTATGGGAGATTCGAGGGGAGTTTCACTCCGCCGTTCCTTGAAGCGAACCACCTACTCTAAGCTCGCGTCTTCATTCGCTGCTCTTCGACGCTCACGAATGACGAGTGCCACTACCCCATCAACCAGCTCCCAAATCCTGCAAAGTTTCAATTTAAGCACTTTAATCCCAAGCACCAATTCAATTGTGGAATGTATCTGGGTAACGGGGCTTACAAGTCACAATGTGACTTAGCTCCGTGGTCAACTGTATATACATATAATGAAATGGAAAAAATAAACGACTGAAGGGGTTTCTCGAGACCCCGTAAATGATTGATGATGCTAGAAATCGTAAAACCCTCTAAAGTATACGTGATAAACTAAAATGGAAGCGTCATTTTGTGTGTATAAAGACAACTCCTGTACAACTGCGTCCTTGCTCTCTACTAAATTAAATTTGGACTTCAATTGAATATTGTCCCAATTTTCAATGTTACTTTCCTTGCGAAAGTTCCTAGAACTTCTACGCATTTCAATCCAAAAATAGTCCTTTAAAATGTAGAATTTTCTTCCTATATTATCCTGCAAAATCTCATTTTTTGTCCGGGAAAATTCAATATAACAGAAACGAGACCCATATTCCATTTGCGCTATTTAAGGAATTTGAATTTTTTCGTTTGACTCCCCGTGATTCGCACAATTTAATTAAGAACTCGAAACTGCATCACTTACCATTTTCATGTCTCTTGGTTTGTTGGACCCCCTGGTTCCTTTTCGCACCTCAATCGGCATCCTTTTGACGCTCGCCTCTCTCCGAGCAAGGCTTTTATTAATCAAAGTTGCGACACACGATTGTAACCCAATGAAACCAAGGTGACTCTTTTACCTCCCTCACGTAATAACGGAATAAGTCACGCCATTTCTATCTCGAATCAGAATTATTTGCCCGGAATTGAACCTATCCTTCCCTCTCTTTGTAATAAATCTACCTTGATAAGTTCTTTTTATCGGAGATTAGAGAAGCGCCTGACTCTATTGTTTTTCGTGGTAAGTTCAGACTTGGAACTGATCGTTTTGAAACCTAGCTTCGAAGCTGTGGTTACAGCCTCGTCATGGGTTTCAATTGCAAGTGTCAACGCGGCTTCATGGTGTTAACATTCGTAATCCTTCATCTTTCCAAACTGAAGAGTGTCATTCTTCCCAGAATTAACCAGATACGAAATATTTTTGAGTTTAATTCCACTTATCAATTTTGAAGATAATCAACGGAAACAACAAACCACTTGAAAAACGTATCTTTAGATACAAGGATGACACTCCCTATTTGTTTAGCGGAGAGCAGGAAATTGTAAATTTGACCCGAGCCTGAAAAGGTGTTGTCCGGGGGGTTTTAAGGGGGTGGAAACTGGACAAAGTTTTCTTGGTTGACACTAAATCGAGGGGTCGGACGTTTGTCAAAATCCCGTACAGTTCGTTTAAAAGCTATTTAAAATCTCTCTCGAAAATCTCGTATTGCCGCAATCTTACCCATAAAATCTCGAAATCCCGAAATCTCACGTCAAAATCTAAAAATCCCAAAATCCCTACCTTAAAATCTGAAAATCCCGAAATCTTCACCTAAAATTACGAAATCTTAACGTAAAATACCGAAATCTTAACGTAAAATCCCGAAATCTCACCCTAAAATATCAAAATCTGAGAATCCTCACGCTTAGAATACACGTTTTGCATCTATTACGGGGGTAAAACTGCCTTCCATCTCTCTTTTTGGCGCCTCTGTATTACAAACCAGACTATTTTTTCCTCCAGTATTCATTACGGTAAATTAAAACAAATTCAAAGTCTAAAACCTAAACCTATTTTTCAAAATCTCGAAATATCCTTTGAACAACGGAAGTTAATAGTAAATCTTGATGTCTGTAAATTCCCAAAATTTCATCAAAAATCCGAAAATCTCCTCGAAATCTGAAAATCTCCCTCGAATCCCGAAATCTCCTTCAAGATCTGAAAATCCTGAACAAAATCCCGAAATCTCCTTCGAAATCTGAAAATGTCGTTAAAAATGTGAAAATCCTGAAATCTTAAAATCTTGGACTAGATTTCAAGATTTCTAAAATCTGTCAGAATCTCAAAATCTGGGGCAAAATCTTTGTCTAAATCTTGAAATCTCAAAATCCCGTACACTAAAATGCCGAACGTCCGACCCCTCGCACTAAATACTCTTGACCCCTCGCCCCCAACATGAAATATGAACATGATGATTTGTTTTTAGGAAACTAACATTTTTTTGTCTAAAATTTTCAAATTGAACAAAACTTTGCTTAACTTGGGGTTAATTTATCAAGTGTTAAGGGGTTCCAGAGTAGGACAGGGTCCTTAACAAGCTACATGGCTAAGGGTTCGCCTCCTTAATCCAACTTCAAGAAGAACTCGAACAAGCCACATCTAAGGAACCTTTCCTTTAGATGCTCGATTTGTCACGTGACCACATTTTAGAGGCCGTGGTGCCAATTATTGATCCTGTTCTGGAAGATTGACATTAAATGCGTTATTGTCTTTTCTTCTCCATTCTATTTTACCTACATGACGAAAGTAAAGAACTCGAGTACCGCTGATGCTTGTAAACTGTTGCAGTGTAGTAATATTAAGGAAGGCTTATCTGCCTTCTTGGCTACTTTTAAAGAGACTTCAATTGACTCGATTTTCACTCCGGAAAACTTTTATACCCCATGTAGAATGCAAGCTTCGAAATGATAGAAGCCTACAAGTCCAAGATCACTTTATTAATTGGAGGCACCGCTTTTTAAATCCAATCCCGAGTCTCGATGGTCCTAAGGACTACTTTGTAAAAATTACAAATTAGATACATAGGGTAAGGAAACTGGTCCCTGTAACTAGTTTAATTATTCAAGACATCAGGGGTCACGAGTCTGGAAGATTTCCGGAATTTTATAGCTTGACTTCATAGTCAAAACTTCGGAAAAATGTATTAGTCAAAATTTCCAGTAACCCTCTTAGTTTTTTTAAAAAAATTATGGAACATTTTGAAATTTTATTGGTCCAGTGTCTTGTGCTTATTTCCGGCCCTGGAAAACGACGCGAACCGAGAAGAGTCGTCCGCTTCAAGTTCTTCTAATTGGTTCGTTAGACTTTCCAGTGCGTGACCAGGGCCGGAAATAAGAAAACATTCTTATAGGACATATGTCCAGTGACCCCCCCCTGTTTGACTGGAAAATTTATAGGACAATATGACTGGAGTGTGCAAAACTTGTGTCGCTTCTCTATAGTGAAGCTATCAAAACTTTATTGGTCAAACTGTCCAGTGACCCTTTTAGTTTTTTTAAAAAAATATGGGACATTTTAAAATTTTATTGGACAATGTTGTCCAGTGTCCTGTGCTTATTTCCGGCCCTGTGCGTGACTCGGTGAGTGGCGAACTGCCGATGTGGAATTGTTCTAGTATTTGGATTTCGACGAAGAATAAAATGTGGGAGCTTGCGTGCAGTGCTCGTGTTGCGTCAACAATCGGCAATTTGCGTGAATGGAAGAGGAAGACAGGCGATTCGCAATAATCCATGATGGAAGATAGCCTAGGTAGGGTAAGCCTTGGTTTATTTCAATTTGGGAAATTGGGGAACACTATTGTGCCACGAGGCGGGATAAGATTGATTTTGATGGTGAAATCAAAGTACGAGATGGTCGCCCGTCCATTCCTTGACGTTTAACTAAATTAAGATTAGCGTTACTTGTCGCGAATGATAATTAAGTTCCATCAACATCAATGCGCTGAACAAAACAAAAAATGCGCTTAACCCCTGGAAGTTGAAGCCTAGTTTTGCTTTGAGAGTAAAGAACCTTGCTCTATGCAAGGATGATAGGGGTTGGATTTGGATTCGAATTCTGAGAGAAATACGCGCCGTAACTTCGGAAACGATTGGGTCTGGTGTGACGCTAAAAATGGGGGAGGAATACGGGACGAAAGGCAGGTGGGCTAGTTCAAAATTAGACACTGTTTAGCGCCATCGTGTAGGCTTAATTTTACTTAAAGATGCCAAATTTATTTTAAACTGTTTCGGTCATATATAAAATTTGCAATTGAAAGACTAAATTTTATGTAGAGTTAATATTTAATAATTATTGTTTCGAAAATGTTGCTAAAATAATAGTGCACGTAGATGACGCTGCAATATGGAAACGCCGATAGGGATTTATTTGAAGGCGCTAGACGCGTCTGCTAGAGTTCTTTCTTCCGCTTTCATGGGGGATTGAAAGGATTATAAGATTGAACATTTGATTAAATAATGTTTTTAACTTCTAGCTATGGCGTAAAATTATCATTTTTATGCGCAAAAGAAGAAAAGATTTAATAATCAATGTAAATTTTTTCAAACATAGTAAAATCATGTTTGGTTTCATCACTATGCGTTAGAAGTTAAATTCCACATTTTTAATCAAATGATTAATCTTTTAAATCGTCCTTGAAAGCGGAAGTAACAACTCAAGGTGACGCCTAGCGCCTTCAAATAAATCCCTTCCGGCGTTTCCCTATTGCAGCGTCATCTACGTACACTATTATTTTAGCAACAATTTTGAAGCAATAATTACTCAATATTAACTCTAAATAAAATTTAGTGTTTCAACTGCAAATTTTATTTATGAGCAAAATAGTTTAAAATAACTTTGGCATATGTAAGCAAAATTAGGCCGACACGATGGCGCTAAAAATTGTCTAGTTTTGAAGTAGCCCACTGCCTTTCGTCCCCCCATTTTTAGCGTCCCACCAGACCCAATCGTTTCCGAAGTTACGGCGCGTATTTCTCTCAGAATTCGTATCCAACCCCTATCATCCTTGCTCTATAAAGGAACGATATCACTCCTATTCGGCTGGGACATGGCCCACAAAATTCCCCAATCTTAGACTAAACGTAGTGTGTCGCGTTTTCCGAATAGTGTCAGAATTGAGAAACATTTTGTGGTCCTGCAGTGATTTAGAATAGTGTCCCCTCCAAAAATAGGAGTTTCACATTTGATTTTTCCTATGTTGTTACTTGAGTGGCTTAAAGGGGAAATCCCTGGACCCTAGGCTTATTAATGCTTGCTTGTTATTCTGTCGTTATTATTTCCTGCTTATCCATGTGCAAGGTCGATGAATCAAGTTTATTTGAAATAAGGGAACACGAAAAGCAACTTCTTCGTATCTGAGGAAAGGTTGCATTCTACAAACCCCTTTTAGATCTTTATCAGAAATTGAAGGGTCAATGGGGTGAACGTTTACCAGACACACTTTCATCGGACCACCCACCTATTCTAGAACCTACTCGTCCCCCCCCCTGTGGTTTTATTTAGTTTTCTGTGTTCAAACGATAGAGACGTTGTGCTACCTTTATAGGTCTAAACTGGAACACGACGCGTAAAGAGGGATGGCAAGGTGTAATCTTGAGTTCTAGGCATGTGCTGGACTCGTAAACAGAGTGGGCCACATGCATATACTGGGCCTATAGTGCCATCTATTTCAGAAAAGTTAACAACAAAATCGAATTTTAAAGTTAAGGGCTGTGATAACTTTCCTTTAAAAGGGGAACTTGGTCTGAAGATGTAGATGTAGAAGAAGTATCGTTCGTCTTTTTAAAGGGAGAGTGAAAAGTGGGATTGGTGATTTTCAAAGGGTGGGGATTATGATTTGTCTATAACAGTGCATTGCGAATGTACTACGCACATGTTAATGAAGACACTTCTCGTGAAAAGGGATAAATTGTGCTACGGTGATATTTTTCATTCATTGGTGATTTTAAAGGGGAGGGGATTATGATTTATCTATAACAGTACACTGCGGATGCACTGTGAGAATATTAATGAACAAACACTAGTATATGTATGTCTTTTATGAACACGCAAATTTATCAAATTACCTAACATAAATGGGAAATTTCATACTCTCTTTAAAATTTCTCACCTTTTAATCCATGTGTGTTCTAAGTACCCGAACAACTTTCTACAAAAAATTTTGGAATTTACGCAGTGAAAGAACTCAATTTGGGTGTTTTACCAAATTCTTTCTCTTTCAAATGCTTCTGGGCATAAGTTCATGATAGAAATTTATAAGATGCGATAAGTAAATTTCAACTTTCAGTGCGTGATCAGTTTAACACTGTTGAGGGTAACTCATCGAGGTGATGATCGCTAAAACTTTCTGTTCTTCTATTAAGGATCACTTAGAGGTTACGGGAAATCATTTTAGCACTGTTAAAAGCGTCGAGTGAAGATTTTCTTTCATTGGAAATTTTGAAAGTGATAGGGATTCATTGGTGAATTAAAATGGATTGGGATTAAGGGTTACTTATCCTTATTAACAAAGATGGAACAATGTTCTCGATAGATGGAGCCTTACAAACGATGGGGCTCTAATCTAGCCGGGGCCATCTTGTTTAAACTATTTTTATCGAGAAAATAACATGAAAATCTTTAGGTTTGGGTTGCTCGTTGCTATTATAGCATTCCTGTTGAATCACGGACCACAAATCTGTAGAAATCATGTCGATTAATTTAATCATTTAAAGTCGATAAAGGATGGATCATGGAGTGTAGTTTCGAGTTTCCGCAATTAGCTGCTCCCAAAAGGTTTTTATTAATTTAGTTTTTTGAGCAAACGACGCTATGGATGTTTACTTTGTTTGGGTGGAAATTAAGCTCGATTCTTCGGCAGAACTCGAGTTCCTCTTCCTTTGTTCCTCGGAAGGAAATTAAACCTTATTTTGGGAGGGGCTGGGGGGCATTCACTCTTAATTGGCATTAACTTAAACGTGCCAGTTGGTGGAGGGCAAGGAACTCGTTTAATTAGCGCCTAGTCATATTCTTGTGTTTTAATACGACTTTGTTGCATATTTCAAGCCCCCTTTCTTCTAAAGACAGGCAAATTAAAGAAATGTGGTTTCCTCTTTTATGCGCAGCCACAATTCGCTACCGAATTTGACCAAACTGCGTGGTAGATACTTGTAACGTAGGAAGTGGTTCAGTTTGAGTTCTGCTCAAGGTTGGCTCCGCGAACCCGTAGCCTGTAAACTACGTCCCATTCTAGATGGAGCCCGATAACATTTTACCTTTATGAACAAGTCCTGATTAAGCGTAGTTTAATTGAAAGTTTCAATTTAGTACCGAGGCTAAATTGATTGGTCGGTTCAAGGGTTACAAACCTTCTGGGATGGAAAGAGGCTCGTGTCCCAGGAGAGGTCACTTTTGGGGGAAACTTATAAAGGGGGTCACACTCGACAGGATGTCGCCTTCCAGGTCCTTTCGTGTGGATCGAGTTTTATGGGGAAACGGGTGTACTCTATTTAGGGGGTAAAGGTCCCCTTCCGAACATTCCCGAGCTTTCTCTGTTTTTCCAAGTTTCTTTTTCGAGGCGATGTATTTCTAAGCAACTTGGACAGGGAAATTGGACGTTACGAAGTTTTTGAAAATGAAAATTAAAGTTCAATTGAAATAAATAATTGTTAGGAATCCATCGTTAAAAACGAGAAGAATCTTAACAATTGTGTATTTGTTTCGAAAGTGGGCGTGGTTTTGCCCTCCCGCATCTTGACCCCAAAATAACAAAAGAAGCAATTGAACATTAGAGGAAAAAAATCCAAATTAATTTTTATTAAGTCATTGGGACTATTGGAAGATCGGGTCCGTCCCTGGCCTGGTCAAGTTAAGATTAGATTAGGTTGGGTTAGGTTATGTTGGGTTAGGTTATGTTGGGTTAGGTTAGGTTACGTTTGGTTAGGTTGGGTTAGGTTAGGTTAGGCACAGGGACCTTGGGTTTTAAAATTGACAGAATTTCCATTAAAATTCAACGAAAATGAAACTTATATAAATTATTTCCAATTATTTGAAAAGTGCTGGAATAATTTGGAAAATCCTTGGAAACTAAAGGGATAGTAGAGCTCAATTTCAACAACAATAAATAAAGGGTTTTCAAATAATTGAAAATATTAAACATTGAGAAACTTATTAAGTTTGTTGAATTCTTATTTGAAACCAAATTTTTATATCGATTTTTGCTCTCCTATCTCTTTAAATTAAATTTAATCGTTACGAAAAATATATTTTAATTTTCGTAGAAAAAAACTCGTAAATTCATGAGAAAAAGATGAATAAATATAGCAAATAATCTGATTCTTTAGTTCTTGAAAATGCCCATTAGAGTTCGCTGGACATTATTTAAAATGAACGGAAAATAAAGTCTTCATTGCATTTGCGAATAAAATGGTTAATAAAATATTTACAAGGTTGAAATATTTGGCGAAAAAGTAAATTCGAAATGATTGAGTTATTTGGTCCGGGATTATCGCGAAACCTTACACGGGAAGTTCTTGAAAAAGTTCACCAAGACTCACGACACAAATTAATAAATTGTTGAAAACTCATTTAAATATTTTAAAATCCGTAAATGGTTTTAATTGTTCGTGAATCTCGTCACTAATTCTTAAAATTGTTCATAATAAATAAATAGACTAATAAATTGGAAATGGCGTCAATTCGTCAAAGTCAAATTGTTGAATCCCGAACTGAGGAAATGAGTAACGAAAGTTTGTGACTCACTGGAAGGCAGTCCAATGATGAGGAAGGTCAAAGGTCGTTTGGGGTCGAGTATAGAAGTGGGAACTTTCTTTTGCGGACACCGTTTAGTCGGGGGAAGAGGGTGGTGTCGAGTTGTCGGGACAGTGGTCGAATTGGCCGATAACAATTCCAGTGAAAGGAACCACGAGATAGAGCTGCGAGAAGATACTTAAAGGAAGAATGAACTCTCCACTTAAATCTAAAGAGATTTAATAATGGTCGTCTGTCCATTTTCCTTTTAACAACCTTTACAGGTTGTGCTTGACCACCATGTCCTTAATCTCAAGCAGAGCCTGTCTCCTCAGTAGAAGGAGGGGGGTGGTATTGGGTTCAGATTAAGGTAAATATTGGGTTTAGGTTAATTATGAGGTTAGGTTAGATGAGGTGTAAAGTTGGTTTGGTTTAGGATTAAGGTTGGTGGGTTCTAAGAGGTTTCCCCTTCCCCGAGGTCAGGCTTCTTGATTTTGGTGGTCAGTTTTCTTCCCCTGGGATGGGGTCAAAATTGGAAATGTAGTTCTTTTCCGTGGTCTCTCTCTTGCTCAAACTCTTAAGGTTCATTTCCCTTCATTTGTAATTGATATCTCGACCTCATCCGTCTGACGCTACAATGACTTGAAGTTGTCAAACTTGTGGCGTTTCACCTCTGGAATGGTGCTCCGCGTACACGTACACGTTCCTTCATCTCCGCAACTGATATCATCAGCGACATTGATCCTAAAAAGAAAGGGATGAAATTGAACGCGTCATTACGAGAAGTTCCATTTGTTTGTCTTCCCTCGTATAAAAGGCTCGACAAACAATGTTACGTTTTGTGCCTTATTTTTAAAATATATCTTATTTTTGGGCGCATTGCAAACACCATTCAGTATTTGTTAATTTTGGTTACGACTTTACTAATGTGAACTGAACCAAAGCAAATATCGCATAGTTTGACCGCGCCTCAACTCACCATTCAGATGAAATTCAACGCTTGTTTTATGAGATGTTGATGTTGGCGTGTCCGGCGTCGGCCGCGTAGTTGTGGTTGATTACTTGTACTGGCGCGTAGACGTTGGTAAAGTTTGTCTCCATATGCAGTTTTCCGATCAACTGATTCTCACTTTCGATCTCCCTGTCCCGATCGCCCACTAATCTGGCCATTTGCTCGGCCAGCTCCGTTTTGCGATCGGTCAGTTCTTTGACCTGGTTCTCGAGTTGTCGAATGATGGCCTTCAGACAAGACATTTCGGCGTCCCTCTCGGAGATTTTCGTTTCCAGCCGATTTCTCAGTTCCTTTATTTCGGCCTCCTTTTTCCGATCGTAGCTGTCTTTTTCGGCCAAGAGAGACGCGATGCGTTGGTTCCTCTTACTTATGGACTCTCTCAGTTCGACCGTAACTTGTTCTTGGAGGTTGATGTCGTTGCTCGAAGAGCCGGCGGTGTTGGTTTCCGACGTCAGAGCTCTATTCAGTCGGCTCGATAGTTCCGCTCTTTCTCGCTTCAATTCGTCAATCTTTTCCGTCATTTCTCTGTCCAACTCTTCTTTGTCACTCTTGACCCTTGACAGTTGGCCTTCCAGTTTGGTAACGTGTTCGTTCAAGCTCGATACACTCGCTCGAAGTTGCCAAATCTCTCGGTCCCGTTCGCTCTCAGCTGACTTTTGAGTTTGACCGCATCTCGTTTCCGCCGCCTCGCTCTTCGCTCCTTCGTTCGAAATTTCTCTTTCTTTGGCCTTCCTTTTTTGGTGTTCATCAAACAATTTTTCAATTACTTTTTTAACGGAATCTTTCGCGTAGAACAAGGCGGTGTGACCAACATTGTCAGTCAGGTGAATTTCGGCGCCGTTTTCCAGCAACAATCTGATGACGTCGAAGTGACCCATCAGGGAAGCGTCGAACAAGGGTGTGAGGCCATCTTTATCGGCCTGATTGACTCGCGCCCCATTTTGGATCAAGTGACAAACGACATCCAAGTGACCATTCTGGGAAGCGACGTACAAGGGTGTATAGCCATTATTATCAGCCTGATTGACTTCGGCCCCATTTTGGATCAAGTGAGTGACATTAACCAAGTGACCATTCTGGGAAGCGACGTACAAGGGTGTGGTGCCATTGTTACAAGCCAGATTGACTTGCGCCCCATTCTGGATCAAGTGAGTAACAACAACCAAGTGACCAAAATTGGAAGCGACGTACAAGGGTGTGGCGCCATCGTTATGAGCCTGATTGACTTGCACCCCATTTTGGATCAAGTGAGTGACGACATTCAAATGACCATTCTGGGAAGCCATGAACAAGGGTGTGGCGCCATCGTTACGAGCCTGATTGCCTTCCGCCCCATATTGGATCAACTGAGTGACGACATCCAAGTGACCAATCTGGGAAGCGACGTTCAAGGGTGTGGTACCGTTATTATTACCTTGATTGACTTGCGCCCCGTTTTGGATCAAGTGTCTCACGACATCCAAATGACCATTCTGGGAAGCAATGAACAAGGGCGTGGCGCCATCTTTCTGTGTCTGATTGACTTGCGCCCCATTTCGGATCAAGAGACGGACGACACTCAATTTGCCATCCATGGATGCCATGAATAAGGGTGTTCTTTCATGTTTATCGACCGCCTCAACTTGAGCTCCCTCTTCCAGAAGTAGTGCGACGATTTCTACACGTCCATTTTGGACAGCGACGTGTAACGCCGTGAAACCATTTTCCTCCTCCCTGTTGTCGGGGTCTTCCCCTCTCTTCAACAAGGACTTCACTCTTTTTATGTCACCATCCCGCGAAGCTTCGTGTATATTCGTAGTGCCTAGTATCCTCCTGAACACCGCCATCAGATTCCAAGGGTTTGATTCCTAAGAACGTTCTTGTTTCATTGCGAGAGGGCGATTGTAGACCTTAATTGTAAGGGTGGCTGATTGGTGACTGCGTAATTCGGGACATTGTTCCCCGCAACAAATTCGCGTATACACTAATGAGTAGTGGCGTCATGGACAGGGAAGTAACACGGATCGGTTTGGTGTTCGGGAACTTCATGTTGTTTCTCGTTGTCGGTTGATGCTCATTTCAGCGCGCTCGCATTTCGGGCTTAAAACATTAAAGAAACACCGTCAAAACCCAACATTGAAGAGCTTTAGCATATTTCATCTAAAATTGATCAATTGATAGCGATGGCGTTCTAAACTGCACTCACTTGGATTGAAATGGCCCACCAGGGTGGGAACTTTCACCGGCGCGTCGGTGTTTTTAAGGGGAAAATGTCGTTTTCCCAACTCGAGAAATGATCGTCCGCTGTAAGACAGATGAATCAATGATTTGGAACCTTTGACATCCGCCTTTACTCGATTCGTGAAATTACCTGGAAAATGTCTTTGACGGACTTTAGAGAGGCCGAAGACTCCGTTGTTTCATGGTGCGCGTATTATAGATGGCCGCGGTTCAATGAAACCCTGGAATATACATTGAGTTTTGTAATTGACCGCCAAAAAAATGCCTCGAAATTGCAAAATTTTCAGGAAGGGAAGACAGTTTGAATTGAACGGAAAACAACAGTTGTTGGTTTTACGAAAATTTACTACCCCCAGATCAAGAATTATTTAAAATTATTTTAAATAATCCTTGCCCAGTGGTCCTATAATTATTTATTTTTTCACTGTCCTACAAAATCCTATATTTTTGGCAAAAGTCGTCAAAAATCCTATTATTTTAAAAATATCATAGAATGGGGATGAGTTCCCTAATGTTGTTGCATAACTAGTTATAAATGCCTCGGTGTATTATGGGTTTGAGAAATGAATATTCAGTGCCCACCACCATGCTGAGCTTCGAGTATGGACAGCAAATATGGAATCTATTAGCTGTCGTATGGTAGAACAAAAATGGCACGAAATAATGTTTGTACGCTTAAATGGTTCTTTAAAAAAGAAAAATTAATATTTTAGTGTCCTATATATATAAGCCTTTAATTCTGGAAAAAGCCCTACAAAAACCTGTATTTCATGAAAAAAATACGTATAATTATTATAACTGTTTCGAAATTTTGGATGGGAGCCCTGAAAATTGTCACGTTGCGCGATAATTTTGTGTTTAAAAGATAATTGTCCAAATGAAGAGTTGACTTGTTTGTAACTCAATAATATTCTGAAGAAATATCCCTATTGACATTGACATTGACAACTAGCTTTTGACATAAAGAATAATTAGGGAAAAGAAATTGAAGGAATCATTTGGGGAATCTGGGAATTTAGTGGTAACCCTGAACAAGTTGTTTCCCGAACTGAACCTCTACTTATTCAAGTTCTACCTTTTCAATTTCGTTGTCGTCGATTGAGATTTAAGATTAGAATCTATTTGAAAATGAACTTTAGCATTTCGACATCCGTCTCTCGATTGTTCCACTTTGAATGATATTGGCCGCCTTCCTTGACCCTGCCGACGAGGAACGACCACCTGCTATTAGAAAAAGATTGAAAAGATCGCAATTAATAATAATATAATAATATGACTAGAGTTCAAATTGAAGTTTAAAACTCATACAGGGTGTAACAACACGCGTAGAGAACACTTATTCTGAATGTATGATAAATGTAAGAAATACGACAATGCATTTAAATTCACAAATCATAATGACGGATCTCATTTTAGGAGTAGTAAAGCGAAATTTTAATCGAAATAAGTGTTCTTATCTCTTCCACTCTGAAAAATTAAAATGCTAAAAGCTCATTTTGAATTTGTTCGCCTTAATTATTTTACATGGAGAACATATTCTATACAATTTCAAAAACGGATTTATGTAAGAAGAACGTTGAACGTAGCAAATTCACTACCCATCCTCGCATACTTTATTGAGATACTTCGTCTGCTTATATTTTGACTCCACCCACAAATAAGCGACTCCCATCAAAACATACAAAGTATGTCGAGGAGTGGTATTTGCTACGTTAGTACAAAGAAAGAAAAACTAGATACTTAAAAAAAGAAACATCAATTATTTATATTATACAAAAACGAGTTTTGCTTCGCAGTCCTTAAAAAACTGCATTTATACACAATCCGCGACACTTTTTCAAACCCACAAAGGGCCAGAAACTAGAAATTATTATACTGTATGTATTGCAATTTGAAATGAAGTTTAATCGATATGAGAAATTTGGTTTTAATTGCGTAGTTCAAACATTTGTTATGATTAGAAATTTTACAACAAAAACGGGTATAAATGCGGCGTTTCGAGATAAAGGGAGCTTAGATCTTACATCTTGTATAAGTTTTAAACTTCAATTCGAATTCGAGTCATAATCGTCCTTGATTTAGCTCTTTGTTCCTAAACGCCGCATTTATACCCGTTTTTGTTGTAAAATTTCTAATCATAACAAATGTTTGAACTACGCAATTAAAACCAAATTTCTCATATCCATTAAACTTCATTTCAAATTGCAATACATACAGTATAATAATTTCTAGTTTCTGGCCCTTTGTGGGTTTGAAAGAGTGTCGCGGATTGTGTATAAATGCAGATTTTTAAGGACTGCGAAGCAAAACTCGTTTTTGTATAATATCTGTCCCTTTTTGGGGAGAAACGTTATTTGGGAATAAATTAGTTCTGGAATAGTCAAACTCAATCGTCCAATTTTTTTAAGACTAATTATTTCACTAAATCGTAATTGGAATGGTCGGATAATACAATGCACTGTATAAAAACACACTATGCTAAATATTCGTTGAAACCATGTGAAAATTATAAAAATTCTCCAACTATTTCTTTGTGATCATTTAACATTAGGCTTAGAAAGACAAAAAATAGGCCCAAAAAGGTTTAAAAAAATCACGTGAACTTAATTAGAGAATCAAAATGGTGAAATTAAGCGCGAGATTTGAATTGAAACTTTTATTGAAATGCAGCGCGTGCTGGCGCGTGAGCTAGCGCGTGGTTTAAAAATATTTTTTTGAAAAAGGCCAAGTTAACCTTACACTGCGAGAAATGACATACTATACCTTTTCAGCCTTTGCTAGTGTTGTAAAGTTAGGCTGTGAAAAAAGTGTACCCCCTTGGTCGCGAAACCTTGGGTCTAACTCGCAAAACTTTTTCCACCTCATAATGTTAAGCTCCATAGAGTTTAACATTATGATTTCGGATTCAGTATAAATAGAAAATCCCTGACGGGATTTTCTTAATTCTTAACTTTAAAACTTAATTCCACTAAATCGGGAGTTATTTCGCATTGTTGTCCACTTTGCTTTTTCACCACTGGCGTAATATCAAAAAAAAATGATTGAACCACGAAAATAGAGATAAGAAACACATTTTCGATCTCTAGAAGTCGATATATGCAGAATTTGTGGGTGGAGTCAAAATATAAGCAGACGAAGTTTCTCAATAAAGGATGCGAGGATGGTACCAGAGGCTAAAGCTATGATCCCACGTTCCAAAGAGAATATACCAAGAGGAGCGGAAGCTCTAGCATTTTTTGGTAGCCCTGAGTTTTAGGGTTCTAGTTCCGGTGAGTCACGTGATCGCGAAATTCGCGTCTTCTATTCCGTAGTCTGCTAAAGTAGGGTTAGCGCATTGATCAACTGTTCTGTAGCTTCTGTTAACACTAAGACTCGGCTCTAAAATTTTGTCGATAAGCAATGAGAGGTGTAGCAAATAAGCCAATCACGAGAAACCGGATGTAGTTCCCTAAAACTCAAAGCCACCAATTTTAAAAGCCTTGGCAAAGGCTAAAGCTTCCGCTCCTCTTGGTATATTCTCTTTGCACGTTCTTAGTACATAAATCCGTTTTTGACAATTTCGTACGTGAAAATCAAAGCTCCTTTTATCTCGAAACGCCGCATTTATGCCCGTTTTTTGTTGTAAAATTTCTAAACTTAACAATGTTTGAACTACGCAATTAAAACCAAATTTCTTATATCGATTAAACTTAATTTCAAATTACAATACATATAATAATTTCTAATTTTCAGCCCTTTGTGGGTTTGAAAAAGTGTCGCCAAAGATAAATGCAGTTTTTAAGGACTGCGAAGCAAAACTCGTTTTTGTATAATATCTGTCCCTTTTTGGAGAGAAACGTTATTTAGGAAAAGTTGGTTCTGGAATTGTCAAGCTCACTTAGCTCAGTCGTTTTTATTTTTTTTTAACAATAATTATGTAGTATTTCACCACTAACTTACATTTGGAATGGTCGGAAAGTACAAAACACTGTATTAAAAAAAATTCTGCTAAATATTCGTTGAAACCACGTTGGTTAAAGTAGCTGATAATTACAAGAATATTATAAAAAATTTTCCATCTATTGCATTGTGATAATTTAACCTTAGGCTTAGAAAGACAAAAATAGGCGCAAAAAGTTTTAAAAAATCACGTGAACTTAAATAGAGAATCAAAATGGTGAAATTAAGCACGAGATTTGAATTGAAACTTTAATGAAATGTCGCGCGTGATGCTAGCGCGTGGTTTAAAAATAATTTTTTTGAAACCTATACAAAAAGGTCAACTTAACTTTACACTACGCGAAATGAGATACTATACCTTTTCAGCCTTTGCTAGTGCTGTACTGTTAGGTTGTGAAAAAAATGTACCCCCATGGGTCGAGAAACCTTGGGTCTAACTCGTAAAAATTTATCCACTTCGTAATGTTAAGCTCCATAGAGTTTAACATTACGATTTGGGATTGAGTATAAATAGCAAATCCCTAACCAAACCATAATTCAAGAAAGAATGGTCGTATTTGATGCAGTTACCTCAATGTTTCTTTATGGGAGATTCGAGGGGCGTTTCACTCCGCCGTTCCTCGGAGAGGACCATCTACTTTAAGCTCGTGTCTTCATTTGCTGCTCTTCGACGCTCCCGAATGACGAGTGTCACTTCTCCATCAACCAGCTCCCAAATCCTGCAACTTCAGAATTTAACCACTTAAATCCAAGCAATTCAATACCCAAATCGATCTGGGTATAACGATCCTCAAAAGTTTTATCCCACTGTATACATGAAGAAGGTGGTCTAGCCCATAATTAAGCCACATCGTTTACGTACTCTCGCTACCCGTACTACAATAAATTATACTACCATTTGGCCTTAACGGCTAGTAGAATATCCATTAATATACCGGTAAGGGGGAGGGAATAGCTCTTCAGTGGCTGCTTAGCAACGTGAACTATTCATTATTACCACTACTACTCTTGTAAAATTATTAGTCACATCGAGGCCTTGTAGTTAAAAAGAAACCAATAGATCTATTGCCCGCTTTTATGTCCTATTTCCCCCCTCTCTCTCTTGGAGCTCACTCAGCGCAGGGGGGGGGGGCTTGTAAATAGAAATTCTCCTATCTCTGCAACCCTCCTTCAAAAAGCAATATTAGCCGAGCCAGTATAGTATCAGTCTGACTATCCGAATGTCCCCGGGGTCGGTTCCCAGTGGCGACGAAAAAGAAAATAAATATTATAAATTTAATTATTGAAGATGGAGCTATTAGCCAGCTATTGGTTTTGCGAAGTACTATTTAAAAATAACGAACGAAACATCTTCATCATCATCATCTTCTTCTTCTACACACCACGTCAAACTAATACCCCATCGTATATACGATGTGGCTAAAAACTAAAATGGAGGCCACATTTTTGGGTATAAATGCAACTCATATATTAATAAAAAATGTCTTCGTGGACAAAGACTAGAAAAAGTAAATGATAAGAGAACAAAATGGAATGACCGAAGTAACAGATATTAAATTTTTCAGTTTAAAGACATGATTATAAAGCATCAATTTTTTGAAAAAAAATACTTATCTTCGTTTTTTTCACCAAAATTACATTGGCAGCATTGTTTTCGAAAGAAAGATTCATTCGATATATCCTTTTTGGTATTAACAGTTTTCGAATGAAAAGGATTAGAATAAATATCCGAGTATGGATATGGTTTATTTTTAAAGGTTCCTCTTTTCGAAATTAAAACGACTAAATGCAACCGAAGGAAGAAATTTTATCTTTCATCATGATTGACATTTTAAACGTCGCATTAGGGTGCTTTGGTTTTGCGCCTGCATTTATACGACCACGATTCGATTGGGTCCCATTTTTTGGGTCGACGATTTAAAATGTTTTATAAATCAATCATCAAAATTTGGATAAAAGATATTATTAACAAGAAACTTGAGTGCATGAGAACTGTTTTAAAAGTTGTGATTGAATTAGTTTGGTACGACTTCGACTTGCTATTTATGAGGAACACATTGTAGATCAACGGATAACACGAAACACGTAAATGGACACCGACAAAATGGTGGGCTGTGTATTTATTTCACTATTGGGTTTAGTTTCCAGTATTAAAACGTATCGTAGTTCAAATTAAAAGCTGCAATCCTTTTAAATATCACTAACGAGGAACTGTTTCTATCATGGACCACACTGGAAATCTAGCTGTAAATATAAACGATGTCGCATGTATCTGTTATATAGTAAAGCTTTGACACGAACCATTTTGAAAAGAATGGAAAATTTCATGATTCAAAATTTTTGAAGAAATGTAATTTTGGTGAAAAAAACGAAGATAAGTATTTTTTTTCAAAAAATTGATGCTTTATAATCATGTCTTTAAACTGAAAAATTTAATATCTGTTACTTCGGTCATTCCATTTTGTTCTCTTATCATTTACTTTTTCTAGTCTTTGTCCACGAAGACATTTTTTATTAATATCTGTTCCTTCAGTCTTCATTTTAATTAAGATTGTTAAGAAACTGTTGCATTTTCAAAATCTGCACTAAGCACAAACATAAATATAGGGGAGCGTAAGCATAAGGGACCTAATATTGCTAGTTAGTTACTAATGGTTTCAGGTACCAGTTAATCAGTTATCACCAATGAGATTAAATTATCACTGAAAACATCAAATTTCCATACTAAAATTATTTTGGCCTTTCTTTATCCCCTGACTTTGAGTATTAAAATATTTAAAATAACTCTGAGGATTATCTAGAATGATTTCTACTGATATTTCAAATTCAGAAGAATCAGAGTCATCGTTTTGAGTCTTTCAGATGACTGGCTTGGACTTATGTTACTAGTTTTCGGTTTTCGTTGTAGCAGTCTAACCAAAGAGGGTAGAAAGAGGGGGAGTAGAAGGCTTGGCTGGAGTGTTCTCGATTTGAAAGTTTACCTCTAAGCTTCCGGTGTGCGCGCGCATCTTTCTCTGCCCTCTTATTGGTTGAAATACGGTGAACCGGATATTAGGAGGAAAATATAACAAATAAACCAAAAAGAAAAGCGAGAACACCCAAAATGCCTTGCCAAAGCCGCTAGCTTCTACTCCCCCTCTTTCTACCCTCTTTCGTCTAACTGAGACAAAGTTTCTGCCTGCAAGCATAGCCCACTCGATCCGCGCTCATGGACGAAAGCTGCTCGCGCTATACATAGTTTACAGGCGTGGAGGATTCATACCATTTGCACAAGGAGACCTGGCAACTTAGAGTGTAAAATAGCAGACGATTTTACACTCTTTGTTGCTTGGTCTCCTTGTGTTAGTGGTAGGAATCCTCCACGCCTGTAAACTATGTATATAATAATAATTGACCTGGTCACGTCGTATGCTAAACTTAGGAATTGGACAATTAAACTTTTTCAGTTAATGTCTGGACTCTGGTTACCCTTGAATTTTCTTAGTGGTCCCGTGGTTTAATTTTCAAACTGGTCATTTGCCCTGTGCCACCGCCTTATTTCCCACACTGGACAAGGAAGCATTTCTCGTAAAGGATAATGACCATCATTGTGGTATAAGAGACAGCCTGGCAGCCCCGTATTTGTTTACCCTGCCCATAGCCCACTCGATCACGCGTAATACGACGCAAGATGCAGAGCTGCGTCCGTGAGCATGGATCGAGTGGGCTATGCCCTGCCTGGCCAAATCAGCTGACTTAGGTGAAATATTTATTACTTCTATTATTGCGACTTAATTCTAGACATTCTTGAACGAATCATCTTGTGAAAATTTTATAAGACAGGCTTCAGGTGCTGGGTTTTTTCTGCGCCAAATTTGCTTTTTAAATTTAAAAAAATTTAATTTCAACCTTTTTTCCCTCTCTTCAGAAATTTAATAATGATAGTGTGTTACATATTTATCCAAAATTTATATTAATTAATTAACACACTGTACATCCCTTTAATGGAATTAGTGATGGTGATAGTGTGATTGAATCTATCATTTATTTTACCAGCAAAAAACGTATCTTCGTAGCGGTAACCGTTGGCTGCTGGCACCAGTCTAGAAACCAGGGAATGAACCCTTCTGCGTAGTTTGAATTAATCTACTTTAAACATCAAAAATGTATCAATTTAAACCAAAGGGTTTATTCTAAATAGCGGTTATAAATAGTAATTAAAAACGTAACTGTTACCTAATAAAAATGATTGCAAGAGCCGGGATAAAAACATTGGTTGGTTTGTTGACATGGTTTAGTGATCGTGTGATTTAATCTATCAATTATTTTACCACTTATTTAAACAAACAAAATGATCTACGCAGTGGTTACCGTTGGCGGTTGCACCAGACATAATCTCTGTAGCGTTTATCGTTGGCAATCTGGCCATTATTGTTTTCTTAGGTAACGTTAGAATGGGCGCAAAATAATTAATAATTCAATTGTTACCTAGTACAAATGATTGGAAGAACCTGAATTAAAAATATTGGTTGATTTGGTGACAGGGTTTAGTGATAGTGTGATTGAATCTATCATTTATTTTACCAGTAAAAAACGTATCTTCGTAGCGGTAACCGTTGCCTGACGGCACCAGTCGAGAAACCAGGGAACGAACCCTTGTGCGTAGTTTGCATTGATCTACTTTAAACAACAAAAATTGATTTAATTTAAACAAATTACCTAATTAGCGGCTATCGTTGGCCAATGGCACCAGGTGAAACACCTTAAAACGAAAGCAACACGGCCAATTGGTCTCTAGTCTACAATAGTACAATCAGCCTGTCTTGAACTTTTGACCGAGGCTTAGTGAAATCAGTGAATTTAAGAATTATCGGCTAAATCTTAACTTTAAATTCTTTTGTATTAAATTATAATGAAGTTTAACTTACGAGAATAAAATAAAATTGGGACTGATTAACCCCTTCTTTTAGATGAAAAGTGGAAAAATTCGTGTTAAGCTCGTCCATAAACAGAGCGGACGACGCATTTAGTAAACAAAAAACTTCGCTATATTAGCGGTAAAACAGCGTAAGTCCAACAGTACGTTTCTCTATGATTTTAGCTAGGATTATACCACGTAAGTCCAACAGAATAAAAGGTCGTAAGTTTAAGTATGTGCTTAAAAGTACAAAAAGTAATACTTAATATTAATTGTTTTCAATAAAACTTCGAAAGGCACCAGAAAAATGTTCAACCTTTCATTTAAAACCATTTTCAGACCTATCGAATAAATAGTCTTCAAAAAATGGTCGAGACCATTTGGCTATCACAGCAAACATTTCCCATGTTATTCCTATGGGAAAATTTCCCTTTTTTTGCCAAAATGTCTGAATTTTTTTATTGAAATGAAAACCACCCTTAGCAACTTTATTTTCTATAATAAAAACTAATGGAGGGATCTCTTTGAAAATTTAACCACATATTAAGGGTCCGAATTTTAGTTCAGTGGAATTTTTTCAAAGCAGTAACCATGATAGGAAAAAAGTTACATCGAATCAAAAAACCACCCTTATACATTAAACGCAGTATGAGGTCTTATCTAAGAGAGCAACCGCTCTCTCAGAATTACTGCGTCCTTGTTCTCTACTCAATTTGACTTCAATTTAATATTGTCAGAATTTCACGTTACTTTACTCATGAGCGAAAGTTCAATAGATCTACAAAAATAGTCCTAGCCTACAGTATAAGGAATTTTACCACTATTAAACCTCGTTATTTTTTCAACTGAAATTCTATAAAACAGAAACGAAATCAATATTCCGTTTTTCCTAAATTATCTTATATAAACTCATTATTATTTGATCTGAAGTTCCATAAAACAAATATCCTATTTTTCACGTAAATAAGAAATTTTAATATTTTGGCTTGACTCTCCGTGATTCGCTCAATGTACTTAATTACTCGAAACTGCATCACTTACCATTTTGATGTCTCTAAGTTGTTGGACCTGGTTCCTAATCGCACATCGATGAGCGCCGTTCTGACGCTCGCCTCTCCCCGGGAAAAGCTTTTTAAACCTCGAAATTGCGACACACCATTGTAACCCATCGAAACCAAGGTGACCCTTTTATCTCCCTCAAGTGTTTCATGGATCACGTTATGTTTGTTAGATTAAGTCACGCCATTTCTTTGAACCTATCTTTCCCTCTCTTAGTAATAAATCTACCTTGATAAGTTCTTTTTATCAGAGATTAGAGAAGCGCCTGACTCCATTGTTTTTCGTGGTAAGTTCAGACTTGGAACTGATAGTTTTGAAACCTTCCTTCAAAGCGATGGTTACAGCCTCGTCATGGGTTTCAATTGTAAGTGTGAACGCGGCTTCATGGTGCTATCGTTCGAAACCCTTCACTTTTCCAAACTGAAGAGTGTCATTCTTCCCAGAATTAACCAGATACGAAATATTTTTGAGTTTAATTCCACTTATCAATTTGAAAGATAAGACAGGTAGTCAACGAAAACAACAAACCGCATTAGCTTGAGCGTTCATATAAGTATAACCATAAGAAAATATATAGTTCCTATAAGTATGAAATTAAGCCATGTGAACAGCATTTTCTTCCATTGAAATTTCCAAATGCCCCCTATTAAGAATTTTTGGCGTTAGAAAAGATTAAATATTTGTTTAAGAAAATTTTAAATTCTATATTGTAATTAAATCATTCATGGTCTTAAAGTTATTATTATGTCAACTTTAAATGTGTATAACAAAATTATCATAAGAAATTAATAGATGGCGCGAAAAACTAGTTTATAATTTTTGATTTGGATGACCGAGGCTAGTCCCTCGAGACGTTCAGTGACGTAAAAGGTTGTAGAACGGGAAAGTGACATTTTGAAGTTAGTGCTGCGTTTTCGAAAATGGAGTCGAGGAAACGTCTTACTGTCCCTGTTGATGAGGAATTATTATTCCCATTGTTTTTGCGAATATTAATAATCGCCTTCAAAAAAAAGCTATTTATCTATTATTATAATCAGGTTGTGGAAACTTTTCTATTTTCGGATTTTTGTACTTTACTTTGTAAATAGTCTCCTTTTATCCGAGCTGAGCCTTCAAAAAAACACGTTTAGGACACCAAACTCAGTTTCAATCGGTTGGTCTTACTATGAGGCGCCGAACGCGCCATAATTATTTTTTCAAACAATTTATATTTTTTTTCAAACAATTTATATTTTTTTTCAAACAATTTATAAATTTTTTCACACAATTTATAAATTTTTTTAAACAATTTATAAATTTTTTTCAAACAATTTATAATTTTTTCAAACAATTTATAAATTTTTTCAAACAATTTATAAATTTTTTTCAAACAATTTATAAATTTTTTTTCAAACAATTTATAAATTTTTTTTCAAACAATTTATAAATGTTTTTTCAAACAATTTATAAATGTTTTTTCAAACAATTTATAAATTTTTTTTCAAACAATTTATAAATTTTTTTTCAAACAATTTATAATTTTTTTTTCAAACAATTTATAAATTTTTTTAAAACAATTGCCTCTCTAGGTAAAAGGTGCTTAAAGGCCGAGTACCAAACGACGTGTTCTGGATAAACTTCAAAGCGGGCAAAAATATAGTCTAGTTGGCACGGTCTAGAACATTTTCAATGGCATTTGGCCTTTAAATTGTTACCTGTCAAATATCCTCCCGATGCTGGAATGTCTGTCGGTTTCATCCCTTTCCCCTGAAATAGACTGACCCCAATTTTTAGCTATGTTTAATAATATGGTTCTTATTTGGAATGTAATGCACCAGATTCCGTATGAGTAGTAGCAGAAGTTTATGACTTCTTATCCTGGGAAGTATTGGACTATAACCATATCCGGAACCATCTCTGTTAGCCAACTTCTCATTAGGTCCGATCACCACGCCACCTACGGCGCTTCTCTCACTTAAAGCTGGCAGGCTGATATGCGCGCCAGCAGCGGGCAAGTAACGAAACTTTAAGGTGTGTCCGGTGGTTTAGGTAACGAATCAGAACTACAGAACAGCTGTTTGCTAGAAATTCCGTTCAAACTAGCGTGGGGTCCTAGGCCCAAGGGATTGTAATGGATTTTCATAGAGTTCTAGACAGACGGCTTTTCAACGATTGGCGGTGAAGAAGTTTTAAACACGCCCCACAGTTTGAGAGCCACAGCCTCTCGGTGTGGGATTTTTTACCTCTCCGAGTGACGTATGTCACGGAGAGGTATTACACCGGCCGTGTCTGTATGTCACGGAGAGGTATTACACCGGCCGTGTCTGTCTGTCTGTCTGTGTGTGTGTGTCTGTCTGTCAGACCCCACGTGACCGCGTTCGCAGTTTACAAATCGGAGCAAACAAATACCCGATTTCCGGAACGCGTTCGCGGTTCACGGAAATTTGGCCATTCATCTACCAACACCAGTCTTTACTAACTGGCTTCTAAGGACCACAATCTGCCAGTCTTTGTCCATCCCACATGGACACTAGCCTGTAGTTGCTGGCTCGTAAGCACCACCATCTTCTGTTCTTCGTCAATCCCACATTGACACCAGCTTCTATGCACCACCATCTTCTGTTCTTCGTCATTCCCACATTGACACCAGCTTCTATGCACCACCATCTTCTGTTCTTCGTCATTCCCACATTGACACCAGCTTCTATGCACCACCATCATCAGGTCTTTGTCCATTCCGGCTTCTTCTCCATCGTTATCGTTTGGTTTTAAGATATACGCGGCGATCGGCTAGGTTTACGAGAAACGTCTAGCCTCCCAATGGCAGGGCTTCCACCATCGGTTCACGCGAATGCGTTTTTATCTATTATTATAATGGAAAGGAATCTATATCTATATAAATCAAAGTCCTGACTGACAGATTGACTGACTGACTGACAGACTGACTGATAATCAACGCCCAGCCCAAACCGCTTGCCCTAGAACGCTGAAAATTTGCAGGAACGTTACTCATAAGTAGTAGGCGCGTATTAAGAAAGATTTTTCCAATCCGCCGCCATCTTAAAAAATGGCGCCCAGAAATGTAAAAAAACATCCCTATGCAACAAAGTCCGCGCTTTTCAACCGATTTTGTAAACATTTAGAACACTGCTTTCCTTTAACCTATAAACGGGCTGAATGGTCTTTCGGGTTCGATTTGTTGCCATCTTTTTAAATGGCGGCCAAAAACTTAAAAACCCTTCTGTATGGAATAATGTCCGCGTGAAAAGTAATAAAAAATGTCCCGACGGGCTGACGGGCAACGCCGAGTGCCTTCGCTCCTAGGGTGCTACAAAAATATTAGTCATCAGTAAAATCTACCCATTCTTTATATCATTTTGATGGAAGTTCTTATTACAAGCGAGCGACGCCGCGGGTAACAGCTAGTCGTATGTATACCCCAAAATTTGAAGAAAGCGGGCAAGAGGGGTACCCTTCACTTTAAACGTCTATATTAGCAAAGTTTCGAAAGATAATAGGAACAACTTTATTTTAAACGATTTAACTATTTTTAAAGTTATTTACTGGCGATTAAAATAATTAATATCATTTATATTTAATTAATTATTTAAGATAAACTTATTTCTATGTAATGACACAAGTGAGAGTTTATATAGAACGAGTATTGAAGATTGCATCCGAATCGAAACACTACACGCACATCAAAGTTAATATAAAGCGAGTAGGATGATAAGATCTCTTACAAAACGATAACATTTCCTTTTTGCAGAATATTAAATGGAAATATTTTAAATATTTTTCGGCATTACGATTCTTTAAGTAGTTGTGTAGTAGCTTTGTTTCATCTTAATATTCCAAGAACATCTTTTGATATTAACATTTCAAATTTGGTGTTTACTTTTTAATTCAGATTTACTATATTTATATATATAGTGTAATCGCATTTCTTATATTCATTAGATAATATGGGTGTTAATTCTTCATCTATCCACAAGTGCTGAAACGATTGGGTCTGTGAAATAAGATACCCTAGATTTAAACTAGAAATGACCTTGTTTATCCTCGGTTCAGATTGACCCGAAAGTAAAATACACCCTTCAGTGATACATTTTAGGTCCTCATTAGAAAAATTGAGAATACAAAGGAAATTGTTAAACGCTTAAGCCTCTGCTAAAGACCTTGGCAATATTTCGCCAATTTGAACTATGTATTTCCGGTTTTTCTCATTGGCTGGTGGACCTGTGTTTAGAAAGTAAATTCGTCTCGGCTCGGAGAGGTTTATTTTGGTTTCCCAACTTGTTTTTCAGTAGACTAGATCGTTTTTCTTGTGGGGAGGAAACTTTCGACCCTCTTTTACGATTGCCATAGGCAATTTTGACTAACAGCAGAAGTCCATTAAATTAGCCTAGGCTAATTTAATGGACTTCTGGTAGTAGTGGAGCCCCTTATGTACTCCAATGGTGGGGTCGATATCTTTTCAAAATATGTTTCACCTTTCTGGGTGGTTGTTTGATATAGCGGTCAAGCAGTGGCTACCTTATGCCTTATCTGTCTGATCAAAAACGGATTTATGTACTAAGAACGTCGGATCATAGCTTTAGCCTCTGGTACCATCCTCGCATACTTTATTGAGAATTTTCGTCTGCTTGTATTTTGGCTCCACCCACAAATTTTGTATATAGCGACTTTTAGTGGTCGAAAATGTCATTCTTATCTCTATTTTCGTGGTTAAAGAATTTTTTTATTTATTTTTTCTTTTGAAATAGCGCCAATGGTAAAAAAGCAAAGTGGACAACAATGCGATAGAACTCCTGATTTAGTGGAATTAAAGGGTCTCTAAAGAAGTCGGCGGACCGTTGCAAATATTTTTTGAAAACGTCGTTATTGACGTCACAATCCCGGGGGGGGGTGAGCAAAACGAAAGTCTTTCCATCTAGTAAACGCAGCGGGGGTCTCGGACTCTCGCGAGTCAGAACTGGGAAAACGCCGAAGCAGGGCGGATCACAACCAATCACAAGAGACGGGAGGATGGGTCGGGTGAGTTTTTTTTAAAAAAAGAAATTCAACGGTCCGCCGACCTCTTTAGAGTCCCTTTAAGTTTAAAATTTAAGAATATATGTTTTAAGTATCTGCCTTTTTTTCTTTGTACTAAAATTATTATTGTAGTACATTTCTAAGTTATTATTATTATTTACTTGCTTTATGTAGTATCTATATTTTAAAGCCCAAAATATACGAGAATAAGGCCGATAGATGGCGAGCGCGAGTTTTGAAATTATAAGCCACTCCCATCAAAACATACAAAGTAGTCGAGGAAAGGAGTAGTAGTAGGAAATTTGCTACGTTCAACCAAGGAGTAGTATATCGGGCCCACACCACACCCCATCCCCTAAGGAGACCTAACCTAGCCTTTGAAAGCGCCTAGCTACTTTCCGAGACAAATGTTATTGGTCAAAGCCAAACTTGGTCTCCGATTCGCCAAAAAATCCGTCTGCTCTAAAAGTTTCTTTTGGGGCGCTGAATCCACTTACAATCCCGGTTCCCAACATTGTTCCTAGTGTTTTTCTATTTTAAAGGTACAAATTGTTAACATTTTAATCATAATTAAATTGGATTTCGTTCGTAATTAAATTTACTTAAGTTTATGTATATATTAGGGTTAATTATAGAAACCTTCACCGAGTTCTTCACTTAAGCCTTGGTAAGTGAATTTTTATTTATTGACGGCGGCGCACGCGGCACAAGTGTTAAAATAACAAAATTAGGTATAATTTTTAGCAAATATGGTTGCTACAAGACACTGTTTATACCCTGGTTGCCATAATGACTGTCGCCACAATACCTTATTAATTTCCAATGTTCTCTCCTTTACGAGAACTAGGTTCTACACGAGGTGACCGTAATTTCAAAAAACGGATTTGTTTTGTCGTCTGCTTATATCGTCAAAATTCTCTTAAAGGGACTCTAAAGAGGTCGGCGGACCGTTTCCCCAGTTCTGACCCGCGAGAGTCCGAGACCCCCGCTAAGGAAAGACTTTCGTTTTGCTCAACCCCCCCCCCGGGATTGTGACGTCAATAACGACGTTTTCAAAAAATATTTCCAACGGTCCGCCGACTTCTTTAGAGACCCTTTAACACTATTGGCTTAAGAGTGTCGCGCAGTGAGCCAATCGTATTTGTCTCACAAAGTAGCTAGGGGAAATGGCCAAGTTAGGTCTCCTTAGGGGATGGGGTGTGGTGTGGGCCCGATATACTACTCCTTGGTTCAACGTTCTTCTTACATAAATCTGTTTTTGGTCTGACCTACTGCAACTGATGATACACGAGACCGAAAGCGGCGTAAAAACCATACATAGGGTGCGGTTCAGATTTCTCAATTTGAAAATAATGAGAAATTTGTAAGTCCTGTCATGGATGAAGAATGCGCGTAAGGAAATTAGTTTTCACGCGACAGGATCGGCAACTCCCTATCTCGAACGACAGCTTATTCTATATATACTCTATTACAATATCGGTTGTCAGCACGCGCAAAACTAGTTCTCTATGTAACCTAACTTTGCGCGTGCTGACAAGAGGCTAATAAACTTCGGGATATTTTAAATCCTGAAGATCCTGAAGTTTTTTGTCTCTTGTCAGCACGAGCAAGGCTAGATTACATAGAGCCCTAACTTTGCGCGTGCTGACAACCGATGTTGTAAAGAGTATATACAGAATAAGCTGTCGTTCGAGATAGGGAGTTGCCTATCCTATAGAGTGAAAACAAATTTCCGCACGCGCATTCTTTATCCAGGTCCGGTCCCGATTCGCCGCTTTTCATTTCGCCGCTAGTTCATTTCGCCGACTTATTAAGATGAGATTGTCGAATATACCATATTCATAAAAAAACTTTATTTTGACATAAATGTAAAACCAAAGGTAAAATTAATAAAAACTGTCTTAGTGGACAAAAACAGCTAGTGGTCGTCATACCAAAATTAATTTAGCAGCAACTTTTAAAACTGATAGTTCTCAAAACATACGATATTATATCAAAGGGATTCTTATGTATTTTATTCAAATTTTAATGATCTATTTATTAATTATTTTGGGTCGTCGATAGAAAAAACTGGGAACCAATGGAACGATGGTCGCGTAGTAAGTGTAGACGCAGAACAGAAAATCATGATAAAAGATTAAGTTTCATCCTTCATTTTCAAGATCAACAAGTTGGGAAAACCAAAATATTACCTCTCCGTGTCGAGAAGATTATATAAACGTAAGTATCCAATGAAAACTTCGACCTTTTGCCCTCATCTTTTCCCGCGCTTTGCGCTTCCGCATTTCATCCTTACTCTCAACATTATCTTCCTCCATTTTACATACAAAAATCAAATACTCACAAAAAGAAGCGGCAAAAACCTGCTGGCTCTTTACAACCACTTAATTTGACTTAATATCCAATTTCCAACAATATGTTTATCCTCTCTAGACTTCGCTAAAAACGTATTACTCCTACGTAAAATATTAATAGACAGGCAAGGATTCATACCATTAAAGAAGGAGCGCAATATTATCCATATTTTCATTTCATATACAGAGAAAAGAAATTATTATGTTTCTGAGAGGAGCTTCCCATTTTGGTTGTTGTTTTGAAAAGTATATCGAAATGCACGGGAATTGATACATATAGGAGGCAATGAATGAAATATATCACAATTCACGGGCCTTGATAGATATAGGAGGCAATGAATGAAATATATCACAATTCACGGGTCTTGGTAGATATAGGAGGCGATGATAATCTCTCTCTTTGCACGAGAGGTTTATCTTTAAATAAATATAATTATTTTTAATTATTTTAATCTTCAATAATTAACATTAATAATAGTTAAATCGTTTAAAATAAAGTTATACCTATTATCATCTCAAACTTTGCTAATATTGACGTTTAAAGTGAAGGGTACCCCTCTTGCCCGCTTTCTTCAAATTTTGGGGTATACATACGATTCGTTTCCATTATAATAGTATGGAAAAAGCGCAATTGCGAAAACCTTTGGTGGCGATCCCACCTTAGGGAGGCTAGACGTTTCTCGTAACCCTAGCTGATCGCCGCGTATATCCTAAAACCAAACGATGATAATGGAGTAGAAGCCAATGATACAGATTGGTGTCTATGTGGAATAGACGGAAGACCAGTGGATGGTGGTGTTAGAAGCCAGTGTAAGTGCAGACTGGTGTCAATGTGGGATTGACAAAGAACAGAAGATGGTGGTGATTAGAAGCCAGTAAGAACAGACTGGTGTCCGTGTGGGATGGACGAAGACCAAAAGATGGTGGTGATTAGAAGCCAGTAAGAACAGACTGGTGTCCGTGTGGGATGGACGAAGACCAAAAGATGGTGGTGATTAGAAGCCAGAAAGAACAGCCTGGTGTCCGTGTGGGATGGACAAAGACCAGAAGATGGTGGTGTGAGAACTCGAGTAGAGGAGCCATTTCCTGACTATGAAAGCAGTTCGGAAATGGCGAACACATTTGCTCCGATACGCAAACTGCGAACGCGGTCACGTGGGTGTAACAACGGACAGACACACAGACACACACACAGACACGGCCGTTACAGAACCTCTCCTGGACTACGTCACACGGAAAGGTAAAAATTGGCAAAAAATTAATACCATAATTACCCCTTTATGGTACTTATGTTAATGCTCAGTCTTCACACGTGCTCTTTCGACCATAATTCAAAATTTCATGATAAAATATTTTGGGCAAATGGAATTTTGGTGAAAAAACGAGGATAAGTATTTTTTTAAATAATTGATGTTTTATAATCATGTCATTAAACTGAAACATTTTAATATCTGGGACTTCGGTCATTCCATTATCTTCTCTTATCGTTTTTCGCAAAGCGGCGAAATGCGACGGCGCCGAAATGAAAAGGCGGCTAAATGGATGGGCCATTGAGTTGAGAAAATTAACACTAGAGTGGCCTTTCATCCGCAAGGATGTAGACCAAAATGAACTCTGTAACATCCAAATATGGTTATTCTATACCTTTAGTGACTATCCCTTTACATGGGATTCTAACAGTTTCCCCTTTAAGCCAGCATCTTTAGAATAGATGTTTTTGAGTATGCGCCACGGTAAAAACCCAAAACCCAAGATACCATCGAAAACAAGTATTGAAAGGAAATCTTGGGAAGCCGTGACGAAAGGCCTTGGAGGAGCCCAAAAAGGGACCAAGAAGAAGGCAGATTAAGCAAGGAGTAGTATATCGGGCCCACACCACACCCCATCCCCTAAGGAGACCTAACTTGGCCATTTCCCCTAGCTACTTTGTGAGACAAATACGATTGGCTCACTGCGCGACACTCTTAAGCCAATAGTGTTAAAGGGTCTCTAAAGAAGTCGGCGGACCGTTGGAAATATTTTTTGAAAACGTCGTTATTGACGTCACAATCCCGGGGGGGGGGGGTTGAGCAAAACGAAAGTCTTTCCTTAGCGGGGGTCTCGGACTCTCGCGGGTCAGAACTGGGGAAACGCCGAGGCAGGGCGGATCACAACCAATCACAAGAGAGGGGAGGATGGGTCGGGTGAGTTTTTTTAAAAAAAGAAATTCAACGGTCCGCCGACCTCTTTAGAGTCCCTTTAAGAGAATTTTGACGATATAAGCAGACGACAAAACAAATCCGTTTTTTGAAATTACGGTCACCTCGTGTAGAACCTAGTTCTCGTAAAGAAGAGAACATTGGAAATTAATAAGGTATTGTGGCGACAGTCATTATGGCAACCAGGGTATAAACAGTGTCTTGTAGCAACCATATTTGCTAAAAATTATACCTAATTTTGTTATTTTAACACTTGTGCCGCGTGCGCCGCCGTCAATAAATAAAAATTCACTTACCAAGGCTTAAGTGAAGAACTCGGTGAAGGTTTCTATAATTAACCCTAATATATACATAAACTTAAGTAAAATTTAATTACGAACGAAATCCAATTTAATTATGATTAAAATGTTAACAATTTGTACCTTTAAAATAGAAAAACACTAGGAACAATGTTGGGAACCGGGATTGTAAGTGGATTCAGCGCCCCAAAAGAAACTTTTAGAGCAGACGGATTTTTGGCGAATCAGAGACCAAGTTTGGCTTTGACCAATAACATTTGTCTCGGAAAGTAGCTAGGCGCTTTCAAAGGCTAGGTTAGGTCTCCTTAGGGGATGGGGTGTGGTGTGGGCCCGATATACTACTCCTTGGATTAAGATTGAATGAGAAAGGAGAAGGTTCTCTGACCGAGCTCCTTACTGTAATAATGTTTTTGTACATAAAATAAAACTTAGAATATTTTTTTCTACTTAACTTTAAATAAGTTATGATTATTTTGAAGAGGGCGCGTACACAAACGCCCCAAACGTAAAGTTACCATACACCGCGTTACAAAATTGGTGGAGGCGCCGGGCAAGACCTTCGATGATTCACGTAGGAGAGCCACTAATGACCCCATGAATTAAGAAGACTACGCCGATCTAATAAAGGAAAAGGACCACGGAAGCTGCCCAAGCAACACGTTGCATTATCCCGTAAGACGAAGTTTCTAAAGAAACCCTGCGAAACAACCAGTCCGTAAGGAGCTGAAGTCAAAAGAAAGACAGGATCATCCATGAACTTCGCCGAGACTAATAGCAACCACGAGGACCCACGCTTCTCCTAACCGATTTCATCAAGCCGTAAACGAGACAAAAGGATTAAAGATTACTACTTGCCACAGTCCTGACGATTATCCAGGACTATAAAAGACAAGACAATTTTACAAAGACTTTTGTGCCGAAAACCGGATAGAAATCGAATAACTCTTACCTAACCCAACTCGCAAACCTAAGTACCAATTGAATTTGCAAAATTTTTAATTTTAAATTATTTTGGATAGGGGGTAATAGAGTTAGTTTCCTTTAGCTAGTACGATCGACGTTTAGCCATATTTTAATACTGAAATTAATTTTTCTACCCAAACAAAAAGACTTAAAATTCTAGACGTTTTAATATCGAAATTAATTTTTCTAAGAAAAACGAAACTAGATTTTCGAGCGTTATTGTATTTCATACCGAAATTAATTTTTCTAAGAAAGCAACCTAAATAGCTAGTTCTAACGTTTCATACCGAAATTAATTTTTCTAAGAAAGCAAACTAAATAGCTAGTTCTAGGAATGTCTGACGACGAGTCCTTAGAGGATTAGGTTAAATATGAAAAAAAATGATGGAGATGCAACAGCAATTTTTTGCTAGCATGCCCGCACAAAATCGCTCGGCTCCCATAACTTCTCCCGCTAATAGAGTAATTTCGGTTGAGAGGGGGTGTGAACTGTGTATCCCCTACGTTAGGGGCAACTTTGTACTAGAGAATACTATTTGCCCCCGGAAGGGAAGGGGAGGGGGTATATCACTAAGGTAAGAGATAGAGGGCTATGACGTTGCCGTAGATGGGAAAGAAATTACTCTATTACGGCTCGAATACCGAACTATACGACCCCAATGACCCCGAATATGGAGCGAATAACGCCCGAGGGTATTCAGGGGAAGACGACGCGAAAGACGATCCGTTCTCTAGCGGACAATCGCGTCGCAATAGGAGGCAAAGCGCAACAAGCGTCACGCTACCGCCGCCGCAATTTCTTCGGGAGTTGCCGCTAAATTTGCCGCAATTCGGTGGTTCAAAACGAGACCCGATGACTTTCCTAAACGAAGTCGAGAGATTTATGAGAGGCGTATTGACCACGTAACCATTCTAAGTTACGTGCCCCTTATGCTAGAAGGGAACAACACCTATTGGTGGGACAGGGAAATGGAAAATGTAGGAAATTGGCAGGAATTCAGAACTGCGTTTTGTACGGCATTTCTCGGCGGAGATTTTAAAAGACAATTAGAAGCCAAAATTAATAATAGGCGTCAAAATCCCAACAAGAAAGTCCTTGATTTTGTACTGAGTATGGAGCAGTTATGTAAACAACTAGACCCCACAATGACTTCGCATGAAATAGCTAGACGCGTGTTAGCAGGTCTAAATCCTCACTTAATTCGAGATATGCGTTTGCCGAAAGAGCCATCGCTCTCGGACGTTCAAGCAGCGGCCCAAGAGGCCCAATACTTGCAAAAACAATGTCGGGAATATGATAACAGTTTTAGGAACAATAGTACAACTGCTTCCAACTGGACTAGTTCAAAATCAAAAGTCGATAAGCAATCTTTCCAACCGGGAAAGAGTAATTGTAGTAATAATCAAAACCAATCCGATTCTTATCAAAAAATTGAACCAAGTGTCGTGAGCAATGATTTTAATACTAAGCCTAAGACTAAGCCGAAAGTCGTATGTTCCTATTGTCGTAAACCACAACATACGGCCCCAGATTGCCGAAAACGCAAGGCCAAAGAGGCTAGAAGGCAGGAACAAGACCAAAGGCCTGGCCATGATTCTGAAATTAATATTTCATCGGTTATTTCGACCCCAAGCGGTGAAACAGACGCCATTTTACAAACCCCCTCTGAGTCTGGTATCTCTTCGGATTTAAAAATGTGGCGAGAGCTACCAATTAGCGAACCCGAAGTGAACCAAGCTTCAACAATAGGCAAAAAATTAAAAACCCCTTTAGGGAAGCCGCCCATTTTAAAATGTAATGAGCGAAGCCATGTGCGCCCAAAGGTTCCTATTAAGTTAGGATTTTGGTATGGTGCTGCTTATATAAACACCTGCGCTGACGTCACGGTAATGTCCAACGACCTATTTGAAAAGGTCAAAGCTCCCAATAGTACCCTTGAACCTATATCCCAAATTGAAATATCAGCTGGAAATCTTTCTCCATTCAAGGTATTGGGAAGGGCGACATTCCTAGTGAAAATACAAGATCGCACGTGGAGATGGAAATTTTTTGTAGTGGATGAATTGGCTTCACGCCTACTTCTGGGATGGGATTTTTGCGTTCACACAGGCAAACCCCACAATTCTACTTTTTCCTTTCGCGATTGTAATGTCTTTATTAGAAAGAAACTACATCCACGAATCCGGGTACGAAAGTGATACTTTATTACAATTTGAACACATTTATATACAATGGTTGAATCGATAAAAAAATAATAAAAAACATAGTCTATTATGATAAAAACCCTAATACATTACATCACCTCCCCATTTAACAATATTAAGGAATACTAACAATTTTGTTAAATAATTTTAAACAATCAAAACTTTTAATAAATTAACTTGTGGCTAAGTAGCGAATCTGTCCGGAGGTCTGCGTACACGAGTTGACCTACGAATGGTTTGTTCAATTCCCACCGGACACGGCACAGTAGGCTCTTCGTCAGAAATAGCTGATTGTTCATCGTCTGCATTGGCGATGGGTATGGCGCTGGCATCGCTAGAAAGCCGTACTGACGTATCGACAGCTGAACTGACATCGGGCCAGTAATCCGAATTACCAATCGGCGATGAATGGCGTAGCTGGTTCGCATGTCTCCGCCATACCAATTTGTCGGTCGTTTGGACGTCATAGGTGCGCGTGCCATAAACGTTTATGACCGTGGCTTCGCTCCACCCGTGCTTTCGACGGAAATCTTTGGCCCAAACAAGGTCCCCGACCTGGAAACTCTTCTCCTTCCCCCGATAGTGTTCTTGCTGCCTTTGTTGGTTGAGACGAACAACATCATTCACGCTCGGCGGCTTCAACAAACCGAGTCTTGTACGAAAGTCTCGTTTCAGCATCAGTTTTGCTGGTGTCATGGCCGTAGTTAAGTGAGGTGTAACCCGATACCGGAAGATAAACCGACGTATGGCCTCACTTAAATCCAGCCCCGTGTCCAACGATGCTCCAACGCATTTCTTGAAAGTCCCAACGAAATTTTCCGCCGCACCGTTGGTTGCTGGGTGACCAGGTGGGGAGAACTTCTGGCGGACCCCGTTTCTTGTCATGGCGTCACGAAACTCTTGCGAAGTGAACTGACTGCCATTATCAGTGACCAACACTTCCGGCAAACCATGCTGAGCGAAAACGTCTTTGAAAGCCAAGATGGTTTCCGCCGCCGAGATGTTCTTCATGACTTTGACCTCCGGCCACTTAGAGAAAGCGTCAATGATCAGCAGGAAGGTATGACCACGAAATGGCCCGGCAAAATCCGCATGGATTCGGCTCCATGGCGTGTTTGGATGTTCCCATACATGCAGCGGAGTCTTCACGTCTGACTTTCGACCCTCCTGACACGCTTGACATCGGCGGGTTAAATCTTCAATGTCACGATCCATTTGTGGCCACCAGCAATACGATATCGCAAGACTTTTGGTTTTGACAACACATGGAGCTCAGCCAAAATCTGCTCACGAAGCTTACTCGGAACTATTACACGAGATCCCCACATTAAACATCCGAATTCTGCCGAGATCTCGTTGCGCCTGATGAAGAACGGCCGAATGTCATCGTTGGGTGACGTCTTCTCCGGCCAACCGTCTTTAACCGGACGTAAAACTTGCGAGAGCAGGACATCTCTTCTTGTTTCCGTTGCAATCTTCTTAGAGTCGACGGGCAAGACGTCCAATTGCTGACGAAAGATACTTCTGATTTCGTCACTCTCGCCCGGTTCTTTGTCCATCTTGGGTAGCGGCAAACGGGACAAAAAATCGGCTATGACGTTATCGGTTGTGCGGACGTATTTAATTGTGAAATCGTAACCCATCAAGATGATGGCCCATCGCTGCATACGAGGATTAACGGTGTCTGGAATTCCCTTCGTCGGATCAAACGTTACAAGTGGTTGATGATCAGTCCACAGGGTGAAATGTTTTCCATACAGGTATTGGTGAAAACGTTGAACAGCGTAAACCACTGCAAATGCTTCTTTATGAATTTGCGAGTAGTTCTTCTGGGCTTGATTCAAAGACTTCGAGGCATGAGCTATGGGCTTTCTACTTCCGTCGGGACATCTACGCATGCTCCTACGCCGTATCCTGACGCGTCGCAGAATAGCTCAACTGGTAACGTTGCGTCGAAGTGAGTCAGAATCGTTGATCGTGCAAGGCGATCCTTAACATCTTCAAATGCTCGCTGGCACGAGCCATTCCAGGTCCACTGTGACTCTCCTCTAAAATCTCGCAACTTGTGAAGCGGTTCCAAACAAGTCGCCAAATGGGGTATGAACTTTCCATAATAATTCAGCATTCCCAGAAACGATCTTAGTTGCGTGATGTCCCTGGGTGCGTTTACTGCCAGAATCTCTTGAACCTTTTCGGGTACAGAATGAATTCCATTCCTGTCAATGACGTGGCCCAGATATTGAACTGATTCCTGCATAAACTTGCACTTGTCTTTCGAGATGCGCAAACCGGACTCTGCCAACCGACCAAGTACCGCATCCAAATTCTGAATATGCTCATTCAGTGCAGGTCATCCGCTCTGGTAATGATAATGTCGTCCTGGAAGGCTCCGGTTTTCGTCAGTCCTTTGATCACGCCATCAATCGCTCTTTGAAAAATTGATGACGCGGGCGATATTCCAAATGGTACGCGCGTTACTTCATATAATCCGATAATGGTGTTGATAGTGGTGTATCGGATGGAATCTTCTTCCAATTCGATTTGCAAGTAAGCCGCAGTCAGATCTATCTTCGTGAACTTGTCACCTCCCGCCAGCCTTGTAAACAAGTCGTCGTTCGTGGGAAGCGGGTACTTGTCCTTGCGCAAATGCGGATTGATTGTGACTTTGTAATCGCTACAAACTCGTATGGATCCGTTGCCTTTCACCACAGGAACTATCGGCGTTGCCCATTGAGAGTGCGAAACGGGCCTTATAATGCCCGCTGTCTCCAACTGTCTTCACTGCCTCTTGAATTCCAAACGGGACAGGTCGCGGTCGAAAAAACCTTGGTTCCACCGTCTCGTCAATGTACAGCTTGGCCTTATACCCTTTTAGTTTAACATATCCTTGCTCAAAAACGGCTTGATGTTTCAGCAACAATTCCGGTACAGTAGTTCCCGTGGCAGCAGATACAGAGTTAATCTTGATTTCTCGCCAATTTACTCGGAAAACAGTCATCCAGTCCCGTCCGACCAGCGCTGGACCATCGCCTGGAACAACGTACACTTCGAAATTGTGCGTTTAATCTTCGTACCGCATTGAAGCTCGGAATACCCCCAACGGCTTCATGATAGGACTCATGTACGGCTTTAGTTTGACCGACGTCTCCTTCAGTTGACACTGACTGAAACCTTCAGTGTACATTCGATGGGAAATGACCGTGACTGCAGACCCAGTATCCAATTCCATTACCACCTTCCGGTCCTGTATGTACACGTCTACTAGAATCGGTGGAATATTCTTCCCGGCGAGTGTATTAAACGGTAACGCGTCAGTTTCGTCTTCCTAGACGTAATTTGTAGCCTTGGTGGTATTTCTATTTGCGTGCCTACGTCGTCGATGTGATCCATGTTTCTTCCTGCCGGGAAGACTGGCACCGGTATTCCCGGAACTGTTGCGACAGACATTCGCATAATGGCCCTTCTTCTTGCAGCTATTACATGTCTGGTTCATGGCAAAGCAGTCACTTGGGCTGTGTCCTGACCTTCCGCATCGGTGGCATGGCTGCGTACCGGAAGACTCGCCCTGAGACTTTCCCGATACACGGTTTACGTCAGCGACAGGGTCCTTATGTTGTCTCAGCTCGATGGCATGACGACCAGCTGATTCCATAGACACTGCAGAACTGAGAGCCGTTGCCAACGTAAGGCTTGATTCGCTCAATAAGCGCTTCAGGATACCCTCATTCTTCGTTCCTTGTACGAACTTGTCGCGTAAGTTGTTTTCCAACTGTGCTCCAAAATCACAATGCATCGCCAAGCGCTTCATCTCCGTCAAGTATTCGCTGACGGTCTCCGATCCTGTCTGGTTACGTAGACTGAAACGGTAACGCTCCACTGTGGGGTTCGGAGCAGGATTGAGATGTTCCTTTACCAATTTAACAATGACGGCATACGTCTTCGTGGTGGGCTTGTCCGGTGCTGTTAAGTTTCTTACCAGCCCGTAAGTATCTCTTCCGATCAACGCAAGCAACGTGCGACCCTAGTTCGCTTCCGGAATGTCGTTGATCTCGAAGAACAGCTCCAACCGTTCTACGTATGAGTCCCAAGTCTCCAATTTACCATCCAACGGTCCAACATTTCCAATGGTCGCCGCCATTCCAACTGGCGAACTAGCGTTTGTGGCAGAAAACTTCCTTTCCTCTGTCATCACGCGGAACTGCAGCCCGAAACTAACGCGAATACGCGGCAAAAATCTCCGTCGCTACTGTTATGTCTTTATTAGAAAGAAACTACATCCACGAATCCGGGTACGAAAGTGATACTTTATTAATATTTGAACACATTTATATACAATGGTTGAATCGATGAAAAGATAATAAAAAACATAGTTAGTCTATTATGATAAAAAACCCTAATACATTACAGCGATGAAGGAGTGGAATTCCCCCTAATCCCTCACGAAACAACCTTTGGGTCCACTTTCTGTGGAGTTGTAGATGAGTCGCCTGGTCAAATTTTCCCAGGGACCATCCCCTTAGAAGACACTTCGCGAGCATCAATTTCTTTACCCGAGATCAACACAATGACTCTCACAGAAGAGGAACTCGACGGAGTAAAAGAAATTGAGCGAATGTTAGATAAATTTCCTGACGTGTTCACGGGCAAGGCTGGACGCACTAGTGTAGTGAAACACGACATTAAACTCACTACCGCTGCACCGTTCAAGTCGCGACCCTATCCGCTATCTCCGCCAAAACGGGCTATACACTGTAAAAAAAGGGGGTCGGAAACGCACCTTTAAAGGTGTTTTCTTCCCCCACAGGAGACGCACCCTTTTAGGTACAAATTCGCACCCCATATTTAGGGTATTTATAAATACCCCCTTGAATGGGGTGTTTTTCATTACCCTAAGGTGTTTTTCATTACCCTAAGGTGCTTAATAGAACCCTTAAAGTATTTTAACTGGACCTCAGAAATTCTGCTTAGGGTGTGAAAAAATACCCTTTCATCTTTTAAGGGTGCGAATCGAAACCAAATATGGTATTTACCTGTACCTGATAAATTCGGTAGGGTGGTTCGAAAAAATACCCTTTCAATTGTTGAGGTGCGAATTGAAACCATTTATGGTATTTATATGTAATACTTTTCCACCATTATGGGATGGAAATTAAAATGCATTGGCCTGTACCTGAAAAATTTTCCCTGGGTGCAAGAAATGGCATTTCGGCCATTTACGGGTACTAACAGATATAAAATTTGCTGTGAAAGGTTTAATTATTATCATACATGGTTCTCTTTCTTATAGTAGAAAAATGATGTTCACTGCACTTTGGCACTTTAATGTGCCTAAATCGCTACGTAATATATATCACACAAGATGTAATAAATTAACTTTTACATTAAGTCTTTAATTCGAGGTTCAGAAACGAGTGTTAAAATTCATTATAAATAGTGAAATGACTTAGACCGCGAAATTCAAAACCAAAAACTTTAAATCATTTAAAAATGTATCTAAAACTAGTATACAATCAGAACGTGACTTCGCAATTTTTCGGTTTCTTCGTTTTCTGCAATGGAGTACTTCTCAGAGGAAGGTTACGTTCACCATCGGCTGTATTAATCACCCGTTCTATAGCTGTTCTGTGACAAAATGGTGACAAGTCAAAGCACTTTCTGTCCATTATCCACGCCATTTGTGGATTTGCCATATTATCCTCAGAAGTTGTATTATAACTCTCATATATCCACCACTATGTTTATAAGGAATTAATGAATAGCCATGCCTAAATCTACACGCAAAAAGAATTAAAAATTAGTTGTTCGTTATTTGATTTAATCTTTTAATCATAAATTAGTCTGATTTATTGTTCATGGGCTCACGGCTTTTATTGAGACGTTGAAAGCTCTTGAAGAAAACTAAGTCAAGAATCAAAATGGTTCACATCCGTATTGGCATCAGGGCTACGGAAGCGTTTCTTCAAATGTCCACGCGGCTAGAAGTAGGCAACCTAAACCCCAGCAAGAAGAACCCAAACTTAAAAAAACTTAGCCAAACGTAAACCTAACCTAACCCTAACCAATCGAACCTAACTCTAACCTAATTTAACAAACCATGATTACTATGGATAATTGCGATCTTTTCCCGGTCCAAGCTGTTAAAATGGATGAAACATTTACATAAATCAAAGTTTAACTTATAAAAAGTTAGTTAAAATAATTACCTTCTTAAGTGGTTTGATAACAGTGAAACAGAGACGCAAGTACACCAAACGTTAAGCCTATTTTGAATTTGAAAATGTATCGCGCCTCGTGAATCTGCGTTCGCGAGCTAAATAAAAGAGTGGGGTATAAAAATACACCCTTTTCCCATTAAAACACCCTTCGTGTGTTAAACATTTACTAAGGGTATGATAATACACCTTCAAATTTTTAAAGGGTTTTTATTAACACCTCAGGAGGTGCTAAAACACACCTAAAGGAGTTTTTTGACCAAAAATACCTTTTTAGGTACAGATTCACACCCTCAAAATACCCTCTTTTTTTACAGTGTAGTTGAAGAGCAATTAGAACAAATGCTAGCTGACGGTATAATTCGTAAAAGTAACTCCCCTTACTCCTCGCCAATTCTTCTTATCAAGAAAAAACCTACGAAGCCCAATAAGCCACTCAAGAGCGATTTAGCCGAAACCCCCTTAGGAATAAATACTCCGGAAAGTCCCGCTAAAGCTAACTTCCGGTTTTGTGGAGATTTCCGAAAATTAAACTCTATAACCATTCCCGACGCGTACCCTATCCCTCTCATCAGGCAACAGTTGGATAGACTCTTAGGATCGAAATACTTTTCTGTACTCGATTTAAAAGACGGATTCTGGCAGATCGAATTGGAAGAACACGCCAAGCCATACACGGCTTTCGTTACCCATAAGGGTTAATTGAATTCAACGTTCTTCCGTTTGGTTTAGTCAACGCACCTGCAACGTTCCAAAGGTGCATGGAGTTTATTTTCGAAGACACACTAACCAAGAGTACAGAATTGTACTTTGACGATTTATTAGTTAGGTCTACAACCGTCCGCACCCACATTTCAGACGTAGGTCACGTTCTGAAACGCTTAAAAGGAACAGGATTAACCTGTAAACGCGAAAAGTGAAAATTTATGCAACTTCAGGTATTATACCTTGGATTCCAAGTTAGCTCAAAAGGTATTATACAAAAACGAGTTTTGCTTCGCAGTCCTTAAAAAACTCCAATCCGCGACACTTTTTCAAACCCACAAAGGGCCAGAAACCAGAAATTATTATATGTATTGCAATTTGAATTGAACTTTAATCGTTATGAGAAATTTGCTTTTAATTGCGTAGTTCAAACGTTTGTTATGATTTGAAATTTTACAAAAAAACGGGTATAAATGCGGCGTTTCGAGATAAAGGGAGCTTAGATTTTCACGCATGAAATTATCTAGAATCTGTTCCCGTAAAAACTTATCCCTGTCAAATAATTAAGGCAAAAAATACAAAATGAGCTTTTAGCATTTTAACTTTTCAGGGTGGAAGAGATAAAAACACTTATTTCGAGTAAAATTTCGCTTTACTACTCCTAAAATGTGGGCCCTCATTCTGATTTGTGGCTTTAAAAGCAGTGTCGTATTTCTGACATTTATCATACATTCAGAAAAGGTGTTCATATGTGTGTTGTTACATCTTGTATAAGTTTTAAACTTCAATTCGAACTCGAGTCATAATCGTCCTTGATTTAGCTCTTTGTTCCGAAACGCCGCATTTATACCCGTTTTTGTTGTAAAATTTCTAATCATAACAAATGTTTGAACTACGCAATTAAAAGCAAATTTCTCATAACGATTAAAGTTCATTTCAAATTGCAATACATACAGTATAATAATTTCTAGTTTCTGGCCCTTTGTGGGTTTGAAAGAGTGTCGCGGATTGTGTATAAATGCAGATTTTTAAGGACTGCGAAGCAAAACTCGTTTTTGTATAATATCTGTCCCTTTTTGGGGAGAAACGTTATTTGGGAATAAATTAGTTCTGGAATAGTCAAACTCAATCGTCCAATTTTTTTAAGACTAATTATTTCACTAAATCGTAACTTACATTTGGAAATTGGAATGGTCGGATAATACAATGCACTGTATAAAACACACTATGCTAAATATTCGTTGAAACCATGTGAAAATTATAAAAATTCTCCAACTATTTCTTTGTGATCATTTAACATAGGCTTAGAAAGACAAAAAATAAGCCCAAAAAGTTTTAAAAAAATCACGTGAACTTAATTAGAGAATCAAAATGGTGAAATTAAGCGCGAGATTTGAATTGAAACTTTTATTGTAATGCAGCGCGTGCTGGCGCTTGAGCTAGCGCGTGGTTTAAAAATAATTTTCTTTGAAACCTATGCAAAAAGGCTAAGTTAACCTTACACTACGAAAAATGAGATACTATACCTTTTCAGCCTTTGCTAGTGCTGTAAAGTTAGGCTGTGAAAAAAGTGTACCCCCTTGGTCGCGAAACCTTGGGTCTAACTCGCAAAAACTTTTCCACCTCATAATGTTAAGCTCCATAGAGTTTAACATTATGATTTTGGATTGAGTAAAATAGAAAATCCCTGACGGGATTTTCTTAATAGAGACCAAGGAGTCTAAAACTTTAGCTATACAACAATACCCCAGGCCTACTAACGTAAAAGAAGTCAGGTCATTTCTTGGCATGGTCGGATGGTATAGAGAGTTCATTGGAAATTTCTCCGATATAGCGTTACCTTTAACAAATCTGACCAAAAACGTAACTTCTTCGAAATTAAAGTGGACCCCAGAATTCGAATCTAGCTTTCAATGCCTCAAAGATAAACTTAGCGCGCCACCCATCCTCAATTACCTCGATTATTCGCTCCCGTTCTTTCTCAGGACCGACGCGAGTCTTGTGGGGTTGGGAGCCATTCTTTATCAAGTTGATTCTGACAATAGAGAACGAGTTATCTCTTTTGCGAGTAAAAAACTGAAGGATGCGGAAACTCGCTACCACGCTACCGAGCGAGAGCTCTTGGCCGTGGTATGGAGTGTAAACAAATACCGCCATTTCTTGGATTGCGTCGCGTTTACCCTCATAACGGATAACAGCGCCCTCCAGTGGCTATCCAAAATGAAAAACGCATCCTCCAAGTTAACTCGCTGGGCGGTAGAGCTACAAGAATTCAACTTCAAAGTAGAACACCGCAAGGGTAAGGACAATGTCGTGGCCGACGCCTTATCCCGCTGCCCCATTGAAACAATGGATGACGAACTAACTGAATCCGCTCGCTTCGAAGATATTTGTACCCGAATAGGGCAAGAGAACGATTCCCCTACCCTGCTGAACGCCTTGAGTACTACAACCCTTGCGAACACGCAGTTAGACACGATTCGCGAATTAATTACCTTAGCCAGGGCCCAGAGCGAGGACGATTCTATTCTAGCCTTAAAACGTTACGTAAAGACCAATGAACTCCCCGCAAACTCAAAATTGGCGCGTAAAATAAAGCGAAATGGTTCACAATATTGCGTAACCGATGATGTTCTCTATCGACTCATCGAAACGCGACCTTGCAGGCACGAAGCCAACCTGCGCAATCCAATCACTTGGATCCCCGTAATTCCCGCTTCATTAAGAGACAATGTGTTGCGTGAACTTCACGACCACCCCACTGCAGGGCATTTTGGCGTACAACGCACGCTCTGGCCCTCTGGTGTCTGAAAAATACCGCTTACTGGGATACCATGGGTACTGATTGCGCGCGCTATGTAAGTTCATGCGATAAATGCCAGAAATTTAAAAGCGAAAACCAAAAACCAGCAGATCTACTGCATACGATTAAGCCAACCGAACTTCCTGGGAAGTCATTTCCGCTGACCTAATGGGGCCCCTACCCCTTAGTCCACGCCGCAATACGTTTCTTCTGGTAGTGGTAGATAATTTCTCCAAGTACGTTGAACTCTTTCCCCTTCGAGCCGTTACCTCTGTCGCCATTGCAAAACGACTCACTGAGGAGGTATTCCCTCGTTATGACGTCCCTCGAGCGCTAATCGTAGATAATGGAACCCAATTCAATTCAGATTATTTTCTAGAAGTCTGCTATGACTGGGGGGTCAAGGTGCGTAATACGACCACTTACCACCCACAGTCTAATCCCACAGAACGCGAGAATAGGACAATTAAACCTATGATCGCCTCCTACGTGGACGATCACCATGAAAAATGGGATGAGCAATTACCCAATCTCGCTCTCGCGATGCGTTCGGCAGTTAATTTCTCTACAGGGTATAGCCCTTATTTTATGCTTACGGGACAGGATATGAAGCTTCCTCTCCAACGAGTCTTAGAAAGGGTGGCCCATAAGGACGAATCCTCCCCAGCTTCTTATATCCATAGATTGGTAGCTAATAATAATACAATCCAAGAAAACGTCGTAGCATCACGAGCCATCGCTCATGAAAAACAAAAGGCCCAGTATGATAAAACTCATCGAGCCGTAGAGTACTCCATTGGCCAGAACGTCTTAGTTAAGGCACACAACTTGTCAAATAAAGCTGGCCGCAGTACCAAAAAATTGGCGGACCGTTATACCGGTCCTTTCGAAATTAGTAGTAAACTATCAGATGTCAATTATGTTCTCCAAGAACGACGCGGAAATAAAACAAGTTGGGAAACCAAAATAAACCTCTCCGAGTCGAGACGAATTTACTTTCCAAACACAAGTCCACCATGGACGAACCAATACTGAAGGACGGATGGCAGAGGGAGAAAGTTGAAAAATACTTGTTAATTCGCCTCCTAGCGGCAGATAGTAGCAAACCGGACAGTGGGGGAATCAACGTTCTAACGAGGGAAGCAGCTAACGTCTTATTTTGTCTAGATGGCGCTAGCGTTTTCCGGGATTTGACTCCGCATTTTCATAACACCCTCCATGTTGGGGCTGAAAAGAGGGAAGTAAGCTTTACATTGGTTGTTAAGTCGCTTAGTAATGGGGGCAGTAATGGGCTGCCATTGGTCCTTCAGTATTACTTCGTCCATGGGTCCACCAGCCAATGAGAAAATCCGGAAAACGTAGCTCAAATTGGCGGGATCTTGCGAAGTTCATTTGTAAAGGTTTAATCGTTTAACATTTCCCCGTGTATTCTCATAATTCTAATGAGGACCTAATATCTATCACTATAAGCGTGTATTTAACTTTCGGCTCATTCTGAACCGTTAACACCTCTTGAAAGAGGACACGAAAAGAGGTCAATTCTGGTTTAAATCTAGGGTTTCTTATTTCATAGACCCAATGGCTTCAACATTTATAGATCGAAGTATTAAAATCCATATTACGTAGTGAAATTAAAAGTTGCGTTTACACTATATAAAAATGTAGTAAAGCTGAATTAAAAAGTAAACACCAAATTTGAAATGTTAATATAAAAGATGTTCTTGGAAAATTGAGATGAAACAGAGCTTTATAGCTACACAACTACTAAAAGAATCGTAATGCCGAAAAATATTTAAAATATTTCCATTTAATTCTGCAAAAAGGAAATATTATCGTTTTGTAAGAGATCTTATCATCCTACTCGCTTTATATTAAGTTTGATGTGCGTGTAGTGTTTCGATTCGGATGCAATCTTCATTACTCGTTCTATATAAACTCTCACTTGTGTCATTACATAGAAATAAGTTTATCTTAAATAATTAAATAAATATAATTATTTTTAATTATTTTAATCTTCAATAATTAACAATAATAATAGTTAAATCGTTTAAAATAAAGTTATTCCTATTATCTTTTGAAACTTTTCTAATATTGACGTTTAAAGTGAAGAGTACCCCTCTTGCCCGCTTTCTTCAAATTTTGGGGTATATATACGATTCGTTTCCATTATAATAATAGATAAAAAAGCATTCGCGTGAACCCTTGGTGGAAGCCCTGCCCTGGCCTGGGGAGGCTAGACGTTTCTCGTAACCCTAGCCGATCGCCGCGTATATCTTGAAACCGAACGATAACGATGGAGAAGAAGCCGGAATGGACAAAGACCTGAAGATGGTGGTGCATAAAAGCTTGTGTCAATGTGGGATTGATTAAGAACAGAAGATGGTGGTGCATAGAAGCTGGTGTCAATGTGGGATTGACGAAGAACAGAAGATGGTGGTGCTTACGAGCCAGCAAGTACAGGCTAGTGTCCATGTGGGATGGAAAAAGACTAGCAGATTGTGGTCCTTAGAAGCCAGTTAGTAAACACTGGTGTTGGTAGATGAATGGCCAAATTTTCCGTGAACCGCGAACGCGTTCCGGAAATCGGGTATTTGTTTGCTCCGATTTGTAAACTGCGAACGCGGTCACGTGGGGTGTGACAGACACACACACCCACACGTCCAGTGCAATACCTCTCCGTGACGTCATCGTCACTCGGAGAGGTAATGATTGACAAAGGTACGTGCAAAACCTAAAGCCATACCAGACTCGCGCTTCCGAATCCCAGTCCCTTTCCAAAACGAAAAATCCGCACACCATGGCCAGACCACGTCATGATAGCAATATCAGCACCCAAGAGTGCATCGCACTTTCCAAACCCAAACGGCAAACTAAACCGATCATTCGATTCACGGCTTAGATCTTATACTTGAGTCTACCCCTTAACATTGTATTATAACGGATTGGTTTCCCCCTAAATGTTAGGTTGTATTGCATTGTTTTTATTTTCAATTGTTTAAACTCGAGTAGTAATTTGTCATGTTATTCTTTGCGAAATGTATCCAATGTGTTTGTACGATTATTATTTTTTGTTTTTGATTTTTGTTTTTGAATTGTAATTGAACTGTGATTTTCCTGGCATGCAAATTTACACCTGGTGCCTATAGGATCTTTGCGCGAGAGTAAAAAGGGAGAAGAAATAGGGGGCGAAAACCGGTTTTCAGGGGATGTCAACATGGCGTCCTAACGTGGCCAGAGCGGGCAGCCGGCAAGGGGAGAGGAAAGGGGGAAGGTAACTTGACGTCACGCGCAAAGACCCTATAACTGCATATCGGCACCCTTAGCCGGGGGGAAATGTAACAACCAAATATGGTTATTCTATACCTTTAAAGACTATCCCTTTACATGGTATTCTAACAGTTTCCCCTTTAAGCCAGCATCTTTAGAATAGATGTTTTTGAGTATGCGTCACGGTAAAAACCCAAAACCCAAGATACCATCGAAAACAAGTATTGAAAGGGAATCTTGGGAAGCCGTGACGAAAGGCCTTGGAGGAGCCCAAAAAGGGACCAAGAAGAAGGCAGATTAAGATTGAATGAGAAAGGAGAAGGTTCTCTGACCGAGCTCCTTACTGTAATAATGTTTTTGTACATAAAATTTTCGAGATGGCGACACCATCGTTTGATAAACTTGGTGCCTGTCCGTCCGTCCCATTGCTTTTAAAGTTGTCCCCCGTTCCCCCAATAGGCAGCTTAACGCAAAGGCCACTGTAGTTGGTAATTTTCTCAACTCAATGGGATGGGCGGTGAACTGAGACTTTTTTGGAGGCGAATTGGCGCGGCGGCGAAATGAATAGCGGCGAATCGGGACCAAACCTTTATCCATGGTCCTGTATTTGAAAACAATTTGATTGTTTGAAAACAAAATTCATAAATCTTATGAAAAAGTTATAAATTGTTTGAAAACAAAAGTTATAAATTGTTTGAAAAAAATATATAAATTGTTTGAAAAAACAAAGTATCTGAAACGCGCCTGTAATTATCCTACAAAGTATCTGAAATGCGGCTGCAATGATCCTAAAAATTATCTGAAAAGCACCTGCAATGATCCTACAAAGCATCTGAAACGCGCCTATAATGATCCTGAAAAGTATCTGAAACGCGACTGCAATTTGCCTACAAAGTATATGAAAAGCGCCTGCAATTATCCTAAAAATTATCTGAAACGCGCCTGCAATGATCCTGAAAAGTATATGAAAAGCGCCTGCAATTTTCCTACAAAGTATATGAAAAGCGCCTGCAATTATCCTACAAAGTATATGAAATGCTCCTGCAATTATCCTAAAAATATCTGAAAAGTACCTGCAATTATCCTACAAAGTATCTGAAACGCGCCTGTAATTATCCTACAAAGTATCTGAAATGCGGCTGCAATGATCCTAAAAATTATCTGAAAAGCACCTGCAATGATCCTACAAAGCATCTGAAACGCGCCTATAATGATCCTGAAAAGTATCTGAAACGCGACTGCAATTTGCCTACAAAGTATATGAAAAGCGCCTGCAATTATCCTAAAGATTATCTGAAACGCGCCTGCAATGATCCTGAAAAGTACCTGAAACACGCCTGAAATGTTCCTACAAAGTATATGAAACACGCCTGCAATTTTCCTACAAAGTATACGAAACGCACCTGCAATTATCATAAAAAGTATCTGAAACGCGCGTGCAATTATCCTAAATATTATCTGAAAAGCACCTGCCATTATCCTAAAAAGTATCTGAAATGCGGCTGCAATGATCCTAAACATTATCTGAAAAGCACCTGCAATGATCCTACAAAGCATCTGAAACCCGCCTATAGTGATCCTGAAAAGTATCTGAAACGCGACTGCAATTTGCCTACAAAGTATATGAAAATCGCCTGCAATTATCCTAAAAATTATCTGAAACGCGCCTGCAATGATCCTGAAAAGTATATGAAAAGCGCCTGCAATTTTCCTACAAAGTATATGAAAAGCGCCTGCAATTATCCTACAAAGTATATGAAATGCTCCTGCAATTATCCTAAAAATATCTGAAAAGTACCTGCAATTATCCTACAAAGTATCTGAAATTCGGCTGCAATGATCCTAAACATTATCTGAAAAGCACCTGCAATGATCCTACAAAGCATCTGAAACCCGCCTATAATGATCCTGAAAAGTATCTGAAACGCGACTGCAATTTGCCTACAAAGTATATGAAAATCGCCTGCAATTATCCTAAAAATTATCTGAAACGCGCCTGCAATGATCCTGAAAAGTATATGAAAAGCGCCTGCAATTTTCCTACAAAGTATATGAAAAGCGCCTGCAATTATCCTACAAAGTATATGAAATGCTCCTGCAATTATCCTAAAAATATCTGAAAAGTACCTGCAATTATCCTACAAAGTATCTGAAACGCGCCTGTAATTATCCTACAAAGTATCTGAAATGCGGCTGCAATGATCCTAAAAATTATCTGAAAAGTACCTGCAATGATCCTACAAAGCATCTGAAACGCGCCTATAATGATCATGAAAAGTATCTGAAACGCGACTGCAATTTGCCTACAAAGTATTTGAAAAGCGCCTGCAATTATCCTAAAAATTATCTGAAACGCGCCTGCAATGATCCTGAAAAGTATATGAAAAGCGCCTGCAATTTTCCTACAAAGTATATGAAAAGCGCCTGCAATTATCCTACAAAGTATATGAAATGCTCCTGCAATTATCCTAAAAATATCTGAAAAGTACCTGCAATTATCCTACAAAGTATCTGAAACGCGCCTGTAATTATCCTACAAAGTATCTGAAATGCGGCTGCAATGATCCTAAAAATTATCTGAAAAGCACCTGCAATGATCCTACAAAGCATCTGAAACGCGCCTATAATGATCCTGAAAAGTATCTGAAACGCGACTGCAATTTACCTACAAAGTATATGAAAAGCGCCTGCAATTATCCTAAAGATTATCTGAAACGCGCCTGCAATGATCCTGAAAAGTACCTGAAACACGCCTGAAATGTTCCTACAAAGTATATGAAACACGCCTGCAATTTTCCTACAAAGTATACGAAACGCACCTGCAATTATCATAAAAAGTATCTGAAACGCGCGTGCAATTATCCTAAATATTATCTGAAAAGCACCTGCCATTATCCTAAAAAGTATCTGAAATGCGGCTGCAATGATCCTAAACATTATCTGAAAAGCACCTGCAATGATCCTACAAAGCATCTGAAACCCGCCTATAATGATCCTGAAAAGTATCTGAAACGCGACTGCAATTTGCCTACAAAGTATATGAAAATCGCCTGCAATTATCCTAAAAATTATCTGAAACGCGCCTGCAATGATCCTGAAAAGTATATGAAAAGCGCCTGCAATTTTCCTACAAAGTATATGAAAAGCGCCTGCAATTATCCTACAAAGTATATGAAATGCTCCTGCAATTATCCTAAAAATATCTGAAAAGTACCTGCAATTATCCTACAAAGTATCTGAAATTCGGCTGCAATGATCCTAAACATTATCTGAAAAGCACCTGCAATGATCCTACAAAGCATCTGAAACCCGCCTATAATGATCCTGAAAAGTATCTGAAACGCGACTGCAATTTGCCTACAAAGTATATGAAAATCGCCTGCAATTATCCTAAAAATTATCTGAAACGCGCCTGCAATGATCCTGAAAAGTATATGAAAAGCGCCTGCAATTTTCCTACAAAGTATATGAAAAGCGCCTGCAATTATCCTACAAAGTATATGAAATGCTCCTGCAATTATCCTAAAAATATCTGAAAAGTACCTGCAATTATCCTACAAAGTATCTGAAACGCGCCTGTAATTATCCTACAAAGTATCTGAAATGCGGCTGCAATGATCCTAAAAATTATCTGAAAAGCACCTGCAATGATCCTACAAAGCATCTGAAACGCGCCTATAATGATCCTGAAAAGTATCTGAAACGCGACTGCAATTTGCCTACAAAGTATATGAAAAGCGCCTGCAATTATCCTAAAAAGTATCTGAAACGCGCCTGCAATGATCCTGAAAAGTATATGAAAAGCGCCTGCAATTTTCCTACAAAGTATATGAAAAGCGCCTGCAATTATCCTACAAAGTATATGAAATGCTCCTGCAATTATCCTAAAAATATCTGAAAAGTACCTGCAATTATCCTACAAAGTATCTGAAACGCGCCTGTAATTATCCTACAAAGTATCTGAAATGCGGCTGCAATGATCCTAAAAATTATCTGAAAAGCACCTGCAATGATCCTACAAAGCATCTGAAACGCGCCTATAATGATCCTGAAAAGTATCTGAAACGCGACTGCAATTTACCTACAAAGTATATGAAAAGCGCCTGCAATTATCCTAAAGATTATCTGAAACGCGCCTGCAATGATCCTGAAAAGTACCTGAAACACGCCTGCAATGTTCCTACAAAGTATATGAAACACGCCTGCAATTTTCCTACAAAGTATACGAAACGCACCTGCAATTATCATAAAAAGTATCTGAAACGCGCGTGCAATTATCCTAAATATTATCTGAAAAGCACCTGCCATTATCCTAAAAAGTATCTGAAACGCGCCTGTGATGGTCCTGAAAAGTATATGAAGGCGCCTGCAATTATCCTAAAAAGTATCCGAAACACGCCTGCCATTATCCTACAAACGTAGCAATTTCTGACTGTAACATGCATACAATATATCTGGAAGGTACAGTACCATGAGTTAATAATATGTTAGCTCCCTAGCTAGGGAGCTAACATATTAATAACTCATGACAGTACCTGTAATGAGCCTACAAACATCCTGATTTCTTACGGGAGTTACTATTTCCCCTCTGTTTTCTAGCTGTAAGGTAGCTATTTTATGACTCTAGAGTAGCTAAATTTTGTATACTGCTGTACTGAGTTTTCCAACGGAAGATATTTTTCTGCAAAACGTCTAAAATGTTCTGCATTGCTCTCTGGAATGCATCTTAATTTTGTCTGAAGTTGAACATTTTTCAGGTTTATTCCAGTATTTTTCCAGAATATTCCAGTTTATTTGCAATATATTGCAGATTCTAAAAAATCTAATTAACAGCAAAATGCAGCCGTAAATTTTTGTACGGGTTTTCTTTTTAATTGAAACTTAAATGCATGCTTAAGAAAAAACAACGTTCCATTACCGTTTTCCGTTGAAATAAACTATTTTACTGGTAATCAATTTCAAAAATTTACTTATCTCGGCTTTTCGACCACAATTCCATTCCCCGAAAACATTTTATCATTACATTAATTACTTTTGGGAGATAACGTGTCAAAATAGCCTATAAAAGAATAAAAAACTGTAATAGCGGTCTGTTTAGCCATGATAACAACCATTTAAAAGTTGCAAGCACTATATAACCCTTTCGAGACTAACTGGACCTGAGCAAACTATAGCTTAACCTGCTACTAGTACGACCAGATAGAATTGATGTAATCTGGAGTTGAAATTTCATCATGTGCGACCTGCGGCCCTGAAACTCTCCCATAGTCCCAATGTGTGTATAGGGCTCGGGGATCGGTTAACTATTATTCAAACATATTGACATACCAAATTTTGTAAAACAAGTCAAGATTATATAAAAGTATTCCGTCTCGATTTTTTTAGAAAAACGTAGATTGATGCAATTATTAATCGTAAGTACTTTTTCCGAAAAACTAAAATTTTCAACATAATCAGAAGAATTTTACTGAAAAAAGTTTTTTTGCGATACGTTTCATACGATTTCCAATAAAAAAATATGATCCATACGTTTCTTGATACAAACGTGGTTTTGGTTTCAATTTCAATTAGTATTTGGATTTTGGACGAGTAACCGCCACTATTATTTTCTACGATAAGCTTTGATCTTTTTTAAATTGTTTTAGCTCTATGTTAACAAAAAAGAAACGCAAAGTTCAAATCATTGACAAATAATTGTATTAAAAAACCTGATAATAGTATGAACTATCAATAAAAACATTGTGATTGTATATTATCAGAAGTATAAAATATTTCTCTTCGAGAGAAGTGTAACACAAAGCGTGGTAACATGAGAAAATTAAAAGCAACGAAGATTGGGTATAAAGTCGATAGAATGGACACATATCATAGCAAGAATTTATTGACTATAAGAATGCCTAAGTCAACACCCGACTAGATTTTACGCTTCTACTCTTACGCCGGTGTTAGCGGACAAGTAAGTCCCACCCCTTTCTTGTCCGTCATTGCTCTGCGCTTTCCCATTGGATCCCGTGGGTATAGGTCATACAGACGCGATTGACGTATTCCGAATAGAGAAAAAACCTCGAAGAAAGCAAACAGAAAATGGAGGCTGCCAGCGGTGCTGAAACGGTTAGGGAATGGTTTTTAATTGCCATTAACAAGTTAGTTAAAGGTTTTGAACCTAACTTAGTAGATTTTGAATACGTGTCTCTACGTGAAAATCGTTCGTTCTATAATTGTTTCTAAATCGAATCAAGTGTACTATACTTATGATTTCGTCAGTTCCAAAAACCAAACCAAGGCTTAACGGAAAGGTAAAAGAGATAGATCATAGATGGTGGAAAACATAGAGTAAGATAAAATATTAAGTCCCGCCTCCGTTTCCAGCCTCCCCCCACCCATGAGGGGGGATTGTCGACTATCACGCGCGCACCGTACGCCTTTTTAGGCCTCCTTATAGTAAATTCCTTCTTGATCATAGTTTATATAAAGCGAGAAATTAAGACTTTACTCCTCTGTATTGTGAAACTCTTTCCGTAGTTAATATAGGGTGACCTTTGACATCTTTAGTTAATAACAAGACGGCCCAAGGGCTCGTAATAGTAGCCATATCGTACGAGTGAATAGCCCCTCTATACCCTACCCTAATGAGTGTATAGCGCTATCTTTTTCAATGCTTAAATGATTTACCGTGCATAAAATCAGAGTTAATAGTCCCTCGATTCCCTACTCTAAACAGTGATAAAATTATAACCGTATAAATTTACTTATGCTGTAATTCTAATATTCCGGCGAATCGAAGAACAGAACATAGACTTATGCCGATGCACACTTATCGCATTTTATAAATTTCTAACAAGGACTTATGCCCAGAAACTTTTGAAAGAGAAAGTTTAGTTATAGTAATTACGCATTTTAGTGATTATCCCCTCGAATTACCTTTAGCAATGCTAAAATGATCAAACGCATAACGCTCATTTAACACTATGTTAGCTCTATCTAAACCCACACTTGAATTAACCGCCAAAACGTTCCAGTCAAACATAACATAGATGACGATAGCTACCGAACGAGAACGAAACACATGAGGAGCGCGGTAGGAAACGGGGAAAATCGTTATCTATTTAATTAGCACATAAATAAAAAGAAAATAAATATAAAAACCCCAAACATACAAATTCATAAGTATCCGACCCCACAGATAAAAATTCAAAAGTATCCGACCCCACAGATAAGGAGGCACCCCCACCCCACATCACCCCAATATTTTAGAGATAAAAATAAATGATAAAAAACTCGGGATTCCTATCAAGTCTCTATGGTTCAGTGGTAGAATGTCTGTCTACTACGCCAGCGACCCAGGTTCGAGTCCCGGGTCTGACCTGAAAAAATTTTAATTAAAATTAAATCTCTAACCGAGCCCAGTAACCCCTATGGGTGGGTTGTGGTAATATAAAGTTCCTTTTAAGCTAAAATCTGACGACAACGAAGCGACAACCCCGGCCACTACTACTACTACTACGGACGACGGCTCGGGTCAAACTAAGAGCCTATCGTATACTACGATATGGCTAAAAACGGAATAGAGAAGACTTTTTGAAGTACATGATCAAAAGATGACTCTCTGAAATATAGTAGCCGGTAGGGACGAGTGGGCTTTGTACCTAACGTGTCTGTCTGTGTTTTGTTTTAACTTCTGCAATTGCTTTTCAATAATGAGAAATGATTGCATGTCTAGGTAATCCTCAAATATTATTTCACTTCCCCTGTTTACCTTAACCCTTTTATATTCCACAAAGCAAAAGTAGATTTCAAGCCCGGAAATCAAGGACGTTAAGTTCATACACACTTAATGCAGTTTGCCCATTAAAACCTGTGTAATTTTGCTACTAGTTTAAGGTGGTATCGCGACATGCCTAAGGCGAAAATATATATATATATATATACTTTTTAGGTGTTTGGACTCTTTTGAGGAAAATGTTATGCTATACAGTATAGTCCACTAACGTAATAACTATGGTTTTTGGAATTGTGATTTATCGAAAGGATTGTAATAATAACTGAGTTAGGCGATCTGATCATAAATAACCGGTACGGAGTAAGACGTATACATGTTAAATTCTACCAAAAAATTATAGTGACAATATTACAGATGAATTTATAGTAAAAACAATAATTTCGATATTTTTTACAAACCTTAAGTTCCAAATATTTCGCTAAAAGTTAGACTTCAAAGCAAGTGAATTTTTCAATAGAAGACAGTTTTAATTTAACCGAACAAAGAGTACGACCCTTTTTTCTGAATATTTTTTTTTCCGAAAATTTTTCCGATTGAATACATTTGTCGAAAAAAATCTTACTAAGATTATTCAATCTAAAAAAATATCATCTAAAAATGTTGTTTTGTTTAAATGAATAAACTTCTGAATAGTTTTCGATTATTTGTAGTTAACCGTATTTTTCGAAAAAAACGATCAAAAAACCCCGAGCCCTATGTGTGTAGAACATAATTTTTCGCTGTTATCTGCCAAAATCAATCTTTCTAGGTAGTGCCGCCTCCTCACTTGAATTTTTCATGATATAATAAGGTTTGAATGAACAAAATTCTAGATTACTATTTTCACTACTATGTCCCTCTGCTAACTTGAAGCAAACTTTCCTCTCTTTCTGCTTCTCATTATCGGTGCCACTCCCTTGACTTTCTGTTCGTTAACTACTATCTTGAATTTATTTATTTCAAACCAAAATATAAAAAAATGGATTCTTTTTCCTTTTGTGCTACTTAGAATTTTCAAATGTATATAATGTTGTGCCGTGCCATATCAAATAGTCTCTAACCATTGTTAGAAACTAGAGAGAGAAATTGGGCAGTAACACTGATGCCCTGAACTATGAGAAAGAACAATACGACGGTTGACTAAAGTACACTTGATATTACATCATTTTGCAAAACCGCGAGTAAAAATCTTACTGTCCCTATTGAATTTGGCGCCATTGGTTTTAGAATAATTAAAATGTTCCACTGCGAAGCGTGCCGGTCACAAATGGGGATGTAACGTCTTTAGGAACCTTTTAAAAAGCAAAACCATACACGTACTCTCCCAAAAGTAATTAATGTAAGGATAAAATGTTTTCGGGGAATGGAATTGTGGTCGAAAAGCCGAGATAAGTAAATTTTTGAAATTGATTACCAGTAAAATAATTTATTTCAACGGAAAACGGTAATGGAACGTTGTTTTTTCTTAAGCATGCATTTAAGTTTCAATTAAAAAGAAAACCCGTACAAAAGGTTGGGACTCCAGACATAGCCGACTCCATCACGCACTCGACAACGCAAAGCAACTCGCGCCAGTGTGGGAAATAAGGCGGTGACACAGGGCAAATGACCAGTTTAAAAATTGCCTGGTCCAGTTCAAAAATTAAATCGGAGGGGGGTCAGTGGTCCACGAGACTACTAAGAAAGTTCAAGGGTAACCAGACCCCACACATTAAAATTCTAATATTTTAATTCTCCACTTCTTTAGTTTAGCAGACGATGTGCTCTGGTCAATGGTCACGGACCAGTTTATTTATTCCAAGTCAGGAAAGTCGCTGGCCTAATCTCCAGTTTAAAAAATCCTTATTTGGTCACGGTCCAGAAAACTGACGTAAACGCGAAGCGAATGACAAAAACTACGAATTTTCCGACTGAGGAGAGGCGATATAGCCTAGCCTTTTTTTACGGGTGTACCTCGTATGAGCAGTTCCCGTAGAGCAGTTCTCGAAATGGCAGCCGCGATTCCAAAAAAACAGCGGCGTTCTTCAAAACTGCTGTTTTAGAAATAGCGGCTGCTGTTTTAGAAATAGCGGCCGCTGTTTTAGAAATAGCGGCTGCTATTTTGGGAAATAGCAGTGTTTGTCTTCAGTTTCGAGTATTTCTTAACAATACAGTTATATTCGTTGTTTTCGAAAACTACCTTATTCTGTGATCATTTAGTCAGTAATGTGACCTACTAACGGATCGTGTTTTTAAAGTACACTTAAATATTACACTATTCTTCAGGCTGTATCAGTTTACAATTCTAATACCAGAATAGAAAATATTTCAAGAAAGCTTATTTTATTTCGGAAGTAGTAAACAGTATTTTTTGGAAAAGGCGTATTATTATTTGGGAAGTGAATGAAGATAAACAACAATATTTTGGAAAAGGCGTAACATTGTTACACCATTTCCAAAATATTACTAACCTAAGTCTAACCAATCAAAACAAAACCTAAAAAACCCAACCGAACCGAACCCAACCCAACCCAACCTAACCTAACCAAACCAACCTAACCTAACCTAACCTAACCTAACCTAACCAAACCAAACCAAACCAAACCTAACCTAACCTAACCTAACCTAACCTAACCTAACCTAACCTAACCTAACCTAACCTAACCTAACCCAACCTAACCAAACCAAACCTAACCTAACCTAACCTAACCAAACCAAACCAAACCTAACCAAACCAAACCAAACCAAACCTAACCTAACCAAACCTAACCTAACCTAACCTAACCTAACCTAACCTAACCAAACCTAACCAAACCTAACCAAACCTAACCTAACCTAACCTAACCTAACCAAACCAAACCAAACCTAACCTAACCTAACCTAACCTAACCTAACCTAACCTAACCTAACACTATTGGGGGTTCAAATAATCAACTTGAAGCAAACCATATCCGGCCTAGTTCTATTTAAGTTCATTTTACACAGCGTACACCATAACAAACAACAGTCGTTTTTCGCATTCCTGTTTTTACCTCTCCGAGTGACGTATGTCACGGAGAGGTTCTGTAACGATCGTGTGTGTCTGTTTGTTTGTTTGTTTGTTTGTTTGTGTATGTGTCTGTTGTTACACCCACGTGACCGCGTTCGCAGTTTCCAAATCGGAGCAAACGTGTTCGCCATTTCCGAACTGCTTTCACAGTCACTGAAATGGCTCCTCTACTTGAGTTCTCACACCACCATCTTCTGGTCATTGTCTATCCCACACGGACACCAGTCTGTACTTACTGGCTTCTAATCACCACCATCTTTTTGTCTTCGTCCATCCCACATGGACACCAGTCTGTATATACTGGCTTCTAATCACCACCATCTTCTGGTCTTCGTGCATTCCACTTGGACACCAGTCGGTACATACTGGCTTCTAATCACCACCATCTTCTGGTCTTTGTCCATCCCACTTGGACACCAGTTTTTATATACTGGCTTCTAATCACTACCATCTTCTGGTATTCGTCCATTCCACTTGGACACCAGTCTGTACATACTGGCTTCTACACCACCATCTTCTGGTCTTCGATTTTGTCCATCCCACATGGACACCAGTCTGTTCACCTGGCTTCTACACCACCATCTTCTGGTCTCTGTTTTTGTCCATCCCACATGGACACCAGTCTGCACACCTGGCTTCTACTCCATCGTCATCGTTTGGTTTAAAACATTCGCGGCGATCAGCTAGGGTTACGAGAAACGTCTAGCCTCCCTAGGGTGGGTTGTCCACCAAAGGTTTTCGCAATTGCGGTTGTTCTTGCTTTAAAGTGTAGTTCGACACCCTTATATACTACCTATTTGACTAAGGCGAAGCAACCGGCGTATGCTTGATTTCAAACGCCAATATTAGTCAAGTCTCTCAAGAATGTTTAATTGTTCTTTATCAAAACGATGTAACGCTCAATAAGGCAAACAACTGACGAAGAAAATATTTAATATTAATTATATTTATTTTAATATTTAAGATAATCTTGTTTCTCAACTCAAAATTAATACGGAATGAGTTAAAAAGCAGTCTATGTTTTTGTCTGTGTGTGTCCGTCCATTGTTACACTAGTGCGTCGCGTTAGCAGTTAGCCTTGTGTTGATGTGTTAAGAAATCATACAGAACCTTAATATTCCCTTTTTCCATAATATAAAGTGAATATGTGGAAGTATTTTTCGTAATTATGATGCATTTAGTACTTTTGTAGCTTTAAAGCTCTGTTTCATTTTGATATTCCAAAGATTTTTTTAATATTGTTATTTGAAATGGCTGTTTATATATTGCTTAAGCTACACTACATCTGTATATAGAATAATCCTTGGTTTAGTGATTTCATGAAGAAAACTAAGACCTAGACTCCGGCGGGTATAACAAGTATTATCCGCAATAGGCTTAGTGAAACAAAGAGTAAATAATTGAGGCCTGAGGTGAAGTGAACTTGTGGCTTTGATTTTCGTGTCTGAAATGAAGAGACATCAACGGTTCAGAGTGAGCCGAAAGTTAAATACACTCTTAAATAATCAGGTTAAGATTTTGTAATGGAAGAAAAGATCATGATGGCAATGTAATTAGTGAAAGGGCTAATGGTAAACGGGTAGTAGCTACAGACTTATTATTCTCTTTATGGTGCGCATTGACTATTAGTGCGTCTATCTACGATTTAGCTTTGGTGTTATTTAACGTTAACATTCATGTTGGCAAACTAAGAATGTTGTTGAGGTGAAAAGAGACGATAGTGTTTACACTGCAAACCAGTTGTGAATATAGCTATCAGAATATAGGGTAAACAGCTGAAGCGTAGACTTCATTTCCTGTTTTTTTCCCCATTGACTGATTTCCATGTGACCAAGATTTATCCTTATTGGATGTAAAATGTCGTCTGCTTTATTGTATATTCGCTTTCTTGGAATACTGCTTCAATATTTCGTAAATTTTTACTTCAAAAAAGTGAAATAATTCCATATCTAGGTAAATAAGTTTGTAGTAGTAGACCTCTTGACTCGGAGAGGTAATATTTTGGTTTTCCCAACTTGTTCTGCTCTTTTGAGAACTGCTGTAATGGTACGCCCGCGTACAAGAACCGCTGTAATGGTACGCCGCGTTTACGAGAACCGCTGTATCGGTAACTGTTTGTAACGGGTAAACTGCCATTTCGGGAAACCGCTATTTAGGGAACTGCTGATATGAGGACCGCTATTATGGAATCCGCTCATACGGGAACCGCTCATCTGAGGGCTTCCCTTTTTACGTCCCCCCTTGTATTTTGAAAGTGGGACTGGGACTATGGCGCGCGAATACTTAGGCATCTTATACCTTCTCCCTAGTAAACTAGATATCGCTTCTTGGTAAAACTTTATATAACTAAAACCATAAATTATATCATATGTTCCATAACAAGGTTTCATACAACTTTTGGAAAACAAAATTCCCTCAGATTTCCAGGCTTTTCCCCATATACTTCCCTGAGTTTTCCAAGCTTTTCCCCATATACTTCCCTGAGTTTTCCAGATTTTTCCCGTATATGAAGTATCCTATGGAGCAAAGTTAACGAAGGAGGGAAGGAGCAAATGGACTATTACATAGTCAAAGGATTTCACCGTATCTCTAATATAACCGGAGTTACGAGCTTTCAAAATTTAGTGTATGTTAATCCTATGGAGGAAGCAAAGTATCTACAAGTACCCTGGCTAGTACCTACAACATTCACAAGACCTACAAGTACCCGGGGCAAGTACCTACAAGTACCCGGGGCAAGTACCTACAAGTACCCGGGGCAAGTACCTACAAGTAACCGGGGCAAGTACCTACAAGTACCCGGGGCAAGTACCCTACAAGTACCCGGGGCAAGTACCTACATACCTACAAGCACTCACAAGTACCTACAAGCACCCAC